>OY757277.1:0-749452 GCA_963584085.1 Pyrausta aurata
ACATTGCTCGCTAACTCTTCCATCCTAATCCAGCCACACCTTAATAAATCATCTATTCCTCTTAGATTTATGTTTTCCCAGCTTTTTCGCAGCCTTTATAACCCGATCTTTGAAAGGCTTCCTTCCCTCAAGCCTTCCACTTTTATACTCCCTTAATCATTTTTTTTTACACATAAACTTCATCTGTTTCGTCCATGCGTGCGACGTTAGACGATGGTATATAGACTTTTCCTTCCTACAGATACCAATTAAACTTACCCTTCTATCCTGCTACAGTGTCTCTCTACAGATTCATCTTAGTTTCATCATATACTAAACGTGCAATACTTTTTTATCCTGTATTACACCTCAGCAATAAATGTCTCCATCGTAGCTATTCAAAGAGATTGGTATCCAATTATTATTTATTAATTACTAGCTTTTGCCCGCGACTTCGTTCGCGTGGACTTCAGGTTCGTCCCGTCTAGTCTAGTAATAAGTAAGAAATACGGTAACTAAGCACTGCAGAGCCCTAAATTGTAGCCTATATGTTATTCTGATGTATAAGCTATATTGTGGTAAAGTTTCATTCAAATCCATTCAGTAGTTTTTACGTGAAAGAGTAACAAACATCCATACATCCATACAAACTTTCGCCTTTATAATAGTAGTAGGATTCTTTTTTCTTACACATAAGCAAACAAGTCACACTCCCTAGCCTAGTTGCATTAAAAAAGAGTCCTTTGTTTGTATAGGATAATATCTAAACCCTCTTTATTTTCCTTTGCAGGTAAAGAGAAAAAAGAAAAGGACAAGAGCAAGAAGTCTTCCTCCAGTGCGACGAGTGCGACAGGGACAACAGACGGCGCGAGTAGCGGGAATGAAAAGGAGAGCAAGAGCGCTGAAGAGAAACGGAAGCACATCAAAAGCCTCATTGATAAGATACCCACGCAAAAGGAACAGCTGTTCCAGTATAAGCTTGATACCGCACAGGTATGTAACGTGACGCACTCGTTCACTAACGTGATTCATTCAGACACTCACATGATTCATTTGCACACTCACATGACTAATTCTTTCACTGTCATACGTGACTCATTCACTAATAAAGTGATGATGAGTCTGTATGAGGTGAAGTCAATATACCATTGTCTATACAAAGCAAACTCGCTTCGCTTTAAAATTCATGCAAGTGAAATTCTATAGCGTATGATTTAGTTTATTTATTTATTTTAGTTCAACTTTATTGCACTGTAAGTTGAACAACTGGCGGACTTTAGCCATTCTCTACTAGTCAACCACTTAGCTTACTGACAGTCCTCATTCACTTACTGAATTGTCTCATTCATTCACTGATATGCCTCATTTACACTCATTCTCTCTCTGACATGCTTCATTCACTCTCTGACATGCCTTAGTGACTCTCTGACATACCTCATTCATTCATTGACATTCCTTATTTACATGCCACATTCTATAATTGCCACTCGTCATTCACCCTCTGACATACCTCATTGATTCACTGACATGCCTCATTTTCACACGGACATGCCTCATTCTTACATTGACATGACTCATTCACTCTTACATAACCTATTCACTCACTGACATGCATTCGCCGTATGACATACTTCATTCACCCTATGACATACACCATTCTCTCACTGACATGCCTCATTTACATGCCACATTCTCTCATTGACATGCCTCATTCACCCTTTGACATACCTCATTCATTCACTGACATGCATCATTCTCACATTGACATGCCTCATTCACTCTGACATAACTCATAAACATGCCTCATTCACCCTCTGATACCTCATTCATTCATTAACATGCATTCACCCTCTGACATGCCTTATTCACTCTCTGGACATACCTCATTCATTCACTGACATGCCTCATTTACTCTCTGACATGCCTTATTGACTCTGTGAAATACCTCATTCATTCACTGACATTCCTTATTTGCATGCCACATTCTATCATTGCCATTCATCATTCACCCTCTGACATACCTCATTCACCCTCTTACATACCTCATTATTCACTGACATGCCTCAATCTTACACTGGCATGCCTCTGTCATCTCTGACATAGCTTATTCATTCACTGACATGCCTCATTTACCCTCTGATATACCTCATTCATTCACTGACATGCCTCATTCACTTACTGACATGCATTCGCCCCCTGTCATACTTCATTTACTTTCTGACGTACCTCATTCTTGCACAGTCATGCCTCTGTCATAGCTCTTTTATTCACTGACATGCCTTATTCTCACACGGACATGCCTCATTCTTACGCTGACATGACTCATTCACTCCAACATAACTTATTCACTCACTGACATGCATTCGCCGTCTGACATACTTATTCACCCTCTGACATACCCCACTCTTTTTTTTTATAATGGCTATCATGCGGCAAGCGCACGTATCGTATCCGTCCCCCAGGGACAGTCCGATAATTCCGCCAATGTCAGGTTCAGAGGGGCAAAATGAAAAAATATCTTGTAAACTACTAAAAGAACGGGAAAACATAACAATACGGAAACAGACAAATAAAAGGTTTTATATAAATAGCCTATGAAACATACAACATTTTGTCAGTTTAAAAACATAGCACAAAAATGTGTTTGAAAGGAATTAGAATGAAGCGAGCGGAGAGATGTCATTTTTATGTTATTTTTATAATATAATATCATACTTATATACATATTTGCAGAGCTGTTTTGCTGTTGACGTAGAAGGGAAGGAAAGAATAAATTCAAGGTTCACAGGACGGGGTATCTTAGTAGGTAAAAAGTCGTAAAATGATGAAGGAAACTTACTACATTCAAAAAAAATATGGTTTGGGTTGCCTTCGTCTAATTCGCACTCACAGAGAGAACTGTCCCGGATCCGAAGTTTGTGTAGAAATACCGGTGTGCAGGAGTGACCAATTCTCAATCGGCATATAGTCGTTATCACGCGTTTCTCAAAATACCTGAACCTAAAAAACCATGGTCTGTGAGGTATCTGTGGTTGAATTTTGCCATAGTGACAACCCTTGGTTTTGGAAGAACGGTTCCATCTGGATTGCCAGTCATCAACGAGATGGCGATGGGCAAGTGCCAGAATATCGTGAGCGTAATTATGTTGGAGAGGTGTACCTATGCCAATCGCTTCTTTGGCCCAACCGTCAACTTGCTCGTTACCACGAATACCACAGTGACCTGGTATCCACGCTAGAACTACGTTGATCATTTCAGAATAGCACTGATACAAAACGTTCTTAATTTTGAATATGATCGGTGATAAACATTTAGAGCGAAATAGGTTTGAGTTGATGGCTTGCAAGCAACTTTTAGAATCTGAAAGTATTATTGAGTTGGACAACTTGTGGGATAAAACGTATGATACTGCCTCTAGTATGGCAAGAGACTCACCGGTAAATGAAGAGGCTTCCTTGGGGCATCTGTGACTCAGAAGGACTTGGAATTTGGGGATCCAGACCGCTACACCAACTGGACTACTGTCCGAGGTTTTGGAGGCATCGGTATAAATGGGAGTCCATTTTTCCCAATCCCTAGCACACATTCTCACACTCACATCTGACATGCCTTAGTGACTCTCTGACATACCTCATTCATTCATTGACATACTCTCATTGACATGCCTCATTCACCCTCTGACATACCACATTCATTCACTGACATGCATCATTCTCACACGGACATGCCTCATTCACTCACTGACATGCATTCGCTCCCTGTCATACTTTATTCACTCTCTGACGTACCTCATTCTTGCACAGTCATGCCTCTGTCATCTCTGAAATAGCTCATTTATTCACTCATTCATTCCCTGATATGCCTAATTTACACTTATTCTCTCCCTGACATGCCTTATTCACTCTCTGACATGCCTTATGACTCTGTGAAATACCTCATAAATTCACTGACATTCCTTATTTACATGCCTCATTCTATCAATTGACATTAGTCATTCACCCTCTGATGTACGTCATTCATTCACTAACGTGCCTCATTGCTAGGACATACCTCATTCATTCACTGACATGCCTCATTCTCACATTGACTTGCCTCATTCACTCTGACATAACTCATTTATTCATTGACATGCCTCATTCTCACATTGATATGTTATTCACTGACATACCTCATTTACTTGCCGCATTCTCTCACTGACATGCCACATTCATCCTCTGAAATACTAAATAATACTGAAATGCCTCATTCACTCTCTGATATGCCCCATTCACTCTCAGACATACCTCATTCATTCACTGACATTCCTAATTTACATGCCACATTGAGATTACTGACATTCCTCATTCACCCTCTGTCATACCTCTTCCACTCACTGACATGACTCATTTACTCATTGATGCACATCCCTTACTCACTCACTGTAATATCTTATTCTCCCTCTGAAATACCTCATTCACTTACTGACTTGCCTCCTTTACAGACATGCCTCATTCACACACTGACATGGCTTGTTACCCGACTGGAATACCTCATTCACTCAGTGACATACCTGATTCACTCGCTCACTGACATACCTAATTCTCTCTCTCATATACTTAATTTACTCACTGGTATGCCTCATTCACTCACTGACACCTCATTCACCATGACAAACCTACCTCCTCTTTAACTCTCTCAGATACCTCATTACCCAACTGAAACACCTCATTCACGTGAGTGAATTACAATGTCTTCCAGTCATGAGACATGAGTTTAGAAATAAACTAAACTGGAAGACTTCATTTATTCACTCAGTGACATACCTGATTCACTCACCGACATACCTCATTCTCTCCTCTGATATACCTCATTTACTCACTGACATGCCTTATTTACTAGAGTAAATCGTACGTACCTCATACAATACACTCTCTGACATACCTCATTTGCCTAATTACCTCTTTGAAATGCCTCATTCACTCATTAGCATGTCGTATTTACTCCCTGACATGCCTTATTCACTTACCGACATGTCTCATTCACTTACTAAATCACGCGACACACTCATTGAATTTAATTCCACTCCTTAACTTGCTCACGCGACACATACACACACACACACTTCTCTCATAAGGGGAAGAAATAAAGAAAATAATTAGTTTATTTATTTCAAAAAAATCTATAGTCAGGACATGTTTCACAATCGAAAAGTAACCATATACCAACTCAACGAATTTTCATAAATACTAATTTTATACTCGTACAAAAAAGTATGTTACTGGCGTGGCGTGATCAGTCCATTAGCGATTGTGAAACAATCCCACAATGAAAACACAGTGTTACGTTTGTTATTTGTTGCTTTATTATCAGATCGACAACGTGCTGATGGAGAAGAAGATCCGTCCGTGGATCAACAAGAAGATAATAGAGTACATCGGCGAGCCGGAGCCGACGCTGGTCGACTTCATCTGCAGCAAGGTGCTCGCCGGCTCCGCGCCGCAGGGCATCCTCGACGACGTGCAGATGGTATGCACTCTTTTTATCTGAAAATAAGCTTTTCATTCTTAAAAGACGAAATAAGAAACCAAAATTTGCGCACGGGCGGGACTCGAACCGCCATCTTCCGGCTAACCGGGCCAACAGAGCGTCACAATTGAGCTACCGTGCTGTCTGTCCAATCGCGCGCAATTCATTGTCTTTTACGGATACGTCATTGCGTGACGTCAGCGCCATCTAACCGTCTGTTTATAAACTAAACCAAATGATCCAGTATATAAGCTATTTATTTAAGGGATTTATTATTGACGTGTTATAATATCAGGTGCTGGACGAAGAGGCGGAGGTGTTCGTAGTCAAGATGTGGCGGCTGCTGATCTACGAGCTGGAAGCGAAGCGCGCCGGCCTGCACAAGTGACCTCCCTCGCCGCCCGGGCCCGCGTCGCCCTGCCCGCTCGAGCCCACATCGCCCTGCCCACTCGAGCCCACATCGCCATGCCCACTTGAACCCATATCGCCCCAACCACTTGACCCTGTAATGCCCCACTCACTCGACCCTGTGGCTGCGCCCCCTCCGTCGTTGCCGCCGCGTCCTGCGATGCGCTCGCGCCCTCATCCTCGCGCGATAACGCGATTCGGTTGCTTATGTATCTAGATTATGAAAGCGGTGAGACGTACAGGGGATTGCGAACGGTTGTGAAGGTGGATATTATGACCATCGATTCAAAACGAATTTAACCGTCGAAATTCTACACAGGATGTTATTCGTTCTATTCAAATAAATATAACCCTCGATAATAATTTAAAAATTACTATAACTTTAGTAGAAGAGATGATTTCATAGTAAATTATGGTCATATCCACTTTCTTATTTGGCAATTGTTCAGTACAATACCCTGTACATATGGCGTTGTCCGTATTCCTAGCTCTAGACTTCTCTAGCTTAAAATAAAATAAATAGTTTAAGCTATGAATACGAACATCAACTTGAAGATAGCGCGTACCAAATCCAGGCAGGGCGTTTTACATGTTGTGAATTAATTATGCTTGTAACTTCGTAACCTGGAACATATTTGTGTTAGTAAATTCTGATTATAAACTCTAATTATCATTTTCCTTAAAACTCTGAATTTAGGTATCCATTTTGTTACTACTTATGTACATAGTTTCTGTATCACTATCTGCTCAACTAAATCGTATTGCTCGTTTAAAGTATAGGATAAAGTAAGATCTTCCCATTTAACCAATAGGTACATACATAAAGTTGTCCTCCGCAACTTAATAAAATTTATAATATGCATGCAACTACCCACTACTACGTAAAATATTGAGCATTCATATCTTGGTGATCCGTAGTGTGTTAAATATCTTCAGTAAAGTAAATGTTAAATACGATTTTGGCTGCGGAACCTTATGTGTGACAAAATGACTAAAAATAAAATATTAAATGTTCTACTATGGTAAAAATGTATACTAAAATGTCTTTAGCATAGCATGCAAGGATCGAAGCAGGGATATTGTACTATACTGACTATCATTTATGTATCCGTGTTCTATTACATTAATATTTGTTCATATATGAGTGGTATTCTTGACCAGCGTGCAATATATAATTGTAAATACGTGCATATTATACGATTGTTATGCAGTGATAGATGTTCATGCTATCCTAAACGGTCACGAATATCGCTTATATTGTGTTATATTATTGACATTAGGAGATAGTGTTTTTGTTACAATAGGTGTTTATGAGTATCAAATGATATTAAAAGTGAGTAAAAATATGACATAATTTTCCTATGTAAGCATATTTCCAAATGTAATTCACTAAAGTCAAAAAAGTAAGGTTTCGTAAGGTTTCTTACACTATTTTATGTGGCTCTAACAAAATTAATAATGCAAGAACAAGGCTTTTTATATTGACCTGCTCATAATTTAGCTGCCTAGGGGATGCCTATTTGATGTTTTCAGTTTTGACATAAAATGTCAAACTTAAAGATTTCCTAAAAATTTTATAACTTAAAATGAGCTTTCTCTGGGCGGCTTAACTATAGGGTAGGTTCTTCAGAGTCACCTCAAATAACTCGATTTTTTTGAAGCAAACTATAATGTAACAAGATCCCTTTCCTAGTGATGTTTTAACAAGACGGCCCTGTATAACTAAATCTGGCCAACGTGCCACACTATGTCTAAATGTTATTATTACTTGAACGACGGGTAACTTTTACCTATAGTTCTATTAATGTGTATTGTATACGGTCCGTTCCTTCAGGTTTCCTGTCTAGTTTTTTAATGTTATAGAAATATACCTACTTATAGGGAGTAATTTGCTGATTATGTAAATTATGTTCCTTCATCAAGTGAATAGACGGTGATATGTTTTATAATTGTTTAATCGCTCAGGATAATTTGGCGTTTGTGTTACATGACTGGGTCAGTGGCAAACCTTCGTCACTAACTGTCAATGTGTGCGTGGCGGCGCGTGTATGTACATTGTGTAGTTGTATGTAGCGCGCGGCGGACGTGTGTGTGCGTGAGTGAGTGCGAGCGCGTGTGTATGAGGTCCGCCGACGCAACGATTATGTTTAATAAGTTTAATTATACTTCCTAGGGTTATTAAATATAATATTATCTGACGTTTTGTTTTTTTTAAATCAGAAATGACCCTTTGAAAAAGCTATTCAAATATTATACTGATCATGTTAATTGTTAATTATCTGGTTGAACAAGTATACAGGTTGAAGAAAGGTGCAGTGGAATTTTAAAACAGCAAATGATATACCTATCTATAACCTGGTTATTGTAAAAATAGACCTGTCACTGTCACTGCGCGGTGAGAAAGTGACTTAAAAGAACTGTATTGACACAAAACGGACGAACGCGAATGGGTGAGAGAGAGGCACGTGACATGTTTGACAGGTCCACTCTTACAATAACCAGGCTTTACAGCGTGTGGCCTGTAAGGAGCAAAGAATTTAATCAATGATTCTACAGAGTACGTGCTAACCTTGACCTGGTCATAGCGCTATAGAATCTTTAACTCTGAGTTAAAGTAATCTAAAGTTATAACTCCAGTCAATGTCAAAATTGCTAACTCGTTGGTTGTAAATGACAATGTCCACCTTTGTACACCATAATTTGTGCAAATGTCAAGTTCTATGACTGGACACATTTGTTCGCAATTTAAAGCTGGTTCGATTTATTTTCTTAGAAAATAACAATAAATTTATTTTTTATTGTAATAAATGAAAACCATTAAGCATTGATTACTGGTTACTTAAAGGGCCTATATTTAAAATTTTTGCTCCTATTACAGGCCACACCCTGTACATTCTCGCATTCAACACGAAATAATACTCGTAGAAGTCTAATAAAGTTTTTAGAACGTGTGCTCAAATTCCATAGTGAGAGGAGGTGATAGTAGAAGTTTACTCAATTCCTATGTTAAAAATGACTATGTTATCTTGTAATTGAGATAAAATTTATAATGCCATGCCGTCATCATCATTTTGAGTAGGTATCTAACCCAAAGTCAAATACAGATACTGTTAGTAACACTATAAACCTGGGATTTTGTTAATAATATGCCAATCGATTTCCATAGCGGAACGCTATCTGCGGCCGCGTCCAATCGTAAATTAGCGGATTGTCCGCGGCGGTTATCTGCACCGATTGCGATCGTAAATACAACCGGATTTACACGTGTCGCTAAAATGCTGACCGTTTATTTGATTTTAATTTTTGCTTTTGTAAGTACCTTCCAAATTGTACCTATGTTGATGGGAATCAATGTGGTAAAACAGGGTAGTGATAGATATAATGGGAATTCAAAAACTTAGGAGTGGTAAACAAACCCTCTGTTTCAAACTGCCACTTACTACGCATCGTTAAAAACATACTTTTTGCTTTATTTAGGTGTTTACAGCAGGAAGTGCTTTACGGCTACGAGTAGCTCATGAAAAAGATAATGATAGTAGTTTTGAAAGAGTGAGTAATGTTTCCATTTTGTAATAGTATAATAATGAGTAATTTTGATCTTTTAAGTAATTATTATAATACAACCAAAATTAAGTAACCCAGCTAGCTGATTTGGTGAGAATTTTTACGAATACGACACAAATATCTTATTTCAGGAGATTCTTTCGGACCTGAAACTGCTTAAGCAACATGAGAATCACGATCCTAGAGGCAAGAAACTTTCCCGCAATAGAGAGTTGACCAAACAACAGCAAAGCCTTAAATCCGATAGTCCTTACAGCCAAATCCCTGCTAGCGAGTTCTACTTAGACGATGCCAACATCAACTTCGATACACCAAAGAAAACCACCAAGAAAGATTTAGGCCAAGCAGACATTCAAGCCAATGCAAATCACGTACTCTCGAGATCAAATAACGAAGCATCAGCTAAAAATTTACTTGTAAAATGTCGAGAACTCCTGGAAACTCAACATTTGAGGTCTCAATGGGAAACCACCGTGAAGTTCCCGATACCCGAGAAGCCATCGCGCTCGGGAGACCATGAGTTGCTTCTACAAGTGTGTCGGGCACATCTCGGACTAGTAAATCACCAAGATTTTATAGAAAAAAAGTTATTTCATGCTACGAATACTGCACATAGCCATGTTGGGGAGGCGAATCAACATAGTGGAACTCTTGGTCCGGAAGGCCACGGTGGATACTCAAAAAAGGGTAATTCAGAAAATGGAAATTCTTGGGAAGATAAAGTTGCTTTTCAAAATTTTGATGATCTACACTTAGGGAACCTCGGCATTGGCGGTCAAGGCGGTTTTGCAGGAAATGCTGGGTTCAACGGGGAAGGAAATACAGCTGGAAATGTAGGAGTAGGAGGCAACGGAGGGCTGGCGGGCAACTTAGGCGTAGGCGGAAAGGGTGGACTCGTTGGCAATTTGGGTATCGGCGGCAAAGGTGGTTTGTTCGGCAACGTAGGCATCGGTGGAGATACAAATCAGTTTTTTGATTATTTCTCTAGCGGGGGTGGAGCTGGAAACTTTTTGTCTCAGCTTTTTTCTGGAGTTACTAATCGGGCACCGAGTAATGAAAGAGTTCCTGCAAACCAAGGGTTCAGTCAGAATGGAAATGACTATTTTAAAACTGGATTAGGGAGTTCACTGTCTGACAGACAACTTGGAGTACTTGGCTTTGGTTCCCCGCAGGCGAGTGGCAACGCTGGCTTTAGAGGACAAGGCGGTGTCTCTGGGAACTTAGCTGAAGACGGCAGTGATGGACAATATAGAAATGTGGGTCTGCTTGGAAAGGGGGGCTTAGCTAACAACGTGGCTGTCGGGGGCTACGGTGGTGATAAGGATAATTTACTCGTGGCGGGACAAGGGGAATATTTGGGCAATTTCCTTTTAGAAAATAATAGAGGAAGCTCAGGAAATCTAGTTCTAACCGGTAGTGTGCCTAACTTTTTGTCTGAAAAGACTTTGGAGAGCTCGGACCAAAAAGTGGCAAGGAACGCTGACTTGCAGGATAGTACTCGTACTGTTCGATGCTATGTGGGTGCTATGGCGCACGGAGGGAAAAGGGGCCAGATCGGGAACTTAGCTATTAACGGCAAAGTTCACCCGCGATCGACCTCGTCTTGTCACTCCGAGTTCTACCACGTGTACTTGTTATTGAGTTCTGAGGCGTTGAATGAAGCAGACTATCATACTCTAGCGGAGCTGCGAGATTTGCGCAGTGAAGAGACACAGGCCACAAGCACAACCTCTCCTCACGAGAAGACGGAGAGTGTTCAGTATCTGGCCAAGTTCAGGCCGATCGGCCCGTGGAGCCGTCGCGTATGGAATACGCCGAGCGGCCTTAAAGATGACCGGTAATCACTTCATTTGATTACTTTTTTTCTTCAAGTATGGTTTTGGTAAATATACAAGACGTACTTATTAAATTGATTTCATTAAAATTTTCAGTTTGGATCAATATCTGAATAGTTATTGGTGAATTACAATTATTGATCAGCCATAAAAACTCAACCATGATTACTCTACAGCTCGTAGGTAAATATATTGATTACTAACAAATCGTTTACGCGTTCTTATTACTATGTACTTATTAATTATATTATTTATTTTCCAGTTGGTCATTAAAATATCTATAAAACTTGAGTAATGGCTCTATAATACATTTTGAAAATAAAACTTACGTGATGAATCTTGTTTGCTTTTTCATTAAATAAATTATGTTTCTACCTACATATTATGCTGGCACTAAATAGCTCTAGTCTTAGCTTCAAATATGGTTGAATATGGGTCAGACTAAAGTCAGACATTTAACTATTTGAAAAAATCTTTGAGGAACATAAAATGCATGATTTTTTGCAGCTTTACTTAGATCCTAATGAGAAGCAAAGAAAAGCAGAAAATAATAAAACTACTTATCCCTTCACAATATAAAACAAGCAGATTAAAATAAGTTTTCTGAAAATAACATAAAATTTTTCAAATATGTGCAAAAAAAAAGAGTATACTCTCTTTTTTCATAGAAAAATCAAACAAAGAATAAAAACGGAGCTTCAGAGGCTCCATTTTTTTGAACAAAAATCATTTCAAATTAACTAGAGTGATTCTAAAAGGTCTCCATGTATTCAGATCACTCGCAGCCCAGCACGGACTTCTTGCAGCAGTTGCAGCAGCGCGGCAGCAGGAATCGCGGCCGCTTGGAGCTGCCGAAGTCTCGCCCGCGCTTGTGCCCGTACGCGCCCACGTACGGCACCCCTTTGCTATCGTACTTCGGACCCTCGGGGATCAGAATATGCCGCTGGCAGAGACGCCCCTGTTGGTTAGAAACTAGTGAAAACTTGAAAGTGCAGTGATTAACTAGCGGCACTTTATAGATGTGGCTGGCGATGCGTGACGATCAACGTGTCGTCCACGCATGCGTCATGCCTAAAGCCGGGGCTCCAAAGCAGAGATGTGTGCGGTGTGCTGTGAGCTGTGCGATAAAATGTTTTTCAGGTCGGATGCGAGGCGTTGGGCGCTCAGTAGTAACGCATTCATTCAATACCTACGTGGCGGGCGAGAGGGAGGAGGGTGACATCTCACATCATCACACACCAGTCTCCACAGCGCGTCGTTCGCCCACTGCTCACATTTCCGCTTCCATCGCGCCATACAAATATTACACATCGCACAGCGATCTCCACTGAAGCTGAGCGGAGAGGAAATGTGTTAATAACACAACTCTATTGGTTGTTTAAAAAAAGATCTCCTCTCCGCTCGGCTCGTCTCCACTTTGGTGGAGTCCCGGCCTTAAACCTTATTACACAACCCTATTATCACGGTAAAGGAAAAACTTGTCCGAATAACATCCCATTGTTTCGCCATCGAGGTGGATGAGTATTTTAAGTGGACACCCCACTTCCAACACAGGGTCCACAGAGCTGTATCGTGGCAGATCGGCCTTATGTCCTCTTGACTCACCTTAACTCTGAGGGCGTGAATCCTGCCTCCACGCGCCGGAGCCATGTCCAGCTGGTCGGGACTCAGCGATGTCACCTCTATGGAAGCCGCCCTCTGTCGCAACATGGTCTGCAAATTACCGTCCTGCATCTGAAAACAACCAATATTCACCAGTGGCAAACTAGCACATATTTCGCATGGTCTATCTTAGACCGCATTGTCACTAACCATCAGTTGAGATCGTGGCCAAATGTCTAGCTATCTACAAAAAGAAACTACCAATGTCGACTAAAGAAAATGAAAGCGCTCAATGGAAAAGAAAATGGCATGCATTCAGTATAATCCGAAGTATCTAGCAGATGTACTAATTAACATAGACTAGAGAAAGTTAAACGAGCTCTGAGTATTGAAATGTCATTAGACATACTTACCTCCAGATAGTGAGATAACTTAAGAAAGAACAATACCTCGTCATCAGACGATTGCCCGCGCAGGTTAGCATACATGGTTATGTCAGGTGTATCCTCGTCCAGTGGTTTGGGCAACTCTTTCCTCTTCATATCCACAAACTCTTCAAACAGTTGCTTGTTTCTGTTTATAAATTTCTTCATTTTATCGAGCCTGCCATTTTTGCCATCACCATCAAGCCTGCCAATTTGAATTTCATTGCCGAGTCTGCCAATTTTGCCATCAATATCGAGACTGCGAAATGTAGCTCTTTCTACAGAAGTACTGGCATTTTCCTTGGTCACTGGGATCGTTGGTGTCGTCCTTTGGCGGGTCGTTTTGGTGACTGTTTTTTTTTGTTTTGTTGTCTTGCTCCTGTACAATTTTGTTTTGTTTTTTGTTGACGGTATTGTAGACGACCTGTTGATAATGAGCTCTGGAGTTTTTGTCGTGGTTGTTCTCGTTGTTCTCGTTATTTTTGGAGTTGGTAAACTACTGAAGAAATATAGTTGTGGCATCATCGGCGTTGGGTGTTGAGGATGAATTTTAGTTTTATTTTGAGTCAGCGACTTTACTTCAGCGCTCTTGCCTTCATTGCCATAGAATACTCTTCGCTGCCGTGCGGAATTATTTTTTGTATCGACAAATAAGTTATTTTGCAGTGGAACTCGTTGATACGAGAATACCTTACTATTTGCGAGTGTCGTTTCTTTGGTGTTCGTGTTTTGGGTTTGTTGAGTATTATCGTCAAGAAGGTACGGGTTTGGAATTTTCACGTAAATAGTAGTTGATTCGATGTAATCATCGTTGTTTCTACGTAAATTGCGTCTAAGAATGTCCACGAAGTCTGGAATTAATCAATTTATAAAAAAATATATCTTCATTGTTGTTAGAGCACAGAAAAAGTAGATTGCACAAAAATAAATGTTAAAGCCTTTCTTAGAAGCCCTCTCCCTCTAAACCTATTTAAACAGTTTATAATAATGATACCGTTATCGAATACCTACCAAACTTCAACCGAAAAAGATAAGCATCACAGGCACAGGTCTGGAAAGTTCGGAATTAAATAAATGAAAACGAAAATTACCAGTACTGGTGGCAGCGGGTGTGACGACATCGCAAAGGAGCCGCGAGCTGCGCGTCAATACGAATAAAATAACTGTGAAACGCATCCTTTGTGCGGGCCTGCGCAATCAAAAGTTGCCTTGAAAGAGGCATAATGCACTTCGCAATAAACTACCGATAAACGGCAGCCGAAGTTTCGCAATAACACCAGCGTAGCACAATGGCAACTTTACAACGTTGTTATTTGCTGAAACGCGAACATTCGAGCTCGTGTGACAATGTGGGCTTATGAACTGCTTTATAACATAGTTTGTCTAAAATTCTACATGGAACACCGAAATTATAGCACAACGATGTACTAGCTCAACAATTACTACCCTGACAAACAATCTTCCATAGACATCTTGTACCTTCCTAAATAAATTGGTCTTTCCTGTATGAATGAAAGTGTAGTTGTGAGTCAACTAATAAGTAGTCTCATGTTGTAATTCTTACAATTACCTCAAGATTGTATTAATAATAATTTAGAACGTAAGCATTTAAAGCTTTACAAGGACAAGTAAGTTACAGATAGATCGGGTACTAAATATTTAATGAAGAAATTACGCATTACCCACAAAGGCATCCGCTGAAAATCAGCGTCGTGGTCGTTGTATGCGTTCCGCTGCCACGACTTATGCTGAGCGGGTGCCTTTTCGACTCGAGTAGTCTACCGAGTTCTGCATGTTTATTTATATTTCTAGGTCGAATAAATGTGTTTTCTTTCTTTCATTAATAAAGTACCTACACTATTTCTTTAGCTTTATTTCAATTATGCACATTGTTTGGTGAAAATAAGTTCTTTTGGTTATACATGATCGGCAACCTATCATCAGTACACAGTAGGAAGCGCTTTCGACATCTTCCCAACACAGTAGCGCCAAACATACCTACTACACCTACTTAGGCATTACGTTCGTCGTGTATACCTAGCCACTTTCCTACTTGTACGTAAATTGAGCTCCATCTAGATATAAATAAATGCCTCATCTGGTGGAGACAAGAGTAAGCTTATACCATATAAAAAAGGAGTAAGAACTCAATTTAGGGTATACTCAATTTATGTGATTCAACAGTGATATAATTTGTTTGCCATCAAGTCATATGCGTAGCTAGCCAGGTGTTGGCAATATGCATCAGTCCAATTCCACAGCTACGTCCTCACTGCTGTCTTTCTTTTCTGACTCTTCGCGCATGTACTGGCGCCGCGCACCAGGCAGCCGGAACTCAGGAAATGGTTTCCCGTCTAAGCTGATCATCGCAACTCCATCCTCCGTCTGCTCTTGCACGATGCGACGCGCCGAGTTGCTACGACGACTCGGATTCTGGTTTCTTACCTAAGAATGTTCCTGTTTAGTTTAGAGTGCAAATGGGATGTAAGGATATTATCGAAGACACCTGGTAGAAAGTGGACCCTAACTGCCGAAAACAGGGCATTTAGAATTAAAAGAGTCCTACGTCATAGATAGACACCACTGTATCTACCCACGTAAGAAAAGAAAGTAAATTTTTGAAATTGGGTTTAACTTATTATTTCGTGCAAAATATTTTTTCATTACTTTTAACTCTGCCTGCACAAGTACTTACCTACTACTGCTAAGGAACTATCAAATACTAACTTGAATAAGTTTGTACTTCGCTGTAGAGGTCATACTAACATCGTCATAAAGTTCATCATTAATCTCAACCACTTCATCATCGGTTGGCGTTACTAATCGATTATCGTCCATGTAATACAATAGATCCTTTTTGGCTATGACATGTTTAGGCTTTGAGTCGTTGTCGTCGTCGTCGTCTTCGTCTTCGTGGGCTCTAGGTACAAAGAGTTCATCTGCCCTGTCAGTTCTCTTTGCTCTGTCACTTTTATTTGCCGCATCATCTTTGTCTGGTTTGTGAGGTTTTACATCCGTTTTAAATTCTTTATACTCTTTGTAGCCTAAAGATTCTTTGGACTCTTTGGAGTCCCACAAGGTGTCGTTTTCATTATCCAAAGGGTCGTTGGGTGGGTCTTGGTCGTAGTGATGTGTTTGTGCTGCAGTCAGGAGCTCTTCCTCGGAGGGGACGTAGTCGTAGTTGTTTTCCATTAACTGACGTCGCAGGCTTTCTACCAGTCGAGTCTTGTTTACCCTTGGGTTTCCTGCGAAGCAAAATCTGTATAGCCTTGAAGTTATTTAAAATATGCGCCTTTACGCAATAGGCGGATTTGATGGTTTTATTATTAAAAAAATCTTTCTTGTAAATTTTTATGTCAAATAATGCACAAAGTAAAATACCTCTTACCACAGATTACCAAGTTCGTATGAGCCACAAGTACGCTCATCATCAGTATAATTCTGTTTAATACTGGCTGTGATGTCATAGTTCCCACTTTATACGTCATACGTGCGTACTTTATGTATCCATGTGTGTCGGAATGACAGATATCTCAGAGATCCTTTTGGGAAAAAGTGAGATAAGTTGGAATAACTGAAATATGACAGAAACAACGTGTATGCGTTGGTGTAAAAATGTAGTTCACTGTCGACATCGCTGCTATCGGTTTACGATTGACCAAAATGGGCGGCGGGTTTTATTATTTATTTTATTTCATTGCATGTTTTTGTTATGAGTGAACCAATCGAACGGGAGTAGCGACGATCAAATGTAAAAATCGTCTATGGAGAGTTAAATTATGTTAACATATTAAGCCTGCCCAGTTAATGATGTGTGAAAGCATTAAAAAAGTTGTGGCATTTAATTTAAGAAAAACAGTAAGTTGGCTTAGAATCTCCAAATGCTTTTTCCAGAAATAAAACTACAGCAGGTGTGTCGAATGACTCAGATGTGTACATACATATAATCCTGGAATATTATCTTTCTGAATATTCTACAACGTGTATTGTTAAATGTGCAAAACCTCAGAAAACAGTGAAAAAAAAAACTGTCAAAGGTTATGTGGTGTTTTAGTTCACTTCTTACGTCTGTGGACGACGCTCTGTCGGGAGAGGAGTCAGTAGTTATATTTGCATCATCATCATCATTTCCAGCCCTTATTCCCAGTTCATCTGGGGTCGGGTCTCCTAGTACTTACATCTGCGCCAGAGAGCTCTGTTCTGGGTTGTCTGGGTAGGTAGGTTATCTCGCTTCAGATCTCTCAGCACATTGGCTAGCCAGGTGGCGGGTGGTCTGCCTCGGCCTCTGGGTTTGTTCGGTTATAAAAAATACCCAGTAGTTATATTTGCATTGAAATAAAAACGATTATTGTCCTGCGTATGAGAAAATTTTAATTTTACGACAACCATTGTTTGCGCACGTGATGGCTTGTCTTATTAATAAATAGACAGGTCAACATTTATACTAATATTTATTAAAAAGTTCTAATCAAACTATTTTCAGGTTGCGTATTTAAAGTTAACGTTGTGTATGAACGCTGCAAAAACACAAAAAATAAACTAGTTAGAAATCATCATAATATGGACTTATCGTTTCAAGAATGGTTTCAAGTTTCTGAAAGAAAACTTCCACGTTAGCTATTTCTACAATTGTATCTATTAAATTAATGAATTTTACTCAATGGAGTAGGTATAATAAGAGTCCCTCAATAAACGAATTCAATAAGTCGAAGAAACTAAGACTGAGGTTACTTTAAGTTAGTCCAGCACATTACTTTGCGTAGGTAGCAGGGGGCGGTGCGTTGTTGCGTGTTTGTTCGCTTCGCGCTTTCGCGCTTGTTCGCGCTTCTCGCTTGTTCGCAACAAAAGCGCTGCGCTTCGGCAGGACAAACATCGACGCTGTTATTAAAAACATCTCAAGTTTTGTTCCGAGAACAATCGCCGCCGGCAGACGCGAAGAGAGTGAGGGGTGATGCTTGGGATAAAAAATAAATGTAAAATTAAAATGTCTTAATGTTTTGAGATACGAATACAATCTTTGACCAAATTTAAGAGCTAACCCTTGTCGGTGGAGTTTTTTCCAAAACTCCATATTAGGGAAGATAGTGCGGTGGTTTCCCTCTTGCCTTCCTCACCGCTGTTTAAGAACCGGTGGTTTAACGCCTCTTAATGCCCAGTCAAAAGCTTTTCCCGATATACTATTCTTCCCGATCACTTCAGCTTCCTGCCAGTACTGATGATGCTGCTACCCAACACCAGGAGAACGCTTATATAATGGCGGCGTTCACATTCACATCATGTAGATACTCGTAGTTTGATTACATTTTTGTGATCATTTTTCTGCACAGTGGCATGGAATGAAATAATAAACATAGCTTAAGTCAATTTTTGGAGTAACGTCGACGTCTATTGACTACTGTTAAAAAAAACAAATGTTGCTAACCTTAAGTCTATGCGATTCTCACTCGTAAAAGGACAGAAAATAATAAGAATATTGCTCTATATTTGTTGTAATTTCCTGAAAGAGCTCCCTCAAAGTTTATTTCTTTATTTGACGCTTTCAACAATTCTTTCAATAGTGAGCGAAAGCTTAAAAGCGAGTTGCTTAGCATGGTTGTCAAAATGAATACTAACTTATATTATGAACAGAAAGCCTTTTTTCCCTATGAATATTCAAAAACATCGCAACCGATTTTAAAAGTTGTTTCATTAATAATTTTCACGTTATTCACAGATAATAACATATTGAATTGGTGCAAAGAGCGAACATTCAGATTATTTCTTATAAGTAAGTACAAGAACATTGTTCGTAAAAGCTTATTTTGAAAAGAAAAATGACAGTAAGTTACGAATAAATTGCAAAGAGATCCTCTCGTCGCGGTTGCAACGTCATTATTGAAGTTACCTTGCATCAAAAGAGAAACTTTTTCACCGTCACAGCACGTTTCGAATAAATAGTGGAATTGAGTGGGGGATGGCGAGCGTGGAGCCAGGGTAGGTAATGGCTTCCCCGCAGCTTAATTACAAACGAAAAGAGTCGTGCCCAATTCGCTTTATCGCAGGCGGGCGATGATCGCGAGATGACATTCACTGCGAAAGAGACGCAATAACCGCTCGCCAAACTCGATCACGACACGCTGTGGGACATCATTTTTAACGTAGTTAAGTTTTACCTGTATCAAAGATAAAAAAATCACAAGTTTTTTTTTCATGATCATAAGTTTTTGACACTAAAAGCCATACGATCTCCGATTTTAGCAATATTTTACAAGTTTTTATTTTGGTGGGATCTATTTTAATGACGTTACCGTATGTTTGTTCTCAATCGCGCTAGGCTAGCAAAGGCAATTCAGTGTAACTATATATATATTAAGTTACAATAATGGTAAGGTAATAAGAGTTATAGATTTAAACGTGAGCATTGTCTTTGTTTTCATTATGTAATGTTCATAAAAAAAAATAGGTATCTGTCCAAAAGTGAAAATTTTCTCGTTTTTGTTCAGTCCCTAATGCACATGGCAAAAGCTAAATACAGGTAATAATTAATGAAATTGGGGTAAAAACACAAGCAAAAATGTGTAAGTAGGTAATAATTCGTAAGTATTGCAGCAGAATAATCCTATTTACGTAAAGAGTATATCTAAAGATGCCTGGTAGGTGCTGTTCATAATAATATGTTAACATAGCAATGTTACAAGACATTGAGCAGAAAAATCGGATTCGGGTTGAAAAAGTATTTTTAAATTTCACCAAAAAATATTTAATTCATACCGGCCATATCCCGAAGGAATAATGTAAGATCCTAATAATAAGTTATTCAAAACAGCAGGTAAGCGTTTAAATGCCAAAAAGAAAATAAACATTTCTCGCAACGATTATGAAATACAACCTTATGGGAATTAAGGGGACATTAATTTTATCCCGGACGGCTGCTCTGTATTAATTATGGCGACATTTCCGGTAATGTAGGAAGGTTCTACATCGATGTAAATAAGGTTAAGTACAAGAACAATAGGCGTGGTAAGGGACTCAGCAAATATAGAGCTGGTAATAGTAAATAAATAAATATGCGCCAGATAAGTAACACACCAATTGTCTGATTTCGTGGTAAGGAATGTTCTTCCTTGTGTTACGAAGTACCAGACAACGATTATGACGATTATGGGGCGTCTCCCATAAATACTTAAATACATATAACATCCATGACTTAGGTACAAATGTTCATGTTCATCACACAAACATTTGCCCCTTGCGGGATTCGAACCCGCGACGGCCGGCGTAATAGTCAGGAGCGCTAACCAATACACCAAACGCGTCGTCTAGTGGGTAACATTTGCAGCGACGGCTAATCGCAATCACCAATGGTGCACCTCGTGTAGGTACCTAGCCGTTGCCAGCATAAACTAATAATTATTTACTTAAGGTGATGATGTTAAGTTGACGTCATACTAGTTGTCTTGTAGGTATTCGTAATCGTAACACAAGAAAAAAAACTTAAATTGAAACCAAGAAAATTGATGTGTTGTGTCGCGCATTATTCTTTTAAGCCCAGCCCTCAGCTTATTAATTACTTATTTAAGAATCGGCTAGGGTTCATACAGTTTTTTTTAACGCAGATATGAACAAAACAGTGTTTTATTTCATGAAGTAGGACATACCATTCTGTTTGTAGTTTTTAACTCAAGCGAGTTTCAGTCCAACTACTCAAGTATTTTGTCCAAAAGATTGTACTGTTTTTACAGAATAAAAAATAAAGGTGCTTAAACGAGATTTTTGTACCTACTAAAACGGTCAATAATCACAGGAATTGTAGGAGTAGAGTAGGCATTGGAGTACGATTTATTAAAAGCGCTTATTTATTTAAACGTAAAAAATATATTTTAAATCAAGACTCTTAAAGCAAGACATTGACGTGCTCCAGTTATTTGGTGATAAACTTCCTAAGCATCTCAATTTCCAAGAACAGAAAAGTAATTTTCACAAATCCGCCGGCTGAAAGTTATCGGAAAAGCATGAAAAATCCTGTTTACTTAGTTACTCTCTCCGATATGGATATTATATCTGAGTAGCTGTAAAAACGACTGATTACACTTCACTTTTGTTACGTCGGCTTTAAAAAAGCTTTAAAAAAAGTTGAACTCACATGATCAATTTCAAGAATGACCCTTAGCAACCATCATGTGTGTCTCAAGGAAACACATGTAGTACTTATTGTACAAATTAGCATGATTTAATGATATAAATTGCACTTGTAAAAGGCAACTGTGACAGACGAGGAATCGAACGCCGTGTCTTACGCTATCCGGCCGCATGCCTGTACCACTCGGCCACCGTCACACTGGCAAGCCTGTTGAATATTACAAGTGCTTTCTTTCCTCGGGACACACGAGGTTCGATTTCTCGTATGTAACAGTGGCTTTTTACAAGTGAAATTTATAGCATTAAGTTTGTATAGTGACATAACACTATAAAAATTTATAAATTAAAGTTGCGCTCTTTTAAGTCGAATTATAAACAGTATCTTCTAGATCTTCAAAAGGTCGCTCCAATGTGAGGTGTAAAGTAGTAATACAATTGACTTGTTGTCGCGTGTCCTTTAGTGTTATTGGATATCTCATGATAAATATTATTGTGTTGAGTTAGTAAGTATGTATAAATATAATGAAAGCTCCATTGCTATGTTTTGATATTATTTGTAATTTTTGAGTTGCTTATCACATTCTTACTCAAGTTTTTGTTTAAATTTAGTGTACACAGTCATTTAAACTGTTTGTTTGTTTTTGTGTGTGCAGCAGTGCTCTCTATTCCTTTTTCTTTAAGGATTCTACGGAAGACCAGCGTCGCCGGATCATTTGATTCTGCGGCATTTTGCTGAGTAGATTCCTTTTCATGCATGTTTAAGTAGGTACATAGCTGTAAAAAGTGTAATGTTTTGTGATATTTGTACTTATGTAACCTGCTTCATGTATGAATAAATGATTTTCTATTTCTATTTTCTATAATTAACATGATATCTACTACTGTAATGATTTTTCCGGACATAGATTTCGAGATATTGTAATTAATTAGTATGTATGTAAATAGCTGAATTAAGATTTAAGTTTTTTCGCTTTTACGTGTTTCAATAAAAACTTGTTTGCTAAGGTCATGCTGAAAGTGCTTACCCGGCTACAAACGAGGTGTCTGCCAGAACAAACTAGTCTGTCGGATGGAAACGAGTAGATCCGTCAGTACTTATCCCTCGGCGACGAAGCAACATCAAACTGGACGCGCTTGTCAACGGACCGATTGGCTTTCAGGGGGCGTATTGCGATGCAGTTTTGACAGATATAACGCTCTGATTTACTGTCAAATTAGCAATTATTATTGCAATTTCGCATTATATTGATAATATTACTATAATATAACAATATAAAGATTAATATTCATACCATTGTAGTATTATTATAATATTATTATTTACACTGAGTCTGAATTGAACTGCCTCGGAATTGAACGGATTAAGTTGGATCGCAATACGCCCCCAGGGCTGCTGACATAAACACAACATTGTGGTAAATGCAAATTTAGAATAATTTTATGGCGCGTTACAGTTTTTGGTCACGCGTTATGATGTATTCATAAGAGAGATAAATTTCGCGAGGGTGGGGTATCGGCATGGTAGGTCGATTCGAAAGAGCGTTGGCCCGGTTAACCAAAGGTTGCTGGTTCGAATCCAGCTCGAGCGATTATTCTTATTTCATCGTATAAGAACTGCCAAAAACAACAAGAAAAAAAGGAATCAACAGGTGGGTGTTATATCTCCATCTTAAGGGCTCTACTAGACTAGCGCTTTGAGAACTCAGACAATAGGCAAGTGCTTAGATGCAAGCTGGGAAAAACTTAGTCACCACTAGCTACCATAAAAGAAAAATAAACAGAAATAATTTCGATAGTTGCTACAGAATTGTCACAATATGAGATACATTTTAAATTGTATTTGATAAAGTAAGTCAAAGTCAAGTCAATTTTCACATTACAAATAGCGAAAACTTGCAAACTTTGTGGTCATAAAAATACTTTAATCATTGTATTCCGATTAAAATAGGTATTAGTAAAGACAGTAATCCTTAATTACAGAGTTAACAACAATAGGTAGTAGTACATACATTGTAACAAAATGTGTGATCATAGTAATGTGTGTAAAACTGTCTACCATTTCAGTATCACAAACAGAGCCTAGCAACCCTAGACGGCAGCAGATCCTGTTGTCTCCTCAGGGACGGGTGGCGAGTGGGAGGGAGATGTAAAAATCGCTTCACAAATTGGAACACTTAGCGGCGAACGATTCAGTGGAGTTGCCGATGCTTCTAGCTGCGCGTGAGGATGACCAAATGAGATTGCGATTACAGGTATAATAAAGACTGTTCCATAGTTTGAAAAGTTTGGAACTATTAACACATATGACCATTATTAAGACTCAGCATGCCTTGGTTACACTATCTGATAGTGTAACAAAAGTTGTTCGTATTATTTTATGTTCCCGCCAAGTAAGAGGTACTTTAATTCCAACGAGTAGAATACGTTAATGCATAGAATCTGACAGATTTCTGTAATGACAGTTTTTTTTATTTATCCTACTATAGGGATAGGGAAAAAACGAAACTTGGTACTTGGTACAAAACGCCACCGACAAGAGCAAAGCTCTTAAGTTAAAAAGAAAAGAAGAAAGGGATTTGGTATTAAGCCTAGACAAAATATGCTACTAAGTGAAATAAGGAATATTATTTTTTTTGTTTAGAAAATTGAATTCTTAAACATAACCTTCCACTTTTCTACTTGAGCCGTAGTAGGTATCGTTGTAAAGAGAGTTGAATCCAAAAATACCGACTACCAAAATATAATATGCCTTAAATGATGTTACCGTTTGGTCGCCCTACAAACCATTGGCAAAGCGCAAAGGTGCAGATTGGTCGACTTGCGAATTTCAGGTTATTGATGGGCGCCGTGACACTTCGCATTACCGGCAGGAAAAACAACGGAAGATCACCAACTACTGCACGTGCTAGCTACAGGTTTATGCTATACCTTATTACCGGGTATTAAGTGTCAAAGGTTATCATTTATTTGTGACGTGACTGTACAGTGAGTGATGGCGAACGGGAAATGCACCGAAGTTGCATTGGACACGCTCTGACGTCGGAAGTCGGGACTGTTTCGAAAGTTGTAAAATGTGTGAGGACATGGTAGTAATGGTACCTCAGAATATTAGTAAGTATAGAAAGGTAGTCAACTTTAAACTTGTTTAACTGTGTACTGAATAGCACAATCTGGATCTTCTAGTGGATTACGACACTTTTTTTTTTTTAATTTTTATTGCCAAGAAAAAAGATTACACAGTGAATAACATTACATTTTCATAATCTAATCTTAACTTAATTTAAAAAGACAGGTGAAAAGTAGAAGAACTTTTGGCAATGGGTGCCCGTTTCAGCAGCGAATCAATTCAGCGCTGGTTTTCAAACAGGCCCCTGAACTACTTTAACAAGTATGTGTGTGGAATGTGTGCGATTATCGAAAATTCTTAAAAATATAGTACATTACAGTACTTATCGTGAGATCCGATATATTTGAGAGCTATGGGATAAAACCTGGTGTATACTACGAGTAGTTATTACTCATATTTAATGAAAATGAGAAGTTACTGTCTGCAATTTCTATTGATTTCTTAATGGCAGCCAACTTTATAATTATGGCTCAATTTTCCACAAATAAACGCAAAATGAATATGCCTGCTCAGGCTGTTTTCTCGCAATTATCAATGTATTAGTCACGTGAATTATGTTTTTTGCGTGTGTTTCTTGTCCTCTCAACTTCTAGCCAGAGTTGATTAAACCAACTTTTTTGTCATAACAAAGTTTAAACAAGATTTTTACGGAACTTTTCTAGACTTTTGCCGACCTCGTAATTCTGCAACCGCATACTTCGGACCACTGTCTGAATACGCTCGAATAGTAGAAGTCTCTTTGACTACGGAAATAAGGTTCAATCTAGGCTGTTCGTTGGCACAGTTAGCTATGTCACCGTAAGTTTTTTAAAGTTTTTCGACGCAAGCACTAGATTTATGAACGTTATTATTTAGGTGCTCGTTACAGAGCGCTCTACTTTAAGTTTTTAAGCAATATTTTTGTCAAAGCATGAGACGACGCGATATATAGTTTCATACAAGTACCTACATGTAAGGTGTATCGCAAATTGTAACAAATAACATAACATGAGGTACGATTCCGTGCGTGTACATATGTCAACAGTTTGTAAGTTTTCCTATCGCGATAGGACCCTACCGTGAGTTACTTATATTTGGTAGATGTTGTATCTCAGATTATTGAACACTTCAAAGTCGATTTCAGTATCTAAGCCCTAATGCAGCGCGTTGCCTCGCCGTGGCCCGGCGCACCTGCGCTGTGTCGCTGCGCGGCTAATTCAATCGCCTTCCAATGTGCAGCGCTTGTGTCGGCGATAACGGCAAAAGAAGTGATGGGGAAGTAACGATATTTGTGTTGTCGATATTTCAGTAGTTTTAGTCTTAACACCTAGAACGTTTATAAACCAAGCTTTATGAAGTGCATTTCCGATTTCGGTAGCAGTCTCTCGACTAGAGGACCGGTATGCTCATGCCTTACTACTACACTACTCCCTACGATTTATCCTTATATTAACAGTTTACTATTGACCAAGTTGCGCCGTGCGTGATTCACGTGAGAAGATGCAAATGGTTAGTCATATTTCATGACCTAAATTGAAATAAAGATTTTGAATTTTTTTTTTTGAAACATTAAAACTGTACTTTTTGAGATTGACTGCAAAATCAGCGACACACTATTAATGACGTAGTACGGTACGCTAGCCTTACTCTTTCTGTATTGATATCTAATTAAAAATAATCCATCCATCCATAGCAGCATATTTATCCATGTTCGTCTCTCCCGTGCCACTTTCATCCAGTTTATTTTATTTTTATTTTATTTATGAAGTACACAAACAGATTACAGTCTTAACTAGCTTATAAATAAGGGTTCTAATTAAATTACAGACAAAACTGTAGTCCAACAATAGTGTTCATAACATGATTTTATATATCGAAGCATAGTGTAGAAGTTAAAAATAATCATGACACATTATTTAAAATTGCAACAGTTGTTATATTTACAGATTACAGCTGCTAAAGAAAGGTCTAATTATTTTGAGTCGTATTTGAAAGTAGGGGAAACAAAGCAAGTCTCTTATAAATATCGATAATAATCTGTTAACTTTGTGTTGTCATCACTGCCCTTTGCTATCGGGTATCATCCGTGACGTCATGTTATAACATCGCGATAGAACCTAGCGTATTGTTATTTGTTGTATCGGAAAATTATACAGGCTATTTCTACGGTGCCTTCACTATGGAGTGCATGGATCAGATACATTGTTACGAACGCTTAGTAAATAGGATATGTTGTAAAAGTTAAGTTGTAAAGAGTTGTAAAGCTAATATAGATAAGTATCTACTTGTAGTTCAACTTTTGATATGCTGTTTTAAATGGTCTTGAACTAAAAATATATATTGATACGTATCAGTGAGGATATAAATTTGATCCCCGGCTAGTACGACTAAGATTTTGAAAGGAAAAAACGTTAGTGTTTCGTGGTACATAATATGTACATGCTCCGAGACATGATGAACAAAATTGCGCCACTTCGCCCGACGTTTGTCGCCTATAGTGACTTAAAGATAAAAAAACAACATACTAAGGAAACCTCCGTGGTTAGTAACAAATGCCAAACCACTTCATCATAAGAAGCTGTGTGTGTTTTATTCGATACAGTGATCATGTCACGACTCTTAGCCTCAAACGATGTACGTGTTATACGTGAAATATTTTGCAAGTTTGCTTTGCAAATAGTAGAGCTATTTAAATGCAAACCGTCAGAGTCTCCGATACTTAAAGGTAAGCAGTGTAGCTTTAGGTTTTCTGTAGAGTTTCTGAGACCTCTTTAGTTTTGAGCAAAAACTAGAGGAGGATTAGTGGTTATCGACTTGCTTCAGTAGAAGTAAGGCTGAGTACAGACTGTCTTTTCTTTGAAACTCTACAAGGTTATATGTTCTAGTTCCAAATCTCAAAAATAAATGCCACGGTATGTGAGGGTTTAAAGACACTAAGGCTGTAGTATATAATTTAATTCCATTAAGTTTCTTTTTTAGTTTTGTATTATAAAAAGGAACAGAAAGAAACTTTTTCTAATAAAATGAGTTGGCATTCAGTAAAACGCTGTAAAGGTTTTAGTAACAGCGATATTCTTATAGTTCCAATTCAAAGGTAAGTTGTTTAATAAACAAATGTAGAAAACCATTCTCAATTTCTCAACTTCCAGTAAGCCAACTGCGTCTATTAAACGAGTGAGTAGTTGAAAAACCGCAGTTCTGACCAAAGCCTTAACTCTGTTAGTTCTGGCGAGTTAAACTTATTAATAACGGGTATTACAGCAATTTGAATGTTTCGGCGGCTACTGGTTGGTAAACGGGTTTAGTTTTGAGGCATTCAAGTAATTTTCTAGTTTAAATAGGTAGAACTGGAACCACATAAAATGGAAGCATCTACACTATTGGACTCGAAACACAGACTGAACGAAACGAAACAGAGAAATCAAATGTCAGACAACGATTTCGGCCTCCTTGAGAGCAGAATAACCGAATTATATTATGTATTATGAATGAAAGGTAGGACGTCAAGAGAAGAAATGAGTTATACGCCAAGAAATGAACAGTCATATTTACTGAATTAAGTCATTGAATATGAGTAAACTGTTTGGTATACATAATGTAATTTGAAAAAAAATAAACCAGAATGTAAAACAACATTTTACGAGTTTCCAAATCAATACAGCAAGACTATTCTTTACCCTGTCAATCTCAACCTTTTGGTTGGCTTAACAATGAAGTAAAAATTGCGGTTAAAGACCAAAACCATTCGAAAACAAACATACTTACATAAAAAATTAATACGAAGCATTGAGAGCTTATTGTTGCAATGACACACGCATTATAGCAAAGCGGGCTCTATTTGCAGCTCAAAATATAAGTGATTAACCAGTTTGATGTAGATAACAATCATGTTACATTTTGCAGTGCTTGCTCATTATTTTTCCATCGTGTGCATACTACGAGTAATTACTGTATATTTAAACGTTAAATTAGGCACATTAAAGGCCATAAATTAGTAATTCAATTCGGTGTTGACTTTAAATCATCACGACCTGCGCATCATTAATCTAGTATTATTTTACGGAGGCCATTCATTTATTTAAGACACTATTCAGGCTAATCGTGGGCGGTAAAATAATGTTGCTTCAGCAAACACGTTCAATATTTCTATGTGTTTAGGATGTGCACGCAATAAATTTATGTTGTGGCCTCAATTCATGATATGATAGAGCAGTTAATGAGATTACTAGCAAATAAAAATGTATCTCTTAAAACCCCTTAAAATACCTAAGGCCTTGGTATTTTTAAGACCGTTTTTTAGTACCTTTGTGATGTGACTTTTTTACGTTTCCCTGAGTTTTCCAATGTTTTTGCCTTTTTTAATCTATCACAGATCAAAAATATTAACATGATTAAATAATGAATCTTCGGACAGCGACGTTACAATAAAAACTGATCTTATGGATGAAAAGATTACGCATTTGAGTCAAACTACCAATTTGCGTGAAGGAAGTCTAAAAAACCACTAGCATTAAAATTCAGTACGTACTCATAAAATATCCAAACTATCTTCCCATATGCGAGTGCTACGTAGCAGATGCTACGTTGCGGCTACAATTTCCGTAGCCTGCTTGCTACGACGTAGCTCGTAGTCCGAGATCTAATCTACTTGTAATCTGCATTTAACATGCGCTCCGTGTCACCTTGCAAATGTACTCGTGTGTTGCACGCGTTTGATTGCTTTGCGTAAATTGTGTGTTAAAATGTGGATATATATTTTTAAAATTCGAAATGCGGCGATGATAAACCTATTAATGATCTCTTGCAAAAAAAATCATGGCATGGAGGTGTTTCACTTCAATTTCCTGATTTCCAGCTGTTTCAAGTAATTACAAGAGAGATAATTACAAACAACCTGACTCGGTAAAACGTTATCTCTTCGATGGGACTACCTACTAGACCGATGTGATAGTGAAAAATAAATGATGCATTCAAATAACGGAAAAATAAATGTTAGAACCAACTGTTAAAATACTGTTAGCGTGTAAAATGGTAACTAAATAAAATAACCGCGGGTAAGAAGTCAAACGTGAGGGCCACACGTCCGCAAGGGCTCTTGATGTTTCTTTGACTCCTGCCCGCGGCTGGATTTGAATAAATAAACTAAATTCTAAGCGGAATCGCTGCTGGGATGCGTGTGCGAGGTTGGAGGCGACACGACAATTTGACGTAACAATAAAGTTACAAAACCCATAAAGATACATTCAGGCCTGGGGATTCCAATCATTTTGAAAGATTTTGGTGTTGTTTATTCATCACATAAGTTACGTACGAGTACATACGTCATTGACGCATTTCACCTCACGATAAGGATAACTATGAAGCAACGTTCTAACTTAATACTAAATTATCATTGTAACTATCAAAATATGCCAGAATTAGGCCTGGGAACGATTGAACAATGTTTTTTCAGGAGTGCAATTTAATGACATCAGAAAAAAAAACGATTTAAGATCAGTGAAGCGATTGTATCTCTACAAGGACAATGTCGTGAGCAAATGGAAGCAGATCTCATCGTTCACGCTCTGCGGGTTGTTTTAACGACTGCACTCGCTCAACGCGCTGCCGCGGCCGCCTGTGGTTCCCAAACTTATGGCCGTCGGTACTTATAACGCTCAGGAGGCTAGAGTGTGACGTGTAAAGCAAGGACAAAGGCTCTCAAAACTATGGCTTAAGTATTACTACCTACCTACGCAAACACCTAAACAGCAAAGTCAAATTATTGTTTTGTCAGCAGTAAATTGAAAACAAAAATCGCGTGAATTACAACAGGCGAATAGTTCCTGAGCTTTCTATTCTAGTTTGTGTACCATCAAATCATTTATTCAAATGCCGGTTAGGAAACAACTTTGCGTGAAGTTTGGCAGACACTGCTCCTAACTATTTATTTGTAACAAGCACGATTTTTCCCATCTACCTGAGTTTACCGAGGTCTTGGCAAAAATGAGGTTGGTCGGTGTAACTTGAACTCTACGTAACAACCAAATGTTAGCATTTGGCTTTGAAAAAGCTGCAAATAAAATTATTAACGTTAAAAGTTACAGCTAGATGGTGCCATGGTTAAGCCGAGGTTTGCGAGGTATGAAACTCCTTTGACTCGGTTTGGTCATTCTGCTTCGTTTTAGCCAAATGAATAACTACACAAGTAAATCATTAACAGTAGAATAATATAGGTTTTACAGATAAATCGATATTAGAATAAATACATTTTGTGTGGTTACTATTTGTAATTCATCAACTTCCATGTATTCCTTTGTTTACGAAGTTGTAATAAATACTTATGGTCAGTGCATTATCATCTTTACTTCGTTTTAAGCATGCCTTATGTAGGGGCGCTCTTGCAATCAAGTGAAAAAAAAACATAGAGAAATCGGATTCGAAAAAGAACGGCTCAACTACTAGGATAGCCATATCAAGTTCAAGTACGAAAACGCCTGGACAAGTAAGCAAGAAGCAAAAGTAACAGGATATTGCATTGTGTCCGCGTCATACATCGCGTGTTATCGGCTGTCAAACTGACAATAGGGTGCGAGGGCTACGAGCTGGCAACGCGCCAGTGACACGCGCCTGAGACTGATCTGTATGACCAAAATCGTTCCAGTGAAACTGTTAAAATACAGTTAAAAAGCCCAAGTAGAGAATTAGGGCAAAATCTACAGGCACTAGAAACTTTGTGAGAAAAGATATTAGTGTCCCTCCAAAAATGCAACGCAATGCAATGCAATCGCGCCTGCCTGTTTGACGTATTATGACAATTAGCCCTATAGGGCTAATTGTGTAAAGCAATCGTATTCATTTGACAGTTCAAAACGTACGATAAACCTTTTGTTCTTTGCCGTTTGATAGATCGAATCCGTTATAGATTTCTAACGATCTTCTCCTCTACGATATGAATCACAGGCATGTCTCACGCTTTATTTACTCGTTGAGTGTTTTTAAATCGCGCTTTAGGAACGTCGAGCAGGTTTCTCCTGCGGTCGCAATCGCCGCAAAATCACAAAAACACGTAATTGCCGGCGCGATTGTTCGCGGAACTCGCGTCGATACGCCACCTCGCATGAATAACGTAAGAGTAAGGCCTGACCAGCAGCGATACTAGTCAATGAGTATGAAGATAATTGCAATACTAGTTTAGGTATCATTGATTTGAATTCGTAATGTAAATACCCGGCCGCTGGGGCAGAAAAAAATCAAGATTGTTGACCCTTCGACCAAAGGCGCAGTGTAGGGCGTCAACCGACAAAATCATTGGACAAAATGGACAACCTTGTATAGATCGCAGGATCACACTGGATGCAGACTGCTCACAACCGGTCGCTGTGGAAAACCGTAGGGAAGTCTTAGTTCAGCAGTAGACGTCCTTTGGCTGATAATAATGATGATGATAAATGTTTATCTGATAAAAATATCGTCTATGTGGCGGTACAAGTACCTACCGCATCAGGCAGTCCTGAAATTTGACCACCAATATTCTTGAAATAACAGTCCGTCTACCTATTTGGTTTTACCCTTTTTTTCACAGATACATTGAAATGATACAATAAAAAATTAGTTTATGAGGGCTCCGACAATAATCAAACCTACTAATTACTAATACGAATTTTAATTGATAAAAATACATAAACGTGTTAAATGTATCGGAAAGATACACTTAAAATAACTACTGCATGCTGTACGTAAGGCCACGGCTTCTATTCGCACCATTAAAACACCATTACACCCCGATAGTATCGCGCAGATCACATCGACTGCCGCGAATGATCTGCCTCTGACCTCTCCGCTAAGCTATTGATTTATGCTTCTTTACTTTTCGGTCAATGGCACTGATGGTTTATAAGTAACACTATAGTAATCAAGGTTCGATGGCACCACGTTATATTAGAGGGAATTACCATCACCTATTTTGGTGGAAATTTGCAACAGTCAGTATAGTTTCGCTAGATTAATACCTACTCGTATACCTACGACACCGAGCCTCAGGATTATTGTTTTAAACGACATTTTTTTGTGTATGTAAAATAAAGAAATGTTAGCAATTCGGTGGAATGTAAACAAGAAAGAAAGCAATAACGACCTCCTTTCATTCTACAAAAGTCATTGGTCGTACAAGTTCATTATGAAAAGTAAATTACTTGGGATAAAAGTGAATACATAAGTAATCAATACCATTCACACAACACAGTTGCGTGCACTCCGGATAGCGTAAGACACGGGGTTCAATTCCTCGTCTATCACATGTTCACAGTTGTCTTTTTACAAGTGCAATTTATATTATTAAGTTTCTATAGTGACAAAACACAATAAAAACAAAAATAAACTAAAAAATAAATATAAAAAACACGCATACGCATTTCGCATCTAATAATGAAAAATGGATTAATATTCCCCATCATTCTGTAAATTAATGAAAAGCAAATTCCCATTCAAATAAGTTTCTATTCACCGTGACGTATCGATTTTATAGGTGCTTCTTTACAATTTGCCATGATTATGGCTCGGGCTGAATGGCGTGTGGATAACGGAAATCCATTTTTCAAGCAATAAGTAATTAGATAAGAGCCACAATAGCTCGGGGTGATCGACGCGGGACAATGCAGGTTATTATACGGAACAGGACTGGGGCACACTGAGCATTGGGAATTTATTATGTACTTATTATGTACTGTTGTGGCTCCCCGTGGCACCACTCGTGTATATATCGGATCTCAATAAGTATCATAGATTATAGCCTATGCGCTATTACAATGTATGACCTATATTATTTGTAAAGTTTCATCAAAATCTATTCCATCGTTTTTGCGTGAATGAGTAAAAAACATCTGTAAAAATTATAACTTCCATTGCGGCCATCCAAAGATATATACGGAAATTATCTGCACCACAAGCAGCTACGATGACCAAAAAGGCTTTCAATTTTACTAACTTGGAAAAGTGATACATATAAAATACCCAAAAATATATTCATCTTAAATGTATTCGGATGCCAGGGTCAATCACAATACAAAGAGAGCGACTCTACTGACAAATGTCATCGACTGCCATAGACAATTCCCTTATTCATAATAATTCAAACGGACTTTCAAACCTGTTTTAACTATTACACTGTTTTGTCTCATTTTTTCTTGGCGCTGTCATCATTTGACAAAAAGTGACAAAACAGTGTAATAGCTAAAATAGGTTTAAAAGACAGCTTGAGTTATTATGAATGGGGGTTACAATATTGTCAAATGATAGCATCCACTTTTCATGGCATGATTTTCATTCAATTAGTTAGATACGGATGTGAGTAGTTACTCACATATGTAAGTAATAACTATAAGTGTAAGTTGTAATTAACTGTTAAAATGTAGAGCGATCCTGATTGCCATAGCATTTTAAAGCCTTATAGTGCAAAAAATTGCGATGTTTTACACTATGTTGACGAATGATGGTGTCATCAGCCTTAAATAAATTTATTAATTAATTCATTCAGCTTATCCGTGTCATGTCTCAAATTCAACTCCTCCAAGTGTGCCCAGGCCATTCGGTTTCAATTCCCCAAAACCAGTCTGCGGTGAAGTGTTGAAGTCTTTTCGACACCTCCCCCCTCTCATTATACGCTCGTTCGCCCAATTTCATTTTTACACAGATCGAATAGGTGTAATATAAATAAAGTGTCGACTCATTCTCCCGCCATCGACGGATTCAATGGGGGGTGAAATTACCCTTTTGTGGGTAATGCGAATGATAGATAAGGAACGTAGATGCCACATATGAAGATATACATATCGGAGTTTAACAAGGAAACTGTTTCGTTTTTGAATATGTTAGTCTTTTTTTTTATGAACTTAGTTTTAATTTTTTCTTGATTGTTAGGTATTAATAAAGTAAAAAAGTCCGTTTAGGTATGTAGTTACGTTACGTAAAATATTGTATTGGAGAACATTAGTATATTCTGTCCAAACCTATTATGAGTTTTTGACGCATACAGCAATAATTTTATATCCCGTCAAGTGATTTCTGGACACACCTTTGTCTTTGAGCGAAAAGAGCTCGACGCGTTTTACGGACAAACGTCTGTCCGTAACTAAATTCGTTATCTTTGGCGCCTACCTTCACTCAGTTTCTGTGGTTGGCCGGGCGTATAAATTTGCACAACCAATCAGAGAATACTTCTGAACATATTTCTAGTACTGACCAATTGGCAACAAGCAACAACATTTCTGCAAGATAATATTTTTTTCGTCCTGGCCTCAGTGTCCGCCATTACTGTTGTTGTTACGCAATTGTTCCGTGAGTGCTAAAGGTAAAACTGTCTCAAGCAGTTAAACGGGATGTGTATATTACAATAATTATAGATGAAATTACTAAGAAAGAAGTGTAGAATATGTTTTAAGCATTGGTTTTAGCAATTTTAGTAAATAAATTGGTGAAAAAAGGGCCAAACTTTTCTATCGGAACGGTCAGTCCGCCATCGGTCATTACGATTTCGCGGTCGGTGTCGCTGCGTACATAATTATAATTTGGGTAGTCATTTGTCTTATTTCTTGTGAACTTTGTTGTGAAAATTAATGGCAAGTAGTTAATCTATAGAATAGAGTAGTGTATAAGTGTCAATACTATCACAAATTTGTGTTTCAAAGTGTTGTTTACAGTGACGAAAGTTTACAAAAAAAAAGTGGAGATTTTAACCAATGGATTAAATATTATGTAAGTTATAAAACTCTATTACACATTTTTCAGTGTATAGGTTATTTCCTATACTTTATAATGGTATATGATTTATAAGGTATAATTATAACCACAATGTGATATTTTGATAAATCCTGATGAAGGTCATCAAAAATTTAGGTACATAAATTACCCTGAGCACTACTGCCATCGTCCGTTTCGAAAAGCTCGACGCGTGACGGGATATTGTAATAAGGACATTTTGGCAAGAATCACGCTTAAGAGAAATAACATTTATAGGTATCTGTGACTGTTAAACATGTAAAACAGCAATGCATGTTATTAGTACAGACATAATTGAGTTTGTGTTCTCTATTAGTTAAGTTATGTGGGTAGTTTCCCATCGGTATTGAAATTGATAATGATAATACTATAGCATTGATTAATACCTATAGGTAATAATAAAGTAGTTAAGTACTTAAGAGAATCGTGTGAGAAAACGTTATCCCGTTACCCTTAAAAGTTGTCTGATTTTGTCAATTTTTTTAACATGTTAGATATATTTTGAAAAACTAAGCTCGTACATTTTCAAAATATTGTATGTTTCAGAAAATATAAGAACCTAAACATTCCATTTTTTGTCAAAAAAAATCTCTTCAGAATTTCGTCAACTTTTAACTAATCAAGCCTTTATACAAAAATCGAAGACAGACAAGCGTAGTTCAGGATAATGTTCAAATTTGTCTCATTCCATAAAGGTTTACTGGTATGAAAACGTTTTCCCCCGCAAGCATATTTCAACCGTTGGCGTTTGAAATATATGAAAATTCGCGCTGCGCTACGCCTGCACACGATCCTCTTAAAGCTAAAGTAGAATCTCTATCAACTAGCTAGTCTGCAAACAGCGATGGCATCCGATGGATTTGCGCGTGCGACTCGTGTGGACAGAGTGCTCACATCACCGGCTCACAAGAACAATGCACTCCTCACTCCTTTCATATACGAACTTTCATTTACGTCCGGAGGGATTCATTTTTGTGACGAATGACTTCTGCCATATGTGATCTTGTATTTGTTGGAAGTAATACAGTAGCTATTAGACATGACATGAGTCAACTGACTCTTGACTTGTGACCACGGCAGTTGCAATACCGCCGAAACGTCGAGCAGTGAGTAACAGCAACTCATAAGTTGTTATTCGCGTAACGCGAATCGCGTTTAGACCCGTCATGTCTAACAGTGCAATGCAACGCGAAAGTTTAAAATCTATAGTCATACAGTAGATACAATATTTTTATGTTTTAAGTATTTTATTATTGTTTTATTTAATTCAGTAAAGAGACCTTTCTTTATAGGAACGAGAAACTGTAAAAACCGGTTGTGTAATATAAAAAAAATGTGATAACTCCTGAGAAATTCTGAATTAAAACATAAGACTTTTATACGAAAATAATTAGCAGGCAATTTGATTAACTAGTACAATGTCGCGTAATTTATGAAGTTAAAATATTGTATCCGTGGATAACGGTAAGTAGTGGTTACATTACTAGCAATATTTGTTGGCTAGAATTTGTTAAGCCAAACCAATAATATTCAGGCAATTGTTTGTTGTCCCAAATAAAGTGTCTCAAATAAAGTTTTAATAAAGTACAGTAGACAGGTCCATTTTTAACCCTTTTATAATTTGGAATTATTTCTTAATGACGAAAATAATGGCAAAGACATGATTCTTTACTTATTTTTTTTCTATTATAGTAGTAAAGCTTTTTTATTACACACGAATTTATGATGTTTTTAGACTGATATTGTCACAAACAAACTTGTACGTTCAGAAGTCATTTTGATGCAGTTTAACAAACATCCTTTTAAACTTATAGGTTAAGTGTTACGTCGCACGTTTTAATCCACTGCACTTTCGTAGCATATTCCAAAGAGCAAGACGGTTAAGAAAATGCGTTTCGAGTTTCCACGCTTAATTCAGCTAAATCTGGAGCTTTAACAGGTCTTTAGAACAGCTGCTATAGCACCTAAAGCGCGCGCTAGAGCTACAATAGCACTTGCGAGCTGTTTCGGACATATCTGCCTTAATTCCTCCTGGCACCTCCCGCCGAAATGGTCGGAGTTTTGTTTGGGGCGCGAAATAAATTATACACTATCCTGTGACAGTGGGATTGTAGGAAACAGCGTGTTGAAGTTAAGTCGGATCAAAATAAGACAAACATGTGAATTAATAAACTTTGCCCGGATAGGAACAAAATAAAAAGTAGAAATTTTCCCCGCCAAAACGCAAGGGCTCACTTACTACCTTTTCTCTAAGTGTTTCGTCGATTTTTTGAACGCCTATTACTTCAGTCCTAATTATATCTGATGAATCACATTATCATAAGTAAGGATAAAAATATATAATAGGACGTAAGGTGTAGACTTTGTGAAGATTTTGCAGTTGGTTAGTGAAGAAAAGTTATGGTGGGTCGAGTAAAAAGATTGGTTCTACATGAAATCTCATAATTTTTTTGACACTGAAAGTCATACAATCTCAAACCAGAAATTGGCTACATTTTACATGATTTTTTAACACCTAACCAGGTGGGCTTAATCGCAGTCCATCAAATGCCATGAGTCTGCTAAATTCGCACAGCTTATATCACTACACTAGTTAGCAGGGCTCAAAGATAAGATATATTTTTTTTACTTTAATGAATTTGTATTTTGTCGTCATAAATTGAATTTCTCTTAATTTTATCCTTCCTTCATGGAAAATCATTTCGAGCTTTTATTATAGGTACGTAAAAGGATTTTTGGTATTCATTTCAAAGGTTTCCAGGACATATTATCTTGTAGAATATTAATTAAAGTTCAGTTGAAATGTGCACTCACACGAATTTTGATTAAGTTATGAAAGCTATTCGACAAATCCATTTGCAAACGATATCAAGGGAATATACAGTGCTAATCACCGACCGAATATAAAGTACGATAACAACTCTGTATGTAATATTAAAATTATTATGTATGAATTAACAAATACAGTTTTTTTATAAGTGTGAAGGATTACATACTCTTACAATCAAACATTTAATGATTAAATTTCGATTTAGATACAGATTTATTAATGACTCTGAAATGAACAGAGATTTGTAGATAGATAGATAGATAGCTCTTTATTGCACACAAAATTAGTGAATTTACAAATTTGTTTAAAGGAAATGTACAATTTAGGCGGTCTTATCGCTATAAGCGATCTCTTTCAAACAACCTTTGATATGTGTCTATTTTAAATAAATAAATAAGTAAACGATCAAAAGCGAAAAAAAGAGATATCAACACCGATAGAGACAGCGTTTAAGTAGATTAAATAGCTTTAGCGAAAGCGACTAGATACAGCAACATCGACAGCTATACTGACAACGAATGCAATAGTAACTGAAAAGAGCGATAGCAAAAGGGACCGAAAACTTCAAAGATAGAACAACATCAGTGACGACAATAGCAAACATCTACATTGATAACGACAACGATTGCAACAGAGACTGTAAAAGATGAAATAAGAAACCAAAACTTGCGAACGGAAGACCAAGAATTTCGGACCGACAGCACGGTAGCTTAATTGGAAGAGTAGTTGGCCCGGTTAGCCAGAAAGATGCTGGCTCGAGTCCCGCCCGTGCGCAAATTCTGGTTTCTTATTTCATCTTTTAAGAATAAAATATGACACTGAGAGTGTTAAAAATTATTCTAAACCAACAGAGACAAAGTTTTTTTTTCGTATAGAATTTAATAAAGTATTCAAATTCTTCAATTAAAACCTAAACAGAACGCAAAATCCAGTAGCTTTAATTACAGTAGCCACCCACGTTATTGAGATCAATAAATCTATCAGTAGAACCAGCTGACAACATCCAGAGTAGTAGGTACCCCGACTCCATAGAGACACCCCCCGCCCTCCCCCCACCCGTGCACTCAAATAATTAACCAGAAATAAATACCCTCCGTTTGAATTAGTCGCTCTCGGAGGACGTTCCATTACGCGTTTTTGATGATTAACATTTTTTCCGGCTCCGTTCCATTTTACGCAACAATTTCTTGTTGAAGAATGCCTTTTCTTGATGTTTAATTTGCGGTAATGCCCTCGCTTGATGGACGAAGGCTATCTTGAAGGAATTTTTGTCACTTGAAAAATGGGAACAGATATTTTATGTTATGATAACTCCCGTTTCATTATCGTTAATTGATGAAGAAGTTGTAATTTGTTTACAGGCATTGTTATAATTGTTTGTATGAAATGTTGGATTTCAAAGGTCATGCGATGTATTAGTATCTTTAGCGGATATATTGGTACGTAAAAATGTGGTAAATAAGCGATGTAGACGAACTCTTAAATGTAATGATGATCATCGTCATCATTATCATTATCAGCCAAGGGACGTCCACTGCTGAACAAAGGTAGGCCTCCCCCACGGCTTTCCACAGTGACCGATCACTAGCCGTTGCATCCAGTTCATGTTGTTGATGATCATTGAGTTTATTTTTTTAGTAGTGATGAATTTTCTTAATCTTAGTTACGGCTACGTAATCGTATCCTTACATCCAAATACAAAGTCTGAGTACTATTTGATAGGAAATAAACAGTTTAGGTTTAGCTGAAACTCATAATAAGCTATTGCAGCTACTAATTTCATTACCAGAAAATGCAATTTCATATTTCATATAAAAATACAAATATTTAAGTATTGTAACAAAATACAAACAAATATGATTAATGACTGACAATGAGAAATCCAATATTAGATTCACTAGTTATATCAAATAGACAATTATTTGCAGAGACTGCACGAGTTGTACCTAATACTAGGAAACGGTACGCAACGATAGCCTCACAACAGAGTATTCTAACGATTTCAGGGAATCTATAATATGAAATACTGGGAGAGATACAAAGGGAGCAGCTAAAAAGTTATTCATTCGCTGTATGAACATAGAAATTGCACTTGTAAAAAGCAACTGTGCTAGACAAGGAGTCAAAAAACCCCGTGTCTTTAACTATCCGGGCGCAAGCCTTTGGCTACCGACACATTGGCAAGCATGTTGAATTTTGCAAGTGCATTCTTTAACGCGTAGGCTGCGTGACCTTATCAATGTTGAGATTTCTCTCTCAACATGCGAAGAAAATATTTTCAAAACTATTTAACAATCGGTTAAGATGAATGGTGGTAAAGTGGTTTGTAAGCTGTGTTTGTGGCAATAGTGACAAAAGACAATAAAAACAAAAATAACATTAAAGAAATATTATAAAGTATTTTACAGATAATTGCTATCAAAGTTGTTACTTATTTTGTTTAAATTGGTTTTATTTAAATCTAGCGAATTTCCTGCATCACTGGCCGTCATTTCTCTTCGCTACTGGCCCCGTTTTATGATCATCATCCTATACCAGGATGCCAGGGGTCTAGACAAATCTAACAAAGAAAGAAAAGTCAAAATCATGGAAATCGGTCTACCCATTCTCGAGTTGTAAAGTGGTGTACGTGTAACTAACACGAATTTATTATATGTTTATAGAAGAAAGAAGAAGATAGAATAAGATTCAATTGAACTAGTAATTTATAGCCAAGTAGTCGTTTCACCGATAACTGCTAGTCATGATAATTATATAAGACCCTTTGATCAAATCGTAGGTAGCGTAGAAATTCATTTGGAAAGATGGACAACTGACCTAGTTAGGATTGCAGAATGCAGGATTTAAACTATGAGTACTCAATATGTAGCTCAGATTCAAACTGTATGAAAAACGAGCACGATAAATTGTGAAATATGCAAAAAATCAAGCAAACCTCAATAAGTACGATGTATGTAAATCAGTATCTTACCACGACCTGTGGCCCTATTTTTTAATCACTCACTTGGATATGGCGTGATTTCAGTACTTCAGTACTCACAGTTGAGTTTTCTTTTTTCAAATCCCTTCCGTGTTTTTGTGTCTTCAGATTTTAACTGATTTTCATTAGAAAATTGGACTTTAAGCAATGCATATCACATGCCATCTTGACGCGAGTAGAGTTCAATTAAAAAATAAGGTCCCTGGTTATAAAATAATAACGCAGCTGTATTTTGCGATACGACCAAGAATATTATGGCTAAACTGCTCGTTACGAATTCTGAATAATTATCGGTTTTGAAATAATTTCTATAAATGTATGAACTTTATTTAAATTTTCAAGCTGTTAATGGATTTAATTTGGTGCATAAACGGCATAATGAATGTAATTACCTAAATGATACAGCAAGTTATTTTTAATGAAGTCTCGTTAGTTTCCCGATAGTAATTATTTAAATGTAGTTACAGTTCTTTTTGGGAAATGTCCCACCAAATTATGTTAAATTTAAATTAGATACGGTGTTTATTTAACAATCACTTTTTTGAAGACCAAAATTAATATACACTGTGAAATTATTGTGGTTGTTTTCCCCGCAGCATGATTATTTACCGAATCAAGCGAGTAATATTTATTAATTTTTTTTTGTTCTCAACTCATCAAAATTATAATTACCTAATAAAGTAATGATTCATTAATGAATTAAGTATAATTACGAAAATAGTCTTGATTATATTTTCTTATGCCCGTGTTTAGGGTAGATAAATGTATTAACGACGATCCGAAGCCTGTTAAAAACGGTCGTAAAACTGCTATTTTATAATTTGAATAAAAAAAACTTTACAAATCTAAAAATTTTACTACTAAGATAGAATCATTTTACTGAGGGAAAACAATCACTAAAATTTTACAGTGTATATATTTTTTGTCAGTGTATATGTTCATTTATTCAGCGATATAAATCTTACAGCCTGATGTAATATTTGGGGGGCATAAATTGTAATTAAATCCCCTATGATAAAAAGATGTTATCTGTGGAAAATACAAGCTTATTTAATTTTCACTTCGGTTACTATAGTGACGAGTTTCAGCACATGCGATTTAAATATTCAAATGGGAGCAGCATAGCTCAAATGTTTGGGCCTAGGTCAGTAGAATACTGGAATAGCTCATTCCTGTTGGTAACGCTAAATAACGTTACGGCACGGAATGAGCAATCACAGCTGGCATTTCAATTTGAGCTCGCCAGGGACGGACTACGGATGAATCGGGATAACTACTGAAAAAAATGCAAACACTCCTAGGCTCACTTAATTTATTATTAAATTTTATTACTAAAAATTCCTCGCAACTATTCCGCGACAATACAAAAATTAAAATAAATTGGTGCAAATGCAATAAAGAGTTATCTCATCTCTCACCTCAGCCAACTATGGATGAAACATGTGTAAGAATTTGTGTATTTAAAGGCCTCAACTTTTTACCATTTTGTGTGTTCTATAAAAAACTTGAAACAGCCAAAAAGTGAATGAAAGTACAAGACCTGATTCACTCAGCCAGCGAATAAATAAATAAACACTTGCCCTGTCGGCTGCCCTAGCGGGAGGCAACTCTGTTAATAAATTAATATTTATTTACATAGAGCAGATTTTATCGTTGACTTCTGAATTCCGTTTAAGAAGCTGTCACGAGATAGAGCATTATAAGCGTTGTTATTGGCCATCGCTTACTACGGAGCCTTCTAAGAAGGTATTACGACGTCACATACATCGCAATGCTACTGTGATCGAGGTAGCTTACTTAGCAAGCAAAAAGGAACTACATTCATAAACTGGCCCCTATGGTATGCCCTAGGTCCGGCCCTGTCACCTGCCGCTAATCAGTTTGACACAATCCCATGCTCCGCCATCACATCGGGAGGACGCAATCGCGCAGTTAGTAATGAGATGAATGTACGAGTTTACCTCATGCTGGGTCAAGGGGAATGTTCATGGGGAGATGGAAAGTTGTTGGTAAATATAGGCTGTCCATATAAGGGAGTCAAATCTATAGGATCTCTGTGAAAGTGAGAGTTAAATCTTGCAAGCGCAGATACGGGATCATTAAAAAAACCTCTTTGCTTCTAAGGCCCAATTTCGTGATCGAGGGTAATGGTAAAATGTGGTTACCAACGGTTGAATACTTACGATTGTGTGTGTTCATAAGAAAAAAAAATAACCGATAGTCATTAAAATAGCCATTCTGACATTTGGTTATGGTTGGTTTGGTTTATTCAAAGCATACAAACGTATTAAACCGCTGGTAACGACATTTTACCATTACTGTCAATGAAGAAATTGGGCATAAGCTAACAATGTTTATGGTTATTTTACTATACAACATGAATTAACAAAAATACATTTCTTTAAACGTGTATTTGTTTATAAATTTTAAGCGGTAGAGCTACTCGTATTAAAAAATAACTCAAATGGTAGCAGTTATTTATTATGTACTTCATTTATGGTCAGATTTCATAAATGGTATGATTATATCAATCCCCTTAGTAAGCAAATACTATGTATGACCAAAATGAAGTCTTTAATTTCCATTAGCATCAGTTTATATATCGTAACTAGTGTTAGTTACATAAAAAAGTACATCTATCTGCGATGTAACTGATCGAAGAACAAAGTTAGTCAGAAGCATGTGTGTTGTCAAACTACTCGTATAATTATGTGCTCGCAAGTTGCAGTAACATAAGTGGCGAGTGCACGAAACAGCGAATCTATGCCCAAAAAGTTTACAAACTTCTACGTCATAGATATAAAAAGATATAGCGACACATGTTATTATGTATAGGGCTCTAAAAGTTATTATACACTACGTTGTATTTTATAATTCGTTTTACGTAAATCCCGCAAGAGGTAAGTATTTGTGTGATGAGCACGAGCATTTGTGCCATGGATGTTAACTATTAAATACATTTAACACGTTCCGGGACAGTGAACGCCTACAGGCGTGAAAACAATAAAACATCTATCTATTGTGTCTGGAATAGTGTCCCGGAACGTGTTAAGTTGTATATGGGGGACTCTCAGTACAACTGTTTTCTGGTATTCGTAACACAACGAAGTAAATTCCATACTTCGAAACCAAGACAATTGGTGTGATGTATGTCTGTCTTTATTTTAAAAATAAGACAAAACCTGGCGGCCTGCAAGCAAGCAAAAGAAAGAAAAGGATAACAAACATGTTTTTTTCGTTGATTAGAGATTAAATTGGTAGGTCTCAAATTAATGCTGAATGTTTTGGAGTAGTTTCTTTTTGCATTTATTTTACAGTTTTTATAGATAAATACCGATGACGATTTTATTCCGTTCAACTCAAGAGCATTATTTAAAAATATCACAGTTTTCCCAAGATGTCTAAACTTGAACCTAGCTTGTTCTAGTTAAGTTGGGTAAGCACAACTTGGATGTTTTATTTAAAATAACTAAATATGGAGAACTTAATTTGGAATTTTCTTCTGAATGAATTCCGAACTTAGATTTTGCTAACTTACGGAGACAGAGTTAAAAAGTTCATGAAATCAGAAAACTTTTAGCTTCTAAATTAGCTATAGATATTTTGTGATCGTGTATTGTGCTGTGAAAATTGGCATAACGAGTACACAGAATAGCACAAACCACTGAATATACATATCTATTCGGTGGCACAGATAGATAAGCAAGTTATAAAACAATGTGCCAAAATGGTATTGTGATAAAGATTCAAAATACTTAAGTACGTCAAACTAGTAAATTCTAATGTTATACCGACTTCAAAAAAGGAGTTTCTCAGATTTAAGAGCATAGTTTAGATAAGGAATGAATGTGTTAATTAATCTTTCATTATTATCCTGTACAATTCAGTAGCATTGTTTTTCCAAAAATGCGTTTACTGAATTCCTGAATTAAGTACAGCAGCATGATCGCGTTAACGTTGACATAATTAACTATAAACTAATTACTAGCAATTACGGCGGTTATTGCTAACGGGTGACATCCCGTTACGTCACGTGTTTGTCTCACGTATCGGATCGGAATATTAACTTATGGACACACAACACCTGAGATAGCGGACACTCACGTTAAGGTGAGCGAGTTGGATTCTAGTGAATATTATTTGTTAATGTGTTTTAAAATATTAAGTTTTTCTCAAGAAAACGGATTACCTTCACATTATACCTATTGTAAATATTTGAGACGCAATAGTTATTTACGCTGCGCGGCGTTAGTATGCACAGACAACAGCACATCATATATGTCATGCGTATGTAACGCATGACATACCTCGGTGTTTATCTTAATAAGGGTTAGTATTCAACGGAAATGTATAGCCTGATGTGCTGTCGTGTGTACATCAACGCATTCGCATGTGGCAGCGATGCGGCTGAACGATACAGACAAAGATGCATTTATCACATCTAGCTATGTTAGAGCGAGACATTACATACATGCGAATTAGTAATGCCGCATTCAAATGCGTTGGTGTACTAACGGCGTAAGACCTGTAAATTTGAAGCATTTAAAATTGCTAGTCTACGCAGAGTTCACTAAAACCTATAATTATTTATTTTAAGTAACTTTTTAATTAATGTCTACTTATTTTACTTAAAAATACAATAATTATCTAATCTAAGCGCTGGCCAAGCGTAAAAAAAATATGGTTTGGCACAAAACTAAGCATATTGTGCGTTTGCATCAAAGTACAAATACAATGTACAAACACGTGGTTTTTTATCGCGATATGTACTCTGCTTGTTTGCCGGCCGCCAAACTAACCTGCTTCTATTACGCTGTGGGACAAACGCACATAGTCCTTTAATAAAAATAAAACGTTTCGAAATAGAGGTGTTGTAAATATTTTTTTTTGGTGTAAAACAGCTTTGAACGTACCGTGCGGGAACGATTTTACTTTAGAGTTTTGTTTGTTGTACTTATAAAGTTTAGCATTATTTCAGCACTGAACGTGGGTAAGTAAGTACCCAATGCAGGCCTTAAGATATGTGGACACATGAACATATTTTTAGAATACGGCGGCACGTAGTAAATCTCCCTTACATAATGTCACAGATTTTTTTCTTAATTCCCCAAATTTAAAGACATTTCCCTAAATTGTGAAATATGTGTCAAACTCCCCATCACTAACGGGAATGATCAAGATGGCGAGCGCGTGAGTAAAGCGATGTAATACGATAATCGGCGACGTATGTACTACGAGTAGTATAGTGTGCCATTCAGTTTGTTTATCTTCCCTCACATCTGTGTGACAATGTGACAAGCCTTTAGTGTGATGGAAGTACATGGGGATATTTTATCAGACATTATAGTCTTTCAAAGCCTGTAATTGTACTCTACGCATCTAAAGCTTACATATAGATTATAAAAGTCATCAGATAAATAAGATCGGTAAACATTACCTCAGGTAATATTACTTATAATTTTGCAGCCCTAGATTGCTATTGTGCAGTTTTCAATTTTGAGAGACAATGTAAAGGAAAATAATCAAAGTCAGGAAATTAAAATTTTCCTATGCATTTTGATGTCAATAAACTTCAAAATGGCACTCTGGGCGGCTAAAGGTATTATGTTTGAAGATACATGAATCATCTTAGGCAGAGATCATCATCATTGGGCCTTCTCCATCTTGACAGATGATTCAAACAGCGCCTACGCGAGAGGAGCATCGTCACTCGTGGCTAAATAATCCGATCCTCGAACGACACTTTCATCCGCACTTTCGGCACACGATCTGAGAGTCCGTTGTGACGGAACCCTCTACACCGCCCTTCTAAAACAGATACGTTTGCGGTGGCTAGGGCGTGCGCACCGAATGAGCAGCACTCGTTTGCCCAGGCAGACCATGTTGAGCCAAGTCGCTTTCTCGAAGCGTAAAGTTGGACGTCCCATACTGCGATTCAAAGACTGCGCAAAACGCGACATGAATTCAACATCGATCGCGACATATGGGAGGATTTGGCTACTGAACGCGATGAATGGAGAAAAGTCATCGCTGTGGGACCCATGATACCGCCTGGTTTCAAATTTTGGCCCAAAAACGGAAAAAACGGAACAGATATATTGTGGAATTAAATATACCTACATTAATTTATAGTTGTAAAGTACTTTCTGTCCAGGACGTTAAACACAATTATTTTGTAGGTACATACTTATTTTCTCCTCTTTTAAATGTAAGTATTTCTAAATGGAACTGGTAAATGGAATGGAAATGGGCACAAATAATTTCAGATTCATCTGTATTGTATGACTATTGTGATTTAAATACAATTTAATTTAAAGTTCAGCTTTAAAGCAGTCCAAAGTTTTGAGACACACAAGACAATGAAAATAAATGAGTTATCGACAATATGATAAAATTATGAGTGTTCTAGACACGATGCAAAGTCAAGCGCTTTATCTGGCGATAAAATATCATAAATAAGGTTCAGACTGAAAACGTTGCTTGAATCATAAGTTTGGACACAGTTAAAGTCAAATAAGTAGGATATCTACTCCAAACAGAGTCTTTATGAAATCGTGATCATGATGATCGCGTCAGAGTTTTTTTTTATTGTCAGTCATTGATTACAGTTAATTGAAGAACATTAATTATCTATAGGTACAGGGTTACCGGTAATATGATAAATTCCTTTGAAAGGGTAAAAGTAGAGCTCATTAATTGCAATAAATTTTAAATTTTTAAAAATAAAAAAATATTTTAGATCTAGCAAGTTTAAGTGCATAACATAAAGTTTTTGAGTATAAATACATAGTATTGTTATTTGGAGGAAGTGTTGAGATGTTAGGTACCTATAAGATCATACACAAATATCATCAAAACGAGAAATTCACTAAGTGAATATACGAAGTAATCACTATCAGATAGGGAACATCATGAAAACATCTATTGTAAATGAGCTCTACTTTTATCTTTGCAATGAGATGAATCAAATTAACGGGAAACCTGTATACATTTAAGAAAGTCGTGTTAATTATACTACTTATAACTCGAGAATGGGTTGACTGGTTTGTATGATTTTATCTTGTTAGATTTGTCCTGGCCCCGAATAGGATAATAACTATAAAAGGGGACTGGGGTAGGAAAGAGCGGGGTAGATGTAAAGAAGAATAAAAATATTCAAGCTTAAAATCTTTAATGTTTGAAAAGCGATGTAGGACCACATACAGCCACGAGTAGGTACGTCTGTTTGGTGATGAGACCCGTTTTTAGCAAAAAACAACCATTTCAGTTTCGTTCACCTACTGAGCTTGTAGTTTTAAGGTTTCTGAACATAAATAGACCTTCTCAATCAAACCCTATTTGTGTTGTTTCGACCTCAGTTGGGTCATAGTCGCATTTACATACGCCCAGTATCGATGGGCGGTTATTAAAATAGCCCAAAATAAATTACTTTCCAGCCAGATGACAAGGCAAAATAATATTATCGCTGAAAAATATTTTATCTAAAAATTAACATAATGTTCAAGTCTGATTTTGCATAATCAGATATTTTAAAGTGTCGAGGCTGGCGTGTCCACGTACCATGACTTTGGCTTATCGTAATCGATTAGGGATCATTCGCAGCATATTTCAAGTATTCGGGTACAATTAAGTCTATGGGTACAATAGGCTATAAATCAAAATGTGTGCTCCTTATATTGCCCTTAATAACCAAATATAGTTATATTCTTGAATACAATTACATACAATATCTAGGCTCCTAGGATATAACATTATCGTATACTCGAACATTCAAACTTATTTTACAATATGCAATACCTGTTTTGTGAATAAAAATAAATTTACCTTTTTTATTTTATTATTGCGAAGACTACAGTGACCGTCTGGTTTTCATATAAAAAACAAATATGAACACAAACCTCCTGGCTATAGAATTTACTAAGTACCTATCCTTTATAACTTAAATATACCAACTCATACTTCTAACATAGAACTACTATTACCAGCGTATGGAAATGACATAACAAACAAATTTTGTGCTCTATGAATTAATGACACGGTCATCAACTCGTAGTACAAATCATAATTCGAAAATCAAATTTTCCAAGAAAACATCACAATCTTGTCGTTTTTGCGACACATTTTTTACTTGGCATAGCTTCTCTATACGTAGTAGTAACAACTCACTGACTTCTAAATATTATATGACGTTATTTTGAAAAAATAATAAAGATGTCATTAAAAGACACCACAACTTTATACTGTATTATTTTCATAATACTTATTAATAATAAACCAATAACTCTATAGCCACATAGAACTGATAACAGCCCACATCCCCACTGGGACCCCAACTAATAAAACGGTCCGCACTATCGCACAAGCCATTACTGTATCGGCAGATTTGAGAATGCTCCGAATCGCCCGGACCGGAATGTGAATGTAGCCAATAGTGAATATGGCGTTTCGAAATCACTTTTGGAATCGCTTTAAACATCAACGATTCCAGTGTATTTGCAATTTTGAGCAGTGTAACACCATGCAACTAAATGGAAAGCAAAAAAAAGAGTAAAAAATATACAAAAGTCCATAAAATAACCTATCAAATGCATATGAAGAACTTCAGTGTACCTACCTCAGAGAATTCTTTGACTTTTGCAAGTCGTTAGTCCAATAAAGCGTTATCCGATAAAATAACTCATGATAGACGTACCTATGAAATGAGAATTTCGACACCTTGAGACTGAGAAAATACGGTTTATATGCAGTTGAAGATGTTTTAAGTCTAAAGTAATAACAGCCTTATATCTCTTCTTAAAAAATTCCAACCCATAGTTTTTTAAGCCCACTTCATCCGCTGATTTGTTTAATGGACCAGAATTTAAAGACGCTCATCTTTCCTCACTAAATAGGTTTTTAAAAAATATCTCTCGAGGAACCCGAGACAGAAACATCGGCCAACAAACATCCTTGTTTATCCGAACCCCAGAACGGCTCAGCGTTATTTTGTAATACCCGGTTTCAGCGATTTCTGAACGAGCCTATTGACTGCACCCGCCTTTTCGTTGTTGGCCGCTGATTATAAGATCGGTATATAAATACAGGGGGTCTGAAAAATTTAGAATCTTGTAGAAGTAGTGTATAAAGTAAAGGAGAAAAGTTTTAAAATGGGTAGTGACTACTTAACTTTTCTTTTGAAGTAGAAATACCAAAAATATAAAACTCGTTTTGTTTTTTTATACAAAACAAGATAAATTATATTTACGGTGAGTACCCATTAAGCACAATTTAGGTAATTTTAAAGTTAAGTACCTGTTAAGTAAATATTTTGACTAAGAAGTGATTACCTACTTACGTATTTTTTTTTAACTTACATAGGTACAAAATATTATTATTTTTTGTTTACCGAATTTAAGTTAAGAACGTTTTTCAGTAGATTTTTGTCTAAGACACGTAATAAACTCGGTTAGGACATCCTATATTGTAGGGACATGGAAAGGGTGTCGTATCGGCACAAGAAAGATGCGTTTGTTTAGCAAAGGGAACTGGGGCCATAATAATTTTAAGTTTGCACTGAACACTGAATGCTAGGAAAGGAAGACTCGTGCTTTCATGCATAGCGGTAGTTAGTGTATGCATAGGCCTATGCATTCACTATCTACTAGCATAGGACGTCCACCGAATAGATGGACAGACGACCTTGTAAGGATCGCAGGATCAAACTGGATGCAGACCGCTAGTGATCAGTCGCTGTGGAAATCCGTGGAGGCGGCTCTGTTCAGCAGTGGACGTCCTTTTTTGGCTTATAATGATGATGATGACCTTAAAAAAAATACTGTGAAATCTTTTATAATATAAACAAGTAATTAGCCCGCACTGCAACCCAAACTGGGGCAACTGACACGTTCGTGCTCGGCCTAGCTAGGAGCTCGTATTTAGACAGCGTTACAAGATAGTGATGTGCCTAATGTGGGTCGGTAGGGTTTCGGCACAGAATATTGACAGTTCGGCTAGTACCTAAGAGGTTTGGGATCTTGAGAAGGCAGGCGTTTCTAGCGTTTCAATATAGTCACGGGTATGAGTTACGGGATATTCTGAAGATAGCCTACATTCATCGTAAATATGAATTGCGATGGTTGTGATGGTGTATTTTGAGAGAGTTACAAGCTAGTGATACTATTCGATGTGAATCAGTGATGAATGTTTATGGTTTCAGCTGAGAGAAGTTAACAATATACAACATTGCATACATTTCGTCGATCTTAACGTATGTGTAACTAAAGCATTTTTCTCAAAGAAAACAAATAAAGACGATATTACATCACTAAGTTTGAACAAAATGTAAAGTGCGGTTATTTAAAATATGAAAAGGGATCCAAACGCGCGACTTTAAAAATTTGTCAATTTTAACTGTGACTAAAGACTTCGACGGACTGAAAGAAGTTGCATATTTTGACCGAACTCCTGTATTTTAGCCGAACGGAGTAGGAACTGTCCCACTCTTCGGCTCTTGTAAGGCAATTAACCTGAGAAGTATCAGCATCTACCCGACGGCCGGCAGATCCCTGATTAGACATCGCTGCAATTGTTGTAAGCTATGTGTTTACGAGGTCAAGTAGTAAGTTAAGTAAATACAAGCGAAGAAGAAGAAGATGAAGCGGGCTTTCATCAAGACTTATTCAAGCCGCTAAAGAAGATTAACAAATTTCTACCATTTGTCAAGTGCACCAAACTTCTTCTAGGTGCAGGGGTGTAGATTATAGATTGAATGTGACTGTGGCCTTTCCTACATCGGGCAAACCAAACGAAGTAAAGGCATAGGTATATGCGTATAAAAGAAAATATCGCTGAAAACATAGACGGAACATGAAAACCTACTACAGTGTGGGAACATGCTTACGCCTATGTAAACCCAACCAACCCATTTATATGTTTTGACCAGCTCAAAATACTTTCAAAAGAACGTCGGTTCTTTCCTCGTATACTACGCGAAGCTATAACTTAAAAGTGATTTCTATACAAAAATATAACTGTTATTTAGCCAGTTTGCGTGGCTAAGGAATAATTAAAGCCAAAATTTTATGAAAGCATAAATGCTCATTTTCGTAGATCCACTGAATTTTCATTGTAATTATAACAATCGCCACGATTATACAAGCTTGTTTGTTGTACTATTTTGTAAAATTGTTAACAAATATTAAAAACCAAACAAAACAACTCATAAAAATACATTCTTTTTTTATTCAAAAAAAGATACATCGTTGTTTCTTAATCTAGTCTGCCAAACTGCGCAGCAGTTTCAAAATACTTTTTCCCCGTTGTTTGCTCGTATCTTGCGAGAAACAGGATAATTACTGAATAAGAAGAATAAGTGACTTTGACAAAAAAACATGGAATTAACTGCCCCGTGATAATATAAGTGAAGCCAAATATTGAACTTTAGCATAGGTATTTCAAGGAATGATATTTTTGACTTTACTTGGTCGTAAACAAATGTTGACTTTCCGAATAATATTAAACTAAGAAAACTAAGATTCAGTAAATGGTAGGTTTATTATTTTTTTAAACACTTTTTAGTCACGTTAAACAACAACGACTTTGTTTTAAACACTTTTTAGTCACGTTAAACAACAACGACTTTGTCCGTACAGCAGCTTATTTTTAAAGTTAACAAATGTAAATTATTCTTGCGGTGCTAACACCATTTGTAGTGGTGTTTAGGTCTGATTACTATGTAGCCTATACTTAAAGCACCCAGTTCAGCGAATTTAGCGGTTCTTCAGCTGTTAAAGAGTAATAAATTCAGGTAGCATGCTATTAGAACATATTCGAAGTAGTGCTTTATCTTGATCGCATCGCTCAAGGTCTGTTTCCATTATCAGGAATTAGTCGATTTCTAGCCCGTCCGTATTTTGATAATACCTTACAAACTCATAAAACCCTGAATTCAATTTCTAACACAATAATATGAAAAGCACTACTCGTTGGTTGATAAAATGTGATAAACTTATCACAAGTTATTGAGATGATCTTGACCTCGTTCTTCAAATGAACATGAAAAAGATACTGTTTGAAATAAAACATACCTAGAAATGAGTCACGCTGCATGCTTGATTTACAGTTTTCAAGCCGAATATACATAATATTCCATTCGTATGTATTACATAACATTTAGTAACAGTATTGGTTTGGTATATTAAAAATCATTAAATTCAGTTATGTAATTTCTAGATTCATAAGCCACTCAGTAATTTTTATTACTCTTCGGAAATTAGGGATAAAATTCTTTTATACGATTTTTTATCGGATGACGCTTCATAATGGAAACGGGATTCCCGTTCTTGTTAGGTTACACGATCGCATCGCGTTAGACCAGCCTAAAGATGTACGATTGCAGTTAATGGTCTAGTTCTAGCGATTAATGCTGATTAGCATTCTAGTGCGGTGTCGGATTATTCTGGTTTTGTTTTAATTAGAGAAGCTTTTTGTAAGAAGGTTTTTATCTAATCAGGAATTAAAATTTTGCGGCTTATTTATACGAGTAGGTGGCGACCCCTAACTTATTTTGAAAGTACCTATAATTGTTTTTTTTGTTTTTATTATGTTTTGTCACTATGCAATGTCAACTTAATAATATGAATTGCACTTGTAAAAAGCAACAGTGTCAGTTTTTTACAAGTAGGTACCTTTTATATTTTGAAAGTACTTATCACTGCTGCCTGTTGGCTAGAGCCCTTTACCGCTATAGCAATTAGCACCGATATTGAAGTGATTTTATGTGAGTAAAATATATTTTCAGCCTCTAAGAAGTTTTTACGTCGTACACCTATGAATTTTCATGCGATGTTAACTCTTTCAAACTCAATATAAGCTGGGATGAAGTCGCGAGACACTACTAGTGTAGGTATAATAAATAATTCATACAGTAATAAATATAGTTTCTTGAAGTCGATAACGCTTTTAGAGTTGATTTTGATATTATTACTATTGAAAGTAAGTACGTGATACCAACAATTTACACACGGTAAATATTAAGTTGACAAACATTTCAATAATGCTATCTCAGATTGCATTTGAATGAATAAGTATTTATTATAATAAAGAATATTTATTTAGGTGCTTATGATTCAGCATAGAATAAATTAATAAGCTCTTCATAAGATAAAGCTATTTATTTGTTTGTTGTACGAACGTTATTATGTTGATTGTAGTGATAGTGAGTTTGTGAAAATAATTGAATACAAAATAATGTTTCAAGATAAACGAAGTCATTCATTCGTGAAATTGCCGTTGATTTTACTTTCGAGTTGTAGTTTCAAAAGATTTGCTATTCTGAATAGTAATGTTTCTCGTCTTAATAGTTTGTTTGTTCATTGCGAACTGTTCAAGTGTGTGAGTTTGTTGCAAACTATATTTAGAATAATTTAGGTAGATGAAAAAGTTCTCAATGGAATAAAATGACTTGACGCGCGACGTTGAAAATAGCAGCTAAAATCTAAATTAATCGAGCCCGCACGAAAATAGTAACTTAATAGTATTATATTGGGTAATACATTTATAAGTAAAAAGAGAAAGAAAGGTAGGCAGTATTGTAGATGGGAACATGACATCGAAGCGGGGCTGGAACGACTTGAACGAGACAGGCAAAGGATAGACTATGTTGGAGAATATTAGGGGAGGCCTATGCTGGCAAGCCAGACAATCAAGAATCCGGTGCATGATGAAATTAGCTATGTAATAAAATGTACCAACTCCTAAAATTGTTAATATAGGTTTTTGTTAATATACGGAGTGTTATTTTGGTCTGTGACATCTCAGGGATGATGATATCTTAGATTATTGTAAAAAAATATTTTCTTTAAATTATACAGGGTGTTATTGCAAGGGGGTGCCAAATTTTTGGAGGTGAATGAGACTGTCAATATGATCAATTTTTACTATGGGGTCATGGTCAAAATCTTAAATAAAATTTCAGGTTCCCCATACAAAATCAGTCACCTACATTGACAATAATGTATGGAGAGGCAGAAAATAAAATTAAAAATTGAACGATGGTCCCATAGTAAAAGTTATTCATATTGATGGTCCCTTTCACCTCCAAAAATTTGGCACCCCCTTGCAATAACACCCTGTATATTTAAAGAAAATATTTTTATAATTTAATCTAAGATATATATATGCAAGTTTTTTAAAAGAAAACAAAACAACATTTAAAAAAATGGCAAAACAAATGGGAAAACTCGCACCCTCGCGCGTATCTACAAAATACTACGCTATAGTTAGTAAGCTACAAAGAGGTGTTTTGTCTCGCTCGCTAGTATCGCAATAATAAATTAATTTTGTGAGATTTGCTATTTCAAAAAATACAAAGTTTTTTTTGCATCGGTATCATTTGTACAACCAGCCCTGAGACGGGCGTCGCTGACCAAAACAACATCCTGTGTATACACTTGTATAAAGCTTGGCTAGACTGTTTTCTAACATAAAAGTTCATTGCAGGAAATAAAGGATATAATCACAATGGAAAAAGATTTCAAGAAAGTTATGGACATCAAAGATACTAATAAAGATGTGAGTGGTCGCAATTTTCTGCATTTAACAGGTCAAGATGTTTTTTAAATTTGGTAAATTACTTCTCATACGACGCTCACCGACCGAGCCGTTGATTCGAAACTCTAAACAGTAGTGCAGTTGCTATCAAAAAGTACCCCTCTGAGTAAAAGTATACCTATAATTTCACTAGGTACCTGTAACGGATTTTTAACTTGGGATTGCTATAGTAAGGACTCACAAAGTATTCAAGCTCTGAGAATTCTAGGTACCTACAACTTATAAACTTCAATAAAAAAAGCATGTCTGGTCTAGCCTGGAGACAAGAGCGAACCCATTTCAAATAAAAAAAAATATGTAAAAATATTCGTTGCATCTAATTTCTATTCGATAATTCGTAAAATGCAAGTCACTCACCACGATCAATCGTAAAAATCCAGGACAATAAAATCGACGAAGTCCTTAGCACCGATGCACAGAACGAGTGAAATCAACAGAATTACCAAAAACATAACACAGATTCGCACTCCACTCCCCGTTTACCACAAAAAAATCTAAATTTAAGAAATATTTAACACCAATATTAGTGTACACTACTGTAGGATAAGGAGCGCTGTGCCCGCGCACCCCGCCCGCCGAGTAATAATAGTTTGCTAGAACCTGCGCCGGCGCCGCGCTGTCGCCGCCCGGCACGCTCCCACGCCAAAGAATATATATACTAACGTAAAAAGAAGCGACACTGACACTTGTGTGCAGTAAACTAACTCGCGGCTATGTGTGCGTGTCGCGGGTGCGCGCGGGGGCGTGCGCGGGTCGCGCGAGGTGGGGAACGCATGCCACGGTATGCGAGAGTCGAAGGGTCACACCGCCGCCCGCCGATTGCCGCCGAGCCGTCCGTCTCTGCTCGAAGCAATTTACGTAGTAGTTCGCCCGCGCCGCATCGCGTCGTATGCGATTATTATGATACGATTTGTCCCAAACATTGGGAAACAGTTTGTTGGCCAAGATGCAGCATATAACTTTTGATATGTCTTGTGAATGCTTCCCATTAGATTTTTTGAAAAAACCGTTCGTACGATTCCGAATCTTCGCTATAATTAAAGAAAATAATAAAATGTTTAAAGTAAGTCGCAAAAACAGAAAATATATTAAAGTAAGTAATTTATAACATATGTGAACACTATACCAAATATATTTTTAACCTGAAATACATAAACATCTTTCATTAAGTAATTATTATTTCCTTGTGCCGCGGTAGCTAAACCGCCAACCCTACGCGTAGACGCGGCATTACAAGGTCACCGACGCCCAAGTTACACCGATAGATCAGTGTCGCGCCTGTGCCCACGCGGAAAAGCCTACCCTCGTTTGATTTTTTAATTCCTGGAAGACGCTTCGCTCCGACTCCGACGCGCTACTTTAAAAGGTGTCCTTTCACTATTGACGGAAAACATATTCAAATAATATTTTTTTGTACATTTTAATTTATTTCAAAGGGTCGCATGATCTTTTCCCATTCCTAAACTTGTCTCATTGTTACATATCAATAAGTTCAAAAATACGAAGAGGAAGGCGAGACGAAACATTTTAATAAATTCGTGAACAAATTATGTTTTGAAATATTGAAACATATTTACGGTATAGAATTTAATATTATATATTATATTGGCATGTCACGAGGGATAGGCGCTTCCAAAATCGTAAAATGAGCGTCCCCCCCTATCTAACTTTTAAATCTAATAATCTAATTTCTATTTTAATCATGAATGTCATAGTTTTAAGCCACGATGTAATCTGTTGGTTTTCCAATAAATCATCATTCGCTTACCCTGTTCCCAGTTTATCTGGGGTCGGCGCAGTATGTTTTTCTCTTCCACACTATTCTATCACTCGTTACTGAATCATCCACTCCTTTCACACTCATATCATGTTTCACACAGTCCATCCATCTCTTTTTCGGCCGGCCTCTTCTCTTCCATCCATTAACATTCATACTCATCACTCTTTTTGTTACATGGTTTTCTTCCCTCCTCATTACATGACCGTACCAAGACAGACGATGTCCCACCATCTTCTCAGTTATCGGCGCCACTTTCAGACTTCCTCGTATATACTCATTTCTTATCTTGTCCATTCTTGTAACCCCACACATCCATCTTAACATTCTCATCTCCGCTACATGCATTCGCTTTTCATCAGTCTTCTTAGCAGCCCAGCATTCCGATCCGTACATTAAGGCAGGTCTAATAACGGATTTGTAGATTTTGCCCTTTAACCGTAAGGGCATCCGTGGATCACATGTTGTTGCGGTGACCTGCCTCCATTTCATCCAGCCTGCGTTGATTCTGTGCCTGACGTCCCGATCAATATTTCCATCATTCTGTACGAGAGACCCAAGGTACCGAAATTCGGAACAGACTGGTAAGGACATTCCGTCAAGTTTTATAGGCAAAGAACTGGAGAGACCGCCAAAGTCGCAGAACAGATACTCTGTTTTGGTTCTACTGATTTTAAGGCCAACGTTCTCCAGCCTTTGTCGCCATTCCTCCAGTCTGTCCTGGACCTCCTGAGCCTCTTCAGCGACAAGCACAATGTCGTCGGCAAAGAGCATGCACCAAGGGGCCTCTTTCTGTATGTCCGCTGTCAGAGCATCCATTATCATAAGAAAGAGGTAAGGACTAAGCGCTGAACCTTGGTGCAAGCCCACAGCCACATTAAAGCTCGTTGTTGTTCCAGCTGCGGATCGGACGTGAGTACAGCATCTGCCGTACATGGTTTTAATCAACTGCAGGTATTTCCCAGGCACACCTTTGATCTTAAGGGCCCACCACAGAACCTCGCGTGGTATTCGGTCATATGCCTTTTCGAGGTCAACGAACGCCATGTGTAGGTTTTTATGAACACTTCTGTATTTTTCGCACATTTGGCGAATGGCAAAGATGGCATCCGTCGTACCTCGACCAGGCATAAAACCAAACTGGTTCTGTGAAATTTCACACTCTTCTCGCAACCTTTTCTCGATGATTTTCTCCCAAACCTTCATGCTGTGTGACATTAACTTTATTCCTCGATAATTGTTGCACTCTTGCACGTCTCCCTTGTTCTTAAATATTGGTACCAACAGACTATTGCACCAATCATCAGGTATCGTCTCTTCGTGCAACAACTTATTGAAAAATAGAGTTAACCACTTCCTTCCCTCTGCTCTTACTAACTTCCAGACCTCCACCGGTATATCATCAGGTCCAACGGCTTTTCCTCTTTTCATACTATCTACTGCCCATTCCACTTCCTCTTCATTTATCTCCCTCACTAATCCTACGTTAATAGGGACATTCTCTAGTTCACCACTCCACTCATTCTCCTCGTTCATTAATTTTTCAAAATAATCCTTCCACCTCATTTTTATTTTGTCATCGTCGGCGAGGACTTGCCCGGCCTCATCTTTTATACATTTTACGTGTGTTATATCTCTTGTTCTTCTTTCTCGGGCCTTAACAAGTTTATAAAGATGCTTTTGACCTGCAGTACTATCTAATGCACAGTAGAGTTTTTCTTGCGCTTTTGCTCTCGCTACGGCTACTGCTTTCTTGGCTTTTTTCTTTATTGCTATGTACTCATTCTTCTTCTCTTCTTTCATCCTCGCGTCGTCGTCTGCAATTCTCTGCCATTCCTTGAACCTAATTTTCTTTTCTTTTAGTACAGCTTGAACCTCGCTCGACCACCACCAAGTTTCTTTATCGATTGTCCCCTTTCCATTAGTTTCGCCTAAAACACTTCTAGCTGCACTTTTTATACTTGTTGACATTTCTTTCCAACACTCATTCACACATTTTTCAGTCATATCTCCCATTTGTTTAATTTTATTTACAATCTGAAGTCCAAATTTATTTGCATATTCCTCTTTCTCCAACATGTACCATTTAATTCTTGATGGGGTTCGTTTTAAAATAAAATAAAAACTAAGCAAGTGTAAATTTTGAATAAAAATATGTAATGTAGATCTTAACAAAAACTTTCAACAATAATTTATTAGAACAAAATCGACTGGTAGTTTTCAAGATATAGCACATCTTTAACAACCGCAAACATAACTTTGTTCTTCATGCAAATACTATGAAAAACAAAGTTATATTTGCGGTCAACAACATATTGTGGTATTTTGGCTAAGTGGAAGTAAGGATCCCTAATTCAGTTAAAGTTAACACGGAACCTTCAGTGCGTGAGTACGACTCGCACTTGGCCGGTTTTTTTCTTCTATTCACTACGTTATTGAATGTCTTTGTTGGTTGACGGCCACCAAAATCTCAAGAAATCTGTGAATTATTCGCATTTCTAATTTGGCCGTAAACTAATAGCTTGGAGCGAATTCCTATGTCGGTTGGCGGCCGCCTTAAAATTAATGGGAAGCCAATGGCCGGTAACCAGATATTCAAAAGGCGTGTTGGTATTCACGGCCAATATTTTGTATTTTTTAACGGGTTGCTAGTTTGAAAAATATTCCATAAATTAGTAGTGTGTAATAGAAGCTCCGAGGATTATGTTAGGCTTCCTTGGGTAAAAATTACCCTTGTCAGACTAGTGCTCGTAATTTAGAAGGTTCTGGTTGTAAACTAAAACTTTTTGACCGCAAACCGAATTTGGCATATTTTCGAATAAAACGTTATTTTTAAAAATCGGCTTAGTGCGAGTCGGACCCACGCACTGAGGATTCCGTGCCACTTGCCAAAGCCAAAAAATGACAAAAATCAAATAAATATATTGCTATTTCCTACCTAAATAATATCAAAACAATAACACCAATTTTGTAACAGTGTACAGTTTGTACAGTTTGTAACGTGGCCGGATTTTACGTTTAGCGCATTCTATTACTCGAGCAAAAAACTAAATCAAATGTGTGTTACATTTTCAGATAGCAGCAATAATAAGTAAGTTGGAGTCGTTCAAGGTACCAGTGCACCCTCGCATCAGGCTGTTCTACCGGCTCCTGCAAATGGCAGCTACCGCTCACTGGAACCGACTCTCAGATACTCTGTATGTCCCAAATAAATATGCCTTATTATAAAATGAATAAAAAACTTGATCGTATTTCCAAACGTTTTTTACTTTCACCTCCAAAATGGGAAATAGATGGTCGAGGAATAAAATTGTCTACAAAAAAAAAGAGAGTGAACGAGACCACAGAAAATGTTTTTTTTATAGAATTTACTGGACTTTGGTTACAGTCTCATCTGATGGGAAGTATTAAAGACCAGCAGTGGCGTTTAAGTATTCAATTAAGGATAATTCTAATGTCAAGGTAACAGAAAGATGAATTAAAACTTGCTAGACAGAAGAAAACCCATGAGAAAACAAAAACAAAGATCATATGATTTGATCTTAGTTAAGGCCACTTGCGCCGACCAGGGATAACATCCAACTGATGATCGAATCTAAATTCTCTAAAATTACTTAATTATCTAAATCTGATTATATATATATATATATATAGTCACATTTGCATTATTCTAGTTGAGCTGAACTCTATAATTTATATGTTGACTTTTGATACGAGTGCATATTGAAACAAGCAGAGTTTACGTAGTATTAGTATCTAACTAATTACATGACTACAGTATCACAGCTATATAACCGCAGACGTGACGCCACTGCAACGGTGTCTGACGCGTGTCAAACCCAGGATCAGTTCGTGAATTAGCCTAATGACCCGCAACCGTTAGAAGGGATGGATTCAAACTATTTACATCATCATACTAAATTCAGACAGGCATAATATTCTCCTACAAGAGAGATAGACCAAGTGCGCATGAGATATTATAGTGCCCACAAAAAAAAAATTGTGCAATATTTTGCACATATTTTTTTTCTGTGTGCACTGTTTGCACAAGTGCACTCTTTATTCTTTCACTCTCATTAGTTCTGTGAGACGGCAGTTCGACATGACCGATGTCCGACTGATATAAAACTTATCATTTGATGTGTATTATCAAAAACGAAACTAGCATTAGTTTAAAACTCTAGCACCAAAACTAATATGTGATTCTTTTTGGATAAATAGAATTGATAAGCGACATTCACTAAAATCATTAGCAATGCATAAGACAGTCGAACGTTAGCTATCCTATTCCCATCACATGACTGAGTAGCGACATCTCACGGACAATAGGTGCATGAGACGTCAGGCAACGGGCACCATCCGTCATTGAGTCCGCACACACTGTCGCGTCAGCTGTCTGATACACTGCAGTATGGTGTAAGACACAAGTGAGAGCGGTGAGACAATGTGTATAGATAGTGCCATCCACGAAGGCGCGCCCCACCACTCGTCCAAATCGTTTATAGTACATGTGTGCAAGCTTTTGAATTGAATTTGGAACATCATAATGACTAATGAATGACAAGCACACTTCAAAAAATACACTCAAAGGGAAAGATGCTCTACTTGGATATTGTTTTAAATAGGTATGGTTAGTTACTAGAAAAGTAATAAATTATTTTTAAACTGTACAAGCATCATTTTTACTATTGACGTAAACGAAATACGTAAGAACGTTTTATAACATTTAAAAAAATGATTAAAAACTTTCTTTATATGAGAACCATCGGTCCACCGGGACTTCATACGCGTGAATTGTTTTTTCTTCGTACACGTAGGTCCTAGCGTAATGTTTTTTAGCCTTCCCCGATAAAGTACATCCCAGTAATATTATAAGTTGCAACATGTTTTTTTTTTATTTAAAATTGTTTATGGTGTTTAAGTTACCATTATAATTCTTTCTGTAAATATAATAATGACAGTAGATTATACCAGGTTTATTTTTTAGTACAACACACTGGGTTTTCCTTTACATTTTAAAAATAAATTGAGCAGAGCCACTTTCGTGACGAGTCTGAATATTTGAATGACGGCCGGCTCGCAACTGACGCGCGAGTCACCCCCCGCACCCCGCACCTTTATCAATAAAAATAAGAGTGGGGCGCGCCTTCGTGGATGGCACTATCTATAAGAGGCACTAGCGGGGTCCAGGAATCCTGCCCATACCCAAGTTATTGGTCTTTTATTTAATCATATAGGCACTGTCCGTTTAGAGACCGTGGGACTAGATCTTGGGAATTCATCCAAGGCCTAGATACAATGTTAAACTTTAGAATAACTGAAATGAACCGCCATTGAGAGCACACACTCTAGTAAGGTTTGAGGGCGGCGAGAGTCACAGAATAGCAGACACAACATGACATTAGGCAATAGGCACCATGCTTGCACCTAGAAAGTATCAGTTGTCTGGTATATTGACTGCCTCGTTGGTGTAGCATTTGGTTTGCTGGTCACAACCCAAGAGGGTTCGAATATTTGTTTCTGGGTTTTTGTGTCTTAATAATACTCGGAATCAGCTCGGATTCAAGAAGTTGGTGATGATGTCACCCCCGTGCCTCAGAAAGCATGTTAAGCCGTTGGTCCTGCGCCTGATTTTTTATCGGTCATATCGGACTGCCGTCTCGCCCAATTAATGAGAGTGAAGGAACAGAGAGTGCACTTGTGTACCTCCTATCTCTGTTAAGAAATAGAAATAGAAATAGAAAATCATTTATTCATACATGTAGCAGGTTACATAAGTACAGATATCACAAAACATTACACTTACAAGAGGGGCCACCATTACCAAAATATAGCTTGGGGCATAATAAAAGAAGAGCAAAATCGAAATAATGCCGCTTTTTATCTTTGTCTATCGAATTATTTCAATATTTATCAAGACTGTGTCTGCTTCTCATTTGCAACACACAAAACGGGAGGAGTTTCAGTAAGTGATACAACTAATGCGGTGTCGACTGTACACGTCCTGTCAGTTTGGCGCTGACTGTATCTAGCGGCGAGGTCTCTGGATATCAAGCTAGCAAGGAAGGTATACTATACGCAGCTATGGATTGATATTTTGTTAAGTATTTTTGTAGAATGAAATATTTTGCTAAGCATTCAAAAATTACAAAAAGATCACTTATTGACCATTACAAGAATAAGTAGCTAACTTTTTATCAAGAATAATAAGCTACTTAGAGAATATACATAGTTCATTAATTTCAATAGTATTTTAAGATACCCACTTAAGCTAATGATGTTTTAATCTAGCGCTTAACTTAATCTAGATTAAAAATGCTTTACAGAGCAGACCCTGAGAAATAATTTGACAGAAGAGATTAATTACAAAGCAATGGCTGACGTCGAAGCTGAAGTGTTGACTCAGCCTTTTGTGATAGCGTCTCATAACATAACTGAACTGCCTCGTTAGTGTAGTGGTTAGAACGCTGCTACCCAAGAGGTATTGGGTTTGAATCCCGGGTCGGACAGCAAATTGTAAATGGTTGTAATGACAACCTCGTGCCCCGGAAAGCACGTTAAGCCGTTAGTCCTGCGCCTGATTTCTCACCGGTCATGTCGAATATGCCGTCGAACCAAATAATGAGAGTGAAAGAACAAAGAGTGCCCTTGTGTATTGCGCACACACTTGAGCACTATAAAAATAACCTGCGACGAGATGGCCAGTCTCAATGGACATTAAACCTCCGTGGTCGGATACGACCAGGAGGACGTTATTTATATAACAAATTCTTTTACTATGATACTAATGTTTTCTTATACACGAAATCTTATAAAATAAGGTTAAATAATAATATATTACGCCCGACATAATTTATCTAAATAGGCAAAAGTGACTGTCATCATCATCATTTTCCAATAGTCATAGTTTACCTACAAAAGGTGGTCGGATATTTGTATTTTTCTAGACAGTTCACCAACTACCCAAGTAGTGCTACCTGCCTGTGGCTCGTACATCAAGTGTCTGTCAGTCGCGCTAATCACTGCGCAAGCAGACCCACGTCAGTTCAGCTCAAGACTACCTACCATTACGAGAACAAATATAATGGACAAAGGTATAGATAGATAATATTGCATAACATAGCTTTGCAAGATATTGGTAACTTTATTTTTAGGCGCTTTGCAGACGACGGGGCGGGCGGTCTTTTTGACCGCGAAATAATAAAGACCGCGTCTGCCCAAAGTCAATGCCCGCCACAGTGGTAGCATTACCGTGACAGAAGGTACGCTGACAGTGCCCGGCGGGCAGCTACAGTGCGGTCTTTTTGCCCTTCGTGTGCGTTAGTAGTTTAAGATTCCTTTTGCGCTATCGTTTGCGGTGAAATTGACTGGTCCGCCCCGCCCGCCGTCTGCAAAGCGCCTTATGGGCTTATTAGGTACTCTGATACACAAGCGGCAACAGCATATCGTCTCAACAACAGTTGTTGATTGGTGTCAATACAATCCTGTTGAAAACATACCTTTTTTGAAGTGTGGTTTGCTCTTGACTTCAGACCAAGCCAAGTGCAACTAAGATGGAGTCGAAGATGGAGCGACCTCGCCCAAAATAAGCCTGTTCACTCTAACTTTTAACCTACTCTTTGTACCTACTCAGATGTGCTGACTTAACGTCGACGGCATCGGCATGTCGACCTTATAAATCACGAAGCTATCTATGATATGTATCACATAATATTATGCACAAGGTCAGAAAACAAAGCAATACAAACACTCAAATGTGCAATTTATGTGGTCATCAAGTTGTGTAACACTGATTTAGTTGTCACTAAATATTTGTATTTGAAATAAATTCTATATGTTTAAATAAAATGAGTGTTTATTTTGGCATCTTATTAGGTACCTGCTTCTAACTCCAACAGTCAAATCATATTTTATCCATGACCAATCACCTTCTCTAACACACAACCATACCAGCGTTCCTCTGTAACACAAACTTCTCATCAAAAATGCCGACTGCCTTTTCCAACCGTTAAAAGAATCCAGTTTGAAGTCTGTTTCAAAAGTGGAACGGAGATACAATTTCGGATTGATAAATATTACACGCTTGAGTGGGGCGGTTTCGAGCCCCGAGAGAGTTATGAGTATCGGCGGATTCGGTCAGAAATATAAAGCCAGGTTTAGGGAGTTACTGCGGGGTACACTGAATGTGCTTGTAGCGTGAGTGTTGGCCTCTGTTACAGATGTAATTAAGTAAGGCAGGACTCGTGTTGAGAATTTTGTTGCTAGCGCCGATCTGGTCGCTTGGATACTTCAGTAAAAATAGGATAGAAGTACGGTTTGTTTCCTAGAAAATAGGGTGACCAAGGATGTTCATAATATGAACCTACCTAGTAAGTACATATTATGTACTCATTAGGTAGGTACCTAAATAGCACCTAGCACTATTTATTAAGTAATCTGTGACCTTACTTTAACCACGAGGTAGGTTATTGCAATAAATAATTTTGAATTTTTGAATTTGAATAGAAAATGTTTTGGAAATTTTAAGTCAGAAACTTTGAAAACATTAATTCAGCATGCTCTGTGTGGCTAAATTGTCTCTGACTAGGATAAGTAGCAGTATAGGCATGCGCCCGAATAGCGTAAGACACTGGGCTCACACAGTTGCTTTTTACAAGTGCAATTTATAAATATAACGGCGGAAATATAAAAATAAATAAAAAATAGGATAAGTAGCCTAAACACATTGAAAAAGCTAAACTTCAAATCCCGTAAATCTTCTTGAGATGGTCACCCATCCAATCACGACCACTCCTTTGTTGCTTAACTTCAGCTATTTAGGTCTAAAGCTTATCTTTGGTTATTATTTACGTGTCCATAATAATTTATAACGAACTTGTACTTGAAGAGATGAAAATTGAGCGGTTCGGCCCCATGGCACCTTATCGCGGAGAAACAAACGCTTTACACTTTCAGGGGTGCGTACTGATACGTCAAAGCCAAACAAACCGACTAAAAGTCGAGCTAAATTGATTTGTTTTTAGTATTTTAAACTAGTTTCTTTTAAATAATGTATTATTGAAACATATTTTCATCGTTATAGAAGGGTGGAAAGATCAAACAAAAGAAAAAATGCCTTAGAATCTGCAACTATTACTAAATTCAAATCAACCTACAACTTGAGTATCAATAATACTTCCAAGAGGAGAAAACTGCCCCCAGTCCATAGCCAGATGACCCAGAAATAATCGTATGACGTATGACGAAAATTCATAGCATTTGTATTTTTCAATCAAACTTGTCGATAAGGCATGACCTGACAATCCGACTATACTATAACAATCGAAGTATTTACTACAGAACCCGTGGTTCCTAAGGCCATCTCACACTGGCCAAGCATTTTTTTTGCCCGTCCTCATTTAGATAAGGTCCTTCATTACGACATAATAAGGCGAGGATAGCCGAAAATTAACCCCCGTAACTTGGTTACTCACAGCTACCCCTGTCTTGTTTACTCCTATATAATTTGTCATGAGATAGAGAGGGAGGGAACGTAGAAAGGTTTATATTTTTGGCAAGAGGATCGTCTTGTTATTACAGATCAAGTGTAAGATGGGGTGCTGGAGAGTAAATTAGGAGACTGATTGAGAGCGAAATTGTTATTTGGTAGTTGGCGGGCTTGTCAAATATTTGATTAATCGTATAACTTGGAAAAAACTACCGTTATGAACGGATTCTAGTCTAGAGATTGGTGACAGATGCTATGTCAATCGTACGAACTCCTTACAGTGTATCCACACAGCGGCAAGGGCCGGCGGCCATGCCGCTAACCTACACAACACCACTGATAACATTGCATCGTCTAACTGCAAATTCTGGCGTACCAGCACCTAACAAACTTAAGTTCCTACAAAAGATATTAAATCCATTAAATCGAAGATATAATGGAGAACACTGCTGCCTACCACTCTCAACCGAAAACCGCACGCTTGACACAAGAAGGTACGGACGCGGACGGATATAACTTAATTGCAAACAAAAGACGACGACATGCAAGCGATTTGACTTTTAAACTGTTTGGATGGCAGTGATCTTGAAAGCACAAAGTAACTATCAAGAAAAGCTCTTGGACTGACCTTATAAGCACCCTGCCGGATGGATTCCCCCTTCCGATAAGCAGGTCACGTTCTTGAATTAATCTAAAAAATATAAGAATTGTCTTTAGTAACTTGTATTTAGCCGTTTCGAAAACTATGGTGTTTGCTCAAGGTAACAGTATGTAAACAGTTGGTACTTTTGAGTAGGTAGGTATAACGGCCGTTCCCTATATGCAAACTATTTATAGTCAAAGGTAGAGCTATCCTCGACTGGAGATAGAATTTCCTCGATCGAAGATAAGATTTCCTACTGCCAGAAGTTTTATAAGGACAAAAAATTTAAAGGTAAAACTATTTGTATCTCTAGAAGGGCAAAACCACAGATAGAATGGATCTAGGGAACGGCCGTAAGTGGGAAACATTTGAAGTAAATTTAAAAGACACAACGTGAACGGTTCCAATACGGGACTATCTTAGTCTTATCAAATGGATTTTCTCAGAGGCATGAAGGTATAGGTACATTTACAAAACAGGTAGGTAATCTATACGAACCCTCACTACAATTCGTTCAGCGGCTATCCCGTAAAACTTAAGTGTCATTCAACATAGATTCCAGTGCAATTGTTTCACCCGGGGTCCGTTATCTAAAGAACCGACATTAGTCAGTTCGACAAACGGCAGAGATCGCGTAAAAAATGGCCTCGCCCGAGATAAGAAAACCCGGCGGCTGCCATTAGTGAAAAGGTAAAAGTAAAGTTCGGCACGGTCGAAGCCTCACGCGCCTACCCACAATTCAACGTTAATTGCTTGTACCTACCTACGAACGAGGCACGACTCAAAAACGGGCGTCATTACAAACAAAGAAAGTCGTAACGTGCAAGAGATAATGGCTATTAAGGTGGTTAGGCGCGAAAGACCTCGAGCGTGCATGAGATTTGGAGATTGGGTAAATCAATTGGGAAATTTTACGTCCAGCTAAAACATGAAATTATCTAGCAAACAACAATTATTTAATCTAAAATGCCAATATATGAAAATAAAATGATTTAGTTACGGTCGAGGACTTTTACGCCTAACCACTTTTCAACAGAAAATCGCGTGCTCACACAACACAAAACAGGCTTAGCCCTAAAGGTGGTTAGGCGCCAGAGACCTCGCACATACATTTTATAAGCATTACGGGATTCGAACCCATAAATACTAACAAGAAATCTATAAACTAATAACAACAAAAAAAATTGGTGAGGTAGGAAAGAATTACTTACCGAAAAAAATCTTATGATGAAAGGTGAGATTCTTCAAAAACAAATCAGTGCTGCTGCTATGTTCTTATGATAAACAACTGAAACAAGTGAATAACTAGGTTAGATAAATTCATTGAACTTGAGTTATTCTTTCAAGTCATTCATGAACTTTGGAGATTAGGAAAACACTTTCGATTTTAAATGGGTATTATTACGCATTTTCCTACCTTCTCTTACAACGTTTCTTATGTAGGTAGGAATGTACTCAAAATTCGTTAAGGGTGAAAAAGTAGACAAACCCTAGTTACTACCATGATTAAAAGGAAATAAATTACTAAAGAAATTGTGTATAGCTTGTTTCTCCAACATAAATCGGCAAAAGCGGCGATCTGAAAATATAAAATATGTTAACCAAGCAAGATTTAGAATTTTTCTCTTCTCCTATAGGTGGTAGTTGAAACTTCTTCGATAAATGAGCAATTTAACACATTATTTCATTTCAAATTCGACCAGTAATTCCTAAAACTATTACGATCAACCACAGAAACCAACTTTATAACCTTTAAAATATTAGTTAGTACATATTACAAGATACTAGAGTTAGTACCTACCTACCTACATGTTTCAATAAAAAGCTCTGTGACTGGACACGCGTATTCGAAACATAATTATTCTGCTAGCTGCCCAAAAGACAGAATAAAATATGTGTAGAAAATATATTCGTACGAATTCAGCTTACCAACAAAGTTGTTAAAATCTACCGTCCACAAAAATCATGGTAACTACAAGAAGTATCGGTTTACCAAAACGGGAACGCAGCTTAAACTTAGATTCATTGTGATATTACGCTGTTGACAAAACACATAACATGAAAACACAATTTTGAACGATTAGTTACGTAACAAAATTATCAAAGCATTCGTATACCTATTTTCATACAAACTCAACCGGTGAACCGAAAGAAAAGTAAATTACAAGGCTACTTACATTTTATTCCTTATTATTCACTTCAAAGGCACAATATAAAACTGTATTTCCTCTTTTTGAGATCAGTGGGCAAGAAAAATACTCTAAACGAATTTGCCAGTCGTGCGTGCCCCGCCCAACCGCCATTTTGGTAATAAATATCATCGAATGCAAAGATAGGATGCAAAGGAATCGTAACGCGTAATGACACGAATGGCGCGTAGTTGGCATTTCGGAAAAATTTCGGGACACACCGCCGCCGCCGCAAGGACAATAAAGTGAGATTCGAAATTCAAAAAATCACGAAGACACGTCCGTGACATTTGGTTTTTGAACGGGCGCGGACGCAATTTCGTCGTTAGAATTTCATGTGAAAAAATTAATGATTGATTGCTTCTGCCGATACTTTGATATGATTTTTTTTAAATACGAATAATAAATAATAAATAAATTGTTTATTAAAATTCATTGGTACTGAGATACATCTTAGAACTTAAAATTCTTAAAACTAAGTGCATTCTCTTATCTACTTTTCTTAAGGTTTTCAAGGTGAATTATTTTCTTAAGGCCATAATAAAGAGAAACGAGTTTGCTTTGTCTATGGGCATATTATATCAGTGAGATCAGTGTTGCTGGTTGTAGAAAATTGTAAAACGATTTTTGTGGTGGTGAATCTGAATGAATGAATAATTATCAGAATCTTAGCACGAACTGTATTTTTTTTATGTTAGAAGGAAATAATAAAACATTGTACCTTAATAGTTTTATCGCTAACGGGTAGCTAAGGGTACTATTAAGATAGGCAAAGACAAATGTCGTAACCTGCCTATGGTATCTAACCCAAAGATAAATCTTTGGAAATACTATTCCAAGCTTTACTATGTCGAATCATTCAACCCACCATACTTTAGAATGGCCAATTCAATATATTTTTTACAAAAAAAAAACATTAGATAAGTAAATATGTTTTATTAAGAAGAAAAAATTACAGTGCTTATACTTAATATGAACTTTTTAAATAATTTTACGATTTTATTTTACCGAATAATAACGTATACTTTTTATGTATGAATGAATGAATGACTGTGACTGAATGGCAATGGAACACATCAAAACAGCCCTTTTTTATATAAAAATCGATTCGAATATCGAAAAAGCGCACAATAATCTTAGTTTTGAATTAAATGAAAGTAAATGATATGGATGTCTACTTTTACCTAAAGATCTTCAGAGGAGATTTGACTTTATTGTCAGTTCTAATGCAAATCGAAGTAACAAAAGACAGCTTAATTCATTAGAAAGACCCTAAGGGTTGTTTTATAGTTGTGAATGGCTTACAGTCAAAGCTGTGGATAAGCCTTTTATTCGGTAGAAAGTTTCAAACGCCTAATTAGGGGAGACCTCACTGCAAACCAGCGCTAAAAGTTTATTTAGCTTTGTACTAAGCATTTAATTACAACTGAAGTTTGCATTCATAGCATTTTTTATTATTTTTTTGTTGCTTCATACTGATTTAAAAAAAAAATAAAGGTTCTCAATGAGGCCTTACGCGTATGCATTCGCCGCTTGTGTAAAAAAATATCAACACCATAGACAAACGTTTGATTTCTTTATTTTTGGTGATCGAACAATAATTGTTATTAATGTGACTCTAATACAAATACCTACCTTTCCGAATTCTTCCCTACGAGTGAATGAATGAATGAATGAGTGAGGCACTATTAAAGACGCATTCAACGTGTAACGAGCTCGACACACATTCACCTCCGTTGCCTCCAAAATAATACCGTGACGAAGATATATGGATATAGAAAAGTGTCCAGAAACGTAAAATTCGATTAGGATGTATTTTAGCTTGTAAGAATAAAAAAATCAATAAATTAATTGAAAAATGAATTTTCGACAGAAACAGTTTTTTTTTAAACTGGCAAAGTAACACATTTTCATAATGCCAGACAGCTTAAAAAATAGCCTCTCAAACGCTGCAACGCTGCTTAGCGCTTAACAAAAGTATTTTTGGAAATTCGAAAAAGGTAAGCACGTTCCTTCAGACTGTATCAAACTTTGGTCACTTCAAGCACAGATTAATACTCGTAGTTACTCAGGGGACAAGCGAGTTTTATGCGAGAAAAAAATCATTTTTTTTATTAAAATATATCTAGGTAGGTCCCATACATATTAAAGGGCGAATAAGCTAATGAAATGAAGTGATTAAAATATTAGAGTCTTATAAAAGTAAAAGTGTAAAATTAGGTAAGTAAAGATTTATCATAATATTTGGGCATTGATTGATTGATGGTGCAATGGGCTATATTATTTATATTATTGTATAATATCATCTTATATTTCAATAAAGACAATTATTATTAAAATATCATTTATGAAAAAACAAAACACTATAAACAAAGCTGCTTGCGAAATTCCTTTGCCTGCCTCCACCTGCCTCCGCGCAGAAGGGAAGAAAACTAAAAGGTCAATGGCCGCTTGGCGCCCGCCCAAAAAGCGAGACGACGCGTACTTTTACAAATCTGTGGTCGACGCGATACTTTGCAAAAAGTTATGGTTTTGACCGAAAATTATTAATATAATAATATTACGCATAAGCATTTGGACATAACATTTGTATTGTGAAGTACTAGAAATGAGGATTGACGATGGAATGGTGAGTCTGTTTGATTTATTTGTCGAAAATCGCGATAGAAGTTTTCATACAAAACTTTTGTTAGTTGGTAGGTAATTGGAAAACTTTTTCTGTATAACCTAATAATTACGTTTCCTATAGTGACTATAACTGCTTAATATGTGGCTTCAATTACTTAGTTTGTTTTTGATTCGAGGCAGTTTTTGTAGATACTGTTCCAAAATATAACAAAACCGAAAAGTGAAACCAACAAAAAATAGGTTAGTTGACGTCACAAGATCTTGTGATTAACTCGATTTTAGGCAATAGCTATGCTGTTATGTGTTTATACTAGTGTTTTGTTTAATTATAATCTTCATTCAAGTTGTCTAACTTTTTCTTTTAGGTTATTTCAAAGCGGGCGGGCCGTGCCGCGGCAGCGTTTTTATTGTAGAAGAAGTCAAGCAACCTACCGCGCGGACACAGAGGGATGGGTGACCGGTCATCGTTTCGACTATTTATTTGGAGTTTACGTGTTTTTTATGGTAAGTGTTTTTTATATCATCTTAAATAATATTTTATTAATACTTTCTAGGTAGTTGTGCGACTTTTAAATAAAATCTTCAACCAAGCAAATAGTGCTCTATTATTAGATATTAGTTAGGGACATCGTAGGTGATACACTATCTACAGTGAAGTGGGTAATTGATAAACAGAATAGATTTATGACAATATTATGTACACACACTATACACTCCTCAATACCTACTTAGCGTTATTTTACCTACCTTGCGAATTTTCTTGTTTCTATTTTAGGGGTTATTTCGAAGCAGGCGGCAGATTGAATTTCATTGTAAAAAAAAATCAGTTACCCAACGCGTGGACACGATTAGATGGGTGACTTTACGTAGTAAGTTAAAAAAAGAATGTTTTAATTTGTCTTTTTTTTCGATTATTTATTAAATTGATTTTCATTCTAGGCATGTTGGCGACCTTTGAATAAAATCGACATCCTAGTGAAATTTGTGGCTACCTACTATGGACATTTACTATTATGAGGGTGAGTTATTGTTGAACTGATTTACTTACATATTACTTAGCGTACTTAGCGTTACTAATTAAATGTAACTACTACCTATATTGAGATGTTGTTTCTTTTATCAGGAGCACAAAATACAGCGGCACACGCGCAGTGCTTTTGTTGCTAAGCAGCCCACCGCGTGGACACGATTGGATGGGTGACCGCGCTTTACAAGCATATTATGATGTTTTAATGGTAGGTCCTTTTTATTATTTACCTTTAAGATTGTAGGTAGACACGAAACAGAGGCCCTAAGGCAGCTTATTACCATTTACGTAAAAGCCCTGGAAAACCTCTATGGCTTTACTTTACCAAATATATACTTACTATCTTATTTGTTACAGATTTGCTAACCTGAGGCGAGTAGCAGAATCACAGTCAGCGGTGGGTAAGTCTTTTAAATATAGTTGACAAATCTTTTATGAGTTCTTTTTATTAAATTTTATTTGACGTATTTCCGCTGTTTCGAATAGTGTGTTAGACTGGCCGCCGGCATAACTGTCATGCCGCAGCGTCCAGCGGCTTCTTCCATAGTACTTACCTATCTAACAAGTTTGGACGTAGGTGGTGATGTTGATATACCATAATAGACATGATAAGAGGGAGAGAGGCAGTAAGTTCATGACACGGAATTGTTTGGTAGGTACTGAAGAATGTTTAACCAACATTTACGCAACGTTAGAACTGCAGTACTGTACTTGCTGTTGAATTTGCTTTTTTTATGAAGCTGTTATCTGTTACTATTTTTCTTACGTAGGTACTTTGAAAGTTTAAAGTTTGTGTTTCACCAAGCAGATTTAATTAATTACCTGATTAATTACATTTACTATCATTTCTTGTTATCTTATATCGATGTAAGCGTGACCCGCGCGGACGAGATGAATAGCGCGCTAATCACTGATTACTCAATCCGACATTACCGCATTTTTGCACTCACAATAACACCCCTAACACCAGTACATAAGACCCAAAATCACGTGAAAAAATGTAAATATTTCCACACTCTTAACACAAGGAGATAGGGTCGTTAATGCAATGAATAGTTATTTGTGGTAGGTATTTTGTGAGTACTCTGATTGATTAATAGAGATGACTGTCGCGTGGTGTTGCGAAGACCATATTTTGGCTTAGATAAGGGGATGAAACAGTTCTTATTATCTATCATTAGGACTGTGTAGACAAGGCAAAAGTTTCTCATAACGAGTAAGAAGTATCAAACGTCTATTTCTAGCTGGATATAGGCCCTTTGATGATGGATTTCCAAGGCTATACTTACTCTACTTCGCTATCTTTTAGTATTTTTTGCATTGTGAATGGTACTACGATATACTTATCTTATTTCATGTTTCAATTAAAGTAAAAGTAAAGGTTTGACGAGGAGAGAAAGTAAAGGTTTGATTTGCATTAAGTCCACCAACCAACTCTTACTTAGGTACGTATATGCAATAAAGTTTTTAAATTAATAAAAAACGTAACAACTACGTATCGTAAACGTACGTCAACATTCTCTTAGATTATTTTCTTTTCCCCAAACTATTTCTTTTTATACTGTTACGCCTAAGTATAGCAAAGTTCTATAGACGCTCTGCATTAAAAATATAAGTAAAATAAAACAAACAACTGACCAATCACTTGGCATTACTAAATACTTCATGCACATAACAGTTACTTGAAGAAGGTAGTAAAAAAAACTTGGATCGCCTGAGGCATCAATTGTAACTTTCTTCACTTGTACCTAACAGAGGGAGGGAAGTGATAATGAATTGCCTCTGGGGTTGTGTGTGATGCATACTGAGCGATCAATCAGCTGTTTACACGTGTTTAGCTCAAATTTATTCTATATTGTGCTGTGAAACCATTGGCTTAGATCTAAATTATTGATAGTATGTACTATTGTTGCTGTCAAAGGTTTATTTATTGAAACTGTAATTAATTCTATTAGATTAGTCATGTCGCGCAATAGTGTTAGGTATATAATAGCGCGAAATAGTTCATTTTTGTATTTTTGAAAAGAAGTATCTTATAAAAAAAATAAGCAAGGTTTTGTCTTAAATTTAGACTCCAAAAGAATTTGTGTCTTCTTAAAGAAAATCTAAGGCAAATGCGTTATTTTATTTTTGTTAGGCGGTTTCATTTTTAAATAGCTTTATACGTCGCCTTGTTTTTTTTTTTTTTACCCATATCTCAAAACGATTTTTATAAAATTTTTGTATTTTACCTAAAGTTACAATAGGTATTATACCTGACTGAAGCAATTAAGGTTGAAGACTGAAGAAATGAATTCCTCACCAACTGAAGTGTTTCGTAAACACTAGCAATTGCAAGTTTTAAATTAAAGAGTGTATAGTAGTACTGCCTATGAATAGTCTTTTCCTTTACCCAAAGGTTGTCTGAAAGAGTTGTACATTTACTTTGAGCTTATAAACTGTAATTTACTTTGTGTTGTGCAATTAAGAGTTATTATTATTATATGTTGTTACTAGTTAGGCTTGACACTGGCTGCTGGCAGAGATCAGTGTTGGAGATCTTTGCTCAGCAGTGGCATAAAACAGGATAAATAAAAAATACTAAGTATTTAGGCATGGTAGTTCTGCCGGATTATCACATTTATTTATTTATTTAAGAACTTTATTGCACAAGTAACAGTGTACAAAAGGTGGAGTTAATGCTAAAAGCATTCTCTCCCAGTCATACCTTTAGGTCATACCTTTAGGTCATGCAGAAAGATTAAAAGTGGGTGCAGGAGCGTAATGTTGTAAAAATTTAGGAAAACGCAACAAAATTATCATTATGAAGCATAACAATATTATATTATTACATACTATAATATATATTTAAAATACAATAAACTAAATAAACATAAGTATAATATATATATTATATTACTACCAAATACTGTAATACATAAATATATTTAAAAAAATATACATACATACATATTAATAAGTTTCGCAATTATTCAGCCAGAAACTTACGCAGTTTGTTCTTGTAAGACAATTTCGTCTCTGACTTCCTTATCTCTAGAGGAAGTGTATTCCATAGCCGTGTAGCCGTTACTGTGAATGACTTGGACTGGTAAGAGGTGCGATGTGCCGGTATGCCTAGATTGCAGCCAAATGTCCAGCTGTTTATTTGTATCAAAAAGCGTATGTAAAGCCACCTGTCCGTCATGTCGTTGTTTCCCGAGAGCGAAGCAGTGTCGCGTCTACCGATCGCGAGTATCGTAAACGTTTGCTGATGCTGCGGTGACAGACAGTCGCTGCAGGGATGACAAAATGTTCTCTGTACTACTACTGATACTACTCAGTAATTAATTTTTCTGCGTGGGTAGGAACCTAATTAATATTATTTATTTATTTTACACTTCATGCACAAGCAACGGGTTAAACGGACGGACGTGATGCTAAAAACTTTCTCTACCAGTCAACCATAGGGTTTAACAGATAAAATACAGTTACAATACAGAGTTATGCGTTTATTAGTGGCGGTACCTAGTTGTATATAAAAATGAGAATTAGACATGACGGGTCTAAACACGAAATATAAATATGAGTAAATCCTACTCACTGTTCTTGCTATTTCGTGTTTAGACCCGTAATGTCTAAATCTCATTGTAATGAAACGCGAAAGTTTAAAATCTCATAATACAAAAATGAATCGCAAAATTTGTTGGTAAGCTCAACAACGCCTGGACCAATTTGGCCAATTCTTTTTTTTGTTGTGTTTGTTATTGTCAGGAGAAGGTTCTTATGAAAGAAATGTTTTAACTTGCGCAGAAAATTAGACAATGTAAGAATACTTACTTTCTTAGCGGGGACGGGGGCGAAACAAAGTTCGCTAGTTTTTCATAACTATGTAATGACAAATAACAACTTAGTCTGCCTGTAATCAAGCATGCTGTTAGTAAAGCATTCGAATTGTCAGGCTTCTAATTGCAAATCAGTATGCTTGCTTTCCTTGTGCTTTTCTCAAGGGTCTCGAACATAAAACTTTACTATCCCAACGGTAATCAGTTTTCAGCGCTATGTGCCTTGCCCATTGCCGTTACCTTAGTTACTCTCTTTGTTTTTTTTTGTTTTTTGTTCTATCTTTAGAATCACCTCAAAACGCCCTTTTATCGCGATAGGTTTCCGAAAATGTATGATGGCTCAGCACTGTTATCATTTGGCTCGTACGTTGTTTACTATAACCTTGTAAAGATTTATCAAAAATTTAAAATAATTAGCATATATTCATTTGCGTGGCATCCCTAACTCCATGAAATCCGTGCAAGCTGCAAACAGACCGAAACAGTGACGTTGACGGACGATTGAAACCAATCCCGAATTAATTATGAATGCATCGTAATAAGATTTCAGATGCAGTGAGTGCAGGCTTAATGCGTTCGAAATAGCAGTGAATCCGATCTTAAATGTGTTGGATTGAAAATCGTAGCACCAACATAATGACAAGTATAGCATTGTATCGATTCATGGGCTGATGTTGTAAAACATGATTCTTACCGAACTAGAATACACTTCAGAATAGCTTGTTAAAATATCGACAAATTAGTTAACTTGAACGAAAATTCGAGTTTAAACAAGCGGTTGACTGGTAGGGAATGCCCTAAGGCATTAAGTCCGCCAACTACAATTCACAGTTCAATAAAGTTTAAATTAATAATTAAATAAATTATTAAGTTAAATTAATAAATAAATAATTAAATTAAATTAAAATTAATAAATAAATTCATACTGAAGTCTGAATCTGCCATACAAACCCACATATACACTTGGCACTTCATAATTAAAACTATCAAGTGTCTACAGTACAAAATGCCATTTTTTAATGCTTGCTAGTTTTATAAACTGTAACCAATGTTATTTAATAAAGTATAAAGTGGTTTAGATATATCTTTACAATGCGGCTCAGAGCTAGGTACAGAACCATACGAGTAGGCATTAAAATAGAAAAACAAAGTATTCCATTCAACCTGCCATTTCTCTTGACTCTAAATCTCGTGACTTGTAGCTGAGGTCCCACTTTCAAAGACATACCCAACTGTTTAAACTACAGGTATACAATGAGGTCAACTATAGCACAAAACAGTTATTTTATCTTTTGATCTGTTACGATAATAATCTCGATCAATCATCAATAAGTTTTAGTTAACAGACGGGTGTATTCGCGCCGCCCGCACCTCTCACGCAACCCGCTCTCGTCTTCCCCTGCGCCCCTGTGTCACACAGGCGAAATCTCAATGAATCCATTTACCTATATAGGAACCATTGTAATATTTTATAAGCAATATTATATGTATTGGGGCACCACAGGCTCTTAATGATAATAAATAATAATAATATGTATTGATAATATTCGTTTACGCTAAGTGGGAATTGAATTGCCTAGGAATGTTTCGGAATAAGTTGGATCGCAATACGCCCAAGGCTCTATAAGATCTTAACAGCGGGCTGGTTGTCTTATATGAAATTAAAAAGATTCTGATATTTTTGAACTGACAATTAGAGAGTAGGAACCTGTTGTGTAGTTTATAGTGAATGGATGGGTCTAGATATTTAGTGGGCGCATCGAACAAGGCTCACTGAGTTGTGGCTCTCACGGTAAACTGTACTGGAAGTGAGGGCCATTAGATACAGCACAACCCTGTATAGATTGACTAGCTTTTGCCCGCGACTTCGTCCGCGTGGAATAGTGACTTCTTTCTCCCGTTTTTTACACATTTACCACTATATCTTTGCTCCCATTGGTCGTAGCGTGATGTTATATAGCCTATAGCCTTCCTCGATAACTGGACTATCCAACACAAAAAGAATTATTTAATTCGAACCAGTAGTTTCGGAGATTAGCGCGTTCAAACAAACAAACAAACAAACTCTTCAGCTTTATAATATTACTAGCTTTTGCCAGCGACTTCGTCCGCGTGGAATAGTGACTTCTTTCTCCCGTTTTTTACACATTTACCACTACATCTTTGCTCCTATTGGTCGTAGCGTGATGTTATATAGCCTATAGCCTTCCTCGATAACTGGACTATCTAACACAAAAAGAATTATTCAATTCGAACCAGTAGTTTCGGAGATTAGCGCGTTCAAACAAACAAACAAACTCTTCAGCTTTATAATATTAGTATAGATATAGTATAATAGTATAGATCAAACTAAGCCGTTTGTCTAGCTATTGCTTGATTGATATGCATCGACTTACTTGACCTGCAAACCTTAATTAATCAACCCACGGGATTTAATGCAAGGACACTTATTTATAAGGTAAATATACATGACTCGTGTAACCGAGTTGAAACGTCCGGGAAGGTAAATACGATGTTTACCTTATAAATAAGTGAGTGTCGTTGCATTAAATCCGTGTGTTGATTAATTTACTACAAACTGCAAACCTTAGTGATCAACATCCAGTAAGTGGTGTACTGGTAGAAATTGCCTACATTAAGTTGGCCAATTGGACAACTCAGAGTGCAATAAAATGCATAATTTATGTTACCTCATTTAGGGATTTATAAAGTCCATGGTCTCCTTATTTATTTAGTTTTTTAATAACAGCTACTTTCTGTACCAAAATGTTGTTTTTTTGTATATCAATTCATAATTAAAAATCTTTGGTAAACACATACGGCCTTACCACAAATCTGGAGTCTCCGTGAAAAGGGGTATAACTCGAAAATCGTGATTTTTGGGAAATGACGTTTGAAGTTTCAAAAAATTCCTATTTTGTTTCTGGCGAAGATTTTTGAATAAAAGTTTTTGTAAGTGAAAGCTACAAAATCAATGTTTATTGTAACGGTGAATTATATTTTTTTAATGTAATAATATATTTAATATTTAAAAAAATCTAAAGTTATATCACTTTACACAGTAGAATGAGTATTTATCATTTGGTGTATATTGATTTAATTTGACTTAAAACATTTTACACTATGAAATTGGTATTGGTGTCTAATGATACAACTTCCATAAAAATGCTCGTAATTTTTCATTGGTACTTTATATCACTGAACCGACAAAATGTAAAAGTGCAGTTTTTAATGCAGATTATTTTGGGCTGTACGTATTTTCAAATTTACTCGGTTTTCATAAAGTTGAATCAGCTTACACATCATTTAGATCTCACACGTAATGTGTAAAATGGTATAAGTAGTCAGTTTGGTGATTTAAGTAGCCAAAAGCTATGTGTATTCTGATATAAGTATCATGTCATTTATTGCTACACTAGTGGACCCAGCGAATTTCCATTTTACCCCCGTACCCGTCCCACCCCGGCCCCCTTTTATGGTTGATATCCTATTCAGGGCCAAGAAAAATCCAACAATGTAAAAAATATGAAAATCGGTCCACCCATTCTCGAGTTACAAGTGGTGTGTCAAATACAGCTTTGTTTTATGTAAATAAGATTTTAATGATGACTTTGTTGACTTTAAGCTTGCAGTTGCGAGATAAAAGTATATTATATGGGTATTTTCATACAATTGATGAGTCATCTCCGGTTATTAAATAAGCTGCAATATAGCGGCAAATAAAAAAATACATTGTCCTAAAGGACAAAGTATTTTTTTATTTAAAAGTTCTCCTCTTATTCATATTTCTAAAAATTTAATTAATAATAATTTTCTAATCTATCTATGAATCTATGAATGAGAGGAGGCCTATGTTCAGCAGTGGACGTCCTTTGGCTGATAATGATGATGAATGATGGAAGCTAATATTTATAAATCATTAAGAATGAAAACAATTAAAACCTAAGAAAGTTGGTAAAACTCGCCTTATACACTTTAAAAATACCGTACTTCTAATAACCGTACGTCACGTACATTTGTTTTTTTCCCTTGTTACTATTTTTAGATCATGGATTTCATTAGTACGTTTATTGAAATGAATTTTCGCCTGGGTGCAATAAAATTACAATCGAGATTTAGTCTAATGACATTACGAAACCAAATTAAATAATGGTTTATGTATAGTTTCATTTTGAATACCGAAGACAAGAAAAAATGATTTTTGTTCTCTTTGAGTCTAATTAAAACCTAGATAGTTTATTTGCTTCAGCATAATATTATAGGTATCAAGTTAGCGATTTTAAACGTGAATATCCATAACTTTCATGGAAGCTATGGCGTTGAATAGCATAACTGGTCTTATTAATAGAAGATCCCTATCTGAAAAGCTAGATTTAACTGCAAAATATTCGGATATTATGTTTTCTTTCTGCTCTCTGTGCATTATTGTTATTGTAACTGAAGTAGAACAATAAACGTCCAATAATACGGATACCAAAACAAAATACTCATTAGGCTGCCGTGAAGAAGATACTCAGATAGCACCTGGAATCACAAGGCTAAGTAGATTGGTTAATAATACGAGCATTAAATTCATTGATAATAAAACGAGCAAAAAAGCGCAGGAAAACAGCACAAGACAGCATCAATTATTCTGTCCATCACTCATCGGTTATTATTACTGAGGCAAGCCCACTACATTACCGGAGGACCATAAAGGAGTTTTACGATATTACATAATAATAAGCAATACGAAGTAAATGAGCAATACTAGGGCGGGAAATAAATAATTATGACACACCGATCTTTTAGCTACTTTAGAACCTGGAGACTACTTTGCGTACCAACTGTTTTTCCCGCCATTGAAAGATTTTGTTAATGTCATTTCCCTCTCATAAATCGTCACGCAAACCCAGTGATTTTACCAATAAGTCACTATGACCATATTGATTTCATTAGTCCAAGGTTAAATTAAAATAGTACTTAACAATTGAGTACTTTATGTCTGCTATACATACCTACGTTGTACTGTAATGTTGTAGCGTGCTTTTAAAAAATCCTTTGTTTTCTTCTACATTCGCATTCTTTTTTTACTGTAGTATTTGTCTTTCTCCCCAGTAAGAAGCGTGAAGGTAAATAAGACACGCAGCCTCATAATACTTTTAACAATAACATTATACTTTTGTTATAACTATTCCTTGTATTTCGTTCTAAGTGATATAACTTAATTTATATCAATGACTACAACTTCTATATGGAATTTAGTTATTGTGTATAAAGTTGTAACTCAAGTTGTATTATTATACATTTATCAAAAGTAAAATTTCGCTCGGTGCAAAATGTTATAACTGCACATGTATCTATTTACACGTATTTATTTGTGGAATTCTCAAAAAAATGTCTACTTACATCACTTTGCACCTATGTCAGTTGACTTCATTGACGTTGATTTTATATTAGCCATATTATATTTAAACAGTGGTCGAAACCTTGTTTAATTATTTGTGATAAGGCAGCACATAGCAATTAACAGTTCTGTTCAATCAATCCATCCACAAACTTTAAAAATAGTTACAATCAAAATATTAAGTTGATTAATGGTGATATGACGACGTCGTACCGCTATGAGCGTCAATAATAATTGCAAAATGTGCAACTAGAGGCACGGATTCCAGACAGGCAACTCCACATTCGGATCGGAATATCAACTGAAAATCAAGCCAGGATATTCATTTCAATTTTATTTTCCGACTGGACCGGACAGTTGGCGGAACGTCCGAAACGAGATTAGTTACTGCAGCAGGACGATCTGTCAGCCTGGAGGCTACTGTGATTTACTGGCTTGAGCCTTTTGAGTAAAAACTGATTATTTTCAAACTATTAGGCATTTGAAGCGTTATTTACTTGGTATGTTGATGACGAGGCGTCATACTAATAGTATAACATCTTCTAAATTTATGTATTAAACTTTTAGTATAACATCTTCTAAATTTATGTATAAAACTTTTTTAAACACACACGTCTAATCGGACGAATCATCAAATCGAAAGGACACGGTCGTAAATTGCCCCAGAGTCGTTTTATGTTTGATTAAAGAAAAGCATTAAGAGACTTGACTATATCATTTTGCAAAAAATATATTGAATTTTTAAAACAATATTGTTAATTTACTTTGCTTTTATCTAGTGGCATATAAATCTACAAAAAAAATAGGACAACGATTGAATACAATTTCCTGTCCCTAACAATTGTTGTGTTTGGCAGAAAATAGCGGTTTCGAGCACTTATAAGCAAACTGGCGACCGCTTAACGAAATGGCATATTGTGTCATGCAGTGTCATATAACTGGCAGTTAGTTAAATAAGTAAGCGCTCGCAATCGCTATTTTAAGAAGGAAGATGACGTTTGCCTCCCCTTTAAACCTACCAACCTCTTCCTAAAACTGAAAAAAAAACTGTGACAAGGAACTTCTTTTCGTTGGCTGTTGTTTGCGTCATCGTAATTTTCACGCGTTACGCACCCTGGCGGGGCAGTTTTCTATGTTTTAGTTTTGGTGGCCTAGATGGCGGCTTTTCGACACAGATGGCGCTATGATCTAGATAGACCTATTCTAGATAGTGTGCAAGAGATTGACCCCACACATTTTATTTCGTTTTATGTGAAATCCCCGCTATTTACGGCTTATATTACTTTATATTATTTTAAAAGGCGAAGAAACATACCCATAAAATTAGTTTTGGTCGTGACGCATGGATTTTTACTTTTGGGGCAAGCAATGTATGGCGGGTCGACCGTGTCCTTTGTGAATAAGCCACATTTGATTTCAATGCACACGCACTGTAAGTCATCATCATGATTTCCAGCCCTCTATTCCCAGTTCAACTGGGTCGGCTCTCCTAGTAGGTACGGATGACGGCACGATAAACAATCACTGCGATATCTTATGCAGTTGTAATAAGGGCTATGGTTGTGCGTGGTTTATCGTAGTATGTTTTACTAGCGACATCTGCCATCCACGGCACGCACTACGGGCACTGCCTTATCATTCAGCTAGTGTCCCTTAAAAAACATAGAGGGCGCTATTTCAAAAACATTCGAAAATAGTACTAAAACAAATTCTTCGTTCTTTTTAAATTTTAATTGTCATCTTGTCACCTTTGAAGAAAAAAGCTTACAAATTTTCTCCTTATAATACGTACAACTGATTTGCCGCACCAGATATTATTCGATCCTAATCAGTTCATCGTTCATCATCACCGGAGTTTTGGTAAGTGCCCACCTTAGTGTGTTTTAATTTGTTGTTTTGTAGAACATATTACTGTAGACCGCCGCACCTGTACCGCCCCCTCGCTAAGGAAGCACTCCAATTTTCCTTTCGTCACCAACGAGAATCTATTTCTCCTTCTCCTGAAGGTGTGGTCCTTACAAGCCACACCAATTCCTTTTGGTCCTTTTAGAGCCTGATTCCTATCAGTATTTTTCACCCGTGTAATTTTTATATATTTTTTCGTTTCTCTTCCCCACCATATTTATTCGCCCCGCTTTTTTCACTTTGAAAGATAAATATGGATACTAATAAATTGACCCTACTTCTGTCTAAAAGGGAAGCTATTTTCCAAAGACTTGGTAAGATTAACGACCAGTCAAAAAAGGTGAATGTTTCAGCAGACGTTGAACTTCGTTCCACCGAAAATTTCATGGCTGATTCAGAAACTATCAGCGAAATGAGGGAGGAATTTTCAGCTCTGGTTGATCAAATAAACCAGATGAATTTAACGCACGTAGAAAATTATGTACCTGATTTTCAATGCTTGACGGATTTTGATGAAATGTATAGCAGGATTAAACGCATCAGAAATAAAATTGATAAAGCTGTCATGTCACCGTCAGCGTCAGCGTATAAAACACCTCAGCATATTGTAAAATTGCCACCAATTGATATCCCAAGTTTCGATGGTAAAACTGATAACTGGCCTACTTTTTACGAGTCTTTCAAAACTAATATTCACCTTAATCCACAACTGTCTGATTCGCAGAGAATTCAATATTTGATTGGAAAATTGTCTCATGATGCCTTAAAAGTTGTAGCGGGAATAATTCCAACAGGCGAGACTTATAAAATTATTTGGGATAGTTTAGTCAAAAAATACCAAGACAAGCGTGCACTAGGTACGTTTTATTTAAATAATATCTTTGATTCCAAGAAATGTGATCACTCCTCAGCGTCACTAGGCACATTTATTGAAAGATTTTCTGCCTCAATTGCTGCTCTAAAGCAACTTAATATCCCAGATCTCGCTGATTTCATATTTTTGTATTTCGCTCTTAAACGGGTAGATGTACAAAGTGCACAATCCTTTGAATTGTCTGTACGTAACACCTTTAATGTTGTCCCTTCTTGCAAGGAATTTATTTCGTTTATTCAAGATCAAGTAAAAATATTAGATCTCACCAATAATAATTATTCGTCACCTCAGAACAGACAGTCAACGTCAAATAATAATCCCCGTAAATATGATAATCGCACACATCTTACTCAAAACAATGCTAATAAGTCAGCATCACCTTGTTTAATGTGCAATAATAATGAGCACACAATATTTAGTTGCACCACGTTTAAAAATCTCCCTTCGCCCCAAGCGCGCTATGATTTTATTAAATCAAAAAACGCCTGTGTTAATTGCTTGAGTTCCACGCATTTACTTACAAATTGTAATTCGCGTCACGTGTGTAATCATTGCCAAAAACAACACCATACACTATAGTGTATTCATTCTAGATTTCAATGTATGGGCGAAACGGCAAAATTTATAATTTTAGTTTGTTGCTGCTGTGTTATAGCTCCAAGTGAGTACATTATAGTACACAACTCTCCCACCCCCCCAACCCGCCGCTTCACCCCTCCCCCCCTCGATAAAGGTCCCAAATTTCATATTACCTCTATTTTCAGGAAAACTATACAAGCTAGGACAAAATGGTCAAGGACTAAATTATTTGTCAATAAATTACCTACAAATAAGTATTAACATTCATTTTGATACGAGTTATAGTTTTTAAGTTATGGAGCATCAAAGAGTACTAAAAATGTGCGCTTAGCAGAAATACAACATTTAACACAAAATAAACAAAATAATTTATAAATTTTCTCAAGAAACGCGTTTCTGTAGTACTTACCTATCTAAAACAAATCAGTATCGTCATTGTTATCTTCTAAAGGTTTGTCGAATCTACTAAGGGCCCAATGTATGCATATGATGGAACAACGGAATGCACCTTTAACACATCCACATATTTTTCTGTAGCCATTTTTGCAGCTGCATGATATTGTTTTCAGTATCAACTGTTGAGAGCTTGAAGTATGCATTGAATGCTGACAAGCTGAAGGAGGTGGTCTTTTCATAATAACACCGTATTGTTCTTGAGAGTTGGTTAAGAAGTGAAGTTGAAGTACCTAAATGTTTCGATTTACACGTTTGAGTAACACGATTATACTTTTTTAGGTTTGCTTAGCCCCATACTATGCAAGAATATGTTTCTCCTGCCTTTTTACCTCCTCGCGTTAGGCATCAGGAGTTATTGTATCTTGCAAGTCGATGTTATATGTTATTGAATAGACTGAACCTTTCCTGTGCCTTAGAATGCCGATATTATGTAGTACGTCGAAAAAACATTGTCGTAGTGGTTGGGCAAGACATTGATCTGTTGGTTCTTTTACTGGGACTGACTCCACCACGTAAGAATATATTCTACTACATCGGCATTCTACAACAAAGGAAAGGTTAAGTCTTTCCTGTTTGGTAAAAAGACCGACTTGCAAGATACAATAAACGTTTTAAATAACCCGGATGCCTCACGCAAGCAGATAGAAGAGGCAGGAGAAAGATATATTCTCGGATGGGTCTACCTTGTTTCGCAGAATTTTTATTGTCATAATTTTATTTGGCATATCATCAAATAGCATAAACTTCCTTTCGCAGAACATCAATTAGCATTCACTCATTTATCAGACATTCAAAACGCATAATCGTGTAAGCTAGAATCATCTTTAGGCAGAAATTTAATATTCATAATAGTCTGAAAGCAGAATCATCCTAACGCAGAAAGTTCACAGATAGAATCGTCTTGTGGCATACAATTCGTATATATAGTCATTAATAGGCAAAATCATCCTATCGCAGAAAGTTCACAGTCCGAATCGTCTTTTGGCATATTTAAAATCATTACAAGGCAGAACTATCATATGGTTTTTATTTCTCTGTGTATCCCAAGTAGTTCTATTTCAGCTACACTAACATACAACATGCATGGCAAATCAAACATGCAGCATGCAAGCAAGCATTCAGCATGCAAGCAAGTATGCAGCATGCAAGCAAGCAAGCAAAGCATGCAGCATGCAAGCAAGCAAGCAAAGCATGCAGCAAGCAAGCAAGCATGCAGCATGAAGGCAAGCATGCAGCAAGCAAGCAAGCGAGCAAGCATGCAACATGCATGGTTTCTGTCACGGCTCCGGCGCTGCGGGGCTCCGGCAGTCCCACGCGAGCTTATCGTCGCAGATGGTTTTCGCTCCCCACCGCAGCTTCGGCTTGCTGGCCGGCTTAGCCGGCCAGCCTCAGCCGCGGCGGCGAGCTTTCAAACCACCTGCTCCTCAGCTCGCGGGCTGCCTCGCCCCTCCGCGCCTACGCGATTTTGAATTACACTCTAGGGGTGGGGCAAACAAGACTGCGTGGAGTCGGTTTTGCACCGATTCGTTTCTGTCACTAACTTTTGTACCACAACTTAATTACTTTTTAATTCAATTTTAGGGTAGAATACTATTTAAAAGAAATAGCAATATACGAAGTGAAATTATTCTAAACGAAATTCTGCTTTCTTCATAGTATGCTTAGTCAAATTATGCCAAATAAACATTATGCTTAGCGAAAGTATGCAAAGTAAAATTTTGCCAAAGGTAATTATGCCTTATAAATTTCTGCTATCTTAAAAGTATGCCATTGTAAATTCGGGAATATAAATATTCGACCAAACAATAATTATGCTAATAGAAAATTCTGCCTGAATAATATTCGACTAAAGAAAATTATGCCAAGTGTGTTATGCCAAGTGACTTTCGGAGCAAAAAGATTCTACCAGATAGAGGGAACCCTTCTCGGATAGTATCATAGTAGGTACCTAAAAAGTATAAACGATATACGAGAGGTCCACTTTTACAAAACATTGATCTGAAGAACAATACGGTGGTGCTATTATCAAAGTTGCCACCTTATTCAGGAGCTGCTTGTCAGAATTCAACACATACTTTTCATTAAGTTCAATTATGGCGAGCAAATTCTTTCAACCCAGAAAACTGAAGCTGGAAAAAAATAGTAACTTTGTACCCTAAATGGGCATTTCTACAGAAATGACTGATTGACCTACTGGAGCAAAAAAACTACCTTTAAAATTGAATAACGTGTCTCGAAAAAATCACACGTATTTATACAACTCTTGGCCTGATGGAGAGCATATCAAAAAAACCACCAGGTTGTACATATGGCTTTAAAAAAATCTGGAAGTTCAAAAACGGGCAGAATTTGGCCTAAAATGGAGTGTCCGGTTCCCAGAATTTACTCGTTTTTGTTTCATAACTTTTAAAATAATGACTTACTCATTATTATTTCTACATTCCTGAAACAAGGGATAAATAATGAAGCCATAACAGTGTTTATATTGATTCTGAATCCTTTAGTTTTGAAACAGTGACACATTAAAATAATGTCCGAGGGGTGTACCTCAATTCGGTGAAATTTACTTTTATTTACCTATAGCACTATTTACGCTTATTAGAAACGGTTTCTATGGATTCCCGCCATCTAACCGTTGCCCCCGAGCGGCCGAGCACTATAGACGGGGGACTTGTTGCGTTGAGGAGCAATTTTCAGAGGTTCGAAATCATTAGGTGTTTTTGGTTTAGGGTAATTTCTCAAATCGGTGTGCCACTTAAATTATGTTTCTGAAGTATTTTTGGAGGTTTGTGCTAAAATTAATAAGTGTTTAACTGCATTTTGCCGTTACATTTAGTTAAAATTACTGTTACTCATAATATTTATGAGTCATTTTATGTATTGTGATATTTTCTCAATTCCGTGGATCTCAATTCCGCTGGAAAATGGGCACCGAAATGAGATTTTACTGTGATATTATGAATTTTGCTAATAGGAACTATTCATTTATTTCATAAAACGATTCTGCTGGAGATTGTGTATGGCACTGTCTTATTTTTTCTAAGACTTAGGCCAATTTTAGTAAAACTCTCTCTCTCACAATCCAATAAACAGATTGAAAAAGTGTAGACACAAAACTACCTCTTTTTAAACTTAAGAGCTTGGCTCTTGTCGGTGGAGCAATCGCCATAATTTCTTTTTTTTTTGCCTTTTTCTTGTCATCCTGGTATGACATGACATTTACTTTTCCCTTACTTGGTCAAAATAACTTCTCCTAGGTCTTCTTCATCCCCTCATTCCTTCCACTTTCAAAAATTTCAGATAGGCAAAATAAATGAATTGACGGTTTTATGTATTAATGGCAATAAATAGAGCAATAAAAATACACTTGAACAAAGACCTATCCTCAGTATCAAAAAAGACACATCATCATCATCATTATGAAAAGGACGTCCACTACTGACCATAGGCCAACCCCACGGCTTTCCACAGCGACCGATCACTAGCGTTCTGCATCAAGTTTAATCTTGCAATCTTTACAAGGTAGTCTGTCCATCTTGTCTGTGGACGTCCTACACTGCGTCTTTGGTTCTCCAATCTAGAACTTTTCTGCCTCAACGGCCATCAGTTTTTCGCGCTATGTGCCCTTTTCATTGCCACTGAAGCTTACTAATTTTAAGGGCTACGTCCTTTACCTTAGTTTTTCTATGTATCTCCTCATTTCTGATTAGTTCCCGTAGAGAAACACTGAGCAGAGTCCTCACCAAAACTCGTTATGTGATTTTGAGCTTCTTTATAAGGCCCATAGTAAGATACCATGTTTCGGATCCATATGTCATTACACACCTCCGGTATGCCAATGATATAGTCGTTGTGGCAAAGACGCTGAAGAACCTTGGCACTATGCACGAAGAAATGGATGAAATAGACGAAAATCATGTCGAGCTCCCATAGTGTACATACTCCAGTATCTGTTGGGAACTAAATTCTTAAAGTTGTTGACGAGTATGAGTCTACCTGGGAATAGTAACCCAATTAGGTAGGTTAAACTTTGAGAAAGAGGTCAATCAACGATTCCAACTCAGCTAGGCAGCGTTCGGGAAATTGTGCAAAAGTATCTTCTCGTCTCAATTACTCTAGTGTCGTAGGAAGACGAAAGTCTTCAACCAGTGTTTGTAACCAAACATAAATAAAATTTTGATTAGATTTTTTAGTTTATATTTCAAACAATCAATAAAGAAAGGCACAAAAACCTGAAATAAACCATTACCGATAGACCAGCAGTTATTTAACAAAACGCTTTAGGTATTTATTATTTTGGTCATTCTAATACTATATTTTTTATAAGGTTACATCAATTCTCAATTCATTTTCTCAATTCGGTGCTTAACTTTTCTCATTAACCACTCAACAAAATTAAGGCAAATAGTTATTTTTAGATTCAGGGTGGGGTAAACTTAATTTTATATTATATAAATTACTTAAAAAAGCAAATTACAAATCTACCACCGAATTGAGAAAAAAAGTACCCTTCTGTAGAAATGTCCAAATACCACATAGGCACCAGCTCCACAGTAGATACTGAAAATAGTATCATGCAGCTGCAAAAAAGGCTACAGAAAAGTATGTGGATGTGTCAAAGCTGCATTCCGTTGTTCCACCATATGCAGACATTGGGGCCTTTGTAGCTTCGACAAACCTTTAGAAGATAACAATGACGATACTGATTTGTTTTAGATAGGTAAGTACTACAGAAACGCGTTTCTTGAGAAAATTTATAAATTATTTTGTTTATTTTGTGTTAAATGTTGTATTTCTGCTAAGCGCACATTTTTAGTACTCTTTGATGCTCCATAACTTAAAAACTATAACTCGTATCAAAATGAATGTTAATACTTATTTGTAGGTAATTTATTGACAAATAATTTAGTCCTTGACCATTTTGTCCTAGCTTGTATAGTTTTCCTAAAAATAGAGGAAATATGAAATTTGGGACCTTTATCGAGGGGGGGAGGGGTGAAGCGGCGGGTTGGGGGGGTGGGAGAGTTGTGTACTATAATGTACTCACTTGGAGCTATAACACAGCAGCAACAAATTAAAATTATAAATTTTGCCGCTAAAAAATCTAGAATGAATATACTACTATTACATTTTAATAAAAATACTGTATCAAATAATAATACACCTCGCAATTTCCCCCAAAGAGAATCTTATTCTCATGAAAACAAGGTCGCTTTTCCATCGACCACTACACCCGCTCCGGTTGTAATGCACCCCGTTCACGAGTCGATCCCGCGCACGCCTGCCGCGGCCGCCCCCGCCCCCGCCCCACCTGTGGCCGGAGACTCTAATGTTTCGCCCGCTACTATGATTTCACGTAATACTTCCCGTACCACGATACTTTTGTCGACCGCGCAAGTTTATGCAATTAACAATAATAATGATCGCAAGGTTATTCGTGTTTTGTTAGACAATGGGTCACAAAATAATTTAATAACTAAACAGTGCTGCGATTTATTGAATTTGCCTGTAATACCGCTTTATAATTCGTCTCTCAAAGGAGTCGGTATGTCGGCTCGTCCTATACTGGGTTATATTTGTATGACAATTGAGTCTCGTGTTTCAGCGCACAAATACAACATTCAAGCGTTAGTTGTAGATTGTATTACAGACAAATTACCTTCCGTAGAAATTAATAGTCGTGATTTTGATTTCCTTCAGAAGGTACCTTTAGCGGACCTGACATGGAATATTCCTGGAAATATTGACATGGTCATTGGTGCTCAATTGTTTCCATACATCTACTTAGGTGATCGTTACAATTCTGGCACTGCAGCCCCACCAGCTTTTTTGACTACCTTTGGATATATTCTCATGGGTGACGTTCCTTCGTCAATTGTTGATTTTGACCAATCCGCTGCCTTTCACGCAGTCACATTGAGTGGGTTAGAGTCTTGTCTTCATAAATTTTGGGAATTAGAGGAAATTCCGACAAAACGTTTTCTTTCACCTGACGAAGCCGATTGTGAAAACCAGTTTACTAATTCAGTAACTCGTGATAGTTCCGGTCGTTACGAAGTGGCTCTTCCTTTCTGTAAGAGTCCTGAGGATTTGGGCAATTCTCGTGCAGTTGCGCACCGTCGATTTCTTGCTCTCGAACGTAAGCTTAATCACAGCCCCCAAGCTCGTGAAGATTATAACAAAGTCATCGCTGACTATATTGATAATGGCTATTTATCGGAAGTTCAATCTTCAGAAAATGTTGATGAAGGTTACTTCATACCGCACCACGCTGTTATCAGACAAGATAGAGCAACCACCAAATTAAGGGTTGTCCTTGATGCCAGTGCTAAAACGCACTCTGGTTTGTCTTTGAATGACATTCTGCACACAGGTCCTAACCTGCAGGCAGACCTTTTTCTCCTTTTATTGGACTTTCGTTTGTATCCAGTTGCTCTGACTGCAGATATCAAACAAATGTATTTGCAAGTTAGTGTACCGGAATGTCACCGCAAATATTTGAAAATTTTATTTCGTTTCAACGAAAATGAAAAAATACGCACCTTTCAGTTCACTCGTGTTCCTTTCGGACTGAAATCCAGTCCCTTTGTTGCAATGCGTACTGTACGCCAGTTAGCCAGTGACGAAGAACACTTTTTCCCGGATGCTGCCAAAATAGCTTGCTCGAATTTGTATATGGATGACCTAGTAACATCGGTCCCTGACGACGAAAGCGCTATCAAGCTGTCTCAGCAGATTATTGACATGTTCAAGCTTGGTAGCTTTGACATGGTGAAATGGGCAAGTAACTCCCCTAATGTTCTTGATAGCATACCTGCCTCTCATCGGGCTTCAATCAACTTTTCTGAGAGTGGGAGCGCTGATATCAAGATTTTAGGTCTCTCGTGGCGCTCTGATGAAGACATTTTTTCGTTTACTACTTCTATTGTAGAAGGTAAATGTACAAAACGCACCATACTGTCTTTCGTGGCACGACTCTTTGATGTTCTTGGCTTTGTGTCACCTATAATAGTGTTTGCCAAGTTACTTATAAAGGATCTTTGGACTAGTAAAGTCGATTGGGACGATGAGCCCTCGGAAGTCATTATTAAGGGTTTTTCAACGCTTGTACAAGAGCTGCCTCTTCTTTCTAAAATAAAAATCCCACGTCACATAGGTGTTTTCAAGTCCTCCACAGTAAATTTGGTTGCTTTTTGTGACGCAAGTCTTAAAGCTTATGGATGTGTGATATATTTTCACATAACTGACACGTTTGGAAATGTCACTGTGAGACTTCTTTGCTCCAAGTCCAAAGTTTCTCCGGTTAAAATCACCACTCTTGCTCGCCTGGAGCTATGTGCGGCTGTTTTGATGTCGCGACTTGTCAAGACTGTTGTCGACTATTACAAGGATCGCGTACCTATTGCAGGTATTTATACGTTTTCTGACTCCACCATAGCCCTTTCGTGGATTCATTCTTCACCACACAGATGGTCAATATTTGTGAGTAATCGTGTTGCACAATTTCAAGAAAATTTGGACCCATGCAACATTTTCCATGTCGTGGGAACCGACAACCCTAGCGATTGTCTTTCCAGAGGTTTGTTACCCTCTCAATTGATTGATCACAAGCTTTGGTGGAATGGTCCGTCATGGATGTGCTTGCCGATTAATGAATGGCCCATGCAGCAGTTCCTTCCTTCCAAATGTGAACAACTTCCTGAGTTGAAAACTACGAGTAACACTCTGACTACAACGGTTCATAATATTTCACCCATTCTGTATGATTGCTCCAAACGTTGTTCCTCATGGAACAAACTTCTTCGCGTTGTAGTGTACGTCCTTCGCTTCACAAAAATATTGACTACCTCTGGTTGTATCACAGCATGTGATTTGAATATTGCAGAGAAATATATAATTCGTTCGATCCAGTCTGTGTATTTTCAAGCCGAAATTGATCGCTTAAATAAGAAAGAATTGCCTTCGAAGCAATACAAACACCTATGCCCCTTCATTGATGAAGAAGGTATTCTTCGTATTGAGGGCAGATTGTCTAAATCTGATTTGCCCTTTGAATGTAAACACCCTGCTTTGTTACCTAAACGTGATCACACTATTGATCTTTTGATTGATGATTTTCACAAAACCAACCTGCATACAGGTGCTGGTTTACTCATGTCAATTATACGACAACGTTTCTGGATTCTTTCCGCCAGAAATATCATTCGTAAACGGGTTCGCATGTGCAACGTTTGTTTTCGTTTATCCCCTACTCACCCTACGCCGAAGATGGCTGATTTACCATCATATCGTATTTGTGAATCCAAAGCATTTGTTCACACAGGGGTCGACTACGCCGGTCCAATCAAAATAACTTTAGCACGTCGACGTGGACAACATGCTCAGAAAGCTTTTATTTGTTTATTTATTTGTTTGAACACTAAAGCCATTAACATACAGCTCGTTAGTGACTTATCCACCGACGCTTTTCTCGCGGCTTTCAAAAGATTTATTTCTTGTAGAGGTCCGGTGTCATGTATGTACTCGGACAACGGTACTAATTTTGTAGGCGCGAAAGCAAAATTAGATGAAATGTATAATTTGTTGATCTCCCAAAATTTCTAAACTGCTATTGGCAATGAGTTAGCTCGCCATCGTACTATGTGGTTGACAATTCCACCACGTTCCCCTCATTTCGGTGGAATATGGGAATCAAATATAAAAAGTATAAAAAGGCATCTATACAGGGTGATAGGTTCACAGCTTCTCACTTATGAAGAGCTTTTGACAGTATTGTCACAAATTGAGTGCCTATTAAATTCACGACCTCTTTGTTTGCTGTCATCCGACCCCTATCCTGAAACATTGACACCTGCTCATTTTTTAATGTCTACACCACTTCAATATCTACCTATGTCAGACTTTTCTGAACGGTTATCTCTGACTGATCGTAAAAAGATGCTTGACGCTTTGGTACAGTCATATTGGAAAAAATGGAGAATTGAATATTTGCATACTCTGCAAACCAGACAAAAGTGGTGTACACCTGACAATCCTGTCAAAGTTGGAACAGTAGTTCTGGTGGATCAAGACAATATCCCACCTTTACACTGGCCAATGGGCATTATTATAGAGGTTTATCCTGGCACTGATGGTGTGGTTAGGGTGGCATTAGTAAAAACACCGACTAGCACCTTTAAACGACCTGTCGTTAAACTTTACCCCATACCAACTCAATAATACACCTTTTTAGTATTATATTTTTTTTTGTCTTGAATAATATCAAGCAATATTTAGTTTGCGCTACATCGCCCTGAAGTTTATATTCCATTTGAATGGTTTAATTACTTTCCTTTTTTCTCCTATTTTTTCTTACCCCCTTCTTCTCCTTTTTTCTTTGTAAGTTCTTGGAACTTCCAAGGCCGGGAGTGTTATGGTTGTGCGTGGTTTATCGTAGTATGTTTTACTAGCGACATCTGCCATCCACGGCACGCACTACGGGCACTGCCTTATCATTCAGCTAGTGTCCCTTAAAAAACATAGAGGGCGCTATTTCAAAAACATTCGAAAATAGTACTAAAACAAATTCTTCGTTCTTTTTAAATTTTAATTGTCATCTTGTCACCTTTGAAGAAAAAAGCTTACAAATTTTCTCCTTATAATACGTACAACTGATTTGCCGCACCAGATATTATTCGATCCTAATCAGTTCATCGTTCATCATCACCGGAGTTTTGGTAAGTGCCCACCTTAGTGTGTTTTAATTTGTTGTTTTGTAGAACATATTACTGTAGACCGCCGCACCTGTACCGCCCCCTCGCTAAGGAAGCACTCCAATTTTCCTTTCGTCACCAACGAGAATCTATTTCTCCTTCTCCTGAAGGTGTGGTCCTTACAAGCCACACCAGGCTAGTTTGCAACAAAAGTAGGTAAACTGATATGCTGGCGACTGTACATCTGCGCCAGAGAGCTCTGTTCTGAATTATCCGGGTGCACTCGCACTGTTTGTTTTGTTGTTTTTTTTAAATCGGTTGAAAAAAAACGTCCTCCTGGTCAATCCTGACTGAAATTAGCCATCGGTCATTTTTTCTTTGCTAATTGAATATTTTAAACAATCTTGACATTTCTTTTTACCAAAATGATTCATTTAAAATTAGATAAAACTCACGACCTACATGGACAATCACAAATTCAAATACAAAATGATGATAAATGATGATAAGACTGAGGCTTTTATATGCATCCTAAGCATTTTGATAACATAGTAATGTGTTCACTTTTGTAATTTTTAAACTGTAATGGAGAGCGAGGATTTTCTGACACAAGTAAATTTTTACTTTAAAGAAATCCTCAATCCTATCCCAGAAATGTAACATCCCTGATACTGAATAAAGAATTTGTATTTATATATTTGTATAGTAATTCATTGCTGAACACTGTGATCGTATCGATCAGATATAAATCAAACAGTTAATTAATTTAATCACTGATTTTATTTTAAAAGTTATGACAAAATTGTTTTCAATATTCGACAAGCAAAAAAACGGACTTTACAATACTCTACTTTTAGAACTTACATCATCTACCTACCTACCAAAAGAAATACCGTCGTCCCAGACTGGATATCTAAAAACTGTTTTCGTTTTCCCACACGTTGGCACACTAATTGGACGGTTGAAGCAATGCCCGAAATGCAGTTACGGACTGCAACACGACTGACCGACCGTTTTTTGTCAGAATGTTGCGGTTTTGTGAAAATTCGCTGAAAGTCTCACCCGTTTTGGGTTCAGCTATTTATGTGAATAACTCGTTAAATAGCGTTTTTGGTTATTTCGCAAACATCACCGCTATTTGCGATGTTAACATTAATTTAATTGCTTACCGTTATATTTTAAACATTATTAGCTTTTCCGCGATGGTATGTTGAAATTAAAACTTATGTATTTTTTTACAAAACATTCCTTTAATGTGTGTTTTTCTATAAATACGATAAGTTTTAACATTTAATTTAATACATTATTTTAATTTCATTTACTTATTTAAATTCAGGCTAAGGATTGAAACTTTACAGGCCTATGGAATAGGCACACACACACACACGCTCACGCACACATACAAGTTTTTTTTCTAATTAAGCCTAATTTTACAAGTTTTGATATTGTAAATGTTTTCTTATGTCTTTGCCTACTAATAAATGAGCTAGTTTATCATTACTTCTTAAATTACTTGCCGAAACTCTCAACAAGAACGTGAAATGAAATAGCACAAGCATTTCTCCCTTGGCAAACATAAAATTGTCAAGAAACACGAAATAATTATCTTAAAGATCGCGAGAACTCGCTCTTTGAAACATCAGATAGTGATGGAGGCAAGCTTATCGCTCCGGGCGATCTGCACCACTCACTAAATGGTTTTATAGGTGACGATACTATTGCGATACGATTTACAACAGTGTTTTATTATGTTATGTTATTAATTAGCTTTTAGAAAACAGACTTATAATTCACCATGAAATAAATACTTGAATAATAATCTGTTCTTCATAGTCCATACTATGTGCCCTGCAATGACACATATTTTTTTTATAATGGCCACAGTTACGTTTTAGGAGTGATACTCCGGGTCGCAACATGGAATTCCTACCATGGGGTTCAAACTAATATTATGTTATTGACTTTGATACTTAATTTAAAACAATATAATGCAGGCAACATGTTATGCGCATCCAGATCGTTTCTAGCAAAAATTGTAGACTACGTTTCTACACAAATGTGTCAAAGTCGTGTCGTAAGCTATAACCCAACGTCTCAACGTCGGCCAACTACGCTTGTGTTGTAGTTCACGTCTTGAAACTGTGAAGTTATAATTCTGCAAACTACTCGTATTGCGCTGGACGGGGTCGAGATCAAAGGGTGAAAGGTTTGTGTCTTTTGAAGGGAGGTCTGTAATGAAACAAACTGTCTTTGATAAAATGCGACAACTAAAATAGTATATCTACTTATTTTGTAGGATAAAACCATGATTTCGTGATGCCAAAACCCAGTTATTGATATATAAGCTTCATTTGCACCACCTGTAATTTATCTGATTAGACCTGTGGTGCATTGCATGAAGTCCGCTATATTGCAAGTAGTTTTTTGTGTATTTTTGAAATAAATAAATAGGGATGTCTATAATGAAACAATGAATTTGATAAAATGGGACAACTAGGATACCTACTCACTTATTTAGTCAACTGCCTTTGGCGCAGCAGTAAGAGGGTCGCATTTTAAAGCGACGGCTGCGCCAGAGGTCCCGGGTTCGATTACCGGGCCTGTGTCTTTTTCTGTTCAGAAATTCTCAGGGAAGCCTGGAGTTTGGAAGGCGAAATCGGCTAGGGGGACTATAAATATTATTATTTAGTCAAGTAACATCATGGTTTGCCTGGTGCCAAAGCCTAGTTATTGATACATAAGCTTTATTTGCACTGCTTGTGTTTTTTCTGATTAGACCTATGGGTGACTTGTAGAGATAGATTCTAGAGTAGAGTAGAGAACTCTTTATTGCATATCACATTGGTCAATTACAAATTTCATACCATAAGCCATATAAAATAATTTTTATGTACGTATGTAGTAAGATATTAACTAAGATATACATATTGTATACCTACTATTATTCCTAGTTCACATAATCGATAAAGTGACATCATAAAAAGCAGATAGAACTCAAGAAATACCACTAGCTCCAGTTCTCACTGAAAAAAAAAATGGCGTCACTAGTAAGAAGAGGAACACAAAGAACATCACTCACTACTCTGAGTACAATCTCGATTTGCTAAAGTGAAACTATGGCTACAAAACTGATATCTGAATCACATTCTGCCGATAGTAATTCTTGACATTGATTACACACACACCGTCAATATTGCGTCTAGTGTTGTCCCAATACTCACTATCAATGCCAGGCTATCACTTGTACTAGTTACTCGATGTTTTGTCCCACAATGTAGCAGTCTTAGCACCTTTGTTGTCAAATAAATTGCAACACGATTAGACTTCAGGTGCAGTGGTTAGCGCTCTTGAATACGAAGCCAGGGGTCGCGGGTTCGAACCCCACAAGGGGAAAAAGTTAGTGTGATGAGCACAAACATTTATACCTAAGTCGTAGATGTTATAATTATGTATTTATGGGAGACGCCCCCGTCATTTGCCGGGTATTCGCAATATAAAGAAGAAAATCCCTTGCTTTTCACAATTGTACTAAAACCTGACCATAGTGCTCTAAAATGCTTTAACTCAAAGATATAGTAATCTAAAGTTATAATTCGTAATCAATGTAAGTTTATCAAAACCGGTAACTGTAGTAGTAGTAGCAGTATTATAGTAAATGGCAATATCAAGTTCTATGACTGGACACATTTTATTTGCAATACATTGCTGGTTCGATTTACTTTGTTAGATAATATAAGTAAAAAAATATTTTTAACAATATATCTTTAACCATTAGGAATTGATTACTGGTTACTTAAGACTATATTTAAAATTTTTGCTCCTATTACAGACCAAACCCTGTTTACATAAAATATTTTTATAGATAATCAAAGCTATTATTCTTTTAGACCAATATTAAATCTGCTACATTTGTGTACTTACAGTTTGTTAAATGAATTACCAACCTAATTATCATAGACTACTTTGGTTTCTTAATAAAGAAATAAAACGTATTTCCTATATCGACGTACTAACATCACTAGGCCCAGTGACCCGGTGCATTAGGTCGCGGTCCCGCACCCCCGGAGGCTTTTAGCGCCTGCAGTCAAAGAACGAAGGCTGACGGTCGAAGAACTAGCCTGGTTATGGATACTATGGCATCTTCGTATATTAAGTAGGTACAGCCCCTGCGACTTCGTCCGCTTTTTGATTTTACTTTGTTCCTGTTGATCGTAGTGCTAAAGTAAAACTTCAGTTTTAGCTTAGAGTTCTCCTCAATAAAGCAGTTATCTTAGTTTGTTAAGTTAGCCTGCACTGCTAGGTAAAGGCCTTACCTGAAGTGTGAGGTAGTATGAGCCATACATACTCCAGTGCGGATTGGCAGAGGGGTGCAAGTGACGATCCTTGCAAAAATCTTACAGATTTATCAAGCCGCTAATATATGGGCGGCGCGGGATCTGGAAGCCCTATAGGGTTTTTGACTAGGCCTAACGACTAATATCAACCGATATACGCTGGGACCAACTGCTCAACGTGGCTTCCAAATCACGGAGATGCTCTTGAAATACGTTACTTATATGGTCGGAATGGTCACCCATCCAAACACGACCGCGCCGTATGTTGCTTAACTTAGATATCACGACATTAGCGCGTTCAAACCAACAATTTTTTTGAGTTTTCGATATTATTTATTATAGTCACAGTCATGTTTTTTCGAGAACTCTGAAAACGGGTATCAACAAGCCCTTATGTGTACGACAACACTAAGCTTTATAATCTTTACTTACAGTTCATAGAAACTGACTTAATATGGAGCTGGTACGAGTAATATTAACAGTACATTAATATTAACTCGCATACGAGTAATTACATCGGATCCCGAGCTATTAGACGGCGTTCTTTGATCTACCGCCGCCGGCGCCGACACCCACTATCAAAACAATGACAGAGCGTACATAAAATCAGCCATAACACCTTTACTTTTGCTATACAACGAGCTACTGGGACATGGCGAGTAAACGCCGGTAGCAGCAACATCTGTACTGGCAGAAGGCTGAAGATATAGTGGCATAGGCATTTGACTGGGCATTAAGAGGGGGAAATCCCCCGGTTCTTATGATGAGGTGCGGAAGGCAAGACGGAAATCACCACACTATTTTCCCTAATTTTTGTTTGGAAAAAAACTAGACCGACAAGGCCTTAATCTTAAAATTCGATCAAAATTAAACTACAAGCTACGGTTGGCTACAATAGTATTGTGACAAACCACGATGCTATAAAGTTGTGGCCGTACCTATACGCTGTTGATTTACAAAGTGAGTTGCGATAGATATATAATATTAAATTATAAAATGTTGATTTTCTACTTTTCTTAACTGAAGGGACAGTATTTAAATTAAACATTTATCCTCTGTTCCCAAACAATAGCAGCTGGTTCAAGCTAAGCACTGTGGTTACCCGACCATACAAAAAAGTATTTAATAATTTCTTTACCCAAAGGTTGTATGGAAGAGATCGCTTATAGCGATAAGACCGCCTAAATTGTACATTTCCATTAAACAAATATGTAAATTCACTAATTTTGTGTGCAATAAAGAGTTATCTATCTATCTATTTACCCATGACCTAATCTGTCCCAAGCAATCTAACAGAAGGACTCAGTCCAAACGTTTTAACGCTAAACGCTAACGATGGAAGGTACTTAATATACCGTTTTATTTTAGCTGTGACTTATCAACAGTATGTCAGGATGTAGCTATTTATTTAGGACGTACGATTCATACTGAATTACAATTAATATTTGATCACGCCACGCTCTTCAGAATTTCTATAAATACATGATTGAATAGTCACGCTCAATATTTGCGACTTGAAGTGTGTAACAAACAATATGTACTTTACATTAAGTATGTATGACACAGAAGGTTAATTAGGTAATATTTGTAACGATAAACATAAATAAAATGTGAATTATTTTATTATTCTTAACTATCTTGACGCGTTTGGTGTATTGGTTAGTGCTCCTGACTATTACGCCGGCCGTCGCGTGTTCTAATCCTGCAAGGGCCAAATGTTTGTGTGATGAGCACGAACATTCGTACCTAAGTCATGGATGTTTTATGTATTTAAGTATATGGGAGACGCCCCCGTCATAATCGTTGTCTGGTACTTCGTAACGCAATGAAGACAATTCCTTACCACGATACCAGACAATTGGTGTGCTGTCTGGCGCATATTTTATTTATTATTTATTTATATCCAATTTGTATGTTTTATGTTAATTCAGTATGACCATCAATAAGATATGCAACATTGTAGTTCATTGTTTCAGTATTCATAAAATGCAGAATTTCCAAACACATTATTATATCACTAAGCCGAAAGTTCCGCGAGTCTAACATAGGTAACATAGGTACCCATAGTTGGAATAACCTGTCACGCCAAAATGACAATTTTTTTCCCATACACTTAGCTATTCAAATCACATAAAACTAATGTAAATAAAACGTCCAAAGTCGAAAGGCCACCCTGACTCAATAAACAGAATTCGTCCGTCAGAATCTCGGAACGTAATATAACACTAAATTCTCATCTTGAACCTAAATATACGGCCTTTACAATTTTCCCCGATTTATTTCTAAGGAAATGTGCTCTTTAAGTCAACGGCAGAAGACAGGTATTTAAATGGCAGGGAAAGCTGTTAAAGATCTGAAAGGATCCCGTGAAAGAAGCCGGAAATCGGACGAGTAGTACTAAAGACACGAAGTGAGGCTGCGTGCTTTAAAACATAGAATCAGCGATTCGAAAATATGTAATTAATTCGATAATTTTCCTCTGCAATGGTTAATTCAATGGTCATCATCATCATCATCATCATTATCAGCCGAGGGACGTCCACTGCTGAACATAGGCCTCCTCCACGGCTTTCCACAACGACCGGTTGTGAGCGGTCTGCATCCAGTTCCATCCTGCCTGTCTATGTTAATGTCGTCCTACGCTGCGCCTTTGGTCGAAGGGTCTCCAATCTAGGACTTTTCTGCCCCAACGACCATCAGTTCTACGCGCTATGTGCCCTGCCCACTGCCACTGGTAATCAGACAAAACACATTCGCAGTCTAGTACACAAATATATGTGGCTACCTTAAGTTTTCACAGTAAGCCCAGAACATACAGACAGTAACTCAAAAAATGTTAATGTATGTTCGCAGGAAATAGATGCGCTCTATTCCTACACAATACTTTACCATGTGATTTATTAATAAAACTGTTTATATGTATGTGACGCTAGATACAGCGTTTTTATTTCGTACAGGTAAGTCCTGGCACGGCTTGATGATGGCGATAGCGGCTGGAGACAAGTCGGGAACAGTTTGTTTACTCGTAGATGTGCCACATTGCCGTGGAAGTAACATTGCTGAAGTTGACAGCAACCTTGGCAATTTAAGGGGTTATTAATTTTTTTATAATTATTTGATTTACATTTTAATATTGATGATTAATATTTAAAGAAAATATTATAAACATTGTAATGTTCCCTAACATTTCCAAATTTGCCGGCTTTTTAAGTAATGTTGTTTAAATATGGCACGGCAATGCTCAGGGCAACAGCACATAATGGGAACAGTTCAGTACTGTAGAGTACTAAGCCTATCTAAGCCTATGCTTAGATCCCATACTTTCATAGATACAATAAAACCGTAAAATTATAAATAAAACCGCCACCGCTCGTCTTTGTAACAAAGCTCTACTCTTATACTGGGTGTGAATAAATTTAACGTATTAACGGCTGCTGGATCACTGCGACAGACAAAATAGTTTGCGAGGGACCGACACACTTCGTATTTCGTTACTTACTGCAGTTTTGCCGGTAAAAGTGACTCTTTAATGTATTGGAAATGTTTGTCAATAGTATGTAGAATGTATTGTCATCCGCAGAGGCAAATTATCAACTATCATATTATGTATCATATTATTGCGATAAATGGTACATAGAGTTTTTACTATTTATTGAGACACCATGAATAATCTTAAAAAAAACATTAAAAACATTGGTATGTCAACTTTTTATCGCGCTAAGTCAAGAAATAAAATTCTGCTAACAAACTAATTATTCTCCATAATGAAAATACATATTTACTTATATCAATATTTTACCTTCATCTTTATTGTATGGTGGACATGATGGCTATGGTTTGACGATATTAAGCTTTTAAAGTTTATTGCCAAAACAAGCCATTTCACAGATTTTTCAATTACTTTTAATTTTTTTTTACTTATTCATGTAATGCTTCTTCAGAGATATGAATGCAACCGTCCACATACCAACATGTCTAACTAAACTTCAGCTATTTATATTTGATCTTCAAAGATTAATATCGGAGAGAAGTCAACAATGCAACTTCTTTCATTTTCAATCGTCCTCAAAGTTTGGAGGGTTGAACAAACGCTAGTTGTTGTGGGCTTGTGTATCGAACCTTTAACTTGGGCCCAGATTACTGCTGGACAAACACACTCTTATGAAGTGACCGTTTCACAGGGCTGCCACAAACTTTGGTGTATTCGGAGTGTTAGTTAAGGCCAGGTAGTTTTTTTTCTATGCTGTTAGCTACTAGCGCTCTACCTGAATTTAAAATTCAAAAAAAAAAAAACTATTGAAAAATAACGTACCAGTTACTATAAACTTTATTTTAGTAAATGACTCTTGATATAAAATCAGTTATTTTGTAAAAAAATAAGAACATCAGTTATTGCGTGGAAAAAAAATAAAAAACTTACTACCCTTTTTCTTTTTACCCCTTAAGATATGAATTTCAATAAAATAATACACAACAATTCTATTCATAAATAACGTGAATGTGTATTCAATACTGATTAGACCAAGGAATAACGTTGTCCCATACTAACTTTTCAATCCCTTTTTCTCCCAATTCTTTTTCTTTTTTTCATCTCAGAGGTAGAATGTTGTTATCCTTTTTTTTGGACCCCTACGTCATTCAGGTCTTTACTATCTGCGTTGTAGGCTTTGATTCGTCAGTCAGTCAGTCGTTCAGGAGAAATAATTTTAAAAGTAGGTATAGATTTTGACTTACATAGTCAGTAAGTCATAGTAAAAATAGCAACCTACAAATACTATAGTCTCACTCTTTATACGCCCATCGCACATCCCTACCAAAGATTTAAGTGCCTGTAGGTATTAACTCTAATCTGGGTGTTCGGAGTGGAGCCTCTGTTTATGTTGGCTCTTTGCCTTTTTCGGAGTTTCCCTCGCTGTACCTACCCCCGGCCGATAAGCCTCGAATACACGCAACTTTATGTATGAATAAACTTCTTAGCAGAGCCTTTTAGTGATTTTGTGTTTAATTAAGGACGCTCAAAGGTGAATTGAATGGTTATAAATAATTTACTCTTGGAATTTACTTATATTTCACCATTTTGAGCTAAGATATTCTGTCAATCTGTTAAATACCTACCTGCAATAAGAAAAAACATCACAACTATGTTTATCATCTGTACTCACATCTTGTAATATTATATTGATATGTCAACATCATCATCATAATCTGCCTTGTCCACTGCTGAATAAGATTCCCCCACGGCTTTCCACAGCGACCGATCACAAGCTGCATCCAGTTTGATCTTGCGATCTTTACAACGTATTTGTCCATCTTGTCGGTGAACGTCCTACGCTGTGTCTTTGGCAAAAGGGTCATTATCATCATCATCATCATCATCATCATTATCAGCCAAAGGACGTCCACTGTTGAACATAAGCCTCCCCCACGGCTTTCCACAACGACCGGTTGTGAGCGGTCTGCATCCAGTGCGATCCTGCGATCTTTACAAGGTCGTCTGTCCATCTTGTCGGTGGACGTCCTACGCTGCGCTTTTGGTCGAAGGGTCTCCAATCTAGAACTTTTCTGCCCCATCAGCTATCAGTTCTACGCGCCATAGTGGGCAGGGCACATATGCCCTGCCCACTGCCACTTGAGCTTACTGATTTGTAAGGCTAAAAGGGTCTCCAGTATTAATATGTACTTATACTTATTTTCTAATGTACGTTTTCGCATTATATGCTGGCATATGACGTGTTAAACATCTGTGTTTGCAGTTTACATTAAACTTGATTATGTATATTTGAAATGAATAAATAAACATTTTCATATCGCAATACCATCGTTGAAAGGGACTTCACGACTGTACATATAGAGCTTTTAGTATATTCATTCTAGATTTTTTAGCGGCAAAATTTATAATTTTATTTTGTTGCTGCTGTGTTATAGCTCCAAGTGAGTACATTATAGAACACAACTCTCCCACCCCCCCAACCCGCCGCTTCACCCCTCCCCCCCTTGATAAAGGTCCCAAATTTCATATTTCCTCTATTTTTAGGAAAACTATACAAGCTAGGACAAAATGGTCAAGGACTAAATTATTTGTCAATAAATTACCTACAAATAAGTATTAACATTCATTTTGATACGAGTTATAGTTTTTAAGCTATGGAGCATCAAAGAGTACTAAAAATGTGCGCATAGCAGAAATTCAACATTTAACACAAAATCTATACTAATATTATAAAGCTGAAGAGTTTGTTTGTTTGTTTGTTTGTTTGAACGCTCTAATCTCCGAAACTACTGGTTTGAATTGAATAATTCTTTTTGTGTTGGATAGTCCAGTTAGCGAGGAAGGCTATAGGCTATATAACATCACGCTACGACCAATAGGAGCAAATATATAGTGGTAAATGTGTAAAAAACGGGAGATAGAAGTCACTATTCCACGCGGACGAAGTCGCGGGCTAAAGCTATAAACAATATAATTTATAAATTTTTACAAGAAATGCGTTTCTGTAGTACATACCTATCTAAAACAAATCAGTATCGTCATTGTTATCTTCTAAAGGTTTGTCGAATCTACTAAGGCCCCAATGTATGCATATGGTGGAACAACAGAATGCAGCTTGGACATATCCACATACTTTTCTGTAGCCTTTTTTGCAGCTGCTTGATACTATTTTCAGTATCTACTGTGGAGCTGGTGCCTATGTGGTATTTAGGGTACGAAGTTACAATTTTTTTCCAGCTTCAGTTTTCTGGGTTGAATAAATTTGCTCGCCATAATTGAACTTACCTAACGTACTTAAGTACCTATGTGTTGAATTCTGACAAGCAGCTCCTGAAGATGAAAAGTTTGATAATATCACTACTGTATTGTTCTTCAGATCAATGTTTTTGTAAAAGTGGACCTCTCGTATATCGTTTATACTTTTTAGGTGCCTACTATGATACTATCCGAGAATATTTCTTTCTCCTGCCTCTTCTATCTGCTTGCGTGAGGCATCCGGGTTATTTTAAACGTTTATTGTATCTTTCAACTCGGCCTTTTTACCAAACGGGAAAGACTAAACCTTTCCTTTGTTGTAGAATGCAGATGTAGTAGAATATATTCTTACGTGGTGGAGTCAGTCCCAGTAAAAGAACCAACAGATCAATGTCTTGCCCAACCACAACGACAATGTCTTTTCGACGTACTACATAATATCGGCATTCTAAGGCACAGGAAAGGTTCCGTCTATTCAATAACATATAACATCGACTTGCAAGATACAATAACTCCTGATGCCTAACGCGAGGAGGTAAAAAGGCAGGAGAAAAATATATTCTTGCATAGTATGGGGCTAAGCAAACCGAAAAAAGTATAATCGTGTTACGAAACATTTAGGTACTTCAACTTCACTTCTTGACCAACTCTCAAAAACAATACGGTGTTATTATGAAAAGAACACCTTCTTCAGCTTGTCAGCATTCAATGCATACTTTGATCAAGTTCTACAGTTGATACTGAAAACAATATCATGCAGCTGCAAAAATGGCTACAGAAAAATATGTGGATGTGTTAAAGGTGCATTCCGTTGTTCCACCATATGCAGACATTGGGGCCTTAGTAGATTCGACAAACCTTAGAAGATAACAATGACGATACTGATTTGTTTTAGATAGGTAAGTACTACAGAAACGCATTTTTTGACAAAATTTATAAATTTTATTGTTTATTTTGTGTTAAATGTTGTATTTCCGCTAAGCGATCATTTTTAGTACTCTTTGATGCTCCATAGCTTAAAAACTATAACTCGTATCAAAATGAATGTTAATACTTATTTGTAGGTAATTTATTGACAAATAATTTAGTCCTTGACCATTTTGTCCTAGCTTGTATAGTTTTCCTGAAAATAGAGGAAATATGAAATTTGGGACGTTTATCAAGGGGGGGAGGGGTGAAGCGGCGGGTTGGGGGGGTGGGAGAGTTGTGTTCTATAATGTACTCACTTAGAGCTATAACACAGCAGCAACAAACTAAAATTATAAATTTTGCCGTTTCGCCCATACATTGAAATCTAGAATGAATACACTATTTAGAATTAGTAACGGTGTGTGCACAGCCAAGCAATCTTCTCCAGTACATACTTTATATGATTTCAAGCTACAAAGTCATCAAAATTATAATATTCCCATCAAAAATAAGCTCCTACCACCGAAATGATTCGTGTATAAAATATCTCAATTATCATCCCCTCTTGATAATCATATTATAGCCCTTTGCATTGAAATAACACGTTATAGGCGGGAAAAGGAATTACAAGTACAAATAAGGCACAGATACGGTAACGCAATTGACAGCACAATCATGCAGGAAGCGGCGTAGTGATGTGACACAAAATATCGATAAATTATTGCACACATTTAAAAATTAAAGGCTTCGGAGAAAAAATACGTATGTGTGTTTATGTGGCTACTGAATCTTAAAAAGCTTGTTTATTTAGTTACACAATTAAGATGTTTGTGAGTAAATTAGAAATGGTTTGAAAGTCGTCTATGAACTATTTCTATAGCTAGGTTGATCGCTGCACGAGATACCGTAACATGGTAAAAGAAACAACACAATTTTTTTATACGTTCGGAGTTTTAGTGAATTTAGTAATCTTGCTTTTTAGACATATACTAAAAACAACCTTTTTAAGCTTATTCTATCGTATTCCGTATTTCAAGTATTTTTTAAAATATTTTATTATGTCATTACATGATTTGGTAACTACTGTTAGGCAGTGTACGCTTGTGTTAAGAGTAGCCTGTCTCTAATAGTCTGTTTTTAAATTAATACACTTCAGGAAAGTTATAAGCGAATAACAAATAAAATCTTCAAAAGCATATTTGTCAGATTTACTCCAGACAGAGACACAAACGATGAATTGGGCTGTTTTTGTTACATTTTGTATATCCTTTTCTCGATAAGCATTTATCGATAAGCCACGACAGTCATCACATCCCTACTTAACCCGGTTTGCGGCATAGGTAGGACGCGCCCTCGCCGCGGAAATCAAACAATCGACAAAGCATTAGGTGCCTTCCCCTCCCTTTCACACGTCGCCCGACAGAAAGAGACGTCACTGTTTGATCTCGAAACAGGAAAACGTAATAAATAATCGTTTCCGCGAGTGGTTTAAGCAAATGTGATGGGGCTGTTGTATTGTCTATTGTTGTAATGACTTTGAAGGGTTAAGTTTCAGTTTTGGGTTATGTAAATGTTTTGAGGTACCTTCCTGAACAAATTGCAGTTTAATTTGATCGATATATTTGTTTTTATGTATTTCGAATCTTATATACGCCCATGAGGTTAGGTTATGGCTACCTACCGTTTATAAGTGGTATATTTTACGAACAAAACATTAGCCATATAAGGGAGAGCGCAAACATAATATGTTTTGAAAATTATTGTTGTTTTTTGAATAAATATTTCATTTCAAATGATACCATACACGAAAGGATTCAGATTTTTTCTTTATTTCGCATTTAAACAATACATGATGACTCAGCACTCCCTCCTACCGAAGTTTTTTTAGGTACTTCGGGCAAAAAAATTTAACTCTTGTATTTATGTGCCAAACTTTTAAACTGTACATCGAATTGTGGTTTTTCTTTTTCTATCTAAAAGCCTCACCTCAAGTGAGTATGAGGTGGAATGAGCCAATCCACCTGGCGGTCTCAGTTTGGATTGGCAGAGGGATGTTTGCAAGGCAAGCAACCTTGCTGTCAGGTGTTATCAAGCCACCCATTGAGCCTCTGACTAGACTTAACAACTAATGTCAACCAATATTAAATGCCAATGTTAACCGGAACCAATCCAAAGCACGGAGATGCTTGGGAAAGACGTCACTAGATATATATAGATATGGCCGAAAGATAAATATCATTGATTTATAATAAAATGGTTCGTAAAACAATACACTGCCTAAGTTGTAAAATTTTTTTGAAACAGGGAAAAGGTTAAAAAATGTTTGGAAATTCAAATCGAGTAACATTTATTTCAAGTGTAATTCAAGAAATTGCCACACTTTGTATCATTTTTCAGTAGCTGAAAACCATTTTACCTCTTATTTTTTGCGGTGAAGCACAAATACAAATACAAATACAAATGTGTTTATTTGCGTATTTTGAGTGTACAATATAGGTCTTAACTTATAGTACATTTGAGTTCACCAAAATTTGCTACATTTTAGTCAGCGTGCAAATAAGTACATAATGTAGTGTAAAAACGAGTAATTGTTGTAGAGTAGCGCTATCTACCGTCGTTGTAGATAACTGCCGGCTATTGAGTTCTTTGTCTTACCTCACACTTTAAGTTCGCCACAGAGTTGCGTCTTCAGACATGTAATTACTGAATCATTTTTGCAGCTGTTAAAATTTTAACATTTAAATAACTTAATTGGACTCCATTGAGCTAATTCTGGCATCAAAAAATGGCAACTGGCATAAAACAATATTTAATCACAGGGGCTGTTTTAATTTATAGAAATACAAATCAAAGAGTATCATTGATTCATTAATCAGATTTAACAGAAAATCTTTACTTCATTTCTTACTAGTGTTACTTTACCAGACTGAGTAATTTCATTAAAAGAAACATTTTCAATCAAATTGGTAACAAAACAAGATATTTAACAAAAGACAATGATATCCATTTTTTTTGTTTTATAGCGATTTGTCACTATACTTATAAAATATACACTATTGCAATTTACATTACTCATTCCACTTATAAAAAGCAATTGTGTCATGCAAGAAATCCTTTTTTCTTGTCTGACACAGTTGCTTTTTACAAATGCAATATAACTATACAATAAACTAAACAATATTTATTTTTTAGCAAACGGATACAATGATATCCGTTTGCTAAAAAAAATATTGTTTAGTCGCAATGCTGTAGCGACCACCCGTGAGAATGGCCCGAGGGTAGTTTAAAAACTCTGTTTTCCCACGAACACGCTTCTGAAGCAAAGAAGAATTTATATTGCTGAAAAACAACTACAACGAAAATAAATCACCATCAAATACACTTTCAGACGTCTTTATTTAACATTTTTCGTACAATATTTATTTTCGTATTTATACTCAACATTTTTGATTTAAACGTCTGTTATTTTGTTATGATAGTTCAGTAAATAACAGACTGAATAAATGTAGCGTAGGTACATTATTTTCACTCAAATTGTGTGGTTTGCTTGAATAAATACACTCAAGAGAAATGAATATTTATTTCTAGGTTGAATCGTTTTTGTATTAGGCAACATGCCTTTTATACACTTAACTAAATTGGTATGGGTATTTGCTGCTCTTGCACGCCAAAACTACTAAACCGATTCTAATGATATTATTAAAAAACCTCTATAATGGGCACAATAAACATTACAGACCCAATAAAAGTTTCAGAGTTGGTTTGCTTGGATGCAATATTTCTCAGAAGAGAAAGGTCAAAATCAGTCGAAGCTGAACGAAAATCACTTGGGTGGGTTAAATTAAAGTGGTGCAGCTGAGCTCAAGCAGCTAAATAAGCTTTAAAATAAGTTATCAGAGCAGTAACACCACTATTTCCTATCGCAGCGAAATTGTTTTATTATTGCATCTTTCACGGCACGGCATGGCGGGAAACAGATTATCGGCTATATGAAGTGTCTGGATAGGCATCTTGGAATAACAGGGTTTAAAGTTCAATTGACATCTTCGTTGGACGGTTTTTTTAATCTACTGGGATTTAGCCAGAAGGTATTTAAGGCTGTTAGTCTCGACTTTATCGTATCCAGTGAGTTGTTATTACTACGTATAGAGAAGCTATGCCAAGCAAAAAGTGTGTCGCAATACGATGACAAGGTGACGTATTCCTTGAAATTTGAGTTTCAAACATGAAACCATTTGTATGAGTTGATGACTAGTGGCGTCAATTCATGGCGCACGCGATTTGTTCGTGGTGTCAGTTCCATTACGCTAGTAATAGGTAGTAGTTCAGTGATCGTATCCTTACCTCACCGGACTATGAAAGTGAAAGAAAAAAGATAGGCATTTTTGTATATTGAGTTCATACTGGAATTTGAAGTACTATTTCAAGTTCCTTCTCTTAACTGTTATCTGTAAATTTATGCCACCTTACTTTCTCAAAATCTCTCGTCGCACGCTATACTTATTTATTTTATTTTAATTTATTTATTTCAGTAATATTTAAAACATAAGTTATTCAAGAGTTAACTTATGTTACTGCTACGCTATTAAACATATGAGCGGATACCACATGTCGTTAGTGTTGGCAAGTTTAGCCTTCGCCGACTTGTTTCCGATCCTTCCGATAGGAATATTTATTAATTTCACGCGAAGCGATGAATAATTGTTTTAATATAACTATCGTGTTTTGCAATGATATAAAAAACTCGTTAGATTGATTGTGAATTCTTATGTTTCGTGAACATTTTGGTCGCTGATAAAAATATGTCAAGTATATTCACAGCTGAATAGTAGGTAACTATGTCTATTATTCTTAAATTCATGCAAGCGACGGCCTTTAATTAAGGCTTTTAAGATACTTGTGGAGTTTTATTTTAAAAAAATGACTTAAATTTATAATAAAATTTTCAAAAACATAATTATGCAGTTTGAGTAAGCTCTTGAAGTAAGGATCAAAACGAAGTTCAAGGTATATTTTTAACGATATCGATAAATAAAATAAATAAATAAAAACAAAAAAAAAATATCGGACAACGTGAATCCAAGTGTTAGTAAAGGAAATACAGAAAGCTTATCAACTTGTGTTAGTACTTAATATCTAAAAGCGAATTTAGTAAGCTTACACCAATGCCTGACCAGTGGACAGTCCCCACAGTCGGCGATGACCTTCAGGAAACTGTTGCGGCTGCCGCGTACTCGCCGCAAAAGAGAGCCGGCTTTTTGCGTAATATGGCCGGGAAACTGTCGACTCTAGCGCACGCGAGCATACCAGAGGCACTGCAGTAACGCGGCAGCCCCAACAGTGCCCTGAAGGCATTATTATACTGTGTCTATTTTGGTGGTACCTACAGTTTATTGTTATCACAATATTTTTTGTGAGATCACTCACAATAAACTTTCTATACCTGAAAGTCACACAAATTAAAATTAAATGGAGGCATTTGCAAGGATGCTGTTTGGCCACCTACACGAACGCAATGGTTTATCGAGAAATAATTAATGTATCCAATTGGAAATTGTATTTCAAGAGTTCAAAGTGAAATGTCAAAGTGTTGGCAAACAAGAAAACTTTCTATGAAATCCACCATCCACCCATACCGTGTTTAATTAATTTATTGATATTTCATTGAGCTTTGCCCGTCAATATTTAATCTATTCAGTTCATGGAAAACGTTTGAACCGTGACTTTGGGAAATTGAGCCGAGAGCTCCAGATAAATATAAATATAGCTTGTGCGAACCTAATCTAAGACAAACAGTGCATCGATTGATTTGATATCACCGGTGTGATTCTGTGAAATCCGGCAATTTAGTTTACAATTGTAACTAATAGACATTTGTTTCGCTTTGCAACATAAACCTTCTGATGGAGGAAGACTGCGTGAGCTCAACTGCAAAGAGAAATTAATACAACTTTGATTGAGCTCAGCTAAAACCCAACTGCATAAAACCGAAGTAGCCTCAAATCAAACACGAGCCTCTGAAATTTAATAGTACTCAACTGAAACACAAAGTTGCAGCTTGGGAAAAGTGGTTCTCGAATTCGAAGAATTATTCACATTTATTTTTTCTTGCGGTCTAATATTAATTTCTGTACATTTCCAAATTGGATTTAATTACAACAGAAACGAAATAAATGCCTTGTAAAAATATCCCATAAACTACCCTTTATGACATTTTTAAAATTAGCGATTTTCTATTGATCCATAATTGATGCTTAGTCCTCAGGGCATAACTTGAAGCATGAGTTATGCACATCCCACAAGTAGGTGCAATGGAGACGTGAAGTCGGTCACCTTCGTAGTCGGAACCGGACACCGCACTAATTGCATTCCGGTAAAGCGCTGCTGCCTCCCGCCGCAGCTGCGAAGGCTTTACTGGCAGCGGGGAAAGGGCATTGATGAAAATGGCCTAAGACCCTTTACACACTGCTACTTTTAGCAGCGAAGCAAACGCGATGCAGTCGCAAAATGTCAACCTTTACACACTGCGCTACTTTTAGCATCGATGCAGAAGTTAAATATGTTCATTGTGCGTGAGTCGCGATGCTGTCGCGCGTTTTCGAAACGTGCGATAGTGTATGAATGCTAAAAGTCGCAGTGTGTAAGTGTCTAAGAACCAACAAAGATTACACTACCTAGTGTATCAATGCTAAAAGTCGCAGTGTGTGTCTAAGAACCAACAAAGATTACACTACCTCCAAAATGCTTGTCTTATTTATTGCATTAGTAAACATTCTTCAGAATGCGACAAATCGGTGCATTTTGTTGGCAACCCGCATTATGAATCACCAAGAGCTATAAATAATATGAAATACCCCGTGTTTGGGAAGAGTGTACTGTTTTCTACAAAATTACCTACCTACTCTATCTCCCGATATAGAAACATCTTTTGCACTACGATATTTTATGTCAATGAAACAAAACTTTAACTGCACAAACATCCGGTACATTTATGGTTTAATGCTAAAAGTATTCTCTACCAGTCAACCATTAGGTTCTCTACAGAGAAAATACACCACCGCTATCATAGAACCGCGGACCTACATCTCTCATTACCATGTCGGCAAAGCGCTTGTCTCGCGAGTGGAATATTAGAACCGAAGCAGACAGTCTGGACTTCATAATATTTACAATGAACATTAATTATTTACAACAGCATAGAATAGCGCTTAATTCAATCGAATCAAAAATGTATTAAAGTAAGGCGGTCCGTATTAAGAAGGTACCTCACTTGAAAGTAAACCACTTTCTATTGGTCAAAGGTCAATGCCAAGACCATGTACGGTATCTCTAAAAATAGCTAAAAAAAATACACTTAATGAGACATATTACTTAATGTTATTTTAATTTAATTCACAATTTACAGGTAATTTAAATAATTAACTTTTAAAAATCTTGGCAACTGACAATCTGACAATGTCGAATCGTGCAAAAAAAGTTAATCTGTCAGTGTCAAATGTCATTTAGCTTAATCTGTCAATTTGAAATGTAATTTTGCTTTCCGCTTTCGATCTTATTTAATCTGTTCAAACAAATGATTAGCTGGCAGGTATTTGACAGATTTATTAGGCATCATGAAATATTGCTAGATTTTATTAGTAACGTATAAAACGTTACATATTACCTAAAAAATTAATATTTTACAGACGAAAATCATTCTAAAAATGATTAAGCTTTACATTAGCTATTTTTTAGTGTCATGTACAAGGTGTTGGCAATTTCTCCATACAAGCGAAAACATCTCCTTAACTCGTCAAGTATGTGTGAACGAGACACAATAAAAATTCCATTGTTATGCGACTCTCGGCATTCGTTTGATACCTGACTGATTACGCTATAACATTTGAAAATTGACTGGGAATGGCGTAGTAACGTTGAGTACTATGATGTCTTCTGTGTATGGCCATAAAAATTAAAAACGGTCATTCACAGCGGACAAAAATAGTAATTACAATAGTAACGGTCTGCTTGACAATATTATTGTTATATGCCCAGTAATTCATACTAAATGACCTTCCAAATTTTAATTATTTGCTGGTTATCGCTTATTTGTTTCACTGTTCACCAACCTGTTTCACCATCATCATTTATCATACTTAGGGCCTGCCCTAAGTCTAGATGAATTTAATCGCCATTTTATAATTTGCCGTAGTCGTTTTATTAATTATAAGACAAATTAAACCTTCAAGCGAGATAAATGTTTTAATAACTTTTTATTACCCTCACTTCCATTTAAAAGTCAAATTTACTTAAATTGTTCGTTCAGAAGTGATTAAAGAATTTGATAGTTCGTTATTGAAGTGACAGAAATTATCTTCAGAAAAGCACTTTAGATATCAAATATAATTTTCAGTCGTCTGACTTGATCGGGCCTTGGAAATAATTCACAAATATTTTTTCCAAGGGTAAAAAAGAATTTGAAAGATTGGGAATATTATTATTTTGACAAGTTTTTAGATAGCAATATTATAAGTAGGTAAAGTAATGAGTAGTAGGAATTTACATTTTTAACTGACTTCAAAAAAGAAGAGGTTATCAATTTGACTGTATATTGTATTTTTTGTAACGTGTGTAACCCCATATCACAGTTTATTTTAACAAAGAAAACACTTAAAAATGCAATATTATTGTATTTAAAAAAAACGGTATCACAAATAAATTAAGCACTCATCTACCTACTTGGCTTACGTATAACTGACAATATAAAAACCAAAGCCATCATCATCATCATTGTCCACTGCTTAACATACCCCGAACGTTTCACAGCGATCGGTTGCAAGCGGTCTACATCCAGTGTGATTCTGCAATCTTTACAAGGTCACCTGTCTATTTTGTCAGTGAAGGTCACAAGCCGCGCCTTTTGTCGAAGGTTCTCCAATTTATAGCTGTACTGCCCCAACGAAATCCCAATAATTGAATAACTAATATACCATTTTTCCAATTGCAATAAACATTTTTATACCATAGATCAGTTTGGAAGGGGTGCGTCTCATTTGTTATACAATCATTTGATATAATTCAACTTTAATAACGATCACTTTACATAAGATACATTTGTTATAAAAACACATGATATAATTTTGTTTATCATAACGTTTACTTCACATAATATTCATTTTATATAATACCATTTAGTATAACGTTCATATCTTATAAAAACATTTGAAATAAAACTTATTTTATATATCGTTCATTTGATATAACTTTGTTGGACATACGCATTATTTCATATAACTATTATTTGAGATAATAACGTTTCAAATAATGATTAAAAGAAATAACCGTCAAATTAATATAATCTTCACTTGGTATAATTTCAATTGTTTTTTTAAAACTAATTATCAAAAATCTGAATTATGTTAACCCCGACTCGCCGTGGTCCTTGTCTGCCCGATACTAGAGTGTAATTTAGAAGCCGGAGGCGCGGAGGGAGAGCAGCCTCCGCCCGCTGTAACAAGGGGCAGGCACCCGTGCGAGCCGGAGCGGCTGAGGCTGGTCGCCGAAGGCCGAAGGCCGAGGCGACCAAAAAGCCGAAGCTGTGGAGGTGAGCGTGGGTGACTGCACTTTGTTGCGCAAGGGCGGAGAGGCTGCACTTCCCGCAGCGCCGGAGACGTGGAATTAGTGATGCATGTGTGCTTGCTTGCATGCTGCATGCTTGCTTGCATGCTGCATGCCTGCTTGCATGCTGCATGCCTGCTTGCATGCTGCATTCCTGCTTGCATGCTGCATTCCTGCTTGCATGCTGCTTGCCTGCTTGCCTGCTTGCTTGCATCATTGCCTGCATCCTCCAAGCCTTGAATAACCTAGCAGCTGCATTTTTTTATGTAATTGTTTTTATATTATATGTATATGACATCATATAAATTGGAGTTCATATGAAGTGATCATTATATGTTTTAAATATTATTTAAAAAGAGTGTTATCGTACATGAATGTTATACTAAATGTTATTATACTAAATAAACATTATTTGTTTTAATGATTATATCATGTAAATGTTATATTAAATGGTCTTATATCAATTGATTTTAGCTCAATCGTTTGTTATACGTTTTAAAATTATATCATTCAAAATTATATCATTCCATCATTATACTAAAAAAGTGTTATATTAAACAAAATTATATCATGTGATTGTATATGTTTTGAACTTTATATGATATGTTGTTATATAATATATTACACACCCGTTTGGAAGTTGATACATTTGCATTTGTGCAAAGTATACACTGTATTTTATTAACGATAGTTTTCTAAAAGTTAGCTAACAAAAACATATACAGCGACAGGTATTGAGAGAAACGTCCTCAAAATAAATTGCAGACTTAACCAGAACTGCTAAAGTAATTGGATGGCAAACGGCAGTAAACATTCGACGATATTATTATAGCGAACATAAAAATGGCGTAAACGTTTCGAAACATTCTGCTGTAGAGGCGAAACGCGTCAAATGTGGCGACTCAAATCTTCGATAAAAAGGTGAGGTAGACCTGAAAGATTAAAATATAAAAAGTGTTTTAATGTAGGTTAAGTAAATTAAAAAAAATATATCCTGATCTCTATTTAAGCGCACTAAACGGATGTAATCTATGATACTAAACACAATTGTACTAAGTACTTATATTTCCTACAGATGTGGACCAACGTAGTAGTAGTTGTAATAATACATTCAATACATTCAACTATTGGTTCTGAAAACTCATCAAATGTTGTTGAGAAACAAATAGAAGACTTAGAAAAACAGAAAGGTGACCTTTATCAACAAATAAATGAAGCTATAGATGATACTGTCAATACACTTAAAAAGTCAAATGACAGTGATACTCTGCTCAGCCTGTACCACTTGATAGAAATGAAAAAACAAATAAAAGAATTGAACGCTACGGATGATATTGTTTTGAGTAACAATTTTACAGAAATCTATGATGGCGGAAATGATAATCAAGGTAACTCATCCGATGTAAGACGGCATGGAGTTATTGTAAGCAGTCATAATAAAAAAGTCAGACTTGATCTGAAAGAAGTGGCTGATTTACTCAGAAAAAAATCTAAGAAGTTTTTGAACGAAAAAGATGAGAAAAAAATTAATGAAACAATACACATGCAAAAGAAACTGGAAGCGTGGGTGTTACAAAAACGATTGGAAAAGGAAAAAATTGCAAACTATTATAAGAAGAAGCAATCGAAGGAAGGTATGAATTTTGAGAAATGCCCTCGATTTGGTTTAAGCGGTAACAAAGATAAGACGAAAGGAGTATTCAGAAGGAAAGGAGATAAAAAGAAACCCAAAGGGAAGGCTAAATATCCTTGCTGCCGGAAGTGTTGTAAAAAGTCTTATTTGGGATGCTTATAATTTAATTACCTAAAATTTTCAAGCTTCTTTAACATAGTTGTTTTTTTGATCTGATCAGACATGGTTATGAAGTTTAATATTTTTTGTAGGTCTACAATCTAAGCTATTATTTCAAAATCACAGCTGTTTTATTTTATTTCAAAATCTATTCATCTCAAACCCTACACTCAGGGTACTTAGTCTTAAACTACTCAATAACCGAAGGGAGGCAGGTAGTGATTGTGACACTCCCATGCCTTGGAGAGCCGTTTCCCTACGGCTAATGTTTCCACGGTCGTGTCAGACTGTCGTCTCAATAACCTTTTGATATACCACATAATATGAAGGACTGTTAGCAGAGTATTGCGCACTCTTCTACCAGTAAATATTTAGTAAATATAACCCTTGGCCGCATTATGATAAAATAATAATCCAAATCTGTACACAAAAATTAAAAGAAGTGAGTCAGCTACTGAATTGCGGTCTACCTTTATCTTACACCTCCGTCAATCTTACTACTCAAAAGCCGTGACGTAATTCAGTTTAATAAATTAAATCACAGTTTCTCGCAATTTCTCGGCGTTTGATCAGACGAGAAAAAGGCCGTCTTCAGGGCTTTATCAGGATACTGTCTGCTCAGCAAACACGCAAAGCAAATACATCACAGGGAATTAATAAAATTCACTTGATGAATAATCTCCTTTGTTATCATAAAGCGGGAATACACACGGGAGATGAAAAGCGTAATTTACTTAAAATATATTTGAGGTAAGGATATGTATTATATTAAAAAAAACTAGTACAGCGTTAACGTTCAACCGTATCTTATTATTGTGTCGCCAATACCTTGTTCCTAGTTTAAGATACCAGATGTAGCAATTTGTACCAATCAACTTTATTATTATTATTATATGGGATTGAGAGTGAAAATTCATCCTTATTCTAATACTTTCCATGGTTAAAAATAAAGTATTTAATCTTATTTTTTTTAGATAACGTAACTACTTTTATCATATCGCACGATAGGATAGAATTTATTCATTTATTTATTTGGTTCGAGTCTCGTGCGCAATTTTTGGTTACTTATTACATCTTTTTAGAATTTATTTATAGAGATAGACGAAATGTTTATCGAGGATAATATTAAACCTTTTTTCGTGAAACTTAAATAATATTCACGAGATTAACATAGACGATGTTTGAGGGCATCTCAGAATCCAAGTATCTAGAGGGCACAAATTGATAAATGCAGATTAAAAAAAGATAGAAAAAAATTCGATTGTGATTTTCGTATAATTTTGAGTACAATCTCTCAATTTTTTCTGTGCTTTTGAGAGCGGTGTGTATCGAACCCCCAAAGGTTTTACGGGAGCAGGTCAGCGGTGTGTGGTGCATCAAATATTTACTCGGATGTAATACGCTAATTGTATTCCGACGTTTTTATTGCGAACTTTTGAAATATTCGAGCGAATACCGTTGCTTTAAACACCCGTTTGTTTTTACTCCTTGTTTGCGGTTACTTTATTTCTTGGCATTCCGTTACATGGTTTTAATGGAGTTAATGTTTTTCAATTGTTATTGCGATTTTGTTATGAGAAAATGAAGAATTGCGTACAATTTTTGCTTATCCGGTTGTAATAAAACTAAACTCTCACTATTACTCCTGCAAGGTTCTTTTGCTGCTGGGCTTTTAACTTTTAATTAAAGCTTGGTGTAGGATTTCAATAAGCTAGAAAACAAAAAATCATTGAAAACAAAAGGTTTGACTGGGAGAGAATATTTTGGTATTAATTCCACCTTTTGTACACTTTGTTTGTGCAATAAAGTTGTAAAAAAAAGTAGGACGTCTACCGATATAATGGACAGAAGACCTTGTAAAGATCGCAGAATCACAGGTGCAGACCGTTTTTTAAACGGTCGCTGTAGAAAACCGTAGGGCAAGCCGATATTCAGCAGTGGACGTCCTTTGACTGTTAACGATGATGATGATAAATCAATTTTTTTAGGTACCACTTGCCAGTAAATGAACACATTTTTCTGTAAGTACTGTTGATCCCAATACTGGTTCATACTGCCTAAACCTTCGTTAAATCCTACGCACTCGAACGTCACGTAGTGTAACGTTACATCCGCGGCGTAACGTTACGGTGTAAGCCGATGTAACCGGAACCAGCCGGCTCAGGCGTACTACTCTTGAAGACGAACTGTAACCTTTTTACCAGGTTCGATACCACCAGTTGTGTGATCGATAGTTAACTCAACTAATGGCTTAATGTCGGTGTGACCAGTGATTGTATATTTTCAACATCTAAGAGACAGTACGATTATTTAATCCAGAAATAAGCTAATTATAAGAAATAACCTTATGTAGAAGGTATGTCTGTCACCAGGCTGCATCTTAAGAACTGCGATAGGAAGATAGTTGAAATTTTTAATAATTATACATGTAGGTATTTACGTTGCCCGCTATAACTAAAAATACCAAAAACAAATTAAAATTAATGTTTATCCTATACAACAAACGCGATTTTTGCTCAATATCTATAATAGCAACAGAAAGGCACTTAAAATATTCATCTATGTTGTATACCTTGTCAATGGTATGGAACCCTTCGCGAGTCTGACTCGCCCTATCCTAGTTTTTCAAGCTAGTAGTAGTAAGTCTCAAGATAGTGTGTTTACTGTAGCTTTCTTTCCTAAAGTCTTTGCAGCATGACAGGGTATTAGACCGCGGCCCCATCCCTACGGCGCGGCGCTGTACACCGTGCCACAACGCGGCACTGTAGACCGTGCTATGGCGCGGCCCCGGACCATACTACGGCGCGAAATCGTGCAACGGCCGCGGCTTTACAGAGTAGGACCTCAGTAATTCTACGCTACGGGTAATCCCAGCTTTTGGCTTGCTTGATAATCCGGGAATTAAGCTGGTTTTTATACGATTGCGTTGTTAACGTACAGGGGATTAATCGCACTGATTATATGTAACTACCGATATGTTGGACTCGCGGTGTTGACATTACCTATGTATACTAAACTCGATTTTTCTTTGCTAGTCCAGTACAATCTTTTGCTCATTTTAAAATATTATCAGTAAATCAAATTAATTTACTTTTTAATTTGAAAAGATCTCAGTGTTGAACGATGATTATCTAGTATTAAATTGTAAGTTTTGTGTTTATTTTGTTTTAAAAGGAATAATTTCGCTAAAAAGGAATGTCAGGATTGTTTGCAATATTCGACTAGTGAAGAAAAACGAACTGTAGGGCAACTAACTACAATTTATTGGCAAAAATACTTATCAGTTCTTACTCTTCTATTTTTCGGCTCAAATGAATAATACAATTATTGTGAAGAATAACGTCCAATTGCTGGCTTCTAAACCAATATACATTAAGCACCTATTAATATTTTTGAGTATTCAATTACGGTCTTATTCAGCACTAGCTGTGCCCGCGACTTCGTCCGCGTGGAATAGTGACTTTGGGTAGAATTTTTAAATATTTATGCTTATGATTTTACAAATAAGATACTTAAGTATAAGTACTTATAAGTACGCAAGATATAAAGTATTTATATAAGTTTATTAAAGTACATTTTAGTACTCACTTATCATTAAAATTGGCCATTATTAGCAATTAATTGTAAAAGTTTAGGTTTTATATTAAAAAACATAATAAGTATTAAAGAAAAATAGTGAAACTTCGTAAGACAACCGTGGCTCAACTATACCACTTCCGCCTCCAAGCTTTGCACCCATCTTCAAGTCACCCTGTAATACTTAACTAAAACTAAAGGGCGATATAGAATGCTCAGTAAGCTTTATTAAACTTATTTTGAAACAAAATCAGTATTTTTATTATTACAACAATAAGAAGCAAGTAGTACATCAAAGGTGATCAATTAATGACCATACCGATTATTTGGACGTTCACAATTTGTATTTCGATTATCGAGTTCCTTTGTTTGAGAGCATTATATGGTTACTTTACTTTTTAACTACTACTTTGCCACAAAAAAAACTACTACTTACTTTACTAACATATTACTTTGTTGTGTGGAAAAATTGATCTAAATATATATTTTTTCATGGCACAGTTTTGATATATTTTGGCAAGTACCATAAAGTAAAGTACCAAAACTTCATTTAATTTATGCAAACCAATATGGAGAAAACACTACACATAGAATTAAAACACTTAACAGATTCATTTCCCACACATTTATTTAAAATAGCTGGTGCCCGCGACTTCGTTCGCGTTGAAGTATGTGACTAAAATCAAAGAATGTCTTTATAAACTACATTGGTAGTTTTTCCCGTTGGGGCTAAAACAAACAATTGTTCAGCACTACTCACTCGTGAGCATGCCACGTACAGCTGGCCGTGGGAAAAGCAGTTTGATCTTAAATCCACCCCAGCAGCCTTAAGAGTTTGGCCCTGGGATTTATTAATGGTCATTGCGAAGCAGATACTTATAGGAAACTGTGTGCGTTTGAATTCAAAAGGGAAATTGTTAGGAATGAGTGGAATCCTTGGTATGAAAACAGTTTCGCCCGCGCCACATCCAGTAAGAATCTCAGCATGGATTAAATTTCTCTGCAAAGCACTTACTTTAAGTCGGGTGCCATTACATAATTTCGGTGGAGTTAGATTTCTCAAAGCATTATGGGCACTCCGACTTTCAGTGTGATTTTATGTGCAGGAAGACCACTCGCTGTTAGAGAGCTCAAAAACTCTATTGGGTAGTTCGTAGCAGCGTCCTCATGTACAAAACTGTTATAGGACGTGTAAACCACTTCATCTCCACCAATTCCTGCCCAGCTTATGCTACTGTTTAGTTTAGAGGTTAACATTATCCAAATGCAGGCCTACCTGCAACTTTAGGTACACACAGCTGAAACAGTCCTACCTGCGACTTTAGGTACCTACACACAGTTGAATAAAAAAAACATCTAAATTGGTTCAATAGCGTTCAGAATTTAATTCCCAGCCTACCCCCTAAGTCAATTAGCGTGATTATTTATATCTCAGTTTACTCTCCAGGTGACACTGAGTCAAATGTTCGATCGAAATCGAAAATCGCTTGCAAGCGCTTGCAACTTTTTTAAGCGCTTGCGACGCCTTTATAAATATGTTTTTTATTATTATTTTATATATTTCTGTGATTTTATATTGTTTGTTGTTGTGTTTATTTTTGTTTATTTTTGTTTTTTATTTTTGTTTTTGTTCCTTTCTTTCATTTTACGTTTTTCTTGTTTGTGTTTCTTCTATACCCACAAGGCACCCTCTGAAAATCAGTGTCGTGGCATGCGCATCTTGCTGCCACGATGAATGCTGAGAGGGTGCCTTTTCGGCTCATTCTTAATGTAAATTTATGTAATTATGTGTGTGTCTGTTTATTGTATTTGTGTTTACGAGTATTGTATATGTGTTTGTGAGTCGAATAAATGTATTTTCTTTCTTTCTTTCTTTCTTTCAAATGAAAAAAGTCCCATCAAAATCGGTCCAGTAGTTGCTGAGATTCAATTTTCTGCCTACCCCCTAAGTCTATTGGCGTGATTATTTCTATCCTAGTTTACTCTCCAAGTAATGCTGAGTCAAATAAAAAAACCCCATCAAAATCGGTCCAGTAGACTCTGAGATTAGCTCGAACAAACAGACAGAAAGAACAGACAGACAGACAGACAAAAAAATCAAAAAAAATATTTTTGGTATCTATTACGTGTAAGAAGCCCCCTCAATGCAATTTTTTTTTAAATATTCAATGTACAGAATTCACCTACTTTACAGTTTAAAAAAATGATACATTTTTCAACCAAAAATTGTAGCTTGTAGAAAAGTGACATATTAAAGTTATAAATGTGAATTGAATTCTCAGTAGCGTCGCGAATAGTCTCATCTCTGTAATAGCTCGATGAGATTAAGATCTCGTTAATTACCGAGATATATTCAATTGGGTGATTAGCATGATACTGTGCTGATGACGTTAATATTATCGTTATGTTGGTAACGATTAAGTGACAGCACCAGATAATTGGTATACCTGACTAATGATAGCTTCTGGTATTAAGGCAAGGATTTCCTGGCGATGTATTTATGTTTGCTGTATTTTGTTATTGCCAGATATTACGTTTTTTTTTTCGAGTTCAAAAAGTGCAATACTCGAAAACCATCCCCATATTTCAGGTAAAGCCATCCCCACTTGCGTCACCGTCTTTTATGTGTACTTCGACCATCATTTACTTCTCAATTCCATACATAATCCACTTTTAATTGTATTCTCATATTAACAGTTCTTTTCAGTTCCAAAAACCATCGAATACTAAGTTACTAAAATTCGATTGTTGTACATCACATGTTAATGCTGTCACTAGGATGGGATTTTTATTGTTCCCTTTACACATCCATAAATTACATACATTATCATCCTACCTCTCAGACATTACCATTATTTTAGGTTATAAAGCTAGCTTCGCTTTTACTTACTTCAAGACCTAGTCAAACAAGAGAGAATAAATGCTTCATCTTTTCATCTTTTAAGAATAAATGCTTTTTAATGCAAACGTTATCGTGCCCAAATATCTCTGTACTCTCTAAAAACTAAGCTTAGCTCTTATAGCACCAATATGATTATCCTAAAATCCTCGGCCATAACAATTTCGATCGCCGCCAACGACCTCATATCTCTGCACTAAACCGCAACCCTTCCAAAAATACCCCGTTGGAGTGTAATGGGGTAAAATTACCCCGATATCTTACCCATTGTGTTCGGTCCAGCGGGATGGAGTTGCGTTGAGATAAGGCTGTATTTTAGTCAAGAGAACGAAGCGATTTAGATGTCATAGTATGCAAAAAGTAGGTATGCTGGAAGTAAATGATTGCATGCTTTCAGTTTGATTAAAAACAGTTTGTGATTGCAAATCGAGTTGAGATGCGAATCGATCGATCGATGGCTTTTAGAATGTAATTTTTATAGTGTTAAGGAATTGACTAAATAATATGACTTTAATAATGCAATTTAAAATAATATAATAATAATCTATGAAATAATATTAATAATAATGTTCTCTATCTACTTATAAATTTTACATGCCATACAATGGCGAGACATGTCGTTTATTTATTCTCATCATAATGTATCCATCTTGTGCACCGTGTCTCTAAGTAAATAAATGATTTGATTTGATTTGATTTGATTTGATCGATGTGAGTTGTTATTACTAGGTAATAGAGAAGCTTGCAAGCAATGGTCGCTACTTGATGATAAGATTGTGACATGAACTGACGTAGGAATTCCTTAAGATTTGAATGTTGAATATGAAACCGTTTGTATGCGTTATTATGATGATCTGTAGGATTGATCAATAAACAAATGTTAAGAATGCTGAATCTTTTCCAAAGTATGAATAGCAAAGTGTAGGCAGATTTAATTCATTTCTAGATTTATTTAATACTTGACCAGCGATTAAGTTAATAATTATATTAGTAAGAAGTATCAATAAACAGTAGTTGTTGTTTTTTGTTGTCGCTGTGATGATGCTACTCTGACGTGACTCTTATTTTGACTTGGACTTAGATTTAATCTAATCTGAACATTTGCCTTCTCGCTCTCACAGTATAAATTTGATAAAAGTGTTAGAGAGAGACAACCGCGCAATTCAGTATTGGAAGGACTTTGAACAGTAGAGTCCATAAATAATATCTGATCTGTATTTTTAGTTTGCTGATTTGTTAAATTTCAAACTAAAGCTCCATTTCACGAGTTACTATTATTGAGGCCCAAAGAGACTGCAAAATAATTTCTTCTAACAAAAAACCTACATTTAAAATATAGTCTCTGCAAATAAAGTGAAACCTAAAATAACATTTCGCGACACCCACTTTCCCCATAAACATATTCTGTGTAGGAAATATCAAACACTGTGTTATAGCGTTCTGTCGGTAAAGCCACAAAGACTTGAAGCGTAAAAACGCGCCTCAGGCAACACCGGCACCGGACTACAAGAGATATATGCAGTCACGATACGACGAAGACCCTTTACACACTGCGACTTTTAGCATCGATACTAACGCGCATTTTGATAACGCGCGACAGCATCGTGACTCACAGAATGAACAGATTTAATTTGTCACCGATGCAGTCGCTCGTTAGTATCGATGCAGAATCGCGACTGCATCGAAGCTAACGCACGTCAGTATTGATGCACTAGCCAATATGCAGTACATAGTTTGTCAATGCAATGTCCAGCTTCTGCATCGCGACTGCCTTGAACCTAACGCGCGTGAGCATCGTGACTGTGTCGATGCTAAATATAGCGCAGTATGTATAGGTTGACGTTTTGCGACTGCATCGATGCTGCATCGCGACTGCATCGCTGCTAAAAGTCACAGTAAAAAAGGGTCTAAGCCTTGACTGTCAAGTGGATTGTTTCAGGAACGTTCGATATCTTATAGCAAATAGCTACTTTTTAAAAGTAGCTATTTGCTATAATATATAATATAATATAGCTGCTGTGCAAGCGTAGACTAGTATCCATGCATGTACAACATACAGGATCTTAAGTTCATATTGCCAATTTTACATATTAGGATTCACGTCTAACGAACCACAATGGTTACACAATTTGATTTAATTATTTTTAACTAACATAGTTTATAAGATCTACTAACAATCTATGAGTCATTGTTACTTTTAATAAATAAATTATCTATTGATAGGACATTAAATATTTATCTATACATATAATAAAATTGTAGAGGTCGAATTTCTGTACAATAAAAGAAAATGCTTAAAACCGAGTCAGGGGGATGTAAGAAGTGCAATGGGACTAATCTGGATTTTTTTCAAATTTCTTATTTCTCTGTTTGTCTGTTTGTCTGTTTGTCTGTCTGTTTGCTCGCGATAAACTCCGAAGCGACTGAACCAATTCAAATGAAATTTTGAACAGTGGTAGCTTAAGCCATCGGCCAACATTTAGGATACTTACAATACCTGTAAATAAAAGAGTTTCCGTGCAATGGTAAAAAAACGAACTATAGGTAAAATAAAAAACCTCAGTAGAACAAAACGCACCAAGTGTCACTTCATCTACCATAGGGTGCGTACCACTTGATAACCGCGTCAGCCATTGCGAAACAGATTATATTTTAAAAAAAGTATGTCTAAAAAGTCATTGTCAAATGTCAAGTCAATATACTAAAACAAACAAAGCATTCCAATAATTGAATTATTGGAATTGAAAGTGCAATAGTGATATTATATAGACATTGATGGTGGCGCAATGGCCTCTGCAGTCTCCAGTATCACGTTGTTGCTGATAGCAAGGGCCCTGAGTCCATCACCTGTAACACCAAAGTTTGATAAACGGTATGTAGAAGACACTTTTAAAATTTTACCCGCCAGTAGTGTTACTGCTTTTCCTAATCACCTGAACTCTGTTCATCCAAAAATTGAACTGGTAGGATTGCAGAATAATTAATGAATAATTGATAAATATACTAAAATGAAGAAGTTAATATCTTCTTTAAGAGGAAGAGGAGAGGAGGAGGAACGAAGTTTCTTCCAGTTGAATTTAGAAAATCTTCTGTCATGCAGTTCATATTCAGAAATTGAGGCAAATAATAAACAATATTTCTTATCCAGATCATAATCTTAGCCACACAGTCTTTAGAAATGCCACCAATACATAGGTACCACGACCAAAATTTTGTTTCAGAGAGCAAGGGGCATCTACGATAACTGAAACCTGGCTGCTGAGCGTCAACATGTAAGGAAGGTACTTCCAGTATCATATTGTTGCATTTCCCGTGCCAAGGCTGCTATCTTTTTCTATGACGTTTGATTAATTATGCAGATTAATCCTTACTTTAGATCGAACTTTGTTTCAACCCCCGCCCCGCTAAGAAAGTAAGCAGTTACTTGAATATTTCTTTCATAAGAACCTTCTCCTGACAATAAAAAATTAGCCAAATTGGTCCAGGCGTTGTTAAGGTTATGCGCTTACCAACACATTTTGCATTTCATTTTTATATAATAGATTTTAAAGTAACTGTCTGTCTGTCGTGCTTTCACGCCAAAACTACTTAACCGATTTAAATAAAACTTGGCACAAACATAGTCTAGAGCTAATTCTAATCATCTCTAATCTAATTTTTAATGCGAAAAAATGGCTGTAAGGGCTTGAAAAGGAAGATAAAAGGTTGTCTGGTAAAAACGTAGTTTATAAAAAACCGGCTAAGTGCGAGTCGGACCCGCGCACTGAGGGTTCCGTACCACTCTTAACTGAATTCGGGGTCCACTTACATTCCACCTAAAGAAAATATCACAATATTTTTGTCAGCAAACTTTGTTTTTCATAGTGTTTGTATGAAAGACAAAGTTATATTTGCGGTTGATGAAAATGTGTAATATCTCAAAAACTACGGGTTCGATCTCATTCAATTCGGTTCCGTTTTTGCCATTCGGCTACGGAACCCTAAAAATGTACTTTAATAAACTTTTATTAATACTTTATATCTTGCGTACTCATACTAATACTAAAGTATCTTATTTGTAAAATCATTAGCCATATTCAAAAATTTTACCCAAAGTTACTATTCCACGCGGACGAAGTCGCGGGCACAGCTAGTATGATATATTGTAACACTTAAACCTCTAATTTATTATTCAGTGAGATGCAATGTTATAAAAGATATTAGCTTTAATAGGATATCCGGTTGATAGTAGCGCCATCTATTCTTTCTCTTTAAATTATTAAATAAATCTAACCGGATATCCTCTTAACAGCGCCACCTATAAGAGTTTACTGTAAAATAATAATTCCAACGGATGTCATGCAGCGCCATCTTTATTTAATTTGTTAATTATTAAATATTATATCTTTACGGATTTCCGGCTAGCAGCGACACCTATAAATTATGTTTGTTAAAGTACTAGGAAATATTCTAATATGAAGGGATATCCGCTTAGCAGCGCCATCTGTAATACTTTGTTTCTTAGTATAAAAGCGCATGCAAGCTAGAAATAGTTCAGTGACCATCAGTCTTTAAGAGTGTTCATTAGTGTCCGACAGTCTTCATTAGAGTTCAACAGTGTTCGTTAGTTTATTGTGAAATATCAAGAAATATATTCTTTATATGTGACTTTGTGAGTTTCTTTGTGCATTGGGCTTAACACTATCTATCTATCTATCTATCTAATGGTTCCTAAAAGATTATTTCAAAGTATATTCGAACTCCCCGAAAACGTTTTTCAGGGAATCTTAGTCCTAGTTCTATAAATTCGCACCCAAGTTGTACGTTGTAAATCATCATCCCAAGATGTATGCAAATAGCAGTGTTTGTCTTTTGACACGCAGGCCGCCACAACGATGCGATCGTGACCACTTTGTCGGCTCTGCGTGAAAGGGGACGATATTTTGGGATGTTGTTAGATTAGAACACAATTGGGATAGGTATGCCGTAAAGGCAATATTTTGCAATATTTCACGTAAAAAACTTCACATACGTTATGTGAGACTGACCCTGAAGTTTTGACCTTGAATTTTAAATATTTCCATACTTTCAAAGGATAGGAGTGCTTACTCCTGTTATAATAGTACGGAATGAAAATAGTGTACTTACATAAACTAAAATCATTGACAGTTTCAGTCACTTTTAAGGGAAGGTATTATTTACGTCAGTTATTTATATTCACTTTTTAAACCTAAAGATAACATCTAATAGCACTATGAAATGCTAGAATTGCTCAAGTTTTAAACAGACAGAGAACTTTCGCTCCGATACACGGTTCGTCAATACATCCTACTTTAAAATTGTGATTTGAAAGCGCTCGAAGACGCTCGCTCACTTTTGGGTTCTACTCTCAAAGACGTTGCTTTTTTATTATGAATGCACAGTACCGTGTAACACAAATGTGTTCATTAAATATGTGACGTCATAATAGTTAAAAAATTGTAGTCTTTTTTTCTTACTTAACATTCTACCTACTTTAGAACCAAATTAAGTGATCCGCGTGGCGATTGGTCTTCGTGTTGGTGCTGAGATTTGTCTACCACACCGATGTCCTTGTGGTGCTGAAGTCAGCTCGTTGGGACACCACGGACTTTCATGTGCTAAGAGCGCAGGCCGATTTTCCCGCCATGCCAGCATCAACGACATCATTCGTCGTTCTCTTGCCTCTATCAACGTGCCAGCCATTCTGGAACCGAACGGTATAGCTCGTGATGACGGCAAGAGGCCGGATGGCATGTCACTTGTACCTTGGCGGATGGGTCGGGCTCTAGTGTGGGATGCTACCTGTGTTGACACATTAGCAGTTTCCCATCTACCAAATACAAGCCGTGGCGCTGGTTTGGCTGCGTCAAGCGCAGAAAATAATAAAACAAAAAAATATAGCCTGATCGACTCCCGGTATCATTTTGTACCGTTCGGAGTCGAGACATTAGGTTCATGGGGTCCCAACGCTATCTCTTTGCACAGGCAAATTGCTAAGAGGCTAGCTGACGTCAGTGGTGACCCAAGAGCCGGCAGCTACCTCGCACAGCGAATCAGTATTGCCATTCAGCGAGGTAATGCTGCCAGCATTTTGGGCACCTTACCACATGGACCATTTTTATAATTTTATTTTATTTTCCCTTTTTTATACTTTTTATTTTATTATATAGTTTATAGTCCTTAAGTTGTATATATTATTTCATAGATGTATATTTTAGTTTAAATTTTATTCTATTAATTGTTTTTTATCACATGTGAACAGAATAAATAAGTTATCTGACTATTCATTCCAAATTAAGTGATTGCTTAGATAAATTGAATAACGTAGATCGAGTCCCTATATGTATAACGTTTTAGTTACCTTCTCAAGTTAGCGATTCTGATATATAGCTACCGTGTGCATTGAATTTTTGTATGTACCTACATATATTATAGTGGCAAAAACTAATATATAGTATATTATTCTCAGCCATCACAATTTATATTTTTAAAGTGTGGTAAATATATATTTCCTTATTCTTAAACCTATACCGACAAGGATGCCACTATGACATTTGGGCATATGTATGTTAGAGCGAGATAATATGCGAAACGTTGCCATACAATTTACAGATTTCCACTAGTTTCACATGCCACGTGCAAATGCGGTGGTGGCGTTAATCGGTCGGATAACTTTAGGCCAGAGATATTTTTTTCACTTAAAGAGATAGTATTAAAAATTTGTTCGCCATCTTTCTGAATAGCACATTGCTCTAAAAGATTGAGTGAACTACTCGCATGATTGAGTTGCCACTTTGACGTGTGAAACTTTCGCCCCGAGTGGATGAACGAGTGAATGTATAAGTGAAACAATTGAATAATACGCAGAATGAAATGAATAGTGCATTTATTAAGCTTTATTGCACCGACCATGTTACTGGGCATAATCCCTTAGGAATTCTCTACCAACCAATTTATTGGTAAAAAGGGAATGTAAAACAAATTATATGTATAAATTGCACTTGTAAAAAGACAACTGTGAACCTGTGACAGACGAGGAATTGAACCCCGTGCCTTACGCTATCCGGGCGTATGCCTATACCACTCGGCCACCGTCACATTGACAAGCCTGTTGAATTTTGCAAGTGCTTTTTAACGCGTAGGCTGTGTGACGAGACGAGTGTTGCGAGATTGCTCTCACTATATCCTACGCCTAGCCTAAGTTTGTACGGTGACAAAACACTTTAAAAACAAAAATAAACTACGAATTATATGATCACCTTGTTTTAAGTAAAAATATTCTAAAAGCGTCTAATTACGTCATACAAAATGGACCCTGACATATTATTTTGGAAAATCGAGTTTTCATTTTTATTTTTCCAAACAAAGAAATGTTTTTTTTTAGGAGCGCCTTGTCCATTCTCTAAAACAACTGCTTTCATCATTCTTATTTTAATGCTCTATTTCTTTCTCTAATCAAATTAAAAAAAAAAAAATCTCGTAAATTTGCGTATAAAAATAAAAGATTTATCAAAAAAAAAATTACTATAAATAGGTCCATTAATGTTTGACTTAAAACTGTAGATTGTGTGTAAATAATAAATATTTAACCTTGTAAGGGTAATACTATTATAATAAAAGTTTGGAAGATTAGTGCATGCATACTTAAATGATAATTCTTGTATATGAAAAAGGCTGACAATTAAACTGAAAATAGTGTAGATTACGGAGGCGGTGTGTAGCAGAGTACCTGTGTTCAGAGCAATACAAAATTGGCATGACTTCAGATAACTTCATGCGCCCAGTGTAAGTTATTACCAGACAGATTATTTGCTATCGTGAATTATTGTAAGAAGTTGATTCCAATTTTTTAAGTACGTACATGCGTACATGCTCAATTTTGCACTGGTCCAATCACATTTTTGTGTTTTTTGACGGTCTTGGGCCCGTGGTCAAGACCACGGCTTGGCATGAATTTCTAGAACACGATTTGCTGCCTTAAGATTGCTCCTGTCTGTCTACATCAAATAATACGTGAGTCGATTTTTATTTGTCTATACTAATATTATAAAGAGGAAAGATAGATGTAGTAGCCATAATACTGTTTTTAGGTATTGTTACACTTTATCCAGTCGTAAACTTAAGTTAACAAAGACCGATCACTTGTTCAAGATATTATTATTATTTATGTACCTAATTAATGATGTCCCAACAGATGTCCTAGAAAAAAAAATGTAGTAAGGGAGTCTCCGATTCTTGTCTTTGTTCTTCGAAGTTTAGGCTAATGGGCCCTACCTATTCCTATCTCTGGTTATTACGTTTAATAGCGGCGCGGTAGGTTCGCCATGCGCAGTGCCCGCGCTTGGTATGGCATGGCTATTATGCTTTGTTTAATGAAATGAATGACTCACACGCTTAAACGAAGTCGTTCTGGGTATTGGTGCAATAAAATCACACACTCGTATATATTCACACTTATGTATGTATTCAAGTTATGTATTTAGTTTATTATAAAGTTTTTATGTATCGTAAGTATATATTTAGTAACGTTGTGTTGGCGTCAATTTCTGCCGTCCGTGTACCTCACTCGGCAGGGTCCACTGAAAACCAGCGTCAGGTCCTCAAGAGGACCTGGCTTATGCTGAGTGAGGTCCTATTGGTTCGGACGTCACCGACACACATACGCACTGCTTGGCTGGCATTTGAGTAGTAACTATCTGTTGCATTTTTATGTATAGTTTGTCTGTTTGTGTATGTGTGTGTTTGTGATGTCCTTAATCAATAAAAGCTTTTCTTTTTCTTTTTTTTTCTTTTTCAAACTAGATTTTACACCCAAAATTAAAGACAGGCATTGCTTTAATAAAAAAAAGCAAAGTCTAATCAGGAGCTTCAATTAAGTAATAAAAAAGAGAAAAAGTTTTCTAATGAGCTCAAATCCCTTAGCTATTTTATCTTATTCTAAAAAATGTCTGGAGATCAGACATTGATGTACAGATTCATTTATTAGTCTTACGTCACATCTTATTAACGAGAAATCTCAAAAGAAAACATTTGGAGCCCTAAAAAGCTTCTAAATTGACTTAGACATTTATGAAAGCACTTTTTATGGAAAACAAACTCGAATTTCCTTATTTTTCTCCGAAGTAGTGGGAGGGGGAGGTAGAGGGGGGATATTTGATTGTTCAGTCATTTTATTGTCAATCGACAATCGGAAATTGAGTAATGGGGGCATAGACAGCGTTGTTTACTGGGAGACTGTTTAAACTTAGAACATAATGTTTATTAGCATAATTTATATTCTTCATTGCACTTTATACGCTGGTCAGAAAATATATGAAGTCACAATGTGAACAAATTACTGTAATGTAAAGATTAAATCGTATCTCACGTAGATAACATAGGTAAATCTAACTAATGTTTTGAACAATAATTTAATAAATCCTTTTTGACAATGACTAGGCACTTATAGTTGGTTAGCTCTCCTATGATAATATAATTATCAGCCAAAGGACGTTTACGGCTGAACAAAGGCCTCTTCTACAGTTTTCCGTCCATCTAATGTTGAATATGAGCTAATAATGGTTGGTGTAAGCTAATTATTTTAAATGTTTCATCGTTAAAATTAAAACTCGATTAATATTGTAATAACTAACCTGAAGTTTTCTTCACAATTTCAAGCTATAGGCATTTTAATAATAATTTTCAGTATAGCATGGTTGTACAAATAAAAGAGCTTTATTTGCTCAAGTTCAAACTTTTCTTAGCGTCACGTCTGGGTAACGCGTCTCTGAGAGGAAATGAAAAATTGCGGGACAAAGGCGCGATGTTTTATTAACACCCCCAGCCTTTAAACTAATTATCGGGTTTCAACGATTATTCCTTTAGATTTTAACTTATTCAATACAAGATTAATAAATGATATTAAATTATTTGCTAATAATTCTGTCGTAGCTTGAGAATATTTATTTATTGCAAGCACAAGTGAAATTAATGGAAAAAATATGTTTAATCTATCATTTATTTGTGTTGAATTAAACTATTATCTTTTAAATTACTATACCTATTTAGATATTATTTATACAATTTATACTAATCCTATTTGGATCTATTGTTGTCATTTTCAATAAATAAATAATATACCTATTTGACTACCAAATGGGCAAGTCCACCACTCAATAAATTATAACAAAAATCATAGAAACAAAGCACGAAAGTACTCAATTCCACTTTTTAAGTCTGTTAAAAATAACTGGTAACCCAATTCAGACAGCTCTAAAAGTCGCCTCAGCAAATACTAATTTGTAAACGCGATAGCCTCGCACAATACTTGTGTTTGTTTAAAAATTTACGAGCCCCGTTGAATAGAGCCTTTATTTACCCCACAATGGGGGTAATGAATCTGATTCGGGCCTGCGGTGGGCGATATCATATTTTTGCGCTGATATTTTCTTTATTTCCTAAGTCAAATGCAGGTTTTTCTTTTGATTTTTGGGAAAAGTTTGGGGAGCTGTCAAGTGTAATTAAAAATAAAATCTAAGGTGGGATGCACTTTACTTTTTACGTTACTTTTAGCAAACTTTATAGATGACTGACAGTTATACAGTCAGCTCCGATTTGGTCGCTTTATACTTCATTTTTGAACGCCATCCTTGTTAAACTCCTTTATATTTAAACGCTCAGGGATCGATAGGCCGCCGGCGGTCGCGTAAACAAAAGAATGGTAAGGGTAAAATGTGAGGGTTTAATTTTAGAGATAATTTACGACTAAAGTCTAATCAATAATCCCGTTGAAAGATTTGACAGATGCTAATGTCACTTTGTAAAATAATGTTGCCACATTTATCTTACTTGACGTGTACCGTTCATTTGGTTTATTTCGTTCATTCAGTTCACTCAAAGTTTGTGCGAACGACATAATATAATATTGGAAAGAGTACTTATGTATGCGAATTCCATCAGAGACGAGATGCACGGGTTTAGGGAGTCGGAAACAAAGATAGGAATAGTTAAAAATGAATGAAAACCGGAAAATTTTAGTGATATCGGATTAATGGATTGACCAGTTAATAAAGATGTAACGGCATCGGTGGCGCACCGGTAAGAGGGTCGCTTTTAAAAGCTACGGCTGTGCCAGAGGTCCCGGGTTCGATTCCCGGGTCGGGCCATAAATATGTACCTGGATTTTTCTGTTCAGAAATTATCAGGTTGGCCCGGAGTTTGGAAGTTGGCGGTGTTTCACCCCCGTGCCTCAGAAAGCACGTAAAGCCTTTGGTTCTGCGCCTGATATCTCTCCCATCGTGCCAGATTGCTGTCCCATCGGGCTAAGAGAGTGAAAGGAAAGAGAGTGCAACTGTGTTTGCGCACTCACTTGTGCACTATAATATGTCCCGCGCAGTCGGTTAGTCTTTGTGACTCGCCACCGTAGTCGAAATCGGCTACAGAGCCTATTTAGGTGTAACAAAAACTTTACTTTAAGGGGCAATAACCGAAACCGGTTTGAAATTGTACCCGGTATTAGCTACCTATGCGGAAATTTAGATGCGTTTGTTTTTCATTCGGCTTTCATTTTCTTCCAACTATATATATTTTTATGCTGACTTAACGAAACTATAGCCCAAAAGTTTGCTTAACAGAGAAAATAAAATAAGAATGTAATTAATTTGAGACGTTATAAAAATTTTTGAGTGAATGAATGACATTGATGAAATTCATTCTTCTAGTCACACCACTATTTAATTTTCGTCAAAAAGTAGTAACACTGTAAACGTCAAATCTTTCTACGGGATTGTTGATTATACTTAACATTACTTCGACACCTCCCTCGCAAAACTCTGTAACTGTTACTTATCGAGAAATACGATTTTAGTATTTTCGTGTTCTCCGAGGTCGGTTTAATAAGGTGGCCTTCCAAAATTTTTAGATTCTCATTAATATTAGTAATTTACAGTTGTATATGTGTCTATCTAGAAAAAGTGTTCCCTGCATATCTGCCTAGCTGTTAGTTAACCGCAAATGCGCGGGGCGTATCGAAGCGGACCGGGGGGAATATCTGTCACTTCATCAGTATTGCAGCGGAGAGCGTAGAACGCGGGTGTGTACTCAAGTAAAATATGATTTAATTAAAGAAAACGGCTAGGAAGTGAATACAAACATGTGTTCAAAAAGGATACAATTCAAGGATACCCTAAAAAAACGCTTGTTTGATACAAAAGTCAATAAATACAAATGTGAGGGATTCAAGTAAAATACAAAATCCAGCTAAGTTAATAAGATGATTAACTAGAATATTTTTCAACTGAATTAAAATTATACCTGTATGGCCCGTTGCCGTACATTAAGTGGTATGCTGAAGCTAGTTTGAATAGTAGCTAAGGAAAGCTGAAGGGCGGTACTCCGAAGAGAGCTAAATAACCAAACCCGACGAGTGTTGATCGTACACTAATTTCTTGTTCCACCAAATAATTGCTACGTAAAAGTGACAAATATGCATCGCCTGACGCAAATGCAAGACAAGCTAAACTAATTTAGGTCAACTTAAAAATGAACAAATTATATGTACGGTTGGCTCGTACATCTTGCCAATCAGGAAAGAAAATGGGTTAAATTACTCATAGTCATAACATAATAGTAGCTACAAGATAATTTACAAGTGCTTAAATTGCTAAGATTTAACAGCAACTAAACAGGTGAAACAAGCGCTAATGCTTAAAAATTTAATTAAATAACAGCTAACAATTATAGTAAGAGCTAAAGTGCTTAAAAGGGATTAGTTATGCTAATCTTAAAAATTCAATGAAAATAACAAATAAAGCTTAGAGTCCATAAAATCACACTCAATTGTTTTCACTACCGGTTGGCGTGGTTATATCACCGAGGGACTCACAGGGAATAGTAATTGACACTGCCCGCGGGGGCTTAGGAGGCGCCGGACGCCTATCTACACTTAAAATGCCCATGCTCACTGATTTACGTAATTCACTACACTCAGATTGCACTTGATGTCCACCAGACTCACCGACGACCGACCGACCGACGCTCGTCGAGGTCTCCCACCGGGGAGCAGGTATGCGACTTGAAGATCTCACGTGCGCAAGCTTAAGTTTCTTCCTTCGGATTCGCAGAATGACTGCTGCTACTACTGCTATCAGAATAACAGCAATAACACCATAGCTAATGGAGTATTGGTGGATGTCATGCACGCTTAAGTCCGACGATGACTCCTGTTTTAAGTTGTGTATTTCCTTCATTATCTCATGATAAGCTAATGTGTGGTTCTCGGTAGTCTCGTAGGCTGGAGCAGAAGTGTTGATGAGTCTATTCAAATATGATAGCTGTGGGGCTTCGATATTGGGCTGTATGTTTACCCCTTTTATAAAATCGTTATGAGCGTGAATAGTAAACGATTCTCCTTTAATAGAGCAACCTTGACCTATTTCGAGTAGACCATTGCCCGCTATTGTGCTGATCGCAGTACCAGCTGGGCAAAATGTGCGAATGTTGCATTCTTTGCAACACGAATACAACCAGACGTTCTGTCTGTGTAACTTGACCCATCTATTATTGCATGTTGATTTCTCGTAAGTACAAGGTGAATTATTTTTATTCAGATTTAGCAGTTTTAGGTCGCATATGTTTTGCTTGACATTTAGGTCATAAATAGGTTTATTCAAGGTACAAAGCATTTTGTCTTTAGATGCGTGAAGACAAGTTTGTAGATCGAATTCAGATATAAATATAGCTGCATCTTTATGTAAGTTAAAAGCTAGGTAAGGGTAGGTTGGTACAGTTAGGTAGGACGCTCCTTCTTTGTTATGAGGAACGGTAATGATTTTATTGAGCTCGTATTCTTCGTTGCTGATTAATGGCACCTTTATTTCAATTATAAGATAGTGTTTGTAGACCTTTGCGAATACTTTAAGTAGCTTGTATAGGTCTCCGATGTTTTCTAATTCTACGGGAACCTTGAGATCACCATGAATTTGTCCCGATATAAAGTTAATTTGCTGTTCTAATTGCTCGCTCGACAGCAGATGAGCATCGAGGCGGCCGTGAGTGATATCAGTAACAGTATCTATGAGGGATGTTTGTATGTTCCTTAAGTTCTGAAGGATCAAGCTGGCTGCTAAAGCTGATGACGTAATGTAGAGGCCGTTGTTGACGTCACGTTGCAGTTGATTTAGCTCTAGAGATATTTCTCTCAGGTGAGTGTTAATGGACGAAAATTGGTGATTCATAACTTCTTCGTTGCGCTGTATTACGTTGTATTCTGCTTCTATGATTGTGGTCTGATTTTTTATTAGCTGCTGCAGATGATTTTCATTATAGCTGATCTTTTCGATGTCTTTGGCGTATTGCAGAGCGAAGTTGTCATCTAAGACACCAAATAGATAATTAGCTGCGGACCCGATACCGTTTACTAAGCCTCTCTTCTGGCGTTTGTTGGTAGGGCCCAGTAGAAAGCGATTGTAATGCTCAATCTCGGTTAATTCGTGTGCTAGCTGATAAGTAACTACCTTGTATTGCGAACTAGTTACCTTTATAGTCATGCCCTTTAGATGTCTGACATAAGTTTCCAATTCGGTTAATGCTTCCCAGTAGCCTGTAAGATTGTAGTAGACTACTAGCTTCCACTCATCTCGAATGTGCTGAACAGTAGAAATTCTATCGAAATATAGTGTGGTACTGTGTGATAGAGCTGTTGAATTGATGTTCATAATATCTTGCTGCATGGATGGAGAGATAAGTAAGGCAAACAGAAGAAGTATTAATGAGAAGCAGTTCTTAAGATTGTTACCTTTTCCCTTTTGACATTTCCTACTATTTGTTGTAGATGTTTGAGGTTCATTCTCATTAGGTTGTAAGGCGTCTTTTGACGTGTCGATAGGGAGGGGTATGAGTTTTGTCACTGGACGCTTGAGGACATTGCTTTCGGTTTTGACGGTTACGACCCTGACGTATCCATCTTTTCCAGGATGCAGCTCTTGAACTCTTCCAAGTGCCCACTTTCCCGGAGGTAAGTTGTCCTCTCTGATTACAACAATATCGTCTATAGCTAAGTTTTTTGTTGGCTGTCTCCATTTAGACCGTGTCTGAAGGTGCTGAAGATAGTCAGCAGACCAAAGCTTCCAGAACTGCTTATTCATTGCTTGTACTAATTTCCATCGTGCTGGCAAGCTGATGTTATCTGGGTCAGCCTGTGGTCTTGACAGTAGAGAGTCTCCTATCAGGAAATGGCCTGGAGTCAGGTACGCATCCTCAGGATTCTCAGTTAAGGGCAACAAAGGACGTGAGTTTAAGCAAGCTTCAATTTGCTGAATTAGAGTTGTGAACTCTTCATAAGTAAGCTTTTGCTCACCAATGACTCGTTTTAGATGTCTCTTAAAGCTTTTCACCGAGGCCTCCCACAACCCACCTGCAGTAGGCCAAGCTGGGGCATTGAACGACCATTCGATGTCCAAGTCACTGATGCTGTTGAAGAAGTCTGTGTTGATAGATTGTAAGATCTCTTTGTATTCCTTATTCAATGCTCGCTTTGCTCCAATGAAGTTTGTGCCGTTGTCGCTATACATACGACGGGGTGTCCCTCGTCGTGCGCAGAAACGGCGGAAACATGCTAAGAACGCTGGTGTCGAGAGATCTGACACTAGTTCTAAGTGGATAGCCTTCGTCGCTAGGCAGACAAATACAGCTACATATCCCTTGTATGTCTTTGTTCCTCTACCTTTGCTCAGCTTCAGATCTACATGACCTGTAAAATCTACACCTGTATGTGCAAAGGGGCGGGAAGGGGTAACTCTGGCTCGAGGGAGGTCAGCCATGACTTGATGATTCTTTTCAGAGCTGAATCGTCGGCACGTGACGCATTGACGTAGCTGCCTCTTGATAGTTCTCATACCGCTCAAGATCCAGTACCTTTCCCTTATATAGGACAAAGTCAGCCTTGGTCCCCCATGCAAGGTGGTAATGTGCGCTTGATTAATAATGAGGTCAGTGAAGCGGCTGTAGCTAGCTAGTATGATAGGATGCTTAGCTGTACTGCTGACGTTAGAGTGCCTGAGACGACCTCCCACTCTTAAAATTCCTTCTTCATCTAAGTAAGGATTTAAATTAGCTATTTTGCTGTTTGATTGAACATGACCTTCCTTTTTTATATAATCTATATCGCTTTTAAAATCGTCTGCTTGAATGTGTTTTATTATCATTGAGTAAGCTTTGTTTATTTCTACAGCTGATAGGTAAGTATCATGTTCAAGAGCTCGGTGTCGTAGTGCGGCGGTGAAACGTAATACCCATGCCATTACTCTTATGGCACGTGTGATAGAGCTATTATTTATTAAAAGTTCATTTATAAATGTTGATGTATCCGATTCTTGTAAGGCTACGTTCACACTGACCTTTTTTTCTTCGAGTTTAGGCGCTTCATACGAGGCATTTTTAAAGCTGGATGGGTCAAAAGTACCTAGTGATTCCGGTCCTTGCCACCAAAGTGTATTGCTCTGAAGCTTCGTGACTGTGAGTCCTCTGGTGGCACAGTCAGCTGCGTTCTCCTCAGATTTAACGTGATTCCAATTTGAAGCTGGTATTACCTCGACTATTTGCTGAACTCGATTCGCTATAAACTGTTTCCATCGAGCTATGTCGCCATGGATCCACCCCAGCACTACCATGGAGTCTGTCCAGGCATATGCTTGAAATGTTGTGTTGGATAACGATGACTTGACAACTTTCATAAGTTGAGCTAACAGTAGAGCTCCACATAGTTCAAGGCGTGGTAGTGATACCTGCTTGTTTAGAGGTGCAAGCTTTGTTTTCGCTGCAACGAGGCGTGATGTGCACTCACCTTTAGTGTCGCGTGCCACTAGGTAAACCGCGCATGCGTATGCCTTCTCTGACGCATCGCTGTAGCCATGTAATTGAAACTCTCGCTGTGTGTCACCTAAGTACCTAGGTATAATGAATTGACTTACGTTTTTTAAGTCAATTTGAAGCTCAGACCATTGCTTTAAAATGTTGTCTGGGATCTCGTCGTCCCATGCTAATCCAGCTGACCACGTTTCTTGAAAGATAAGCTTTGCTCTGATCGTTAGTGGCGACAGCCAACCCAACGGATCAAATAGTTTTGCTATGGATGAAAGTAATTGACGCTTTGTTTTGCATTTATCGTTGAATTCAGGCTTGCTAGTAAACGAAAATGAGTCAGACGAGGGTGTCCATCGTAGTCCTAGGGTTTTTCGGGACTCTGAACATTTAAAATCAAATGGCTTATCTAGTTGCTCTGTAGATAATGATTGTAAAAGCTCTGGATGATTAGCTGACCATTTCCTTAAGTTCATACCTGCGCCTTTAAAGATGTCAATAAGCTGAGTCTGCAATTCTTTCGTAGCTGCTAATGTATTTTGACCGCTGAGAAGGTCATCCATGTAAAAGCTTTTTTCCAATGCTGCGGCGGCCAGTGGGTACTTCGATGCATCATCTTTAGCTAGCTGTCTTAGAGTTCGCATCGCTAGGTATGGAGCCGCTTTGGTTCCGTACGTTACAGTTGTTAGAACAAACTCTTGTAACGGCTCGTATGGGCTATCTCTCCAGATGATCGACTGAAGATGCTGATGGTCTGCGTTGATTAAAATCTGGCGAAACATTTTTTCTATGTCCGCTGTGATTACGTATTTGTATTGCCTCCACGTCAATAATAACGTTTGTAAATCTCGCTGTAAGTTTGGACCGCACTCCATTACATCATTGAGGCTAAGTCCAGAGCTGCTTTTAGATGAGGCATTAAAAACTACCCGAAGCTTGGTAGTAGTAGAGTCTTGCTTTATTACACCATGATGCGGTAAAAAGCATTGAAAGTCGCTGTTTGCGCTAGAAGCTTTCATATGACCTAGTTCTATGTATTCTGATACAAATTGCTTGTAGCTTTCTGAATACGCTTCATTTTTGCTTAATTTGCTTTCTAAATGTTTAAATTGTGCAATAGCTTTAGATTTAGTTGATCCTAATTTTTCCTCGTAATTTTCCTTCATTGGTAGGGCTACTTCATACCTGCCGTCTGCCAGGCGTTTAGTGGTAGAAATATAATGTTCTTCACAATATTGTTCCTCCTTTGTGAGTTCAGAAATAGTGTTAGGGATCTCTTCTATCTCCCAATATTTAGCTATTTCCTCTAAGTTATTGATTACGACATTGCAGCTGAAAGTTTTGACGTTACCCGATAAGATCCAGCCTAATTTCGTTTGCTGAGCTATGGGTGCGTTGTGCTCCCCTTTAACTAGGCCGCACATGATGACATCGGAGTAAACAGATGCGTCTAGCAAGATATCAATAGGCTTTGACACGTTATATTCAGGATCTGCTAAGTTCATATGATGGAGATGAGCCCATTGTCGCTTAGAAAATGAGACATTCGGAAGATCGCTGATAACACGTGGTATGACTGATGCTTCAGTGTGAAAGTCGTAGTCGCCGTAAATAGATTGACATTCGAGCGTCACTAGACTTTTACTTTGTTTAGGGCTTATACCTACGCCGGAAACGGATGCGCTGTATTTACGGCGAGGCAGGCCTAAGAGCTGAGCTGCCTTTTCAGATATCAGAGTAATTTGGGAGCCCTGGTCAAGTAGGGCTCGTAGCGTGACGAACGTACCATCAACGGCTTTAATATTCAAAAGTACTGTAGCTAACAAAACTTCTTCATCACTAGCACTGACATGGTTCGCAACGAAAGGCTTCTTATTAAGTGTTTTACTAGTAGATGGTTGAGAAGTTGAAGCTGAATTTGCTTTCGTATCGGCTGTAGGCAGGGTCACCGAGGTCGACAACCCTGTACACGCTTCATGCAACGACGTATGATGTTCGTTATTGCACTCTTTGCACCTTTTGACGGACGTGCATTTTTCGCTGATATGTTTGAATAAGCAATTATGGCAAAGTTTGAGTTTTGCAACTGTCCTCAATTTAATTTCCGCTGGCATGTTTCTGTACTTGTGGCATCGATAGAGCTCGTGATCGAAATTACATAAAGGACACTTACACGTGGATGTGATAGCTGCTTGAAATCCTCGCGGAGATAATTTGTTATAGCTAGGCTTAGAGGCATAATGATTTTTAGGCTGATAATGAGCTGGAACTGGCTTACTATTAAATGTGTTGTCCTTTTCTCGCTTATGAATTGGTTCGAGGGCCATGAATTTACCCTCTAGGAACGACATTAATTCCTCTAATGAGGCTAAATCTCTAGGAGACTTACGTGCTTCTTTATAGGCGCTGTAGGTATCGCTATCAAGCTTCTTAGTTAAAAGATGGACGAGTATCGGGTCCCACGTATTGGTGTCCACGCCAAGGTTGTGAATGGCATGGATGCACTCCGTGGTTGTGTCATACAATCGCTTAATCTCATATGACGTCTGCTTGCTAATGCTAGGCTGATTGAGGAAAGTTTCAATGTGCGTTGTGAAAAGCACTTGTGGGTTATTATAGCGATGGGTCAAGATTTCCCACGCCACGTCATAATTTTCCGCTGATATATTTAGATGCTGGATTAAACGCTCTGCTTCGCCTTTCACTCTACCTTTTAAGTGTTGCATTTTTTGCGCTTTTGATAGAAATTGACTGTTATGAATAGATTCAGTAAACAAGTCAAAGAAAGTTGGCCAGTGAGTGTATTTACCTGTAAATATAGGTATCTCCAGTAAAGGAGTAGCTTGCTGTATGTGGGCAGTAGCACATAGTTTCTGATTTAAAGCTCGTTTTACCTGACGAAAAGTCGCTTCTAGCTCATAGTATTCGCTTTGATAGACTTCATCCTCACCTTCAAGGATGTTATCTATCTCTAGATGTAGCTCTTCAATTTTCTGCCATCTCGCTTGAACATTGTGTAACTCGTCTTCGAGTTCCCATTTAGCTGATATATCACTCACCTTGATGCTGGAGATAAGTCTTCTAAAAGCTCGAAACTTAGTTCGCTGTAGAGACAAAAGTCTCGCTATGTTGCTCGAAGAGTCAGTGCTGGTATTTTTTAGTATGTTATCTGCTGTAGAGGTGCTATCGCTCATCTTTACCTTGTCTGCTGTTGTACCTAACTCTGACCCTACCGGCTTGTATGCTAAAAGTTTTGCTCTTAATTCGTCGTAATATGTTTTTGTTCTCTCGTAAATAGACTCTTGAAAGTACCTTTGGGTCTTATTTTCGACAGCTTGTAATTGCTCGTTATTATGGTCGAACTCTCCCCAAAGACTATCTAAAGACTCTATACGTAGCTGAAGATATTGAGAGGTTTTACGATACGCTGGATCCTTCCCGAAATTCGTTCCGATGCGCTGAAGTTCGGCAAGGATTTCACCTTGACGGTTGAATAGTGCTTCAAAGTCCGCCATAGTAAGCTCGAAGCAAGTGAAATATGAACGATCTTACTTGATAGCTGCTGCAAGGCGAGTCTGCTGACTCACGCTGAAGGTGATGCTCGCTGATGATGAGTTTTACAACTCACGAAAACGCTGCTATGCTGTCTTCGATATACTCGCACAAAATTCGCACTGATTTAGTCTAGTGTTCACAGAAGTTCACGAAACACAAGTTATCACACGCGAACTGTGCTGCTAGTTCGTTAGGCTCGAATCTAATGTATGGCCCGTTGCCGTACATTAAGTGGTATGCTGAAGCTAGTTTGAATAGTAGCTAAGGAAAGCTGAAGGGCGGTACTCCGAAGAGAGCTAAATAACCAAACCCGACGAGTGTTGATCGTACACTAATTTCTTGTTCCACCAAATAATTGCAACGTAAAAGTGACAAATATGCATCGCCTGACGCAAATGCAAGACAAGCTAAACTAATTTAGGTCAACTTAAAAATGAACAAATTATATGTACGGTTGGCTCGTACAATACCAACATAATGTTTTGTACACTGCTTGTTTTTTGAGGTATTTAGAGGTAAAACTTACGGCAATCTAATAAATTCTACTAATCCGACGCAAATACACGTAACTAGACCAGTTACAGAGTTATGCTTCGTAATTAATAATGACGCTTGCCACTTAAAGAGTTTTGCTACGGAAGATTTGTAATGCTTTTTGCTTTAACTGACACTTACAGACTTATGTGCCGTATGGCTTAACTATACTTTTTGTTCAAATTGCCGCTTACATACTTACGCACTGGAGGTTTATTTTAAAAATATTTTTTAAGTACCACTTAGGTTGATTTGCTTCGAATTAGTTAATTCATTATTTTATATGTATCTGTCACTTAAGTATACTTACGTGGTAAAAGAAATTTGAGCATACCCCCTAAGTCTTAGTGTTATTACTTTTTCAGAGTCACTTTCTTCTGTGAGCACACACTTCACAGAAGAAGAGGAAATATTTTGGGCGAATAATAACCTAGTTCTGCAGAATGCAGCTAACTAAAACATTTTCGAAAATCGAGTTATTAACAAAGCCATGCTAAATTCGACATGCCGGATTTTTTGCAAAGACAGCCATGTCAAAATCTCTTTTTACGGCGGAGATATAAACCGTCAAATGCAGCAATTCAACAAAAAGTATTTTGTAAAAATCTGTAATTATAGCGTCAAATGCAGCCAATTTCAACGTAACTGCCTAACCTATATTGCTTAAGGCAGCCTGCTATATGGCTGTTTCGCACAAAATTCTAAATGTTAGGAGGTATGTTAGGAAAAAACAGCAAGTGTACGTTGGCTGTTTTATGTAAATTTTATATTTGTTACGAGCCAACACTGCCTGGATGACTGACTGGATGGCAGCCTGGATGACGTAGGAAAAGCCAAGTATGGGACTTGGCTTTCCTACGTCATCCAGGCTGTTTTTATCAAATTTTAACATTACTTAATTTATGCGTTGGGTATTGGGTATACCTATCCACTTAAAACCAGTCAGTGTTTACTGGTGCTATATGAGGGGGGAGCTAAGGGTAATCCTTAGCTTCCTAAGCTCAGCCCCTGGGTATTCTTCCGCAACCTCGCCTCTGACTGTGACACGTAGTTTGCGAGCTCCACCCGTATTCAGGAGAAAATTATTTATTCTGTTATCCAGCAGACGGTATATGGGACACACACACACCACCGGACACCACACACCATCACCATGTCGACCTCTCGAAACCCATCTTGGAGTGACAGGTGTAGGGCATCGAGCCTTATTCGGTTTCCAGGAAGTCGGCGACGAATCATCAGTGTTGGCTTAGGCAGCTGAGCGCGATGCACACATAGAGAAAGTCTGGAGTAAACCCTCCATATCGGGGCGGTCGTAGCACAAATGTTAGAGAGATAGGAGGCGTATCAGGCAGTGCTCACCTTCTGTGAGACCGTAATCTCCCAGAAGGAGCGGCGGAGAGGTAGCTGGAGGCTTCAGCAAACACACTGATGCATCGGTGCCGACTAGACACACTTTTAGGGTATGCTGAACCGTATCTTCATCAGCTGGGCAGTGATGACATCTTGATTCTGGATCACTGTTGATGTGGTGCAGATATTTGGCAAAGCTCGCTAAAGTGACCTGTTTAAATCTGAATAGCTTGGTATGTTAGGCGTTCATGTTGGCGCCTCAGACTTCCCTCGAGCAAAGTATAGCAGCGAGCAAATATATAATGCGGTGCCCACGTTTCAATTGATTATTTGCAGGTCCCCGATCTGCATAGCCTCGTCCTTTAGTTTGAGGCGCTCCACCTCAACTTCTCAGGGTTTTGGCCTCAAGTCCAGAGACTTTTGTTTCTCGTGCCACTCAAAGACGGCGGCGAGAACCACGGCATCGAGCGCTTAGACTTCGTACCGGCCATGGCAGCAGCTGCATTTTCCGCTACTGTACGAACTCTGAATTACTGTCAGGGCCTGTATAACGCCATGGACCGCAGAACGCCCATATTGGCATATAGGCGTCTACTAGCGGCACCCACCAATGTACGGCATTAGTCTGCCCCAGCAGCTTACTTTCGAAATGGGCGGTGAACTTCCAGCGTCCATCAAGCCGAAATACTTAAGCGGTTTTCTTTTCTTAATCCTGACCCCAAAAGGCTAGTTTCCACTACGAATAAATCATAATATTGGTAGGTCTTGTGATGAATTATGGTTTGGATATATCATAAAACCAATTAATTTATGAATTTTAATTAGGATTATTAATATTTTAAATAATTTAGTTTCTCCAAAACGAACATTTGGCCACGTGACTGCAAGCAAACGCCTATCAAAGGATGTGACGTGATGCTTTGTCCGATGGCGGTTTTTTTTTGCTGTCATTGACAACTCTTTATAGTATTTTGCTGACAAAAAACTTTCGAACTTACGCCATGACGTCATTTAGTACGCCGGTCCTACAGACAAAATACTACATGATAAAACCACGAGACTCCCACGCACCCCTTAATTATGTGGGTCCGAAGCACTTCTTCATAGTTCAGACTTGAAAGTTCACACTATTTGTTAGTGTAGTGTACTATGTATCTTTAAATATAAAAATATTTTAGTCTATTCATAAAGCATTAAGTACCACTTACGAAATAAAATACGTCCATTCTTCCATTACATAACTTACTATTTGCCACTTACTGACTTTATCAGATATTTTTTTCCGAAGCAAAACTCTGTAAATGACACTTGAATAAAAAAAACTTATTAAATCCGACGCATAATTCTGTAAGTGTGATATCTTAATATCTGTAAGTAATTTGATAAAACCAACAAAAAAATCTGAATATAGCAGTCAAAAACAGCCCTTATGCCAAATTTCAAGGTGATAGTTTCAAGGGTAAGAGCACAGTGCGCATTTGAAGTTTCAATCGGCTCTCCTGTAAAATTTGCGATTTCAAGTTAGCGACTTTTGCGTAGGAGGTGTCGACTTGTACTCGAGACTTCCATCTCCATTATCACTTAACATTGATTTTCAAAGTGATTAGTTGAATGTAAAGCATTCAGCCCAAATCCGTACTAAAAGAACCTAAATTAAAAGTATTATAATACCTATAAAAAACGGTATTGTATATTGTAATCCTATTCTATCTATCGATCCTATTAATACTCGATGAAATCATCTTTCTGTCTTTGTCAATCTGAAAGAAATAGATAGAGATATAACGATGACATTTTAATCTAAAACTAAGCTAATCCTGACATGCGCAAGCGGGCCTTAGTGTTTTACTAAACTTTTATACCACAAATCATACAAAACATACATATTTAACTAAAACTAAGCATCGACTCGAACTAAACGAGGAAACAAAGCAACATCACAATTCAATACGCCAATCAATATTCCATTCAAATGTCTGTAACAACCAGATTTTTCAAAAACCTCACTTCCTATGCCTATCCTGTTTCCTCCTGCGGAGACGGAAAGAGAAGGATGCCACCGCATGTCAATTTACTTGACGACACTCGATTGGCTTTTGTCTGCCGGTAGCTTGTGCTAAATTTAGAAAACGTGGTACTCAAATGGTGGAATCGCATTTGAATCAAATGGAGTCTCACATTAAGCTAATAAAGGAAAGATTTTTTAAAGGAAAGGTTAAGACGAGTTGTAGGCCTAATTTTCACTCTTATGTAGACATTCCATGCAATATGCATTAAACTTTTTCGATCGTCATTTAAGAAGGTACCTTAGGAATTGAATTTGCCGGCTATTGCACTTATAGTGTTCTTTGGAGTGGAAGTGTTGAGATGGTCTGTTGAGCAACCAGGTGGCGCTAAAACGCTAAGACAAAATTCGTGTTTTCGTGTATTGATTGTTTTTTTAAGTAAACAAATATAATTAACGATTTTTAAAGACGCCACATAGGATATATGATGTAGCAGAAAATCTAACAATTTAACTAACGTAAAAAATTCATTTCTTGTGCTTCTGACTGTGGCCGCTTAGCACTAGCAAAGAGCATCATTATGACTGTTTTAAGGGATAAGCTTTCCATCTTACCTGATAGTTGGTATTGAAGCGAGAGGATGGATCATCTCTGAATAGTTGCAGCTTATATCAACTCTTTATCAATGCTTTTTTTTATTATTAACGTTGGTTTATATATCATTCATCGTTCCATCTTCGACTCCGTCTTAGTCGCACTTGGCTTGGTCTGGAGTCAAGAGCCAACCCATACTAAAAAAAAAACATTATTCATAGGATTAGATCATTTTTCTATAGTAAAACTGTGTCGTGGCGTTTTATTTTATTTTATTATTATTTGGGAAACGTACGGTTAGTATAGTATAAACATAAAAAAACACTTAACTTTTTACCTGTAATGAAAATAAAATTAACTAGGTATAGGTGTGGGGCGTCTATACCTATATTTAGTAGAGGATGTACTTTTTTGTGTATTCTACAATTCACGTACCACACAGCCGATCTCCTAACGACAGTATTTTAATTGGGTGAGCGCACTAGACACGTAGTACTAGTAGTGTGTGATGGATGGCCGTAGACCTCCGACTTTTGCCGGCTCATAAGTGCTATTATTGCTTGTAGTCTGTGTTCGGTGACGAATCAGTTTTGTTTTATAAATTGCACTTGTAAAAGGCAACCGTGACTGTGTGCTGCATTAGAAACGAAATCACTTGCAAAATTCAACAGGCTTGTTAATAGACGGTGGCCGAGTCGTAAAGGCATACGCCCGGATAGTGTAAGACACGGGGTTCGATTCCTCGTCTGTTACAGAGTCACGGTTGCTCTTTACAAGTGCAATTTTATATTATTTAGTTTGTATACCTAGTGACAAATCACTATAAAAACAAAAATCAACTACAGTTTTGTTTTGTTACTGGCTTAATTATTAATTAAACTAAGTAGTTGTTGTATTTTCCATATCAATCAGGTGTAATGTATTTCGATTTGGTGTTATTATTAAATATTCTTGCAAAACATAGTCTGATTGAAGTACACATAAACTGTAATATAAGCTATTTGAGAAAAAAATATGGAAATAGCGATTTCATAATTGTATCTCTGCTTTCCCAAATCTTATGCTTAGTGCAATTTTCTTATTAAAGTATGTTCCAAATTACTTATTATTGTTAAAAAGCAACTATGTATACCAGATTAGTTATGTACTACTTTGTTACAGCGAAATGTCTATCATTAGTTTTGTTAACATGTCCGAACAGTAACATAGCTTTTAGCCGTATGATTCAGATTCACCTGTCATCTAAAAACTGTTCGCAATTAACTCCACTAAACAAGGACATCCATTATTCACACACTGATAGAACATTCAAAGCGCACAGGTACATTCGTCACAATAAATATGATTTTAAAATACCAAATTAAAAATATTGAATGAATAAGCTATTTCGACATCAAAAGGTTACTTCTTCACTCAAGAGTAAACTTCTTAGTTCAGACTGAGTGTATTTTTTTAATCTTAAAATTCTCATTAAATTCAGTAAGCTAGATTACAATACAACAATTGATGTTACTCGTAGTTGTCTATGGCTCTACCAAGACCATTACTATTTGATTGTAAAATCAGACTTGCCTGGGACGATTTAAAAGTATCAGGTTTGTTGAAAAACGGAAATCGATTTCAAATATCAAGAGAAAGGAACTTAAATTAGCCTTTGATTGTACCTTCACGTTAATGTTGCTGTATTCTTTTACGTTCTTTTTCCCGATATATTAAACTAGCTTTTGCCCGCGACTTCGTTTGCGTGGACTTCAGGTTCGTCCCGTCTAGTCTAGTAATAAGTAAAAAATACGGTAACTAAGCACTGCAAAGCCCTAAATTGTAGCCTATATGTTATTCTGATGTATAAGCTATATTGTGGTAAACTTTCATTCAAATCCATTCAGTAGTTTTTACGTGAAAGAGTAACAAACATCCATACATCCATACTTACAAACTTTCGCCTTTATAATAGTAGTAGGATTCACACATTAATTTAATACTGTTACCTACTTTTATTCAATTATCCTTAAATTATGTAATCTTAAAATCTCAATATAAAGAATGTTTTGTTTGATGAGGTCGAGTAAATTCATTTTCTTGCTTTCTTTCTGTTTTAAAATGTCTTAATAAGTTCCCATTAGCGTAATCTGTCCACTACTTTTACAAAATGACGTCCATGAATTATTCCTTGGTTAGCACTTAGCGCTTAAATGTTGAAACATTTAAGTTTTTTAATATTCAAAGTAATCAAATATTTAAAAAAATATCTGTCCGTCTGTACATCTCACAGTAAATTTGAATTGGCCTCCAATTACTTTGGCAAACGGTGTGTTAATCTCGCTAGCGTTTGGCCGCGGCGTTGCTCGCCTAATTAACTATTAATGGACAATAAATACAAATGGACCGGCTCACCGGTAATGAATAGGTCGACAGATTATGGAATGATTTATACAAGTTACTTTATTCTATCAGATGGAATGTTGGTTGTGATTAAATATTACTCATACAACTTTAGAATTTAAAAACAAACAGGTGCGGTTTTAGTAGTATTTCTTACAGCTAACTGCAGTAAGGTACAAAGAAAAGTAAAATTATGAAAATCGGTCAGTCCGTTCTCGAGTTATGAGTGATGTGACTAACAAGACTTTCTTTTATGTACTATAGATAGTACTTCTTTGATCGAATATCTTAGTACCTAACGTAACGCACTGTTAGAACATGAGTACCTACTTAGATGTTATTTACTTTCTATTCGTTTATCGTATTGCGTTTCCCAAAATTATAGGTATTGTCTACCTAACTTCTTGTAGAAAAAAACAAAAGGCACAAAGCAAAACTAAAACTGATATATGGCATTGGAAACAGTCTATTTATTCAATCACCCACAAAGCGCATTTCAGCATTTAGCCCATATTTAGAATGCGTTTGTGGTAATCAGTACTTATTTGAACACTTTATTTGAGCTACCACTACGTGTCGTTTTGTATCTGATACCATTAATCACTAATTACAAATAAACATTGTCGATTTTGCTAAAGGGTATAACTTACCAAGGTTTCACCCTGTGACTTGTTTCAAATAATGATCACAAGTTAGGAAGCTTGACAAATTTTCAATTATTGATGTTAATTAAAGGATAAGTAAGGATGCCCTCGTCCAAAATAATTTGCTTTACCTACCTGTAGGTATTGATGAAGTCATTGTTTTTATTACATAACTTCAAAATACTTACTCGCCCGTTCATACCTTAGATTTTGTTTAGAAACACCAAATTGGAAATACTGGGAATACTGAGTGATATTTTCTTTAAATTAAACCAAAAACCGAATTAAATACACGCTTGAAATCATAAAAAAATATATTTAACCCGACCTTTTCAAAACAAAGCTGGCTCCTCTCATATTAAATCACTGTTATTAACCGTTTGTCAAATATTTGTAAAAAAAAACCTTCGAATGACAGCAATCTCGCAACAATAGTGCGCAACAGCATCGATGCAGTCGCGCTTCTGCATCGACACTTTATAACAAACTAAATCTGTTCACTGCGTGAGTCGCGATGCTGTCGCGCGTTTTGAAAACGAGCGTTACTATCAATGCTAAAAGTCGCAGTGTGTAAGGGGTCTTAGGTTTGCTACAGCCCTAAAATATTTAATTAACCAATACGGTTCGGTCCTCAGTTCCCCAGGTGTTTCACCACAAACCAACACGCCGGCAACATCGGATCAGAAATCGAACTGCAACTATTTCATATCCAATTAGGTATCGGTGATGCGGTCTACTACGAATGCAAGAGCTAGATTTAATACAAATATCTGTGTTTTTGTACACGCCTAAGTATCGATGTCCAATTAGATTTTGGTAATGCGGTTTGCTACGAATGCGGGAGCAAGGTATAGGTAATATAAATATCTGTGTTTTCGTACTTAGTATAGATAGATTTGAGGATATTACTCGAAATAGTAATTCAATTACAAGGTATATACCTATGTCTTAAATTACAAATGTAATCATGATTCTGTGTCTCACCATTTTACGTCTAGAATGTATTAATGTTAATTAACTAAAAAAAGCATTGATTTGAAAGACACAACCACATTTATTAAATTTGGTTCTGAAATTTACGCGAATACTACTCTACTCTTGATTAAAACATTTTATGGATTTGCACAGTTTAATTTTACATGACATTTGTTTGTAATTTAACGCCTGACGTTTCGATCACATTTATTTTTGAAAAATTATTGTGAATGGATAAGACTTTTTACTTATATCCAAAACTTTTCAATGTTTTACTGACTTCTTCTATCCCATCGTAAACTATAGCAATACCCTGCCTTTGCTGAATATTAATGTAATTCTGTGAGTTATTTGGGTGGGTGCGTCAAAACCCATGTCATGATGACGTATGGGGCCCCGTGATGGACGCAGGTGCAACGCTGTAAGATTATGATGTTTTCACACGGACTTAATAACACTAAGTTCTGGAGTGCTGCATAGTTAGTTGCAAAAATTCAACAGGCTTGTTAGTGTGACGGTGGCCGAGTGGTATAGGCATACGCCCGGATTGCGTAGGACACGGGGTTCAATTCCTCGTCTGTCACAGGTTCATAGTTGTCTTTTTACAAGTACAATTTATATTATTAAGTTTGTTTGGTGACAAAACACTATAAAAACAAAAATAAACTATAACTTCATATGATTTTGATCACGTTTGTTTACTTTATTGTACTCGTATTTACTTTGACTAAGCTTATAAAGACTTCATAGATTTTTAATAACCCCACAAAAATAGAGCTTAAAAATGTTGTCAAATTTAACATACTTATCTCTACATACAATTAATTATTAGGTAAATACTAAAATCCATCGAAGGCGTAACATAAAATACAAACAGCCAAACTATAGTAATACCTACTATGACGTAGATTTTACTTCCTGTGTCTTTGAATTCATAGATAAGATAACTCTTTATTGCTCCGTCACACAGAATATTTAACATGAAATTTTATTGTAAAAAAAATTTTATTCATTTAATTTGAGCTGAAATTATGAAACCAATCCTTAAATTTGGAAATTGTCTGCTTTACTTGTATATGATTTATTGGTGTTTTAATTAAAAACACGTATCGTGCGAACCGTTCTTGGTGCACCCTGTTTATTTATTATTTTCTATGCTTATACTCACTCACTTACTTTTCTTTTTTAGCGTTGTTCAAAGCGTAATGTAGCTTGCCAGCTTTATGTCGAGTTCCTAACAATAAATATAACCCTTTTGAATACTTATCATGGCACTGAAAACTTTCAGAGTAACAATCAGTGCAATATGCCGTTAACAGAAGCATTGTTTGCGGCTCCAATACGTGGACTTGCATTATGCCATCTTGAGTTACTAGGGTGACCATGATATCAGAGAGAATAAATATAAAACTAAAGCCAAGATTCTTTATAGATAACTCAAAAAAAAATACCCTCATATATCAAAAAATCTTATCCCTTCTTTTTTATATACATTTGAATACTTCGAGTTGTTACACCACTCATAACTCGAGAACGGATGGACCGATTTTTATTCTTTTGTCTTCGTCCATTGCCGGGACCACTAGTAAACAATAAAGTTTGAAATGTTGTATCTTTCTACAGTTTTCATAATCAAGCTTTCTATTTGGAAACCTTACAAGAGGCTTGCGCATGTGCATTTAACTGTAATAATTATGATTTACACCGTTTAAATATATTTGCATGTCTGACATAGACAAAACATGCTGAACTAAAAGTGTACCTACCACCATTATCTTGACCATGTTTTAGACAAATAAAGATATTTCATTTCATTTCGTTGAAGTTGTGTTGATACTACTATAGCTTGGTTTACTAACCATTTGCATAAAAGAATAACCACAAAATATTTTAGCATATGGCAATTTAGACTAATTATATTTTGGCATACTTTTTTTGGCTTAAGCACTTGAAATTATGCCAAAAAAGTAACGCTATAGCTTATAGTCTTTTAAAAATTTATGCCTGGCATAAGGAGCCAAGCTTTCAATTATAGCAAAAAAGCAGTTATCATGGTATTTTTCAGGTTAGTTGTCCCATATTCTCCTCCCCAATTCATGCAGCCACCATCCACAATATCTCTCCATTCGCATTGTCCGAACAATATTGTTGCAATTAATTGGTTACGGTTGCGTCCCGGGATGCGCCTTGATGTCCGTAATCAAGGGTATTCATGGCCACCCCACACTCTAGGCGGGTTTGAACTGCTCCTTATATCGAGTACTAGCGAGTAAGCTATAGTCTTTGGTGGTATAGATCATGGTTTAGTCAGACCTAGGTCTGAGTTATGATTTAGAATGTTTATAAGCATCATAGTGTTATTTTGTTTTATTTGATGCATATAGCTTATTCTTGGTCTTCCTCTCTTCCTTATTCTTCCCTCTATTATCATTCTGATGAAACTGACGTGACGTATCAAGTGTCCCAACATATCAAGAGGTAGAGAGAATGGCGGAAGAGCGTAAAGAATGGAAAAAACTCCACGGATAAGAGCTTAGCTCTTAAATTAGATGATGATGAGTGTTATTTTGTATTCTTATTTCATCTTATCAGACCTAGGATATGCAAAGATTTGTTGATTAACTAGTACTTTAAAAAAAAATCAAAATGGCAGTGTAATCGAGTGTTGATGTTAAACAGATGTTTTCACGTAAGATTATGTTTGACAGACGACCTTGTAAAGATCACAAGCCTACATTGAATGTAAGTTGAAAAAACTATGGAAGGTATTTGTTCAGCTGTGGATGTCCTGATTTTAACGATGATAATAATTTGCAGTTGCAGTACAACATGCCAGGTTTTGTAAAAAAATGATTGGCCTATATCTAATCCAGATAATTATAGTGGCTTTTTATAAAATCTATTTACCAAACATAACAACTAAAAACTGTTCGCAAAATGTCAAACAGTAAGGGGTAACCAGTATTGTTAAAGTTGGCATTTGCCGGTGACATTTTTAAATAAAACAAAGCGTTTAGCTTGTCGGCTGGCCTTTACTTGATCGATGCGGCCGATCGGTCAGTGTTAGATACTTACAAAGGTAAGTAAGTACCTAAGTATAATTTGGTACACAGGGCTAGTAGAACTTGAAAGAATTTTCAGCAGCAGCTGATATAGAAGAACCTAAATAAAATTGAAGATGACCAGCTTTAAAGATTGAAATGGAATTGAAAATAAGCAATTACTTAACCCTGGGGCCTAATATTCCGTAATTTTGGAATTGGGTTTCAGTAGCCGCTAAGTAGCACTAAACTGAAAGTGTGATGAAAAAGCACATTTTACTTTCTCCAGTTAGGCAACAGTATAGGTTTAAGGACATATTTATTCTCATAAAAGACAATATTTAGTTACTAACATGAGAAAAGTGTTTACAAAACAGTAGGTATCATTTGTTTCGTTCGATATTCTTCGTACCATTTTTAAGTTTTTTTTCATTAGTAAACTAACTGATGCTTTAATATAAAGTTATTTTTAGAAAAATATTTTTATGTATTTGTTTTTCTAAATTTATAATGATGTGCATGTATTTAAAAAAATATAAAATCAAAATAAGACTTTTTTATAAAAATTACTACTAAAACTTGTCCAACTAAAAACAAACATCGGCCTAGTAGACTTTATCAATTTCAATTAGCCTGAACAAACTCTAACTTTAATCAACTACAAAGTCAACTAAAACAGTTGACTTTAAACTAATAAGACCAGCTAATCAGATGTAATTGATTAACAATACAGGTTTGATAGTTCAAGATAAAAAAAAATAACTTTAAAAATAAACATAAACAAGTACATAATTAATGTGTTTCCAAGGCAGTTTGATTGAAATGTTCAAATAAAACAAGACTGTTTGTTATAGTGGAGTGCTATTCGTGGTGGTGAAAAATGATCACAAACAAAATCTCGTGAACAATATGTATCTTAACTCGTCAAGTATGTGTAAACAAGACACAATAAAAATTCCATTGTTATGCGACTCTCGGCATTCGTTTGATACCTGACTGATTAATGGTCTCTATTCTAGAAACTTTGTATAAGCTCAGGAACACAAATTTTACCTTACCATAATATTATGCTATCATAGTTTATCCGAATGGGGCCCGGATTCGTGTTCGATAGTTCGCTCATAGCAACAGTTAAATGTCATTGGTTATTTTTTTTTATCAAAACACGCACAATCGTAAATATTCAACCGCTGGTAACGATGTTTAACCATTAGATGATCACAAAATTCTGCCTAAATGCGGATTTGAAACATATTTTGACTTTTATTCAAGTAGAAGTTTATGATGCAACCAAGCGTTAGTCACCACCAATAAATAATCATTTGAATTTTATACTTCAACAATAACTTAGAATGCACCTAATTGTAAATCAAAGCGGGTGGTAAAAAGTGCAATAATTCAAATGGCGGCGCGGGACCACTTTACGGCAGTTTTACTGTCTCCGTAGTGATGCGCTGTGTACAGTGTAGTGCGGAGCAGAATACAAAGATACAGGTGTATCGATAATATTGCAAGGTCGAAAGACTGTATCCAAGATAAGTAGCATCCCAGCATCAGAACTTCTGGAGTGATTGGGATTGCTCCATTAATCGTAACACCTTTTCCAATAAAACACATAATTTACTTACCTAAAATTTGTCTGGAAGAGAGCGCTTATATCGATAAGACCGCCCAAATTGTACATAGCCTTAAATAAAATTGAAGAGATATCAACATTTTAATTTTTATCAACACTTTAGTGTCAGGAGACAGTATTGTGGTATGCATTCCATAAAAAAATAATTCGAGAATCAAAAGACACTTATATCAATATCAATTTCAATTTTTTCAATTTCAATTTCAATTTATTGCAAAAAAATACACAGTAGATAGCACAATAATGCGGTAATGATCAATATTGCGGTTCTATGTTTTAATGTAGTTTTTATATTTATAAAATATGAAGTATTTTTATGATACCGATTTTTATGGTTTTTACTTTGTTGGTTTCGCCCCGAATAATTGAATAAAGAGTTAAAATTTACGGGAATGGGGCGGGATGGGGCCGGGGAATACGAAGTTCGTCAGATCCGTTGGTATCGATAAGAGACAGTATGTTCGGACGTACATCACTACGCAATATAAGCGTCCTGCGTTAGCATCGAACCGCTTCCGGCTGTTACGAGCCGGGTTATAGCCGATGATAAATTCAGTGCGGGATATTGGCCCCGCAGATATGTGCGCTTTTTATATTCCTAGCCTTCTAATGTCATGGATTCGATGAAAGCTCCGAGGATGGCTTTTCAATAATTAAAAAAGAAACCGTTCTCAAAAAAAGTGTAATCCGTACTCACCAGATTTTTAGAATTCAGAGTTCAGAGTCTTAGTTCATACCACATTATTTAGCACTTTTTGCGTTGTGTGTGCTGCTTATTTATTAGCTATTATCAGTTTACCTATCTTAACTTAAAAACCGGCCCAGTGCGAGTCGGACTCGTGCAGGAATGGTTCCGTACCATTGACTAGTAAAAAAAAACGTTAAGCAAAAAAGACAATTTTTATTCTATTTTTATTTATTCAAAGATACAAAACAGGTTTTAGTTATTTATAATAAGAATATCTATACTAAAAATTAAGAGCTAGACTATAACCTAAAAGATGCATCATTGATGTATCAAACAAAAGCGCAAACTAAACAATACAAGTATTAGAATATTCTAACTTTTTTCAATTACATTCTCGAGTGACACACTTAGATGGTACCCGAAAAGAACTTCAATGCTCCTACGAAAGGCATGCGGTTTTGAAGAGAAAATATTGATGTTAGTCTGACTCTGTGCGAGTTCGTTGTAAAGGCGACACATACGAACGACGGGTTTATAAAAAGATGTTTTATTTCGGTATTTTTAATTGCGTTTGTTGTATGGGAGCCCCCTTAAATATTTATTTTATTATGATTCAAGTATTTGTTGTTAAAGCGGCAACAAAAATAGGTTCATAAAAAACAGCCTGGTGACAGCCAGACGGATGGACAGACAGCGAAGTCGTAGTAATAGGGTCCCGTTTTTACCCTTTGAGTACGGAACCCTAAAAACGACCACAGCTAAAAGACAATATACTTAGCTCTAATACAAGTGTATCAAAAAACATCGACCAAACCTCATAACAATGTTCTAAAAATATGCTACAACTGAATAGAAACATAACCGCTGAAGTTGTTCTTCTAGTGTAATTGGAAAACTTCATTCGCACAGTTCTGTTGTTATATTTTCTTCAGGAGTTGGCGTAGTTTTCAGTGCGGATTGATATCTGTTCAGTCTCAGTCTGGTTCACTTTTCAACCTGTCTTTGATGTTGTTTGTTATGATAGTTTTATCGTATACATCCTACTACTATTATAAAGGCGAAAGTTTGTAAGTATGGATGTATGGATGTATGGATGTAAGGATGTTTGTTACTCTTTCACGTAAAAACTACTGAATGGATTTGAATGAAACTTTACCACAATATAGCTTATACATCAGAATAACATATAGGCTACAATTTTTGAGGTTTCTAATGTGAGGTCGTAAAAAAACTCATTTTTTGCGCTACTAGACAGGACGAACCTGAAGTCCACGCGAACGAAGTCGCGGGCAAAAGCTAGTATTAAAATATTGATTTTCTTTCACTGAGAAAGTCAATCTATAAACAGTTTACTGTCCCATCGAGCTATAAGTGTGAAAGGAATAGAGAGTGCACCTGTGTTTTCGCACACACTTGTGCACTATAATATATCCCGCGCAGTCGGTTAGTCGTTGTGACTGGCCACCGTAGTCGAAATCGGCTAGGGGGACTATTATAGATAAACAGTAATGTTTTATTGCAAATCACATAGGTTATTTACAAATTCATTTAGAGCAAATGCTCAATTTTGGAATGTCGATAATTTTAATGAAATGCTAAAGACTCTTGTGCTTAACTTCTGCTTTGAGTTTTCATATTTTTAAAAATGCGACTATAACCCTAATATCTTCTTTTGTTTAGTCTCGTTTCCAAATTCCATTCAGCCAAGTTTTTATAGCTCAACGCAAAAAGAGTTGACCCCATTTGCGGCAGAACAACAAATTCGCACCTCAACACATATTTAACCTCACCTTTGTTATGCAAAGTCCCCATTCCCTAGTTTTTGCTCTACAGAGTAATATCACAACCACACAGCAACGGGCCGGATGTGGTGGCCACCTAGTGTTGCTTTTCGATAGTCTATCGATATTCTTCTTCTTCTTATCGTGTCGATGGTAAAACGGCTTTAAAGTGTTGTGCTTAGTAATTTGCGATGCGAAATGCATTGTCGTTTGATATAAAAATGTTCTTTGAACCATTTGGCTGAGCCAAGCCAGCCAACATGCCAAATTATTAAAAGTTGAGTGTTTCTATTGAAATTAACCACCAGCCTCGCCATAGAATTGGATCCTTTTAATTAATTTATTAAAAATAAAAATGAAATAAAATACTTTCATTTCAGATGGTGCCTATTTAAAAATGTTCACAAATACAAATACCAAATCAGATTAAACATTGAATTAAGCACAAAATTAAATAAAAATACCAAAATAAATTGTAAAAAGAAAATAATAATAGTACCTAATTAAACAATCGAAATAATTTTTACTAACACACTCACACACACACATTCATTTAAAGTAAGTGATATTTTTTTCAATAATAAAAGCTAAGATATCTGCCACACTCTGTTAATGAACTGCTTAGGCATTTAACTGGTTGATTTAACCAGATGGCTGCGACATTTAATACTCGTCGTCTTTGCCCTTGAATCAACTTTCAAGGTCACGTATCAACACTCCACCTATCGACACCGACCCAACACTAGTCGCAGCCGGACTAGGAAGCCGCTAGATGATTTATGTTCGGTTGACATTATTGTTTCGGAGTTTGCGTGATGAACGATGTGGTAGAAACTCTAGCAGTTTGATTGGCCTTGGTGTTTTAGTTGATTGCGTTTGTAGATCCACATAAGTTTGGTAAATGTAACGAAATAAGTTTCTTAAAAAAGAAGCTTATTGAAAAGTTATGCTTTTTTATTTTCAAAGGAGGACGTTATTAAACAAGCCATCCGTAAGTTTTGTTTGCAGTAAAGTTTAATAAATTTTTGGACACCAATCACACACTTTTCTCTGATCACAAAGTAGCTAATGCACTTGTGTTATGGAACTCAGAATCAACGGTTGTGCCACAACACCAAGAACCAAGAAAATGTTGATAGCCAGACCGGAAATCAAACTCTCGGGGACCTCGGGTTGTCAACTCTTTGAAACCCAGCTTGCACTACACCACGGAAGTCGACATCAGTTACCAAATTTTTATTAATGCCCATAATTATTAATTCTTCTTCTTCAAATTATTAATTAGTGCAAAATTCTTTGTTTTTTTTATATTTTAGACTAGTGGCCCGCCCGCGACTTCGTTCGCGTGGACTTCAGGTTCGTCCCGTCTAGTAGCGCAAAAAATGTGTTTTTTTACGACCTCACATTAGAAACCTCAAAAATTGTAGCCTATATGTTATTCTGATGTATAAGCTATATTGTGGTAAAGTTTCATTCAAATCCATTCAGTAGTTTTTACGTGAAAGAGTAACAAACATCCATACATCCATACAAACTTTCGCCTTTATAATAGTAGTAGGATTACTCAGTACTCAAAGCCCTTTCACCCGTTCATTAAGATCTTTTTAAAATATCTCCTAAGTATAATCCGGCCTAATCAAATGCCAGACATCGTCCACGCTTAACCTACGACGTTCAAGTGGAGGGACACAAAGTCACTTGAATAGTTGACAAAAAACCCCCTCGAGCATAAATTTAACGAGCGCTTGTTTAGTTATAATGTTTTAGGGCTGACGATTTTCTTTATTTTGTTACTAGTGGTTCCAGTGACCTTCATTTCAGAATAATAAAATATATACTCAAATATGCTGATATTAGTGGTTCGAGACATGCATAGTCGTTAATTTATCCGCTAGTAACGTTTTTTAACCATAAGTTAACTATCGATAACTAAACCGGCTCTCAATGGTATCGATAGACTACTAACATTGTGTAGGTTCTCACAAGATGTATAAAACTAAAAATAAACTAAGCTAACCCCGAATCACTTCAATAGTTAGTTAATTTTCATTTTGATTTTATTCTGGGCGAGCTCGTTCCATCTTTGACTCCGTCTTAGTCGCACTTGTCTTGGTCTAGAGTCAAGAGCAAACCCATACTAAATAAATAAAAAAAACTTTTACTTTTTGTACATATTATGTAGTTAAGTTTTGTTTTATTTAAATTAAGTATTGATATAACTTAAAAAATGTTCTCATAAGATAAAAAAAATCAGTAAAAGTGTTTTTTTAATACTTTCGTGGTTACAAACTTTATAAAATGTACGTACGGGATTGCTACCCTGTACCTATATTATTATTTATGAGCTTCCGGTATTCCGTCACTATTGCAAGCGCCATGATCACAAAGTATCGTCTCATAACTCATAAGGTAGGTACATTGTTCCAATCCCGTATGTTAATTTTCTAACGTTAGTGACTGGAAGTTTATAACACACTTCTATTAAATAATTTGCTTGTGTCAGCCCTGACAGTTTTCGTCTAATTTCTCGTCCTCGTGGACCGTTCGCGTCAAAGGAGCTCCTCTACAGTATCTGTGGCAACAGACAACTTTCCGAAACTTGCTCATAAAAGAAAAAGTCATAGTCAATTCGCTTTCAAAAAACGATACCTACTCGAAGGACCTTTCACTGAACTTATGCTTTGAGACTTTTCATAAGCATTATTAAAATGTCAGTGCATGGAGACTGAAAGAACAAAGTTATTAGACAAAGAACTTAAATGTTAATGTGCTCTTAAATGTATTCTGTGGTTTTAAGTACTTATCTTCGTTATAAGTGATTTTGAAATCACTCTTAGTTATCAAATTATGTAAATCTTTCTTGATAAGTACCCTTATGGTTAAATCTGGTGAAGTACACCTACAACAAATGAGGTAGATATTTTTAATCATAACTAGATATTATTTATCTAAATGGACATTGGACACGCACATGCATTTCAGCATTACTTACATTTTTACATAAAATCTGAAGTAAAAAGTGAATTCCTATTATATTTACTAATATTTCACCCAGTTACCTATTAACAAAGAAAATATATTTCAGATTCACGTACCTACTTATTGTGTTGTGTTCCATTCGTTATTCTGTTACAATTCTGTTTTGTGAAAAAAACTAGTAATAGAAAATATCATTTCGTCTCTCCTCCTTTGAATTTGCATAAATTATTATGTATTCGTTATTTTTACGGTCTATTTCACGTTTATAATGATGGATCCGTAGTTACAAAGACGATACTTAAAGAACGCACATCTTTTGTCGGTGTGTTGTATTGATAGTTTTTTGAAGTATTGCCAAGTATTGAATTTGTATGATCTCTTTCAAGCGTTCAATGGGTGACATATTTCATGTTTTGCTGTAAAAAGATACGAATAAATCTTGGAAATTATGTTGTCCTCTTGTTATGATATTATTCACCTATGTACAACATTTACCGACTTAAGCTTTGACACATATAAAGAATAAAATAAATAAATCATTAGCAGAACATCTGCGTGTACTACTCACATGTAAAGCAAATAAATAAAATTGAATTTGAAATTAAAAAAAAAAAATGAAATAATTCAATTTAGGATAATCCAATCTGCCTAATCAGGAAGTGAGTAAATAGGACCTTTTTTTTTAAACATCAGAAAAACTGCATTGAAATATAAAAAAAGCAGATTTGATTTACTTTTGCAAGACAAGAACGAATAAATATTTAATTTTACCAAAATGCATGAACTCTACCCAAAGACAAATCAACACAGGACTCCTTTCAAAGACGTACCATAAATCACAAACCAGTCTCGGCAAGCCTGCGCACACGCCGCCCATTAGCTCATCGGCCAATCAGCGAAGAGCACGGGTGATAGCGGTGCTCTGATTGGTTGACAGGTAGTTGTAGGTTAGCTACCTTTTTGGGCAGTTTGGTTTGAGAGTTTAGTTATTGGTTGAATTCTCCATGTTTATAGAGACAGTGATTGTAGAGAAGAAGGAAATCATTTAAATATACGTATTCGTACATTTTATTCCTTGTTGTTATTTTTTATTATACGTAACTGCAAATTGTAAGTGACCTGTTTAATTATTGTCAAAAGAAATCAAAAAGTCGGTGTTGAAAAAGATGACCGCATCTTGTCTCTGTTATTTCAAAGACTGCTCAAAATAAACGTCAAATCGACAAGAGCTTAGGAACGTTTTAAAAAATTAGCATAGCGCCGTATCACAAAATAAAGATAGCTCGTATTTTCAGAAGATAACCTTTATACACACTTTAAACTATTTTTTTTATCTCCTTATTTATGTTTTGTTCTAGTCCTTTTTGTAAGTTTTTGCCATAACTTTTAGTTATTGTCTAATTTAGAATATACCTACCTGTTTAATCTAAAATAGTTACTATAACCATTTCCTAAATGTAAGAAATACCTACTGTTCTGAAAACCGCATTAAATCTAATTGAAATTAAATCGCATTAAATGAAAATCTGCATGACCTAAAGGTTTGACTGGAAGAGAAGTCCACCTTTGTACACCATGATTTGTGCAATCAAGTCTTTAAATAAATAAATTCAAATTGGTTCAGCCAAACGCGAGATAATCAAGACAAAAATACATAATCAATAAATATAGGTACAGGTCAACCTGAGAAACTCCTTTTTTAAAAGTCGGTTAAGGACAATGTCTTCATGTGGCGTCAGCCTTAGACGCAATAAAATATTAAACGCGCTAATTCCGTCGTCGGCCGATACTGCGAATGGGAGTAAGGCGCATCCTGTAGAGAGGGGAGATAATTATTATCGATACTTTTAAAATCTATCGATAAAATAAATAAATGGTACGTCATTTCATATTTTTAAATAAATGTATTTCATTACTCTAACTATAAGTTTATAACGCACTGTTTTAACAATAAATGAGAAATAATAATGATAACTCCACAGATCAATTTAATAATGAAATAACATAACGAATGTCGATTTTTAACTAATTTGACTGATTGAAAGAAAACAAGGTTTTTAAGAAATTTAAAAAAGGTAATACATTTGGATTGCTTATAAAGATATCAGATTACACATTACACATAGTATCTATACCTACTTTGGCGTCCAGATTGGAATGCATACTTTTGCCAAATTACTGTTTTCTAGTTAAAGTATCTGAGTTAAACGTGGACAGACAAACATGGCAAAACTATTAGAGTTCCGTGTATGACGGAACCCTAACAAGAAAACGGCACACCGACAAACTACTTTGTCTTTCCATACGTACCTATTGATTGCTGCCAATTCCAAAAAAGTTGGAAAGATCGATATCGATAAAAACAATATAGAGCACATCACTGGTAATTCGCATCGCTCGTATTTATAGTACAGTTTACGTCATATCAATAAAAATACACTTCCATACAATGTGCCTGCGATATTTCTTGAGAATTTTCTGCCAATGTGTTAGGACATAAGGTTCAAATTGCTGTTTATTCACGCTGCCGGCTGTACAAGGTATTTCTCTGAGTTTACTGCAGTCGATCTGAAAATCATATTTGAAGTAAGCTGCTTGAGAATTCCAAGTATTAAGGAAATAATGATGATTGAATCCTAGTAGCATTGGACCTAAGTTATGTCATGCAGGGTGGGTCATTTAACAACATTACGTACTAAGTATAATACACAGCTGTGTCAGAAAATTGTGGAGTATAATTATCGCTACTATCTAAATAGTTTAAAAAAAAAACGATTCGTTGATAAATATGTAGCTTGAGGATTTGATTTAAGTCTTTTCGGCGACAATTAATCGAGCTCAATGCTGAAGAATGGTTGTGTTTTAAATTTATTTTGTAATTAATAGGTCTGTTCATAGAGTTGACGATAAAAATAACTTTGAGAACTTGTTTTCGATAGGAAAGAACGCTACGAGTATAATTAAGCTCATCGTTTATTTAAAGTCTATGGTGACCTTAAGTGAATCCGCCTTAAAGCAAATCTGCTTTTAGATAAAATCATTTGCTACTATTTAGCTCTAGCTAAAGTTTTACCCCCTTATTCATAATAAATAACGAAAACAGTCTATTAAACCTGTTTTAACTATTACACTATTTTGTCTCGTTCTTTCTTGGCGCTGTCATCATTTGACAGAAAGTGACAAAATAGTGTTATAGCTAAAATAGGTTTATTAGACGGATTGAGTTATTATGAGTAAGGGGGTTAAAGTTTAAAAGATTTTATACAAATTTGGATTTTCTAAAACAGCAGATATTTTAAAGTTTAACATAATTGGATTACCTACGCAATCTTTCCAATTTTTCAAGATGGTAATGTCAATTTTTTTTTACCTAGCAACCATGGTTTTGTCTGCATCGCCCACTACCACAAAATACCCCTTCCTATAAACCCATAATTTCTTTACCCAAAGGTTGTCTGGAAGAGATCGCTTATAGCGATAAGACCGCCTAAATTGTACATTTTGTGTGCAATAAAGAGTTATCTATCTATCTATCTACCACTTCAGTTTTACTGTCAAGACACTTGAAGTAAGATTTCATGTCTATTACTCACAGCATTTTATACAAATGAGGCATTTAAACATCACTTATCTATCCCTTACACCGCAGTACCCCACATTCCCTTATTTGCTTAATCCGTGAAACTCAAGCGGCCACACTTCGCACGGGAGTATAGACGGCTGGCAATTTTTCCACTAAGACAATACATATCCTTAGCAACGAAGTTTAGACTTTACGAGGTGTAGATAAGGTCGGTTTTTGAGGCAGTGAGGAGTGGAGTGCCCGAGCGAGATACTGGCTAATCCTGTAATTTGTTGCGAGCGGAGAATCTCGGAGACGTGATTCTTGGGGCCTGTGTCCATTAGCACACGGTAAATTACCGTGGAATCACGTTCGTAGATTATGCGTCTGATCAAGAGATCGCCGGTAAGAACCGGTCATGTCACCTTACTTATTAGAGTGAAGAAACATCGAATGCCCTTGTTTATTGTGCACACGCCTGGGCACATCTTGAGCGCGGGTTGTAAATGCATGGCGTAAAGCCACCTAGGTTGGATACAACCCTCAGTTCTCTCCTCTCTAGATCTTGCCTGGAGCTCATAATCGGTAGTTAAAGGTACTTAATTAGACATCTGTGGAAGATATCTCAAATAAAGTTATACAATATAATATTATACAATGCATATATATGCAATGTGGGCGGTCTTATTGATATTACATCGGGTAAGAACTGCTTACAAAAAGAAGATGAGATGGAAACGTTACAAAACGTTTTATTTGATTGCATACGATTTTATTTGAAAAAACCGTGAGACACTGGACTCGTACTCTAGTACCTAAAGGGTTGCGGCGATACGTTTGCGGGTCAGTACAGATGGCACCCGCGGCCGGTTGTTTATTATTTTACTTCAGGAAACCGACAGAAACACGGGAAATTGTAAACTTTATGTGAATATTGAAATCATTTGTGAATCTATACTACTAAATTATACTACTACTAATATTATAAAGCTGAAGAGTTTGTTTGTTTGAACGCGCTAATCTCCGAAACTACTGGTTCGAATTGAATAATTATTTTTGTGTTGGATAGTCCAGTTATCGAGGAAGGCTATAAGCTATATAACATCACGCTACGACCAATAGGAGCAAAGATATAGTGGTGAATGTGTAAAAAACGGGAGAAAGAAGTCACTATTCCACGCGGACGAAGTCGCGGGCAAAAGCTAGTGAATAATAAATATACAGGGTAGGTAACTGTTTATTTCGATGGCATGTTTGTTTGACATGGCATATAAAGAAACAACTTAAAGTTCGTAATATTATTTTCAATAAAACACCCTTATAAGATAAAATAAGAAACCAAAAATTACGCACTGGTGGGATTCAGATTCAGATTTATTTGCTTGAATTATGGTAAATAATGATGGTACATACAAACTCGAACCAGCATCTTTCTGGCTAACAGTGCCAATGCTCTTTTAATTGAGCTACCTTGGTGTCGGTTGTTTTTGGTTTCTTATTTCATCTTTTAAGAATTCAAATATGACACTGTGGGTCTTAAAAAAAACATTCTAAACCAATAAAAATCCTCACTTTAGGAATGTTAGTAGGCAGGCATGATCCACCTTAGGCCACATTATCACTTAACATCTCGTGTAGTCGAGACTAAATGTATGGCTATCTAATTAAAAAAAAAAATTGGTTGCCTGTAAAGTCGGTATACGGGCGAAAGTTTTACGTGACAACGACTTTTGATGTCTGTCTCTCTCGCTCTTAGGCGGGCTAACCATGCCCGAGTGGAAGGGACGCGTGCCTCTCACTCGCTCTCTTTGTGAGCGCATAACGTGAGCGGAGCGTAACGCAGTTTCTTAAAGTGTCACCCGGCAAACCAATTTATAAGACGTTGTCACGTCAAAATACTATACCTTCAATTTATTATTGTAATGAGATGCCTCATAAGACTTTTATCACTTCTATCGAAAATTACTACCTTATTCATCACTTATTACTTACTTACTTCACGTACATTTTTATCATCACTTATCATCCCATACAACTTTGCAATCGTTTCGCCTACGTCACGGTTACACGTAATTTGAGGGCAACACAGTATTCGTTCATAAATATTCAAGAGGCGAGTCCACACAATAGAGGCTTCGTTACTTCTGCGTCAGTGTGAACGCGCCCTAATGTCAGGTATTGTTGTAGGTCACTTTAACGTTTTGAATGTAAATGGGCTACAATATTTATATCATTTTAATCATGTATGTAGGTATTTTAATGTGTAACAGCCGTGTAGGTCTTTTAGCAGTGTGCTTCTAAGTGATTAGAGGTCTTTTGCTTATAGTGGTGTGTGATTAGTTAGCATATGGGTAGTGTTAGGTTGGATCCTGGATAAAGCTCGAAATACTTTCTTTTTGCGATGATCTTTAAATAAGATGGAACTAGTCATTAATAAGGTACGTCCCTACCTCTTTAACAGGTAGAATGTAACTGTTAGTAAAAAAGTCAATAAAATAACGTTCAAAAAATGGTGGCAATATATGTGACACTGCGCTGTAAATGGTTAACCCAAGTGCGTTACTTCTTATTTCAGGATGGTCAGGTCTAATTAATAAAGTTGCCATGTTTCTTCATTGTTATTAATGATGATTTATCATTTAAACAACTATAGTACATCAAAAAAAATAAAAATAAAATGATAATGAATAAATTGTAAAAGTTAAAAACAATTTATATACTTAAATAACATACTAATGTTGCCCTCATCTCACTCATTGACACAGCCCAGTTACACCATAATTATTATGTCATGAATTGTTATTGTATAAAAACTATAATCTACCATCACATAACTCTCATCATCAATAGTTGAGTTACAAAACGTTACAGATTTACGTTTAGATATTCCATAGATATTTTCCCTTAAAAATGCGGGGTCACCGTTATATGTGGTTTAAAGTTAGTGTCGTCGGAATAAACATATTTATGCCGATAACCCTGTCCTACCCTCGGGGGATTTTGTGAAATAAAAAGGGCGAATTTGAATAATAGTGACAAAATAGGGCAACACCGTGACAAGACAGACAGGGCCCAGATTATGGACGGCTATAAAAATGGAAGTGTATCATGTAGGACTGTTTGATATAAACAAGTAATTTACATGAGAAAATAAGTTTTCGGGTTGTCAGTTCTTTGCATGATTATAATGCGAAAAGTATTTTCAGACTGATACTGTATTATCTCAGCCATTTACAACAATATTTTGTTTCAATTATAATAACTTTTTTTTAAATATTTTTATTTGGCATTGTTTGCAAACTGATACCATTTTTTTCTAGAAGTATTTCTTTCTTAAGCTTCAGTTTAAGATACACGCCTTTATTTGTAGGCTTTTTAGGCCGCGGCCCCATCTCTACGGCGCGGCGCCGTACGCCGTGCCGTAGAGATACTTAATACTTAATACTTCCTTATCACCTCATTCTGTAGTCGATATTTATGATAGTGTAACAAGAGCAGCAATTTCTAGATAAAAAGAGATGTAAGTTTTCTTTTAATCAATCGCAGCTAGCCCAAGCCATTGAAAAGCTTATATGCATTATTACTATTTTTTTAAATAAATAATGATAAATATTGGACTCCAATCACATACAATACTAATCCTAAAGTGCTTAATGCACTTGTGTTATGGAAATCAGAAAAATAACTTTTAAGGCACTACTTTTTTTTACTAATAAACAAATTATTTTTTGCCCATATACAGGTGCTATTCCTAAGAGAGATGGAGACACCATCGCCCCTCTCGCTCGCACACACCTGACAGTATACATCATGACAGGTGGCATGTAACGGCCGAAGCCACATGCTACGTTCTTAAGGCGAGTTATTTTAGTCAACTGTTTGAATTTCAAACTAATTTTATGAAGAGTTTTTAGTCTGTATCTTTGAAAATACTCTATGCATAACACAGTGTAGAGTCGAGTAGTAAAATGTAATAGTTTTACTGCATTTTTTGGGGTCAAAATGTATGAGGGTTAAATAGTCTGTGTTCGGGCTTCAGACAGATGGTAGGCGCGTGCGGTCAAGTGTGAACTGATAAAAAACTAGACCTTTTTTTCTTAGACATCCGTATTTTGAATGAACATCTTTAAGGGTGACTTGTGCTTTGGGGTGAGGTGAAGGTATTCTTGAGTGGTTTTTCAATAAGCGTAACGTCTACAAAATATTTAGATAACAATTAATTATGATATTATTTATGACCTTTCAAGTCACATATTTAAAATCAGTGTGAAACTAAATGTTAGCGCTTTTAGAGCTATTGGGAAGCGCCTTTTACTAACGGCCTGTTTGACAATGTTCTCATAATAAGTTTTGGTCACTGTTATCTGCTGAATTGACTTAACTACTTGATTTAATACCACTAGTCTAGCCTGGAGACAAGAGCGAACCCATTTCAAATAAAATAAAATAAATTAAGGTCGTATGACCCCTACGGGGCAGAGGGCGTCTACAGTGCGTCGCCATCCCGTTTGGCCTTAAGCTTCGTGCTTAATGTCATCCTATGTCCTTTGCTTAACAGATTCTTGAAGCGATTTCCTTTTTGTTCCCTCCAGTTTCCAACACTATTCGTTGATTCGTCGATAATGAAACAGGCCCTCAGTATTATTTGTCAATCAACCATCAATAACTACATTATTTGAAATCTTTAAAGATACTGTTGTGGGTTCACTTAATATAGTAATTGAGGGTACACTTCAAACAATAAAAGTCAGTTGTCATCCAATCGCTGTTTCATTCACACGCTACATGGTGGCAGCGGTGGGATTATTTAAACGCGAGTGATAGTGTTACCGATCGTTAAATTGCGTATATCAATCTGGGTATTGCTGTTAGCTTCTTCGATTGAATAAAAATGGAGCACGCGAGACCTCCGCCCAAGTTGTGCATGGATGGCAGCCCCGTCAGCAGGGCTGACACATGGAAAAGATGGAAGACACAGTTTCAATTGTTCCTAAAAGCCTCAGGCGTGTATTTGTTCTTCTTTGGAAGAGAAGTCTTTTCAAGCCAGACTAATAAACCTCATAGGACTCGAATAATTACGACAGTTCAATTTAATCTACCAACACAGTCATATTATCATCTATGGTTTAATTAAATTCGATTTAACTAACAGTAGGATAGTGTAACATGCCTAACCAAACGTCGGGTCCGATCGAGATTGATACGAGGCTTCGGTTTCTAACACAAACCAATATAACTGAACTGATATCATTAATGTGCGGATTAGTTTGAGGAAAACGTAATGTATGCTACACATAGCAAGATATTGTATAAGAATCTATGGGATTAAAAATAAAGACGAACACAATGAGCGCAGCGAATTTATTGTATCGATGTTCGATTTAAACCTTATACACACAATAGAATGGGTAACAATGTTGATATGTAGGTATGCATAATCAGATTACAGGTTTGTAGGGATAATATCTGGCCCTACAGAATTAATTTTATTATTTTTATCATCACTAGAGATGACTTGACCGCGATGAATTTTGAGGGATATAAATGAGTGATGAATGTCAGAAATTCGTAATGGGCCCGCTAGTTTACTCTAAATAATACAATAGTACTCGTAGGTACCTATATGAGTGCCTTTATTTGATACAAGTGGTCCCCCGTGACTGCGTCCGTAGGTACGTTTGATACGCACCGTAATGTTTTAAGAATAAATCGTACCTCGTTAAATAAGGTATCGACCCAAACAAAAAACACCCAAAAAAAAATTCAAATCGGTCCAGTAGTTTTTGAGATTAGCACGTTCCAACAAACAAATTCTTTACATTTATAATTTAGAGATTAGATTTGGCCCATCAGAAACTAATACTAGAAAGATGGGTTTTAGCTGTCATTGAAAGATAGCATGGAACCAAAAACCATGTATAGCTTTCTGAATTCGAATTGATCCTATTGATAACTTGATCTCTAAGTAGAATCATATTTTCTTCCATCCAATAACATTTCAAAACCTCATAACAAAACTATGAATTTTTAAACTCAAGTTAGTTTCCAATCAATTTCTACATCTGCGAAGCATTCTCCGTAAAACCGCGTTACATAATGTTTGTCCGGTACATATTACATAACATAGAAAATCAGGTTCATTAGATTACATGCAGGCAATCACCATGCAATTGCAATCAGCATTTGGCATTTTCAAACCATTTTCATGCGCATATGCAAATATTTCATGCGCATATGCAAATAAAATATACTCGTTGGATAAAAGAATGTCCGATCTCGGCGCAGATTAATTTGTAACTGCTCCAAAAGGTAAGATTATTTACATCGAAGCTTTCAAAATACACTTATGACACCATTTTAAAATAATATGTACTAATAATTATAAAATTCTGTGTCCATAAAGTAATATACAGGATGTTTAGCAGAACCATGTAGATGTAGAGTCGAATAGAAGACACCCTGTTTTGTATAATTTTTGGTTAACCTGACTATATTTCAATTGTATGTAAAGCTGATTTTAACTATTACATTTAATCAATAAAAATAAAATTAATTCACTCCATTTTTTAACATACTTACAAATAAATTACATCACAACTAAGTAACTAAGTACATACAAAATCTATAAGGTGAACATGGTTTATCTGTAAACGATAATTCCCAATTATTATTTATCTAAATAATACCATTTATTAGAACCATTTAAATTTTAGATACCTAATAGCCCTCCTGGTAATACCTGAAATACCTACACTGCCTATACCTGGGTTACCTAAGGCCGTGTCTCCGGCAGCCGTAGCCTTGATCAGAGCCAACCACAGCCTTGGTCAAGCGGGAATCTAATGAAATATCTCCTCAGTATTGCAAGGTGAATTTACGAATGTATACTATTTACTTTCATTTAGGGTGAGGTTGGTGATATAAATTCAATTCAATTCAAAATCTTTATTTCAATTTAGGTCATGAAATGACACTTATGAACTTCAAAATATACAGTGAAAAAAATAAAAATAAATGTGCCCTGAAAGGGCCGAAACATGTCTCCTTATCTTTTGGGCCCTACCAGCGCTTCGAGACAGAACACAGACAATTAGGCAAGTGCTGAGAAGAAACGCCGGAACAAACTCAGTCACCACTAGCTGCCGTAAAATCAAAATCATCAAAGGTAAGTACATCAGTCGGTGCAGGCTGGACGGACCACACATTCGTGTCGTTTAGATAGTCTTGAACCTTATAATAGCCTTTAGACATAAGCGTGTTTTTAACGTGTTTCTTAAATTTATTAACCGGCAATTCGACAAGATTGTGTGGTATATTATTAAAGAATTTTATACAATTTCCCATAAACGAATTACTAGTTTTAACTAATCTGAAGTTAGGAACGACAAGCTTGTGTTTATTTCTTGTGTTATATGGGTAAATGTCGCTTTTCTTCATGAAATTATCTAAATTTTTACGGACGTACATTATATTATCAAAAATGTATTGAGAAGCCACAGTTGATTTTCTTAAAGACCTCTCTCAGGGAGTCACGAGGACTAAGTTTATAAATAGCACGAATGGCTCTTTTCTGCAAAATAAATATGGTTTCAATGTCTGTAGCAGAACCCCACAAGAGAAGACCGTAAGACATAATAAAGGTTTTTATTTGTTAGCAATTCGGTAATTTTCTTAATGCTTGTGATTAAATGATTACATGAAAAGAGAAACAGGAAAATTAAAACGATATACTGGAGATCCCTTCGTATGAGTCTGCGCATGAAATAGGAAAAGTTGTGCAACATGTGCAAATCACATTTTGTTTCAAACTAGTTCAAAACAATGAATCTAGAGTAAACAATTAAAATATAGTAATGAATAAAATAAAAAAAAACGTTGTTTCTAGTTTACTTAATTATTATATGTTTCAAATCGTTACAATCGTTAAAAAGAAGTCCAATCGTTACTGTAATGAGCCGTGCTTACATATAAAGCTTTACAAATTTACCTATGGCAAATGGCAATAGCTCCAATATCTAATATTTCTTCAAAAACTACATCTGTTTCCCAGTTCTCATAGTCGATGTTACTTTTTTCCTAACCTATCATTATTTGATAGTGACAAATGACGTGAAATAACACTCGTGAATGACACCAAATGACACATAATGGTGGTGGGTGTCAATCTGTGCCACTCCTATTATTTGGAGACATCCGAAAGTAAACAAAAATGTTTTATGGTTCGAACACAAGTTCTACTTTACTGATACAAAGCTAGAAGTCGATAATGCCATGCATGATTATTTATTTAACAAGAACAAAAAACAACTAAAATGATTTTAGATTTTGTGTAGAAGTTGTGAGAAACTGAAATGTAAGAATATTAATTCTCAATTAAAATGATAAATTAAGGATTGAATCAAAGAAATAAATGGTAATAATAATAATACAATACAGATCATTTTACTTGGCAGTGCCAGTGTATAAAAAATACCAGATTTAAGCTGAGAAAAAGTAAACAAATCAAAAATAATAATACTATTTTTACTAAAGAAAAGTAATTACTCAATAAAGAAAGTGAAATTAAAAAGCATTTTATCACGAGCTTCTTAAAAAGGCACTTCATATTAAAAGTTGTTGCTTGCTAACCAACATTGGCGATACTGTTTTCCCAGCTAACACCAATATTGTCAACAAATAAATAAAATGGTGTAAACAAAAAGCCAACTTTCCTAGAATCGGCTCAAGTATTTATAGGTTAATCGTTTGTATTGAGTTTTTGTAGCTTCACTGTTTTTATTTTTCGATACCTTTATAATTATTCTTTTAGATATTTTTATAGAGTCCGTGCAGAAATCAGCTTAAGTTTTGAAGACGCGCCTAATCGGATTAATAATTATTTTTTATGTTTGTTATTTTACTCAAAATAAATAAATAAATAAAACTGAAGGGACTAAATTATCACGTTATGATATAAATTAGTGAACTGATTTCTCCAGTCCGTATTTTTCTGCTAGTCGAACAATGTAAACCATATTTTTATGACTTTTAAAATAATATCAGTAATTAAAATTCATGAACTATTTGACTTAAAAAGATAATCGTATATTCAACGAATACTGGCCGATGTAGGTTATGAGATTTGTGTTTACGTATCTCATTTTAAAATGAATTATTTATTTGAAGAGGAATATCAAGATGGTTTATAAGCAAAAAAATAGACTTTAGTTACCTATCTGATAGATAGGTGCAAATCTAAAATGTTGGGTTTTTGGTAACAAAAATATTTGGATAAACTTAAAAAAAAACCAAAACTATAATCGTCGAATTAGCTAGCCTGAATGATGCTTCTTGCATGGGATTACATATCAACACATAATCGTATGTTTCATGAATAGTGAAACACTACTTATACTGGAAATATTGTATAAATGTATTTTCCAATCCCAACTATTGAAATTGGTTTCGGTTCGAAAAATGACATCAGCCGTGAATCCCATTTTCAGAATACAAATCTAACTCTATAAAAATGGGTTATTCTTTATTCCATTTTCGATGAATAACGTAACTTCGTTACGCTGAAACTAAGGCTTCTATTTACCTCATCAAGATTTAAGAATAGAATACTATTTTCGAAATATGTTCAAGTAAATAGCATTTGCCAAAATTGGTTTAGATAACTACTCGAATCGAATCAAAGGCTTTCGAAAATGGAACGCACAGTTCAAAATTCGTTATCAAAACTAAGATAGCAAAAAAGAGCGTGAAAGAAACTGAAATAGGGCATGGCAGTCGGTTGTCTTTACCGAATTCTCGTGACCCGAAGAGCACACTAGCGCAAACCACCCTTGTGTGAATCGGAACGTGCCGTGTAACCTTCCCTGGCACGAGCTGTTCGTTAGTATCGCGTTGCTCTCCGAAGCAGGCACCCGCGTGCTGCCAACCGAAAAACGAACGGCGATCGGACATCTCAACCTCATTGGTGTCAACGAAAAAACAAAACGTCACTTTTTAGCGGGAATGTGCTGTGATTTTTAATCTGTGACAAGTGTGTGATGTGTCAATGATACAGAAACGGATCTAGCTGAATGTAAGCTATTCTTGTTGATTTATATTACTGGCCGCGTTTCGGTCTAAATATGTGTTATGAGACGGTTTTTCTCTCTGTAATATTAGATCTGGATTGCAATGTGTGCCATTTCGACGGAAATGTCTGGTTTGAAAAGCATGTTTATTTTAACGACAAGAATCGAATTCGAAAATTGAATTGTGTATGTTTAACTGAAAGCTTTGACGTTTGACAAATTAAAGTGCTATTCAACTGTTTTTTTGAATTATCACATTTTGCTTCTAAAAGCATAAATGAAACCATTATTTTCATATAATTTTTATTGATCGATCGAGTAGGTAACTATGTGAATAATAAAATTTGTTATTTATTATTTTATAGGAATATTTGACTGCAAACGCTGCAGCGAGCTTTTTGATATTCATAACAAATTGGTTATGTTTGTTTCAAACTGAAATGTAAAAAAAATACATATTTAGTTATGTTATGATTATGAATTCAAAATTGAAATATGATATTTTATAACAACATTTTCAACTCAAATGGTAACAAATATCTGCGGAATACGCTTTACCGTAAAAGCTGTGGCACGCATTACATATACAAAACGAATTAGTATTTATTGCTTCAAATTTAAATGTAAAACATGAATTGATATTGGTAGTTATTGAGTACCTATTAATAATTTTACATTTTCATAATAAGAGATTTAGTAAAAGTAACAACTTATAGGACTAATATAAAAGAAAGCTGAAATAGGCCAAAAGCTTTTATACCGAGCATGCTAGAGCAACGAAAAAAGTATATACTGAAATGCTTTCATTAAAATTCTTCTTGTAAAGATGCTGTCAAAGCAAGTTTGATTTTGAAATTGTTTTATGAACGTTCTATTTTCAGTCTCATTACTCCACTGAAATGGAACGTTTGTTCGAAGTCCACAGTTTTGCTAAACTATAAAATTAATGTGAGTTAAACTCACATTACTTTTATATTAATTAATGTTAGTTAAACTCACATTACTTTTATATTAATTAATGTTAGTTAAACTCACATTACTTTTATATTAATTAATATGAGTTAAACTCACATTAATTTTATATTTTAGCATATTTTATTATTTTATTTTAGCACTCGTATTTCTTAGTCCTATAAAGTTTAAAACATTTCATAACGAATCGTCCAGTCCAAATGATAATATAAACAAAAAAATTATAACCTTTTTTATGATGGTAGGTAACGGATTTTGGTACAATACAGAGCTTTGGACTTTAAAGTTCAGAATGAAAGTGTATAGAGTAAACAAAATAAATAATGATAACTTAGAAGAATTATTATTGTAAATGTAATTTTACATAATGAAACTACGGGGCTTATTACGTAGTAACAGCCTAAAAACAATAGGTTTCTGAAACTTACTTGTACTTCTAACATAATATTATTTCCTTCCATAATTAATATTTTCGATACGGAATGTAATTTCTTAGAACCTTGGGAGTCGTAAATATTATAAATGAGCCCAAATGTGACGTTATGAAATTTCTTGATGAAAAATAAGGCCTTTATGTAAATTATGTTTTCTAGATGAGATAACGTTTTTTGTGGTCTAGGCATACATATAGTGGTACTATAATTTATAAACCTTAATATTGTGCCGGGGTAAGATTCATGAAAAAAAAAACAATTTAGAAAAAAACTCGAAATTAAATTGAGATTTTTACTTAATTTGTACTTCATTAGATGTGTATGTTCCAATTTCATACTGAATCGGCTAAACCGATATTGATTCAGTTTCATCCATAATTGTGTAGAAATGAAGATGATAGTTTCGTGTACTTTATAATAATATCAAAAACTTTCATAACCTATATTTTCATGATAAGTATCTACTATCGAGTTCCTCTGCAAAATATGTTATTGTTCTCGAAATTTAATTACATTTTCTATTTCTTTTAAGTCATGGAAAATTCTACTTACGTTATAACTTTAACCAAATCTACAATCTCTTATTATAATATTATGTTATAATGTTTGTTTATATGTTGTTAGCACAACATACGAATCCGTAATCAATTTGGAGTATTTGAACGTGATAAGAGCCGTGAGCCGAGAATTCCTTCCCAATTCTATTTGTTTGCCTTCTATAAATGGAACATTCATTACGAGGTATGTCCTTTGTAGGGAAACGGCTTTCGTGATATGTCTTGAAGTAGATGAAACAATATTTTTTATAACTTTTAACTAAACTACATACGCTTATTCTACTTATTTCAAAGTGGTTCTAACAAGAATGGTGCCTGTCAATGATTGGTGAAGAATAATGTAAACTATTAATTTTGCCAATTTAAAATAATTTGTAATCAAAATGTCCAAACGATAGAAATGATTTAAAAACCTGACAGACTAAGAGCTTTTACTCTTTAACTACCTTTCGTTATTTTAACCCCTGACACGAAAAGAGAGAGGTTTTATAATAGTTTAACATGTCTGCCTGTGTGTCGGTCTGTGGTATCGTAGCTCCCAAACGGATGGACTGATTTCCGTTTAGTTTTTTTTATTATCACATTTTTCAGGAAAATCTTTATTTAATTTCTTTAAAATTTTGAACTAGCCATTGTTAACCTTCATATTTGTTACGAGTTACCTTTTTTTATTAAAATTTTAATGTTATACATTAATAATTTCAGAGTGTCAATAACTCTAAATAAAGTCTATTTCTCACTCAAACATGCAAGCTCTGCTTTTGTTTCTGCTATTAACTATTGATCTTCAACACCAGAAATCCGATAGAACTGCCATTAGCAATGTAATTAATTTCGTACCTAATCAAAGTTCTGCGCATCAACCTATTAATTTATGTTACAGTAACACTGCCTACGCATTTCGTAAAGGTTAAACTTGACATTTTGCCCGTTTATTTTAGGCTTTAGGAGGTAACAAGACTTTCAAAGGCTGAATTAGGCTGTATAGTTTGACTAAGGGTCATGTTAGTACCTAATGACCGTGAGTCACCCAGAGTTTACTGGTTCGAAGAAAATTGAAAAAGAGAAAACTTGCTATATTGGATCAATAAATTTGTAATTTTACCTTTAGTAAAACTAGACGCCTAGCTGTAATGAAGGCTTAACATTTCCTTTATTCTTACAAACTTTAAAAAAAGGTGATAATCAATTCGATCTAGCAGCGTATTGCGATCCAACTTAATCCGTTAAATTCTGAGGCAGATCAATTCCCACTCAGTGTTAACGAATATTATTATTATTATTTTATATTATAATAATACTACGATGGTATGAATATTAATATTTATACGGTTATATTATAGTAATATTATCAATATAATTCGAAATTGTTATAAGAATTGCTAATTTGACAGTAAAGCAGAGCTGTTTAACTGTCAAAACTGCATCGCAATACGCACCCTGTAATGTTAGTTGATATCGTTGGAATTAGATGCAATTTTGAGTATGGCAATCTATGAAAGCTTCCAAGCACGTGTGTATTATTTCGTAAGTGTATGTATGTTCGTATATTTTTGTGATTTTACTCAGTCTATATTTTAAAAAAAGTTGATTTAACACAAATGCAGCATTAAAACACTCTATGCAGACATTAGAACAACGAGATTTCTCCCAAACTACTTAAAGTAAACAACCAAAACTTTGCCCTCTTTGCAATTAACTAAAAGTATTTTAATTTGTCCTATTTGAAGTTTGCAAGATTTCAGTAAAGTTGTTTTAGGATTAGTATTGTTACTTCTAAGATGGGGTCATCTGTATTTTAATTTGTCTACTAAGTAAATTATAGATATAAAATAAAAGGAATTACAGCACTTTATATTGTGGTAGTAGTAGCGTAGGTTGGACGTCCACTGACAATATGGACAGGTGTACTTGTAAAGATCGCAGGATTACACTGGATGCAGACCGCTCACAACCGGTCGCTGTGGAATACCGTTGTGGAGACCTATTGTATGTTCAGCAGTGGACGTCCTTTGGCTGATAATGATGATGGTATAATCTTATTCAACTACTGCTATTGATTTTCTCGTGTAATTCAAGTATTTATTAAATCGTAAATATGCTATGGGATTTGATAAAGTTTTCATTTATTTATAGATATTTTTTTTGCTTCAGGCTGCCAATTCGCTCACGAAGAAAGTCTAGTTTAGACATGAAAATAATATTAATTTCAGTGTCCAATCCAATAACTGAAATACTAGAAATATTACCAATACCATTCTAATTGAAACAATATTAATATCTACGGCTTGAGTAATCGTCTCCATCGGACAATCGTTATACTCCAATTCGATTTCAATTATTACTCGATTGTTATAAATCTGCAGCTATAGATCATTCGTCGAAAAACTCGACGTCAATCATACCTCTTCGTACGATTGACGATGACTGATTGATTGATTGATGATGATTGATGATGATGATGATTGACGATGAAAAATGGATTTCTTTTTATAAATGGCAGAGTGATGATGAAAATTTAATTTAACAAATAAATACACGATTTTGGCTGTTTTAAAAACATCATAACTCCAAACTACGTCAGTAGTTACAAGTAAGCCATCAGATGATAAGTGTTACTAGCGATCCCGGCAAACTTCGTATCCTTGCCCTCGGCGGCCCCGTCCCCGCTACATATATTTTGACACCGTTTAAACCTCCCTTGGACTTTCATGAATATTTCAAGACTAAAATCAGCCAAATCGGTTAAGCTGTTCTCGAGTTTTAGCGATACTAACACAAATATCAATTCATTTTTTCAATTCTCGGGTTCGATTCTCGGTCGGGTCAATGTAGAAATCATAATTTTCTATATTGTCCCGGGTCTGGGTGTTGTGGTACCACCGTTGTGTGTGTCTTCCATAACACAAGTGCATTAGCTACTTACTTTGGGATCAGAGCAATGTATGTGATTGGTGTCCAATATTTATTTATTTATGTTTATTATATTTTAATAACGCTCTTTCAAGACTTTGTAAGACTGATTTTTTTGGGAAGTTATTATGTTTTTTTTGGGACGTAACTTAGTTCCATACAGCCCTGAAGTTTTCTGCAATAACTCGCGCTTACATCTTAGAGAGCTGCAAATCTGGGTTAATACTAGATATCCAAATAGACCCGATAGATTAATAAATTTAAAACTATCATTAAAGAAACCCTAATGACAAAAGGGTATTATCAAGTAGTTGATTATTATATAATGATAATGTATGAACTTGCTTTAATCACCACAAATATTGTAAACCTTTTGAACAGAGGCATGACTGAGTTTATTGCGCAGCTTCTTCTCAGCACTAGCCCACAATTGTCCAGAAGCAGTAGTAGGGTTTATATAAGTGCTCCCAGTGGTTTCTTTATGCAGAAATAAATGAATTTTATGAGTTTTTATGAATCAAGCAAAATCCAAAATGCAGCTTTACCGCAATAATTGAAATTAGAAATGTAACTTACGACCGGCATGACAGATAGTTTGGAAATTTTAAGATTCGGTTTTTTTATGCAGAACATTTTTTCGTTGCTGTCCCATGCATTAAGTATTTATCAAACAAACCTTAGGAAACGTTGGCCATAATTATTTTAACACAAACTTAGATATGATTTTTCTCTTCGTTATATCTTAAAATTATAACAAACTACGATTTAATCGTGTAACTTTTAACTTACGTATATAACACAACTATTTACTAGCTCATTTTGATACAAACGTATAAACAGTTCTGTTCTTACATAATTATCCGCGCTGTGCCCAAAGAAATTAAAAACATAAACTTATTTTTTCATTTCGCTCCATTCTGGTCAAGTGCCAACTGCTATTTAGATAAAACTTTATTTCCATACTGCCAGGGAATTTTCTGATACGAGCACATACTCATTGTAGATTTTTTCATATAAGTATTACGAACAGGATAAAAGGTTTGACCTTTTTAATATTCAAAACGGAGAATGTATGTATGTATCAGTAAGAAAGTACTTGAAAATCCGAGCTAGTCTGACTATTAAAATATTTATTGGTTAGCTCTTTTTACCTGAATTAAAAAAGCTACCTTATACTTGAAATGAGACCTTTGCCCAGCAGTATGACATTTATAGGCTAACTACTTTATTTTTAAAGGCGCTATTATGTACATTGTAACACATACTATGTTTTTTCAATAAAAAAAACACATAAATTGTCAAATTTATATATATTTTTTTATCTATTGCAACAAAATCCACAGCTCTCAAAATACAGTTTTATATGTTTCTTAAATACAAATCATACAGCCAACATTGGATTTACAATTTATAAAACAAAGACATATAAGTGTGAGCGTGACTGATGTCGTCGATCTTCTTATGCAATTAATTCAACGATATAAATATGGATTAATTTGAATTATCATGTTTATGTGTATGTGTATGTGTGTGTGTGTGTGTGTGTGTGTGTGTGTGTGTGTGTGTGTGTGTGTGTGTGTGTGTGTATGTGTGAGTGTGTGTGTGTATGTTTGTGTGAGTGTGTGTGTTTATTCTAGGAGTCATATCCAGTAAGTTCAAGAACGCGTTTTTTAAATGATTTTTTACTTAGGTGATATTAGGTTATTGTTGCTAAAAACATCTTATAATTTAAATAAGTTTCTTAATATTTTACTTGGTAATTTTCACGTAACTCGCTTCACAAGTAAGTAAGCAGTGCTACGTACGATTGGTAAAGTATCAAATACTCAATATTATCACGGTATAAAATTTATAACCGTAAATATTAAAATGCGACAAATTTCATAGTAAGTGTAAGTAATACGTTAAAAAAATATGCGGATACACTATGTTTGTTTGAACATAAAACTAATACACAAAAAACCGCTGTATGTCGCGATAAAAAACTCATATTTTTACCATATTACTATCTCTAACTATTGTCTAAAATATCGATACATCATGTTCATATCGACTGGGCTCGCTCGGATGGCAAATCGATGCCGTCTATCACTCGTATCGCGTAAAAATCACTCTGTTGTATGACTGCGTTAGGGGCACGCACACGAATACGTTAATCGGTAGTTTTGATAGATACTGTCCAAATAGGTAATGAAAAAAAATACAACTTGCTTTTAACACCAGTGAAAAAATCGAAGCGTCACTTCCCTTCCTTATTCACGTGAATGTAGTGTTTGTAAAAGTTTTCAAATTAAAGCAATTTGTTGACACATTATCTTGTGATAAAAAAAAGGTAATCTGAAAATATTCTTGAAAATAATTCCGACGCACAATGTGAAATGCACATTGTTTATAGGTAGGTATACTCTTTTATTACATAACTTCGCGTTACGTTAGCAGACGTAAAAAAATCCGACAAAATTGTGCACAGATAAGGTTTTTGACGTTAATACAGTCAAAGTAATATTGTGCAATCGACCGCGTAACTATCTGTCGTCTGCGATAAGCCTATAAATGTAATGTTATGTTATGACTAAGTTATATGACAATGTAACGCGGGGTGAAAAGTATTAGCATTATGGGGTGAAAGTGGGAGAAAAGGGGTGGAATGAACACAATTGATGATGTAATAACTTAGCCATTTTAGGATAAGCTTACGTAAACTAAGTAGGTACTTACTTTAAGTTACGAGTAACACAACTGATCGAATGACATATTTTGTAAACTAATTCAGTTGGTATAGGCTTACAAATCGCTCATTTGCAAGAAGGACGTCACATCTAAAAAACCGGTGATTTTTAGTTACATATACACAAAGAATGAGAAAATTTTACTTTATTTTCTGACAAAACGACACAACTCGTAACCGTTAAATGAGCGAACGAGACAAGTTGTGTCGCTATGTGTCTGTCTCATTCGAACGCGTACGTTTTTTCGATACCGACTCATTTTAGTTGTCGCGAGGTCGTCGAAGTGATTGCACGTTCTTGTTCTTGTTAATAGCGACACAAATCGTTTTATGACGTTATTCTTGAAAAGGTTAGTAACCGAGCAAATTTAAAAATTTAGTGCAAACACGACACATCATGTTTTGTGCCGTTGTTCAACTTGAAATTTTCGTCTCTAATATGAGTCCTATTTAGCTTTGTGTCGTTATTGATAATCAAACATAATCCGCTTTGTATGAATTAATTAACTTACTACGTTATTGATAATAATAAATAAAAAAAGTTAAAGTTTTTAAACGACACATTGTTTGAAAAGCTATTATTGTTGCTAAACGCCGCGCATGGTATAATGGTATAATGGTTGAACATTTTTTGATATTACGTTTTATACAATTATTTTTTGTTTTCAGTCGATTAAATGTACGTATTATCTACGATAGTGTTTGTATCGTTCGACAAATTATATTTGTGTTTTGTTCGTCAAATTTCTTATCTGACTATTGAAAAATTTTGCCATCAGTAAATTAAGAAGACTGCAAAATAAATTTAACAGAGACCAACATGAATATAGATGATCAACGTGAACTAGAGCCCTTTCTGACTGTGAGCAGCAACTCCTCATCTTCTTCCACAGCTACTGGAACTACTAGAACTAATTCTAAGAATAGCGTTCAGCGTTCATTCTATACTCATTATTATTTTTATTTTATTTTATTAGGAAAACAATACAGGTAACATTCAAAACAATAACAAAAAAAAAGCGAGTAACTAATCTAACTAGAATGATACCCTAAAATAGTTTTCACAACATGATTTGCATGCAGTTGTAGTTTTAGTAATTAAATGTAAGTAGCAATTACACCTTAAATATAAGACAGCTTTTTAAAGTTTTTTAGATTAAATGTTAAGTTAAATGTGACTTGATATAATAATAAAGTAATTTTAGTCCAGTAAAGCTTTTGTAAGAATATCTTTAACACGCTTTCGAAACAGTGGTATCCTGTGCTCGAAGATATCCAGCAGACAGGGGTTGCTTTTTGTGCATGTATTATATAGTCTACACATCCTTAGCAGTGGCTGATGAAACGAAATATTGTTGCGTTTTAGAGGAATGTCAAAGGATTTAGGCCTGCGTGCATTTTGCCTAATATTTAGGTTAAGTTCACCAAGAAGGCTGGGGGAATAAATATGCGAGTGGAGTAATTTGTGCAGATAAATTAGTTTCTGCTCATTCCTACAAGTTTGCAGCGAAGTGAGTCCAAATTTGAGGAGTCTATCTTTGTATGAAGAGCAAGTTCTGCCCAATCTCTCCCTGTAACAGACGGTTCTTAGAAGCCTTCCCTGCACACGCTCAATTGAGGCAGAGTGAACCTTATAATATGGTGACCATACTACTGACCCATACTCAAGGGTGCTTCTAACCAAGCTAGAATACAGGCAGAATATTGCTTGTTGACTCCTGAAACCCTTTGTATTTCTGGTGATGAAGCCCAACAGTTGAAGAGCTTTCCTGGTTATATCATCATAGTGGACCCGAAAAGAAAGGCTCTCATCAAAGAAAACTCCAAGGTCTCTAGCGACTGAGTGACGATCCAGCTCGTGACCATGAATGCTGTAACTAAAGGTAATTTTATCCTTCTTCAAGGTGAAGGATAAAGTAAAGCACTTTTTTATGTTTAGAAACATTCTGTTCTGACTACACCATTGTGTTATGGCATCCAAATCTCTTTGGATTGCCTCGCAGTCGTCTGTGCTCTCTATTGAGCGAAACAGTTTCAAATCGTCAGCGTACATTAAGCAGTTACTAGATATCTTGTTGGGTAGGTCGTTGATAAATATTACGAATAATAGGCCCAGATGAGATCCTTGGGGAACTCCCGATGTGACCGTTACGGGTGAGGAGAGATACCCCTTCAGCGAGACCAGTTGAGACCAGTTGATAACTCTTTATAATTTTATACATTATAAAAGATTTGATATTCATTTTATCAAGTTGATTATTTGTCTAATTATTTATTAGACTGTCATTTGCTTTGGACTTGTTTGTAATAAAACAATAACCATGAAAATATTATTTTCTGTACTATTAGTATTTCATTTTAAATCCTAAAAATACGAACTATTTATTATAAACAATGACACAAGAAAGATAATTCACAAATTTTAAAATATATTTTTTTACAAGAACGACACAACTTTACCATTTTCACACTTAAACACGAATAGCAAAAAACTGTCTGCATTTCTATTTACAAGCAAAACTATTTTAAAAAGCTGAATTCATGGGGAACAAAATAAAAATAATTATATGGTCTTACATGGAGCAGTTACTTTTTTATTAAATTTACAAACTTTAAAACCTAATTTCCCAAAATATGCTCATTTTTAATTGTGACATCCTTCTTGCAAATGAGCGAAATATAGTTCTTGATAAATATGATAAGAAGAATTATGCAGGAAGACACAATTACCTACATTCCATTAAAAAAGTGACACCATAAATGCTTAATACAATTTGACCGGCCCAACCTTACAAAAAAGAAGATCCACAATAATATTTTTATAAATATAGTCCTACTTCGTTTCCATATTAGAAAGAAGTTTCACCAAAAAGTTAGGAAACTAACATAATTATGCGGTCCGATATAACGGAACATTAACCTCGGTTTTTTTGCGGCGATCGCTGGCATCACCCCAGGAGAAGAAAAAAAAGTTTTTTGTATAATTCTCACATTAATTTTCTCAATGGAACGGGAGCATTGCGTTTTTTGACGGTTTTGATACGTATTTCTTCAGGAATTGCATGAAGTTGACAACATTTTTGATGAGTTATCTAGCTTATCTCATCTTATAAGGTCAATTAGTGCTCAAACTTGGATTAAAACTAGTTTTAGTGTGTTTCATAAAGTACAGGAAAAACTATATTTCTTATTTATTTATCTATTAAAATTCACATAAATAGGTATTTTATACGACGTGTAGGTTGCCCTCATAAGGTGTCCAAATACAGTAGCGGTTTGTTATATAGGAATAAAATAATTGAGCAGCTCATGGTATTCTGTCACTATTCCATTGTGGTTACACTGCTACAGTTCTATTAAAGTATCTGCTAACCATCTGTCAACTCCATCAATACTTACGCGAATCAACTGTGAGTCAACTACCTCAGAGCAAATGGAAGTTCGAATCTATTCGGATAGTTACCCGTGTGACTACTTCGCGCATAGTCTTGTGCAACTTGGACTTAGGGCGGTTGCAGACTTGCGATTTTTTCAACGTTTAAAGCTTGTATAAGGGCATTTCTACAGAAACGACTGATTGACCTACTGGAGCAAAAAAACTACCTTTAAAATTTAATAACGTGTCTCAAAAAAATCACACGTATTTATACAACTCTTGGCCTGATGGAGAGCATATCAAAAAAACCACCAGGTTGTACATATGGCTTTAAAAAAATCTTGAAGTTCAAAAACGGGCAGAATTTGGCCTAAAATGGAGTGTCCGGTTCCCAGAATTTACTCGTTTTTGTTTCATAACTTTTAAAATAATGACTTACTCATTATTATTTCTACATTCCTGTAACAAGGGATAAATAATGAAGCCATAACAGTGTTTATATTGATTCTGAATCCTTTAGTTTTGATACAGTGACACATTAAAATATTGTCCGAGGGGTGTACCTCAATTCGGTGAAATTTACTTTTATTTACCTATAGCACTATCTACGCTTATTAGAAACGGTTACTATGGATTCCCGCCATCTAACCGTTGCCCCCGAGCGGCCGAGCACCATAGACGGGGGACTTGTTGCGTTGAGGAGCAATTTTCAGAGGTTCGAAATCATTCGGTGTTTTTGGTTTAGGGTAATTTCTCAAATCGGTGTGCCACTTAAATTATGTTTCTGAAGTATTTTTGGAGATTTGTGCTAAAATTATTAAGTGTTTAACTGCATTTTGCCGTAACATTTAGTTAAAATTACTGTTACTCATAATATTTTTGAGTAATTTTATGTATTGTGATATTTCCTCAATTCCGTGGATCTCAATTCCGCTGGAAAATGGGCACCGAATTGAGATTTTACTGTGATATTATGAATTTTGCTAATAGGAACTATTAATTTATTTCATAAAATGATTATGCTGTAGATTGTGTATGGCACTGTCTTATTTTTTCTAAGACTTAGGCCAATTTTAGTAAAACTCTCTCTCTCACAATCCAATAAACAGATTGAAAAAGTGTTGACACAAAACTACTTCTTTTTAAACTTAAGAGCTTGGCTCTTGTCGGTGGAGCAATTGCCATTATTTTCTTTTTTTTGCCTTTTTCTTGTCATCCTGGTATGACATGACATTTACTTTTCCCTTACTTGGTCAAAATAACTTCTCCTATGTCTTCTTCATCCCCTCATTCCTTCCACTTTCAAAAATTTCAGATAGGCAAAATAAATGAATTGACGGTTTTATGTATTAATGGCAATAAATAGAGCAATAAAAATACACTTGAACAAAGACCTATCCTAAGTATCAAAAAAGACACATCATCATCATCATTATGAAAAGGACATCCACTGCTGAACATCGGCCAACCCCACGGCTTTCCACAGCGACCGATCACTAGCGTTCTGCATCAAGTTTAATCTTGCAATCTTTACAAGGTAGTCTGTCCATCTTGTCTGTGGACGTCCTACACTGCGTCTTTGGTTCTCCAATCTAGAACTTTTCTGCCTCAACGGCCATCAGTTCTTCGCACTATGTGCCCTTTTCATTGCCACTGAAGCGTACTGATTTTAAGGGCTACGTCCTTTACCTTAGTTTTTCTATGTATCTCCTCATTTCTGATTAGTTCTCGTAGAGAAACACTGAGCATAGCCCTCTCCATCACTCGTTATGTGATTTTGAGCTTCTTTATAAGGCCCATAGTAAGATACCATGTTTCGGATCCATATGTCATCACACACCTCCGGTATGCCAATAATATAATCGTTGTGGCAAAGACGCTGAACAACCTTGGCACTATGCTCGAAGAAATGGATGAAAAAGACGAAAATCATGTCGAGCTCCCATAGTGTACATACTCCAGTATATGTTGGGAACTAAATTCTTAAAGTTGTTGACGAGTATGAGTCTACCTGGGAATAGTAATCCAATTAGGTAGGTTAAACTTTGAGAAAGAGGTCAATCAACGATTCCAACTCAGCTAGGCAGCGTTCAGGAAATTGTGCATAAGTATCTTCTCGTCTCAATTACTCTAGTGTCGTAGGAAGACGAAAGTCTTCAACCAGTGTTTGTAACCAAACATAAATAAAATGTTGATTAGATTTTTTTGTTTATATTTCAAACAATCAATAAAGATAAGGCACAAAAACCTGAAATAAACCATTACCGATAGACCAGCAGTTATTTAACAAAACGCTTTAGGTATTTATTATTTTGGTCATTCTAATACATTATTTTTTATAAGGTTACATCAATTCTCAATTCATTTTCTCAATTCGGTGCTTTCTCAATTCGGTGCTTAACTTTTCTCATTAACCACTCAACAAAATAAAGGCAAATAGTTATTTTTAGATTCAGGGTGGGGTAAACTTAATTTTATATTATATAAATTACTTAAAAAAGCAAATTACAAATCAACCACCGAATTGAGAAAAAAAGTACCCTTCTGTAGAAATGTCCATAAGCATTCTTATGTCATTGAACACATGTGAACATGTTTGTTTAATAAGATCTTATTATTAAGTACCATGTTATTTTTTCAAAATAATTTTTAATATTTAAGTTTAGACTTTTGACAATCTTGCAATTTGGACCTTAAGTTATCGATACATATCGTCCCAATCGTGTCAAAATTAAATAACTGACACGTTTGCCGAAATTCACTTTTTGTTATTTTTAAATAATATAAAGTGTAAGCTACATTTTGGTCTATTTTTCGTTGCAATATGTATGATATTCGCGAAGATATCATAATTTTAGTAACTCTATTGACCACATATTACAACAAGGTTTGTTAAAAAAGTTTCGTGGAAAAACTGAATAAATGACAAAAAAATTAAATAACTACAATTGAGGGTTTTGACATACCTACCAACAAAATCAATAAGTGACTTTGTTGAATTCTGCCACATCTGACTCGGAAACATTGTTACAAAAATTGGTTGTGGCAAAATTGAATAAGTGCTCTTGTTTAATTTTTCATTAAAACATTGTATTATATATTTTTATCATAATCAGCCAAAGGACTAGTCCACTGCTGAACTTAGGCCTCCCCCACGATTTCCCACAAAGACTGCAATCTTTACAAGGTCGTCTAAGGGTCTCCAATGTAGAACTCTTCTGCCCCAACGACCATCAGGCCTATTCCGGCTTGTTAGGGAGGCTGGAACTTATTAAACCTACGTGCGAGACGATTTGTGATAACTCTTGAATCAGCTTGTTGACATGGCTCAGGGCTGAGGTGGTAAGTTTTGTTTATTTATACTGTATTGCACAAACAGAGTTTGTACAAAAGGTGTACATAACGCCATATGGCGTTCTCTACCAGTCATACCTTTTGTCTCCTTTTTTGAAAAATAACACCACCAAACTCCTGTTCCATGACTTAGGCAGCCCTCAAGCAGCACGGAATTAAATAGTCTCTGAAGGACTTTGAGTACCGGTGTTCCCCCCCTTTTGAAGGCTCTGCTGTGATTCCGACCTCACCAGGTGCCTTGTTGTTTTTAAGCTGTTTCAGGGCCATCCTTATCTCGTAGAGGCTGATGTCCGGGATGTCTTCGGTGTAGTGTCGGGTCATGATAGCTTTTGGATGTCCAGCCTTAGCTATTAACGGGTTCGGCAACTGAGGTGTACAACTGCCCATAGAACTTCTCGATCTCCCTCAAAACATCTGCTTTTGTCGACGCTACACTGCCGCCCTCCGTCTTAAGCTTCGTCAACAGGCTTTGCCCAATAGACATGTCTCTTGCTTGGGAGCCTTGTTTTCACTCTATCTATCAGTTCTTTAACACTGTTCGTGTTAAAGGAAGAAATGTTGTGTTGTAGGGACTTCCATATTCGTCTTTTCACCTACTGTAGTTTTCAACATTAAAGGAGGTCTTCAATGCTATAGATCGACGTTCTGCTATAAGGTCGAGAGTGTGGATCGAGAGTCTTAGAGGACGATTTTTACGGCCAGGACTAAAAATCTTAGACCCCACTGTTTGAATAGTTTCCATAAACTCGTTGTTTATTTCGTCCACTGAAACGCAATTCTTTAGGCACTCAAAGCGGTTTGACAACTCGAGTTGAAAGCTCTCGGGATTTTGGATATGGGCACGAGTAGGTCGGAGCGTCGACCTCATCAAGCGAGACCTTTCCAATTTGACATTAAATTCCATGTGCCTCGAACCATCCGGTAAACACTACCTACCGGTCTTTATTCAGTTGATCACGGAGACATCATTAAATAACCGTTTCTTGGTAGTCATGATGAAGTCTATCTCATTTCTCGTCGTGCCATCCGGATTCAACCAGGTCCATTTCCTTTGAGGTGGCTTCTGGAAGAAATGTACCCTGGCGTTCCTTTCACCATATTAAAAGGATCGATAAGATCCGGAATACCATTATACGCTCCAGAACTGGAATAGCAGATGTAGGCGAAAAGACAGCAAAGCTTAAATGGGAGTAGGCGGGGCATGTGTGTAGAATGCACCCGAATAGATGGGCCCAAATCGTCACGCGATGGATACCACCAGACGAGGTGGAGTGACGATCTGTTCAGCTTTGCGAGAAATTGGGTGTTGTTGGCCGCTGACAGAGACAAATGGATAGAATTGGGGCAGACCTTTGCCCAACAGTGGGATGATGTAGGTAATATAAAAAAAAGTGTTACTTGGTTGTGTGCCAAAACTTGCAAAAATGACGTACAAAAACTTGATAATTGCAATTTTGTTATAAAATACGTTTGTGGCAAAACTAAATAATTACTTTTTTATTTTTATATTTAAAATAATATAAAGTAGCATTATGATAGACTATTTAAATTATGAAGTTGAAGCAGTTTCATAACATATCAAAATCTCGACAGTAAATTTCCTTCGGCTTGGAATGTTATCGCCATTTTTGTTTAAAAAAATCACAAAAACTCAAATATCTCGGAACTTTGGTTTTGTTGGTTATTTAATTTTGCCACGACGGGGACGATATTTTTAGGCACACTGCTAAGGGTAAGAATACGCTATCGGATGAAGTTATTTTGAATATTCATCTTCAGTCACATCGTCACCTACTATCAGATTAGATGGTGGCTGAAAGTTTGGATATTCTTAAAAAAAAAATAAAGCGTATCGCCGACCAGAAAACTGCACATAATAAACCGAAATAACCATCATCATCATAATCCCACGCTGAACATATCATCCACACAGTTTTCCCCAGCGAATGGTTGAAATTGCTTACATTCAGTGTAAATCTGCGCTCTTTACAAGGTCATCTATCTGTCTTACCAGTCGTCCTAAGCTGCGTCAATGGTCTTTTAGCGCAATGAATTAGGTAACAAAGGGAAGCGCTTCCTGGGTGTTCAGGATTGTATGGAGATAAGGTTTATCAATGGAGTTAGGCTGTCAGCGCCATCTAGCCGATGCGGAGCCGAGTTGAGTTGTCATGTGCATCGCCACAGTCTCTAATCTAGAACGTGTCCGCACCAACGAAAAGATCATACAAAACACGCAAATCTGTAACCGCCCTAGTGTAAAATGCAAGTCCGCAGCGGTATGCACCTGACTACATAACTCTCAATAGCCGGGATGTAAGTACTGGCTGGCTTTCATGGATGAGGTTTGTCGGGGTGTAAGCGGTTTTTCGTTAAATTTCCTTTTAGTGGTGGCTTAGATAGATACACTTTCTCGAACGCTGATTGAATACTGTTTCGTTACATAATAAAACTAATATCCGTCAATTGTAATGCTTACAATATGACAAGCGTGAGACGATAGGCTGTGACTAAAACAATCACAAAAGTTTTATCGGGCGATAAGTTTGAAAGTCGATTTTATCTTATTATTACCAGTTACCTACTAAAGTAAGATTTTTCTCGTACCTGATAGAACTGTAAATGCTGTAAGTAATATAATGCACAACTTAATAATTGAGACATGCAATAAATGATTTGATTTGATTTGATTTGAGTATCTCGCATGATTTTCTGATATATATTAATAAGGGATACATGTAAGAATATACGAATGGGTATCATTTTGAAAATGATTAAATTTCTTCTTCTTATATTTTTTTTTCAACATAGGTACTATAGTTTTTACTAACCCTATTTGACTTTTTTATAGCCTCGCTTTTATAAAGCGAAGTGTTGTACTCACTTAAGCTTGCTTTTGCTAGTTTCTAGATCTGTAGATCACACAAGATTTGTACCTACTGGAAGTAAAAGTTCCCACTTATCCCCGCTCGCACTAGAACCCCACCCCGGATCCGTTCCTCTTGACCCATATACAAGATGCTCATTCACATCACTCCCGCATCCGCGCAAAACTTAGTTAATCTCACCGCTAAACGACATGTATATTTTTCATAAAATATATTTACTGCAAGTTTATCTTTGCAGTAATTTGTTAGGATGTTACATTTTTGATCTGCAGTGATGTCATCAACGTATGTGTGAATTTTACGGAGCGCGGTATACTCAGTGCCAATGCTTTGAAATTGACAGCGCTTCGATGTAAATAAAGAATACAAACTTGTACATTCTCCATTCTCTGCGGGCAAAGGTAGTCCCTAGCAAATATAATTTGGACGTTGTCAAGAAGAGAATGTCAAAGTCAAAGTCAAAATTGATGAATATGCTACTAGTGAATATAGTAGTCAAACATGGTCTACCTTAGAAGGCCGTATTGACACTTAACATCAGGTATGATCGTGTCCAAATATCTGGCTATCTTTATAAAAAAAAAGAGAAAATAAGCATTTTTTGGATGAGCTCGCCTCACAGTAACTCTGTTTATGCCACAATCGGCTTAGATACTCTCAGTTTTATTCAGATGTATGTACCATACTAGTCATCGTGTTCTGTTTAGTAAGTAATAAGGCTATCAGTAGTCCGAGCCCAATCTCAAAGATTTTTAGTGCCACCTATAAGAGTGAAATACCTAATGAATGTAATAGCCATGACCGAATAACCTAACATGCCAAGAACTATGATTTCACGCATTTCTTATTTGTGATGATGTAAGACGATATAGAATAGATATATTTAGCCCTTAGCTGTCAGTGATGTCACACACAAAAATATTGGTTGTACGCTTGTAAATAGTTGGAGAGTCGATAAAATGGGTCATGAAAAGTGACACGGTAGCGCCGTTTTGGTTATGGAAATGTGTTCGATTAACTGATTATTTCAATTAAAATTCGGCCGTGTATGTCAATAGAACTTCAATTATGTTTACGAGGTCGCGAGGTCTCAATTCGCGATCTACCTATAGTGGGCCTAATATCGAGATAAATTAGTAAGAAAAGCAATAGTGTTACAAAAATATAAATAATTCTAAAACCATTTACAGTAAGGAAGTAATGCCAGATGTTATCAAGCCATAATTTCGTTTTGTTACTAATTGGGTCGGCTGGCGAATATGACTGCAATGCAGCCAAAATACAATTCTCTTGTAATTGGTAACTATGGAATAAAAATACGCACTGGTGAAAATGAAAGATAATTCAGCAGTATTAACTGTGGTTGATTCGTCACTATATTTTTTTTCTTTAAAAAGGTAGCTATAGGTAGGTATATGAGTTTAAAAGGTAAAACACAATAATATTTGTTTCTTCTAATTTCATGAATTCAAACCTACTAAGTTTATACTTGATTGAATGTCAAGAAACAATCAAAGGTTTCATGACAAACCATAATTTAAGCGTGTTAATTGAATTGAGGTCAAAATATATTCAAATTCTCGTATTAACATGTCAATTTGCGCAAAGATAATTAATACATGGATTCATTAATTCTGCATTATGAAGAACTATTAATTCTGGTGCCAGCAAAATGATCAAACATTAAGCCGAGTCGGTTAAACACAATCATTTGAGTTTATTCATCAATTATTGGAATGTTCTATGAAATAGTCTCTATCTTCGTGGTTATAACCATGGATGGTTCCACGAAATACAAATTAATATAGAATGTGAGTAGTTAGAGACGAGTTTAAATTATAGCAGCTAAATAAATCAATAGAATTACTATGTAACAAGCGTTAGTTTTCGCCAAAAGATATAAATGTTGTCATTTGTTTACCTCATGCTGTCATAATTTAGGCCATAAATTAGGTATTCATTTGAATCTTAACAGAGCATTACGCTCTTAACAAACTATTAGCCTATACGTATTCGGTCGGTTCAAAAATCACTTGGACATTTAACAAGTCATTTAACCATTAGTTGAGTTAACTATCGATCTTAGGACTAATACCAAACCTGATCCAACTCGGTTTCTAATCGTAAAAGCGATGATAAGTGCAAAAGTACACTTATAGTATAAGGCATTAACAATAAGTATAAATCCCAAGTTCCATCACCTCAATATAAAACTAAAAACCTCATTGCCAATAACAAAAAGAAAGAAAGAAAGAAAGAAAAGAAAGAAAAGTATTTTATTCGGTACACTACAAAAGTACAAAAATAACATTATAAAAATGAAATTAAAACATATATAAGCAGTGAAACTAAATTGGTTTCACTCAGCTTTATTGCCATGGCAAGCCATGACGCTGGTTTTCAGTGGATACCATTGAGGTTGAGATGTCACCACCAAACCATATTAAAATTAAAACTAAGGAAAACTTAACACAAAAGAGCTAACTCCCAACAAATATCTCTGAAATCAGGATATATATCTTTCTCATCACCTGCACCGAGGAAGTCGTGTATCTCCCGAAATACTCATGAGTAATCAATGGAGTCAAAGTAAATCGCGGAATAATATTGGTGAAGGCCGCGGCTGCTGGCACCCCGCCATCGCTGGTGTATGGTACCAGTGATGGCGGAAAGGTCAACGGTTAAACTGAGATATGATCTAATATTAACGAGTACTATGAGATGTGGTAAGGAGGATGAAAGATTTATATCAGCGTGACTGCGTTGCAGTGGTGATTAAGAAATTTAAATTGAAGCTTTCATGGGTAAATTAATTACTATTATAACTTACCGATTACAACGCTTTTGGAGTAACTGGGATGAGTTCAGTTGCAATTACACTTTAATACGTTACAACGAGTATGAATTACCAATTGTGTAGATCTCCTTTTTGTTTGTTCTGTCACTAGTAATTATGTTTAACCTAGTTTCTATAAAGGGAACCATATGTTACATTTTTATGCATGATCAGTCCAATACGATTTGTGGACGTGGCAGTATGTGATTCTCTTAGCATAAAAACGTTCGTCACTGAATTATTTCTCCATCACATTCGAGTAAGGTCCCTTCTCTGTAGCCACTGACTCATACAATCTTACGTACTTACCTACATAATTATACTCTTTTGTACTCATTACAAGAAGAGATAGGTATGAGTTTCTTTTAAATTACAAAAAAATAGTGACATAGTCATACTCCCCCTCTATCCGATTTTCGACTACGGCGGCCAGTCACAACGACTAACCGACTGCGCGGGAAATGTTATAGTGCACAAGTGTGTGCGCAAACACAGGTTCACTCTCTATTTCTTTCAGTCTTATAGCCCGAAAATTGTTACAATCAAGTATTGATGACATATTTTTTTAAAACTTAAAAATTTCAAACGGGCTGCAAGAAATAAACAATCTTCATTAATTTGTAACAGGCTATTTCTCAATTAACATCTTTTCTTAATTAACATTATTCACAAAATATGACTAATCAACACCCAAACAAAGTTAACGAATACGAAATGCAGCGCAAAACTACGGAATCAGCGAAAACTTCGTTGTTATTAATTAACAAGAATTCTCACATGTTCCTCTCTATAAATTCTCGCTTGCGGCGGCCATTCTTTTTTTGTCCCCAAATAGTCCAAAAGTCCCTGAATTGGGTTGAGCGTAAAACAAACGGCCACAAAAATGAACCTAGTGTAATGAAAATTTCACCGGACATAAGTATCACCCTTAAAACCATGAGTATAAAGTCCAAGTTTCCAGCAAGAGACGGTAACTAAAAATTTTGCTACCAATAAACCAAGATGCGTTCGTACGATTCGAAGAAAATTGTTTCCGATATCTTGATTTTTAATGGAGCTAATTTTGTAACGGACTCCTTTTGAAATAAGTTTGCTACTAGTTATTGAACGTTAAAAGTTTTAGAAATGTAATAATATTCTATTTTCAAATGGTTGGACTTTTGGTATTATATTTTTGTGTTTTGATCTCTGATGAATGATCTTAAATCCGATTACGAAGAACCAAAAAAAAAAACAATAATTTCAGTATTCAAGAAATATTATACCTATGACGATTAATAGTGCTCAGTACAATTAAAAGACTCTAAAAAGGCATATAAATTAATAGCTCTAGGTCACAGAAACTAGGTACTTTAACTATTTAGTTAAAGTTTAAAATTCAGCACTAAGGCGTAACTTTACCGACACCTACGATTAAAGTGAAAAGTGTAATTTTGTTAAAATTATGTAATTTTTCATCGATGTCGTAACAGGAATTTAGCAAATATTATATTGTTATGACTTGAGGCAACGTTACCTTCTTTGGTGACTTTACCAAGATGAACATCAATAAAAATGACTAAAGCAAGCAACAAAAAAAACAACAATAATTTTGTATTCGTCTACTACCTAAGCATTTATAAGTGGACGTAAGTCGCCAAGTCCGTAACGGTCGGCAACGCATCAGCGGTTCCCCCACACGACAGGTGGGACCGGCTCATTATCAGGTGAACCCAGGTCACATTGCTATGCGCAAAAAACTGTTGCTTGTGATCAGGTGGCCCATGGTTTTAGTATTAAAACTGGCTTGCATCAAAATGTAAGCAGTAGTAAAATAGATTGGGATTGCTAAAAACCATGTCTTATGCGCTCTTACATACCGTTAATCTTCTATGTTTAGTTCAAAGAATTATTGTTTTTCGAAGTCGCTTAAATTATTAATTGTGGTCTTGTTTATTTTACTTTGTATTAGTTGCTCAGTATCAACAATCTATCGCAATAATTTTATCTGTTAGTGTCTTTGCTACTTTCAAAACTTTGTTTTAATTACAAAAATGACAGGTGTTCTAAAGAAACCTGTTAAAAAGTTAAGCTTCGATGAAACGAATGATTGAAACTGTAGCAAAGGTCAACATATTTTGCAAAATACACAAAATATCACCGATACCATTTTGGTGCATAGCCTACAGCGAAATCCTGTCAGACAATAATTAAATTCAAATCATTTCGCTTCGATGGACAAACAAACATCCTTCTTGCATCTTAATAAGCGCCATCCCTTAGGCGGCTATTACACAGTCATACATGCTTCATTTAATTCTATCAATCATCATCACCATCATCAGCTACGGACGTTTACAAATTAATGACCGTTTAAGCAGAAAATTTCTATTCTTAAAAGATGAAATATGAAACCAAAAATTGCGCACGGGCGGGATTCGAACCAGCATCTTTCTGGCAATCCGGGCCAACTGCTCTTCCAATTGAGCTACCGTGCTGTCGGTCCGACCGCGCGAAATTCTTGGTCTCATTGATACGTCATTGCGTGACGTTAGCGCCATCTACCCGTCTGTTTATGCAACAGCGGGTCAAGTAGTTATTCTTTACAGAATAAATTCAACTTGGAAATGATAACGCTTCGCTACTCAATGGTTTTACAATATTTTTAACACTTACAGTGTCATATTTTATTCTTAAAAGATGAAATATGAAACCAAAAATTGCGCACGGGCGGGATTCGAACCAGCATCTTTCTGGCAATCCGGGCCAACTGCTCTTCCAATTGAGCTACCGTGCTGTGCTGTTTAAGAATAAAATATGACACTGTAAGTGTTAAAAATATTGTAAAACCAGAAAATTTCTAGTTTCGATCAATGGCGCAGCTTATGGCATCCTTCGGGAAAATAGACAGACAACCGTAAAGATCTTAAGGATCGAATTGGGTAGAGGTCGTTTGCAACCGGTCCCGGTGAAAAAACTCTGGAAACGTCCTTTGGCTGGTAATGGTGATGGTCATGACGTCAAATACTGAACATAGGCTTTTGTCCTTATGTGTATTATTCAAGTGTATGTTTATGTAGTATTATGTTTGCGGTTCGTTCGGAGTAGGTTAGCCTGAGCAATCCAGTAGTTATGCATTTCCATAAGTAGTGTTAGACGGATAATCGATTATAGCATTACTATGGTAGACAACACTAGCACGCATGGTCAGCACTAGACCTGTCAGATAGATCGTTTTGACATTAGATCGATATTGATTGTATTGTATTATCCCGCGCATATTTACAGCATTGATTATTGTATAAATAATTGTTATGTTAAGGAAATATAATTATTATCAACACATGGAGTTTATCTCTCTCATCTCAGAAGCGAGATCTGAACAACAAGCCCACTCGTGGATTTTCACAATATGAGAAACGTTGGAATACCTATCGGCTACCGGCAAGCAAAAGGAAATGTTGGTTACATCTGAATTGAAAATCAGGAAATCAAAGGAAGTTACCTACTCCAGAGTCCAAACACAAGGACTTTATGTGAATAATGTGAAGACAGGAGGATTTTTTCGAGTATTGTCATCAAATTCACTCAGACATCTTGTGTAGTCTTCAAGATCACCTAGAACTCTAATGCATCTTTATTGAGTCTTATTGCAATGTGAAGACAAAAGAAATATATCCTGTGTGCTACTTGGGAAGTCATGGAAATGCACTTGCTATGGCCTGCAAAGTGCAAGCACATTATAGACAGGCATATAAACATAGTAAACAATCAAAATTAAGTTGAATGAATACAATGTTATCATTGTGCTGAAGTGCTAGGAAGCAATATGCGAATTCTACCTGATACCAAGTTAAGTATACTGAGTTTTATTATTTGAGTGATTCCTAATATGTGACATGTTCATTATTTCTAACATTTATGACTAACATGGTTGAGTAGCATTTACTCATATTAATATTTCGTGTTTAGACCCGTCATGTCTAATTCTCATATTAACATGGTTGAGGTGTGATACTCAGTGAATTAAGTGTAAGATTATTATTAAAACTGAGCTCTTGTATTAACTAGCTTGAATAATGTGCTTAAGAGGTAGTGAGAACATGTCATCCTTAGCCGTTGTTTGAAAATTGCTATTGAATTATACTTAGAGTATTACACCAAAAGCATCATACATTTACATTGTTTATGCGAGTTGACATAAGAAAGTCACTAAAGCATAATTCATTGGGTTAATAATAATATCATAATGATTCCAGTGAAATAACAATATGGATCTTATTAAATTAATGTGGAGTAATAGCAATTTTAACATCTCATCTCTGAAATGTTAGCGACTGACTGAATCTTTCTTATTAGACATATTATTTTATTGTTAGAGTTAAAGAAATGAGAATACTGAAATGGATCTTGGCTGTAGCTATTATTTCTTGATAATGTTTATATTATACAGTACTTAGAGGTATGCAGTGGCATGTCATACTATGATTGGTTTCATCAGACCATGGCCCATGAGGATAATGAAAATTTGAAAAGAGTTTTGCTGCTATCCAAACTTGATATATTTCAAGATAACTAAATATTTAGTTTGGCTTTACCTAAAGGTTTCAGAGTAAAAAAAATAATAATAATAAAAGAATGGTAACATTAAATGTAATTCAATCACTGAATAGAAGTGGTTGGTTGAGTGAGAATTTGTGATATGATGTACAATAACTTAAATCACCACTAATTTAAAGTTATGGTGGATAGTTTTCCAATTATGTAATAATTGCATTTAATAAGTGTGAATGTAAAGTTTATGTTCAAGAATGAAATACAAATTCTATACAGAACCGTTTCCAATGTTTCATGGTTGTTTAGTTAAAACAAATTGTTAATTGTGTTGTTGTTAAGTTCTAACCCAACTTTATAAGTTTTAGCCATGCATGAAAATCTTGTGAACTGCATCTCCAATGAGGAAGGGAGGCACAAAAGCACATTTGAAAAATCTGGAGTGAATTATTGAATGAAAAGTTATTGAGTACTGAGTCATGCTTTTAAAAGGGACGGTGAAATCAAGCCAGAGGAGAAATAAGGGTTGTTTGTCACAGCAGCATTGTAAACAAGGTGTGAAGTATTGGTAAAAATAATTCTAACAAGTAATGGAGGTAATGAGCTGTAGTCCGGTGAGTAATTAATGCAGAATATGATTTGAGTATTTCAGCATAGCAAAATTCATCCCAGTGATGGTAATTTATCAATGGTCAGAGTATGATGATGATGGTAATATATCAATGGTTAGAGTATGATGATGATGGTAATTTATCAGTATGATGATGATGGTAATCTATCAATGGTTAGAGTATGATGATGAAGGTCATTTATCAATGGTTAGTATTCTTGTATATCTTATCCTAATTGAATTTGAATTGGTTATTCTGTTGCCGTTCGGGGCTCCCAGGCCGCTCGGGGCTCACTTGTTGCTCGAGCTCTGTCGCCGCTCGGGGCTCACAGGCCGCTCGGGGCTCACTCGCTGCTCGAGCTCTGTCGCCGCTCGGGGCTCACTTGCCGCTCGGGGCTCACTCGCCGCTCTGGGCTCACAGGCCGCTCGGGGCTCACTCGCTGCTAGAGCTCTGTCGCCGCTCGGGGCTCACTTGCCGCTCGGGGCTCACTCGCCGCTCGGGGCTCACTCGCCGCTCGGGGCTCACAGGTCACTCGGGGCTCACTCGCTGCTCGAGCTCTGTCGCCGCTCGGGGCTCACTTGCCGCTCGGGGCTCACTCGCCGCTCGGGGCTCACTCGCCGCACGTGGCTCACTTGCCGCTCGGAACTCATTCGCCGCTTGGGGCTCACTTGCCGCTTGGGGCTCGCTCGCCGCACGAGGCTCATTCTCAAATGTTATTTTATAGATCTGTCGCCGCACGGGGCTCCGTCGCCGAGAGGGGCTCACTGCGGAAAGGGCTGGTTGCCGAACGACTCCAACTGCCGAATGGAGTGTGCTGCCGATTGACTGCGCGTAAAGACATTGCACCAGGAGTATCCTTCGAGGACGAAGGGTTTTGCAGGATGGCCGAACTGTTAGACGGATAATCGATTATAGCATTACTATGGTAGACAACACTAGCACGCATGGTCAGCACTAGACCTGTCAGATAGATCGTTTTGACATTAGATCGATATTGATTGTATTGTATTATCCCGCGCATATTTACAGCATTGATTATTGTATAAATAATTGTTATGTTAAGGAAATATAATTATTATCAACACATGGAGTTTATCTCTCTCAGTAGGTAGCTCATTCTGCACTCACTTTTTAGTTAGGGGCGTGGCAGCATGCATGCATGCATGCCACGTCATGTATGCTGGTAGATTTAACACTTTTCCTCGAAATTAATAATTCTAAAGGAGGGCAATCTAAAATTGTAATTTTTCCACTTCATTCTATCTACTCATATGTCAATGTCATCACACAGTAGTATCCTTTTTTTTTGCGGTTTTTAGCTTCCGCGGATTGCGTGTCGCCACGACAGTGTAGTTTTTTGTTATTTTTTTTTATGTATAACCGCCGCTGTGCTGAGTCCCAGTATCGAGGCTCCCGCTGAAAATCAGCGTCGTGATAAACATTACACATGGTTATCACGACTAGTGCTGAGCGGGAGCCTTTTTGATACACAATCATGTTTTTTATATTATAATTTTTATTATGTATGTATTGTTGTGTGTCAAATAAATGTTTCTTTCTATGGTTCTGGATTGGATTCTATGGTTTTGTAAAGCAATTAGTTGCGTGTGATTTGCGTCTAGTATCTCTCCCATCTTGCCAGTGGAAGTCTGAAGCTGCGTTTGTAATGTAAAAAGTAGAACTGATGGTTATAAATTAACAAACCGTCACTCAAACCCTAGTCACTCCATTGGAAGACAGGCTGTCCGTCAGTAATAATTTTAATACCAGCAAACTGACAGCAAAACCTATCGTGTAATGGACGCTTAAAAGATGAACTTCCCAAAATAATAACATCAGATTAGAATGCAAAAGATTACGATTCCGACATGAATATTCAAATGGAGATTTAATAAAATGAACACGTGTTTCCAATTTAGAGTCTAAATAAATAGCTAGGAGGGTCGTTAGATTAGAGGGGGAGGTCACAGTGCATCGGTTGACGCAGTAACTTGTAATGAAATCTATAAAAAAAGTTTTAAGTTCGTCCTTTAAAATACTTGCAAGTCTCTATACACCGTGGCTGTTGGTGCTTACATGCATCAATATGATAATGCAAAAGTAAGTTTTGTTCTTGAGAATATAAAACGCATTTATCGAGGATGTGTGGAACTTATCAGCGTTTGTTTAAGATACTTATATTTTACCTTACCAGTATATGGATTGTCTCGGTGGCGCAGCGGTTAGAGGGTCGCATTTTAAAGCGACGGCTGCGTCAGAGGTCCCGGGTTCGTTTCTCGGGTCGGGCCAAAAACATGTACCAGGGTTTTTCTGTCCAGAAATTCTCAGGGAAGCCCGGAGTTTGGAAGTTGGCGGTGTTTCACCCCCGTGCCTCGGAAAGCACGTAAATCCGTTGGTCCTGCGCCTGATCTCTCTCCGGTCGTGTCAGATTGCTGTCCCATCGGGCTATGAGAGTGAAAGGAATAGAGAGTGCACCTGTGTTTGCGCACACACTTGTGCATTATAATATGTCCCGCGCAGTCGGTTAGTCGGTGTGACTGGCCACCGTAGTCGAAATCGGCTAGGGGAAATATTAAATTGATTGTCTAGTATTAACTGACAAGTACATACATATTTTAAATTCGAAAGTATATTGTGTTATACATACTTTTTGTGTTACTAGTTAACATACCTGTGCATAAACTTGTCTCCTAACTACTCCACTTAAAATGTGCAGATTAAAGTCGAAACAAGAATGAGTCGTGCCAGCTTTAAGTAAATGCACTCTGAAGGCATCATTGCGAAGATAGCAAGCAGTTAAGCAACAACGTGACTTGTCTCCACAAATCACTTTAAGTTACAACTTCACTTCAACTTCGCTTAGGGGTTTCGTTGTGGCGCGTGTCTTTGTAATTCTACGGTGATAGACACTGTACAACTGCTGAATACCTGTAGGTTTGCTTCAAAATTTAACATAAGATTATAATATTTTTACGTACAAAAGCACACCCCATTTACTTTATCATAGTTTAGGGAAAATTTATTAGTCGGTGCTGGGAAGAAACAGCGTAACAAACTAATTAAATTTGAAAGAGATGCCATTCAAGTACTTTTGAAGCGGATTTAACAGCGCTGAATAACACTGGATAATCTGTTTTAAACAGTGCGATGGCTTCTTATTTTTTTTAACTTACTTAACTGAATTAAATCACGATATTACAAGCACTAACTAGCAAGTGAATGGGATTAAAAAAGCGGACGCACCGTCAAATGTGTATAACTACCCCTTGCGTTGCGTAAAAAAATGTAACGGTAACATTTGCCTATCAGATTGAAGAAAACCTTCATATTTTGCAGACACTTCTGTACATTTTCTCTTCACATTTTTTAATGGGCAATGAACTCAAAGACAAAACTCTATTCCCGAACCTATAAGTTCATAATATTACTGCTTCATAGTATTTTTATTGTGACAATAATGACAATGCGTACACCGTGTCATTGGGCAATGATTTGGGGTGTTCACTTGATTGATCACTTAATCTCTTTGGGGTAGTAATTGTTAATTTCCAAGTAACTAAAAGGTTTTAAGGGGAGTCATTAAATTACTTATGCTGCTCAATCTGTGTCACCCGAGAGTGCATTCTCCCCTTTTTAATGAATGTTGGGACGACAGCGAAATTAAATTCTTTAATCCTGTAAGACAAGGGTATAGTGTGCTTATTGTGTGTATCATTTCAAATAAATGGCGGGCATCAGATTAATTAATTGTTAATTTTAACGTTCATATTTATTCACACGAGGACAGTAGGCAAGGAGCTGACCTTATTTTTTGTAGGTTTAGTTTAGACTTTTGACTGGGTATTAAAGCGTTTTAATCAATAAGTAGGATTCGCCTAAACTTAAGAACTAAATAAACTACACTGTTTTCTCTAACTTGAAGTTTTTATGAAAAAAGCTGCGACGAGAAGTTTTTGCCGACACTACTCTTAAATTTTATGATGATAATGAGGTTTAATTTTATATTTAACCCAGGAATGACTTTCCTGGCAAGAAGAGGAGAACTGACCCCGAATAATGAAATTATAGCTAGTACAAAAAAAATATTTAAGTATTATCATTGTTTTTGAAGTTTGGATTACTATTGGTGCTTAAAAACGTTTAATTCTCTTTTTTTCCTTAAGCATGCGCTGGACAGTTTCTTTTTATATTCGCTACAAAAGATATGCAACTTTGAAAATTACCAAACAGTTTGAAAATTTTTTGTAAAAATATTTTGGTGCTGAATAAACGTTTTTTCTTTCTTTCTTTCTTTCTTTCAAAATTACCCTATGTTGCTTTGATTTATGTAAAAGTATTCCTTATTTTGGTCATAAGATAAAGGTACAACAATTTAGCACACCTCCCTTACAACCATTACTTAACCTGTCAGTTTACCATTTCAAGCGTTTCAAGCTTTAGACTCTTTTGCCGCAGCTTAAAGTTTGTTTCCGCTCACATGAGCTGCTTTTGGCATAGTAACGTTATGTAAACAGTGCACATCATGGTGTTCGAGGGTTGTGCCCACTTTGCACTCATATCGATTAGTCTTCAAAAACCTTATTATAATTTCCCGCCTTTTTTATATGATATGGGTTTGCTCTAGTCTCTAGACTATACCAGACGAGGCATAGACAGGGACAACGACGAATCGAGCTCACTCAGAAGAAGCCTATCCACACTTTATTCCCAGTTTTCTTGTTCCTATCTTTCTATTCAGCAGTGTAATGTCGTTGGCGTACAGCATGCTACCCTAGGTGGGTTGTTGTACGAACTTTGTTATGTAGTACTCGGAACGCATCAGCCTTAAAAACCTACGACCTCAAAAATATATGACATCACAATATTTTATGACAATCACGCAATTATTATGTACGTATTTAGTTTCATAGTCACGCCAAACTATATTCCCCAATTAAGATGATATGTTGCACGCAGAAGTAGATGGAAAGTAAAAAAAAATATATAAGATACTTATTGACTGATTAACTGAACGACATTAGTGAAAAATACACCAACAAAACCACGACGCAAACAGTCGCTATTACCTAGTTTACTCAAATTATTTTATTCAAAGAACGGAAAAGGAAAAGTCTTCGAAAAATTGGATGTAACAGATGTTAAAAAAAATCCGCTTAATGTGCTAGGGAGCAAAATCCTCCTTAACGTCCCTAAGGAAAGATTTTAATAGACGATAGACGTTTAAGTAGATAATGCAGAAGGGGGATTTGAAGACATGTTGCGCTAAGTAAAAAGTGCAATCGAACTAAAATGGCTGCATTCTCAATCCGATACTGCTGAGAGGGTATGAATAGTTAATGTATTTTATACTTGTGGGATTTGTTTTATCGTAAAAGATATCTATTTTTGTCTAAGTTCATGTAAGTATCGTTTTTAATAAAACTTTTTTATTGAATTTTTGATTATTGTAAGAAGAGAAAGCCACATGACGCATAGTCCACTTTAGTATCAGACTCTAAATAAATATGTTTTATATTTTATGAATTGCAGCAATTCTTAATTTTTAAGAAATGTAAAGTCATCATAATTGTATAAGTAAATCGTTTTTGGTTATGCTGTGTTTTTCTGGTTTAAGAGTAAGTTTAAGATCAAATACCTAAGAAACCAAAAATTGCGCACGGGCCGGACTCGAACCTGGAACCTTTGGCAATATTTTTTTCTTAGTTACGAGTGCATTTATAATATATTTTAGAAATGTGTTTACAATCTGAGCTATCAACTAAAACTTATAAAATCATAATAACATTTCTGTTTTTATAGTGTTTTGTCACTATATAAACTAAATGATAAAATTGCACTTGTAAAAAGCAGCTATGTCAATTCATATAAATATAATCATCTAAATCTGATAGCTGCGTTCCCTACAGGCGAGTTTCCCGAGCGGGTGTGGTCCGTGCATGTCACAGCCGCGAATACGCTGCGCTCGCGAATTCGTGAGCTATACGAGTATTTGCGGTTCTTTACGACCGGACAGGGCTGACACTGGGGGTACGCGAATAGGAAGAAAAACGGTGTCAAGGTTTTCAAACGGTATGTGCAAGCCGCATAGATATCAAACAAAGGAGTCCCAAGAATGAAAATGTTTGCATAGTTTTTAAATAAAAATTAATTTTAATAAAATGATACATAATATGTATGATTATGTGATGAACATAAGTTTTGGACGTCAAGTGCAGTTGTTTGCATTATACTTTGTAATAAGTAGTGCAAATACCTATTTAAGAAGTGTTTTTTTTTAATGGTCCCAAATGTTGATGAATATTTTCACCATCATTTATCGCCAAGCACTAAAGAACTATTATATACTAGAATTTTCAGAAAAATTGCAAACAATTAAATTTTACTAAACTTTACTTTTAACCGCTCTACCAGCTAACAACGTAACTAATAGATGGCACAGAAACAAAAATACAAATATCAGCTGTCAATGCAGTCGACAACCCTATTTCGCCAAATGTTTGCCGGCAATGTCGGGCAGTGTGGATCGCGCTTATGTGATCGCGCGCTTTTAGATTTTATTGGCTCGACTGCTTGTGTAAACTCACCCCACTCAATGTGGCTAGTTGGCTGAGAGTAGATATGTCATGAAGGGTTTAAAATATTATATTAAATACTTAAAAACTTATTGCAGGTAGTTATTACACTGTAACCCAGCTTGGACCTTGAAAAGTTATTTATCACCATTGAACTATTTTCACTAGCGTGTGAAACTGATATCACGAACAAATTTTGTGCTCCATGAATTGACGACACGGTCATCAACTAATCAGTACAAATTCACAATCAGTCACAACCTTGTCCGATTGTCGTATTTGCGACATATTTTTCGCTTGGCATAGCTTCTCTATACGTAGTAGTAACAAGTCACTGTTTATCACCAATTTTATGAGTCCGTACGTAAAACCTATTCCCGTAAAACACCCACTACAAAATTCATATCAACTTTTTACGAGCCCACAACTTCTCATTACGTCAACATTGAAGCTAACAATTAGTACCGCCACCAGACACCAGGTGGCGCTCTCTAATTATGTTACACTAAACAACCCTCCCCCCCCACCACTTGCGAAAAGGACCGAACGGGTTGCAATTAGGGAATTTATTAGGCCCATAAAATAAGGGTACTCCTGTTTTATATTTGACACAATAATAATTAAGGTTTAAGGTTTTGTGATACCTAAAGCTGTGACAAAATTTCTGACAATTTTATCGAACACTGTAAAATCTATATTCTAGACAGTCGTGCTAACTACACCACTAATAACTCGAGAATGGGTGGTCCGATTTTCATGAATTTTGATATGTCTTGGCCCCGAATAGGGTAACAATTATAAAATGAGGCTGGGGTGGGACAGGGCCACGGGCAAAATAAAATATAAAAAAGGGAAACTCAAAGAGTAGTGGACAGCTCAAGCCGCATAGGGAAAACTTAAGAAAGCGTTGTGAAGGACGTCCACCAAAGAAATCTGTAAAGGTGGCTGATACAACCAAAACATCCATCTGGAATACAACTTTACTGCTTACGAAAACTACATACATTATATCTCTTACATATCCCAGAAACCTAGGCCCCAAGCAATAAACTTAATTGAAATGTGGGAGTCAAAGTTTCTGGATACGGCATAGATATGATGATGATTAAAAATGGAGAGGCGTTCAGTTAATTATAAGTAAGCGAATACCTTTAAGACGCGCTATAAATGTTAGTAATTCACGCATAATTTCTTTACCCTGTTCCTATATTTATTATTCAATTACGGTTATTGTTTTGTAATACAGGACGGCTGGATTATTTCGGTTACGCGCCTGGGTTGTCTCTCTGGAGCTGTGGCCCGTGAAATGTGGTGTTTTGAAATACGCAACCGAAAATCCAAGAGGGAATTGTGCGGGTAATTTTTGGGAAAGATAAAGTATTCAGCTTCTTTATTCACGAAGAGTTAAGAGCATTCAAGTTTTATCTCGTTTTAGAGTAGTAGGCACGATAGATTTGGAACAACTCATACCAGTTTAGAGCTTGTCAAAAAAAAACATAATAAACGTTTGAGAAATGTTTCAGTTTGTGTGAAACTCCCAATTTATGCGGTGACATAATTTTTTTTTGTCTTTTTGTTTTTATTACTGAATGAAATCCTTGTGTAAGTAAACACTAGAGATGATTTAGGATGATCTGATAGAGTATTCTGAATCACTCATTGCAAATACTTTCTAATTAAAGTATACCATTGCGGTCTTTTAACCCAACATCCTTATTCCTACTCCATCCAAGAAAGAGCAAAATAATAAACACTAAAATGAGTTTCTGATCAGCGACATAAAGCGACGACACACAATACAGTTACCACAACGGGGGCGGACAATAGTCACAATGGTGTGAACGCGCCTTTATCCCAGATGTTTCGTAATATTGGTGTCACTAGCGGGGGCCTACTATGGAAGATATATCGCGTTAGTGATTCTAGGTGCCTGTTTCGCAATGTACTAATTAGTAACCTGTTATCTATCCGTTACTTCATACGAAGTGACGTTCCATATTTGAATTATTCTTTATTTATTTAAACTTTATTGCACTGTGAATTGTACAATTGGCAGACTTAATGCCTTAGGGAATTCTCTACCAGTCAATTTTTTGGTTAGTGCTTATTTGTCGATGGTGAAACTGGCCCTAGATATAAAATAGAGAGACAGAAAGGCCATCGTTATTTGACATGAAAAGCAATAAGTAAAACTCTCCTGTAAAATTTACAATTATTCTACTGGATAAGCGAAATGGTGATGATAACAAACGCTATATTTTGTGAAAATGCCATTGTTTTTCATATGAAAGCTTATGCGGTTTGGAAGTAACAATCTTTATAAACTTTTGTGGCTTTAAGAAAATTAAATCAGCTATACACTGAATAGACAATAACTATTTTATTATTATTTAATACAACTTCAACGATTATATGTATTCGGACTTCCACTATTAAGGTTGGATTGTAGAATGTAGGGTCGGCTACCATTTAGTCTCGGCTTTGTCTTGGCTTGGAGTACTTATTGTTAGCCGTCTGCTTTTAGACTTCTGTATTTAGATTTCTTTGAACTTTGCCATTTGTTGGGCATTCTGATTTTAACTGGTTTCGTGGCCGAGATATTGAATTAAGGCCTAAAACTTTATAGTGCCTATATAAATACTAATTTCTAAAAATGTTTAAAGCATTTCTAGCCTATCTAGGTACCAAAATAAATCAGTTTTTGAAACTAATATTCATTAAACAGCATTAAAAACTCAAAAGAAGTTCGATGTACTTACTACTTGCAATGGAAATTATATCTATCCGATACCCACAGAAAATGTTGATATACCAACAGTTGTATTAAAAGTAAGAGCTTTTCTTTATATCTACACCTGGCCGTTACACATAAGAATCTTAATTAAATGAGTACACAGAGCAATATCAAAGGGGTTTGAGATTAAAAACTTGCCGAAATCAACTAAAGCGGTCTTGTAAATTACGTGAAACCGTAACGTTATCTAACATAGCTTTGCGAAATTGCCTATTTTATTTATAATCAACCTCGGAGCATTTATAAGGCGGTTGAGGCAATATTCGAAGTTTTGCCACAAATTTGAGCCCCGCCTCAGGTTTATGCCTCGCTCGTTTTCTTGTTTGAACTTGTATTTTTGCTATTTATAGCCTGTTTTGCTGTAATTTGTGTGGTATCAAGAATAGGGTTTCCACGACGCCTTTTTCTGGTTGTTTTGTCTGTCTTTTCAAGTAAATTTCTTTTATCTGGGATGGTCAATTAAAAATTAAAAGTAATTATTAGTCACATTGCAAATCAATTCAACAGGTTTTTTTTCCACATTGACTGGTAGGTAACTGATGTTATCGTAAAACCTTAAATCCATCAAACCAGTTTCTAATGATGAAAATTTCTAATGATGTAAATGAACTCGTATTTTTAATTTAAATTAAATGCGAGATTGTATTTGAGATGATTTTGCGACACCAAATTTACTTACTGTTTGATAAACTTCAAAGGATTCCATAATTTATTTACCCAAAAGTTGTGTGAAAGAGATCGCTTATAGCGATAAAATCGTTAAATTAGTACATTTCATTTAAACGATTATTGTTATTACTTGTGTGGTGTATATTAAAGAGTTATATATCTTATTTTACATACCTAGGTTCTAGATCTCCAAATATCTTGCAGATCGTAGTGATGGTTGTGTAATTTAGCCCTTAATAATGTTTAACAACATGAATGCTTAAATGGTTTCAGTCTAAGTATATTTTCAAAATATAGAAATGCATAATATCAACCCTACTAACAAGTGTAATTAGAAGTTATATCGTGTGCATGAATGTTTTACAAGCACAACTTTCTAATGAAGCATCTTAGATACAGATTCCACCTAATTTTGTTGTGGATGGAGTGGAAACTCCAAAACAGTTGCAATACCGGTTACATTGTTAGAACTTTGGATATGATTTTCTTGGAGAAAAAAAACTAATCACCTTTTATTTTCTTGGCTAAGCGTACGTTTTGTCACAAAAGTTCACATAACTAAGCTTTAGGTCATGGAGTTCTCACATTATGTATTTCTTTTATGATAAACTATGTAAAAGGCCTTGAAATAAATAGCTACCTGTCATCCAAATTACATCAACGTGAGGTTTAACTTATAGAAACAGGAATTTAAATAAATTCGATCTAAAAATATTTCCCATTATTTTAGACTCAAATAATTGAAACAGATTGGTCAAACATAGACAATTTATCAATAGACTTATAGTCTATTATTTTGCCTTCCAGTTGATTCACCACAACGATCAAATGTCACCAAATTTATATCTGTAACTTAATTAAGCCTTCGCAACAAAAGCCAACTGCAATAAATTATTAACAACAGACTGTAAACAAATTATTTTATGATATTGTGATAATATAAACATAAAAATCCCTCGTAGTATAAGCAACTCATACTGAACGATTCTTCCGCGGCGGTAACGAGCAAGTTGTATGAAACCGCGGAATTTACACCGCTTCCACCGCAGCTATATTCACAACCCTTACAGTACATGATGAACAGCCGTTACATTTAGTATCTTCATTTCTGAAGATCATAATCGTCCTAGTAAGCCGTGGTGGATGATCTTACGACGTTTTTCCACGCCAACAAATCTTCAGCTTGTCTAAAAGCGGCAGCCACTTAAAACATAGATAACCAAAATTAAATTTTCAAAAGTATACAGGATTCATACATTTTATACACATCTGCTAAATTGCACAGCAGTTTGTTGGTAGTCATTCTCGCCTAAATTATACATACAACAACTACTTAGTACAGATAGGTTCATAGTTTTCTAGTTAAACTTTATCCTATAAGCAAAAAACTGAAACACAAAACCAAGACTCCGTTTTTCTGTCACAAGGCTATCTGCTAATCCTATAACTAACACTACGCTGTCCAATTTTTCATAAACCATGTCTGCTATGCCGTTGATTATTACTATATGTTAAGAGTGCAGTGATGCAGTTTCCAGTTCTAGTACTTATCAGACAATACTCAAAATTGAAACAGCCTTCATAGCCCTTACATTAGATTCGTGGCTGTTCAATATTGGACGTGTCCTGCCTTACCTCCCCTGGCTACGCCCACGGCATTAAAGTTGGAAATTAAACCATTAATCAATTTGTTTACCTGCCACCCTTTATTTATATTCGTTGATTAGTTAACTCCAGTCCTGAGTGAATCTTTATTAGCTGAATATTGGCTCAGATCTGATCTGATTACGGAAATGCTAATAGAAGGGGCGAGGAATAGGTAATGTGGGGAATTTGATTAATTTAGTTTAAAAGGAAAATGATCAGACTTTTGATGAGATTTCTCTCAGATGAGTATCTACCTGACTATAGTATATTTTAAGTAACTGTTTATTTAATAACGGTCATCAATAAAAATTATGAATTTCTTATAAACAAACGGATGGCACATTTGTTAAAAATCCAAGATCATAACGAATAAATAAATTGAATTGAATTGAATAATTATACTGATTTTTTTATTATAAATGTGCTTAGTCTATTAAAGAACCACACCAATCGTAATGCTTTTTGAATGCATGAAGATGATTAACAATTCCTCGCATGTAACAAAACTTCTCTTAATTTGATGAAATAAAATAAAAACGCCAAAAAGATGACGGCGAACACATCTGAGTTAGTTTCGTTCATGAATTACTTCTTAAGGCTGCTGTCACCTACCTTCTAACAAAGTTCAAGTGTAGTTTTCTCCCCAAAAATGACTAAACTGACTACCTTTTTTGAATGAATTGTGTAGAAATGAACTATCTCCATAAGATGTCGACTCTGAATATTTGATTCAATCTTTAAAATGCCTGTAACTTGCAATCATAGAAGCCAAATTGACGGTTTTTCTGGTACACTTTTCCAGTTCAGTTGTTGACATCAGCTATCGAAATAACATAAACATGAAAGGAAATACGTTCCTCTACAAGCTTTCGACTCTGTTTTTTTATTTATTGCTCTAGTTATTCCACATGAAGACAAAATTGAAACCATGTTTTGGCATAAAATACGCACCTAAAGACAGGCGATTATCTCTGAGATACATTGCACTTATTGTGTGTTATTTGATAAAACAATGTTATAGAGGTTCCTATCTTTGACTTAGCATCTAAATTCTTGATTTTATCTTGTGCAATATATTCAAAATATCTTACTAAAGTAACCTATAAATTTGAGATTTGGAGCTGTCACGAACATTCATCTTCGTTCGAAATTTGACAGACAGCGCCGAGCGCTCGGAGGGGAAGGGTGTGTCGCTCGTTGTCTTCGCTGCCACTCTTTTATTTCGTGTATGATACTAATTCCAAATTTGAAAATATCACGCTTTGCACAATTTTTATACGGCGACCAATTCGCTTTGAGGCTTTATGCAACAGGCATAAAGCCATAGTGCATTTGGATTGTCGGTGGTCTCTAATTATAACAAAAAAGTATTCGTTCTTTTGTATCAATCGATTAGTAGTTGTATTTAAATGGTTAATCAATGTTATGTAAACTTGCATAGAAAGGAATCCTTATTAATACTAATAAACGAGAAAGATTTATATGTATGGTGACTATTTCAAGAGGTTCATGAGTTTTAACGAAGATCTTTTATCATATACAATTTGTATTTTCGAAACTTGATCAAACAAAATGTGCAGATACTAGGACCAAAATTATCGACAAAAATAATAATAATAAAAAATTGCCTACAAAATAAAATTGTGGTATATGATGAGCAAACTGTTTCTATCACCAAACAGTTAAATGTAAATTTTAGACAAATACTGAATTAATAAGGCCAAGAATAGGCAATAGTATCAATTCTATTGCATATGTATGGGGTTGCAAATAATAACCTTATTTATATAAAATAAAGTAATATCAGTAACACTACTTAATAGTTCAACAACGGTAGACCGATTTTCATGATTTTTACTTTGTTGAATTGGTATTTACCTCTTACCCCTTAAGTTATTATAAAACAGGGCTGGGGCGCGCCGAGATTGGATATGAAGCAAAGTTTTCTGTGGTCGAAGTATTTTTTTTCACTAAAAAGTCTAAAACTCTTCAAAGGACTCCAATTTAGGCAAACCATTTCTTTTTGAAGTCAGTGCCATCGGATGGGCTCTCTCAAGTTCCATCTTAAGCGACATCTATCTGGGCATCGACTCCAAAAAGAAATGGTTTGCCTAAAATGGAGTCCTTTCAAGAGTTTATTTAAGACTTTTTAATGTGTTTTGTTTTTGAAGTCGGTTTTATTGAAATAGTATGGTGGTAAAGTGACCATTAACCCAACAAAATTGAAGACAAATAAGGGCTTTTGTTTTAAGTATCTGACTTTGAGTAGTAAACAAGTAAGTTTATAAATTTTCTTACATCATTCGTGCTTTGGATTTTGAGTAAGAACAAACGGACGACAAAAAGTAAAAGGTCAGTTTTTCTTAATATAGACCGTATATAGACGTTATTTAGTTCCACAACCTTTGATACGCACTTGTACGTACATACCATTGGCCATTGGCGTCAATTCCGTACTGTGAATTCCGGACTTGTTCATGGCATTAATTCCATACGCTAGTAACAGTGTTTCAATGGTTTAAACCTAAATAAATAGGGCAATATTTTGCTTATTTAACATTACTTTTCTTTCTACCACAATCCACAACCACAACCTAACTATAAACTTGTATAGTAAAACGCTTGTTTAAATAGAAGCGTTTCATGTGATGTGTATGTAGTTAATATGAACCTGTATTCAAATTGTACGCAAATGCAATGAAGTTCCATGGTTCTATTCAAGTCCATATTCATATAATATTTCATTATTGAAAAATGTATATGGACAAAATGATATAATACCGGTGTAAACCAAATAATTAAATAAAATTCTCTTGTTTATCATCTGTTATACATGAAATACTTGAAATCTTGATCGAAATTTTCTTAACTACATTTTCTGAATGTCAGCTATAATAACTTGTGACATATTTCCCTTTATCAAAATACAAATCATATCAAAGAACAGCGTTACACTAAAAAGCATTTATGTGTAAATAAATCCTCATAGCATCCAGCTGGTATGACACGTGGTAGATCAAGCGCAGAACCAATGGCATCATCCACCAATAACCCTTAGTCCCCGTTTCTCGTGGAGTTTACATTCGTAAAAAAATACCTACTCTGAGAAGTCACGATTTGGGTGAAGACATATAGAGGCAGATAACCGGTACCAACCTGTACCGACTGACTAGTGATGTGCCAAGTCATCTATTTTTAATCTCGAAATATTTAAGAAATTCGTTACAACAATCCAAATAAGGACCGACTGACACTAGAAAATTGTTTTAAAACAAGATTCAAATCAAGATTTGAGTCGGAAAAGTCTCTATAAAGCATTTCAATTCCATGAAATAGCCAACACGGCACAACACTGGTTAGTCGTTGCAGGTCAGTGCGTGTTACCCGCCTCTATATCGTCCCCATCGTGTCAAAATTAAATAACTGACACGTTTGCCGAAATTCACTTTTTGTTATTTTTAAATAATATAAAGTGTAAGCTACATTTTCGTCTACGTTTCGTTGCAATATGTATGATATTCGCGAAGATATCATAATTTTAGTAACTCTATTGACCACATATTACAACAAGGTTTGTTAAAAAAGTTTCGTGGAAAAACTGAATAAATGACAAAAAAAATTAAATAACTACAATTGAGGGTTTTGACATACCTACCAACAAAATCAATAAGTGACTTTGTTGAATTCTGCCACAACTGACTCGGAAACATTGTTACAAAAATTGGTTGTGGCAAAATTGAATAAGTGCTCTTGTTTAATTTTTCATTAAAACATTGTATTATATATTTTTATCATAATCAGCCAAAGGACTAGTCCACTGCTGAACTTAGGCCTCCCCCACGATTTCCCACAAAGACTGCAATCTTTACAAGGTCGTCTAAGGGTCTCCAATGTAGAACTCTTCTGCCCCAACGACCATCAGGCCTAATCCGGCTTGTTAGGGAGGCTGGAACTTATTAAACCTACGTGCGAGACGATTTGTGAAAACTCTTGAATCAGCTTGTTGACATGGCTCAGGGCTGAGCTGGTAAGTTTTGTTTATTTATTTATTTATACTGTATTGCACAACCAGAGTTTGTACAAAAGGTGTACTTAACGCCATATGGCGTTCTCTACCAGTCATACCTTGTCTCCTTTTTTGAAAAATAACACCACCAAACTCCTGTTCCATGACTCAGGCAGCCCTCAAGCAGCACGGAATTAAAGAGTCTCTGAAGGACTTTGAGTACCAGTGTTCCCCCCCTTTTGAAGGCTCTGCTATGATTCCGACCTCACCAGGTGCCTTGTTGTTTTTAAGCTGTTTCAGGGCCATCCCTATCTCGTAGAGGCTGATGTCCGGGATATCTTCGGTGTAGTGTCGGGTCAGGATAGCTTTTGGGTGTCCGGCCTTAGCTATTAACGGGTTCGGCAACTGAGGTGTACAACTGCCCATAGAACTTCTCGATCTCCCTCAAAACATCTGCTTTTGTCGACGCTACACTGCCGCCCTCCGTCTTAAGCTTCGTCAACAGGCTTTGCCCAATAGACATGTCTCTTGCTTGGGAGCCTTGTTTTCACTCAATCTATCGGTTCTTTAACACTGTTCGTGTTAAAGGAAGAAATGTCGTGTCGTAGGGACTTCCATATTCGTATTTTCACCTACTGTAGTTTTCAACATTAAAGGAGGTCTTTAATGCTATAGATCGACGTTCTGCTATAAATCTTAGACCCCACCGTTTGAATAGTTTCCATAAACTCGTTGTTTATTTCGTCCACTGAAACGCAATTCTTTAGGCACTCAAAGCTGTTTGACAACTCGAGTTGAAAGCTCTCGGGATTTTGGATATGGGCACGAGTAGGTCGGAGCGTGGACCTCATCAAGCGAGACCTTTCCAATTTGACATTAAATTCCATGTGCCTCGAACCATCCGGTAAACACTACCTACCGGTCTTTATTCAGTTGATCACGGAGACATCATTAAATAACCGTTTCTTGGTAGTCATGATGAAGTCTATCTCATTTCTCGTCGTGCCATCCGGATTCAAATAGGTCCATTTCCTTTGAGGTGTCTTCTGGAAGAAATGTACCCTGGCGTTCCTTTCACCATATTAAAATGATCGATAAGATCCGGAATACCATAATACGCTCCAGAACTGGAATAGCAGATGTAGGCGAAAAGACAGCAAAGCTTAAATGGGAGTAGGCGGAGCATGTGTGTAGAATGCACCCGAATAGATGGGCCCAAATCGTCACGCGATGGATACCACCAGACGCGGTGGAGTGACGATCTGTTCAGCTTTGCGAGAAATTGGGTGTTGTTGCTCGCTGACAGAGACAAATGGATAGAATTGTGGCAGACCTTTGCCCAACAGTGGGATGATGTAGGTAATATAAAAAAAAGTATTACTTGGTTGTGTGCCAAAACTTGCAAAAGTGACGTACAAAAACTTGATAATTGCAATTTTGTTATAAAATACGTTTGTGGCAAAACTAAATAATTACTTTTTTATTTTTATATTTAAAATAATATAAAGTAGCATTATGATAGACTATTTAAATTATGAAGTTGAAGCAGCTTCATAACATATCAAAATCTCGACGGTAAATTTCCTTCGGCTTGGAATGTTATCGCCATTTTTGTTTAAAAAAATCACAAAAACTCAAATATCTCGGAACTTTGGTTTTGTTGGTTATTTAATTTTGCCACGACGGGGACGATATGTCTTCACCCTTTGGATGCATTTCGTTTTTTCTATGCTGTAAGTTTTTTACGTTATTATAACTGTAAGTTTGTGTTTAAATCTGTGAATTTAGTTATATAATTATCAAAAGGAAAATGTTCGCGAACGGAATTGACGCGAACCCTGATTCCGAACTGTATTCGTAATAGGTATTTTAAATACAAAAAAACTGGTATAACATTAATTTATCACATCGACTTTTATAAGACCATCATTTTCTGTGTTCATCATACGCATAGCCTACTACCTAGAGATAAAGTATCAAAATTGTTTAGTTACAGTTAACATTTTTTTGTGTCCCGGACATATAAAATCGCACACACACATTGATAAATTCGGTAAAATCTGAGAATCTCCAGACTGTCATATGGCTCTTAAAGTTGCTCCAAAACAAGCCGTTCACAAATCAAGTTACCTTTTGCTACATCTCGCGACACGAGGCCAAGAAACTTAAAATCAGATACAAATAACGCGCGACGCAACTTTGCTCTTTTGACAGTTTTCGAGAGTTCAGCGTGAGACAGAACGAAACTACATTCCAGAGCATTTTATATATTTCTCGAACACATTCTGCGAGTTTGATAGTGTGGGTAAAGTGTTAGTGGCCTGAGATAACGATAATTGAAACCTCCGTGGTGTGGAAGCTAAGCTCGTTGCGTTTAAAGGTTCGATTCCCGGTCGGGTCAATCAGAATCATAATTTTCTATGTTGTCACGGGTCTGTTGTGGTGCCAAATCCAAAAATAATGCTACTAACATTGGGATCAGAGCAATGTATGAGACGGGTATCCGATATTAATATTTATTTATTGAGATAAATATTAAGTCGTTATTATCATCAAAGTCTCGGTCATTGATTTTAAATAGTAGATAATAGTCTTAAGTCTACTGTTCATTTTCACAACAATCAAATCAAATCAAAAAATCAAACTTTTTTGGTCAAAAAAAGTGTACTGTTAAACAAGTTATCACTCACGCCTTTCTTATTTCAATTCGTTTTCTAAGTTTGCCACAAAGCAACAGAAATATTTTAATGTTGTAGAAGCATCGACAAGTCAAGAATAAGCAACACTATCCAAAACAACTCCCAACTAACAAAAGTGTTACCTCTTCTGCTCCAAAATCTTGAATACAAAACTAAATTACGTTTGAAGTAAACTAGTGTGAAATATACGGAAACATACGTTACCTGGACAACTATCTCTTTCTTTGTTATGCAAGTATGAATAATTTGCTTCTTCTAATCTGGTTATGTAAAGTTGAAGCTGAAGTGCCATTACAGTTAAGAAAATCGTATTAGGAAAATTTCCAACTTTTTATGGTTCAGTTCGTTTATTTATACTTTTTTTGTACGATGAATTATTTAAAGTTTTCCGTCGTAATTAAATATTTATGGAAATTTCAAGACAGGTATTTCAAAATTTGATAACCTATTTGATAACTTATTTGAACTAATAAAACTTGAGACTTCGTGGCGAAGCTCTGAAATCTTCAATTTAGAAACTCTGTTTTGTCAATTTAGTATAATTATAAAGTTTCTGAAACTTTTCTATCGAGATGATTCTGCTAATTAATTATTACTGCAAGTCCACTAAGCTAGATAATTAAGGGTAAACTCATCAATCTTACGGTTGTTTAATTGGACGTATTAAAAGGCGAATCAAATTTGGATCATCTTGAGGGAATCATTCAAATAGAAGGGTTCTTCGAAATAACATTAGCGCCAAATTTCACCAAAATTCAAGAGTTTTGGTGCCAAAACTCTTGATGGAGTGGATATGCTGACATGCACAATGTAGGTAGAGCTTGTCTAGCTGAAATGACGTGCCGCCTCACTTCCTTATTAATTAGTTGATTTCTATGTGTAAGTACAAATATTAATAACGACATTTCATCTGTGGAGGAGTGTCGACTGCTCCGCGAATTAAGATCTGTGTGCCTACGTCACAGTCATCTAGATTGTGTGCTTGTGTGCGTTAATGCGCTAGTGGGGCGCGTCATTTCAGTTTCGACAAGCTTAGGGTAAATGTAAACTTTAGGCAGATGTGTGTGTAAGAGCAATGCTTTTGAGTCAATTTGATGATGTATTGAATTCATTTTCGTCTATCTATAATGATAAATTCTTTAGACGAGAATCAGTTTATTCATTTCAAAACTTTTTTCATAAATTGTAAAAAGGTGGTCTTAATGCTCAAAGCATTATCTGCCTGTCAAACCTTGAAAGGAATGTGTGTAGTATCATACCTTGTATATTACGTCTTGTAAAAATGAATTATAAAGACCGAACGACACTGTTACTTTGTCTTTTGACATTGCAACTGAGGTATCATATTCAGAAGTTTCCTTTCTTTTCGCTGCGCATTATTTTGAACGTTTCACAAAGGTTTAATATTAGTTCGCACAATACTTTGTACTGCAAAGGCTTCATTCTCATTGGTGTTGTGTGTCATAAAGATGTAACTACAGTGCTGAAATTGTAGACTTTACGTAACTTGAAAGAATTTTAGTTATTTAAAATTTTGGAACATAAAACCTCAGCCACACCTGACAACAGATACGATCGAGGTCAAATATCTGCTTAGCTTCAAATAAAAATAAATTAATAAAATACGTGTTTAATTGTAATATGCTTAAGATTGATATAATCAATCTGTCAAAAAAGCTTACTTATTTCTAACTCTAGAATCAATTTTCAGCTCTTGATTGTAGTAGATATTTATATGTATACAGAAAATATTCTTAGTAAATGTATTGAGGTTTTGATTTACTCGTCTACCTTGACTAGCTTCTATTTCTATTTGACTGGTTTTTCATGCTTTAAAAACAATATGTTATCACTTCAAGTTGATAAAACCTTGAAAACAGAACCTCCAACAAGCATTGTGTCACGTGTAATCTTCCACCGATATAGGGTTCGTCAATTTTACTTGTTCAGTGACTTTGCAAAGGAGTCAAGGGGCTGATTGAAAACGGGACGCAGGTATTACCTAACATTGATCGCGATAGCGATTGCAATATGCAAGTAAATGCGCTTCCATGTCAAATACTGGAAGCACCAATTAAAGCGTGTCCAAAATTTATATGTGCTGCCGGTTTATCATAATATATGATGCATCAAGAATTGCATTTTTTTTGTGTGTATAGACGACCTTGTAAAGATCGCAGGATCCTAATGGATGCAGACCGCGTGCAACCGGTCGCTGTGGAAAGCTTTTGTCCATAGTGGACGTCCTTTGGCTGATGATAAGAAAAGCATAAGAGTGTTTGGAAGTAAAATGGCGGACGCACTATGAAGCTTTTTTCATTTGCCATCGCTATTATTGAGCGCCTGTTTAGGAGCTTAAAAATATTGTAAGAAGCTATTCTTTCCATTGCTTACTTGCACCAATATGTCATGTGATGTAGATTTTCAATTGTTTCCGATTGCGAAACGAAAGCGATTGAGTTAGGCAATAGCCCTGCCGGTGTATAGGTCCGAGGGTGGCAGACAATTTGCTGCAAGCACCTGTCGGTATGACTCGATGTTTCGTGGTTTCCTTTTCTCTTGCAGTTTGGTGGGGCAAGTCATGAAAGAGCTGTGCGTGAAGATTGTTGCTTGGGTGTCCTTTGTTTGATAAAAAAATTGAAGTACATCCACTACTAAGGCTGTAATTCGCAGATAGCTACAAGCACAAATCGAATTCGATTTCAGAGTTACAAATGTTGATAAATGGTATCGATCTCAAGTTGACTGTTGGAGTTTGATGTGAACAAAAAAATTGAATTCTGCTCGTAAATAGATCATATGTATGATTTCAGGTAATAACGTGAGTGTTTATGAGCCACGGGATATATTTGTACTTCACACAAATTTTGTTAAGAAAATCAACAAAACAATTTGCTTTGAAAAGAGTTCAAGGTGGTTTTGCTTTTGTACCTGTAGGATCTGAAAATTGAGATAAAGTAGCTACTACTTCCAAATATTTTTTTCTTAATGATAATCATATCATACCCATTGACTTCCTTATGACTCGCAGAAGAACATCAGCTTTCACAAAACAAATACATCATTTCCGCATTATCCAACAAACAATTCCTCCGCACTCATCACCATGATTATCTCATCAATTCCATGTCAAAGCTCCATTTAGTCACCTTTGAAGATTTCCCCAAAGTATTTTCCGCTACATATCCACTCTCGCGCCAACATCTAACGGACTCACAAAGGGAGTTAATATCCAGATATCGCTCTTTTGTACCGGTGTCATGCAGGATACGTTTGTTTCGAACGGATACCGGTTTTGTCGTCAGAGAAAACAGACTTTTTAATTAATTTTTCTGTGACTTTGCTCCTATTCGGACAACCTGTTTGGTGGATTATTTATGATTGTCGTTTTGAATTGTAAGTGGAGAAAATGGGATACCTAATGCTTTATTATATTTAGTGTTTGTGCTTACTAACATTGATTGTCTTTGCCATGAAATACATAGATTTTTGGAATTAAGATGACAAAATCACTCAGTGCGATGTGATCAACAATTATGTCATCATATTTTTATTTCTTGTAATTTTTATATGTGACCTTAGTATCCTTGTAGAATATGTCGTACCAAATTGTATCAGTCTGTGGCTTAGTAAATTGTCTTGATAATTATTTAATTCCATTCTTTGTTGAAATGTGCGATAATAGTCTAGGTACATTCCTGCTAAGGTTCATAACCTTGATAACTTTATTATGTAGATAGAGTAAAACTATTGATGCTTTAACCGATAGTGTCACAATACTATCACCGTGAACAAAAAGCTTCATTAAACATTCCAGATAAAACGCCGGTGCACTAAAACGGCATCTATCGAACGATAAATGATTCGACCAAAACCGGTAATTACTCAGCTTACAAACGCTATTTCAGTTTATTTTCGGTTTAGCTGATAATATTGAAACAAAAGAGCTATTGTATATTAAACCTTCATAATTTATAGAGTTTGAAGTACATGTCAATAGTATTTTGGAAGTGATGTGGTAGTTGAAGTTTAACACGTTCCGGGACACTACTCCAGACACAATAGATGTTTTATTGTTTTCACGCCTGTAGGCGTTCACTGTCCCGGAACGTGTTAAAAACGTAACGTTAAGACTCATTCAAGTCCTAATATTATCCAACACGACAAAGCATAGCAAGCTAGCATAGGTCCACAATCTAATCGACTTATAGATCACGTTAAGTACAAAACATAAATCAGAAGTGCCTAATCGGCTTTTAAATACTGTATAAATGCCACACATATAATTTCACAATCAAATCATTGGATTAACATTCTTCAGTGTACGTTATAATCTTTCCCCAAACTCTCGTTGCGCGCGCGTCGGTCTATTTGCAACCGCGGCGTGTGGTATTTCTGGACTTGCTATTGTCCGCCATGATGTCACTGCTGATAGACAAGATAGAACTGATGATGAAAGAATCGTGGTCACGGACAGACGTGCCTTTTATAATGGTATTGTTTATACAAAATACTTTATGAAAAAAAAAAACACATGCCTCATTTAAAAAAATGTGTGGAACCACATAAAAACAAAAATATTATACAAGTATATTAATAGACTTAGACATTGTTACGCACAAGAGACAAAGCAAAAAGTTTGTCTTGAGAAAATAATACAATATCAAACTCACAGTATGATAATAATGTTGGTTCACGTCTGCAAACTTTAGAGGCACTAGGGCATCTAAAATTGTATTCAAGCTGAATTTACAGAACCACAATGTTTTTTAATATTTCCAAACGCCCCAGTTATTTTTATCAGATTTGATCATGTTTTGATTATAATATAGAACGTTTTCTGATTTTTGGTACGGGTATAATGTCATAAAATAGGACAAAGATAGTAAAATTGGCCATTTCATTAAAACGTTTGGCATTCCACTCTTTAAAACACAATTTATTTATGTTACGTGTTGTGTCAAAGATTACGCCACATTCAAACATTTGGGTTAAAATGTAGCGACTAAACACACAGTGTAATCCGTAAACTTTTTCGCTCAACTCTAAAGCTTACAAAGTAAGGACAACCGCACTTGCGGATTTTACTGTAATCAGTATTCGGGATTAATGCACTGAATGGATATTTTTGTAACGCTTCGACCAAACTTTACCGTTAAACATGTTTTTAAAGCGGTGGATATTTTCGTTTTCGGCCGATATAAAAGTTTTTTGCATTTACGTGTTTTTGCTCAAAATACTGAATATTTTTGCGACACGAAGACCATTCTTTCGAAAGAGCGGATAAGGTAGCAAAAGCAGGGATTGTTGAAGGACTTCCCGTAAAACATTCACCTTTCTTCACGGACTTACTAAGAGACTATAAAAGAGACTGTTATAAAATTTGGAACGAATATTTCGACGAGAGGTCCGTGGAGAAAGGTATTTGGTATAAAACGATGCAAGCTGAACCACCTAAGATACCATGGTTTGCTACGGCAAGGCTGAACCGACAAATGTTGGTTACGATGATGCGGTTGCGTAGCGGACACATTCCATTGAATGCGTTCGCTTATCTTATGAAGGTAGTAGAATCGCCTAATTGTACAAGGTGTAATATGCGAGAGGATGTCTACCACGCATTGGCAGAATGTGCACGGGTCGAGGACGAGCGTCGACAGCTAGAGTTAGAGACTGGAATACGATTTCGGGACATTGGCTCTTGTAATACAATACTGGCAAATCCGACATGTCAAATAGCAGCTAGTTTAGTTAAAATGATAATTAAGTTAGTTAATTCTAGACAATAGTCTTTAATCACTGTAACAATATGAGGCTGGCATTATCGCTGTGCGATAAAAGCCTCCATCCATCAATAAAGAAAAAAAAAAAAAGACCATTCTTTGTCTCACAATACAAAATTGTTTTACGATACCCACTCTCTTCAACAGATATCATGCAAGTGCCTGAATAAAAGGTTATAGGTGTTTTTCTATAAACGGGTGAAACTTAAACAGAACTTCAAATTACTTCAGAGAAACCGGGCCCTATAATTTTTTTTCTTAAAAACGGGCTTGTTTTCTTTTTTATTTTTCCTAAAAAAAAAGAAAAAAAAAGCATTTTGTGTTTAGTCTGAAACATCCCAACGTCATCACCCGAGGAAATGAGCGAAAAGAGAGAGAGGAAAAACACCTTATATAGAGCGCTTTTAGGATGTGACAATAACACGAACATAGAACAAGATAATGAAGAAATTAGTGATTGTATTTGAATCTATTCCTTCAATTCCAACGTGAACTTTCGCGGCGGAGTGAGGTTAGACTCAAAATAAACGTAGCCGTATAGCTACTCTAAAGATGATACTGGTTAAGAATAGATTTTCGCAAAGTCTAGCATAAGGTATACAATGTTTGTATTTCAGAAATGTGAGAAATGTGTCTGTTGATAAAATATTTTTATGTGGCACGAAAAATTTAATCAGCATGCGGAGCAGTCTCGCTTTTCGAATGACTAATTTTCTTTCTGACGTAATTCAGTTGTGGCGAAACTCACTTCTGGACGTAGCAACCGATCTAAATATAGGGGAATGTATGTAAAACATACGGGTAACGCCCTCGATGCGTGGCCTCGGTGTTTTTGCAAATCGTTTTTCTTCAAGAAATAGTATTTTGCTATTTATTGAATCTTTGGCGCAGACGTTTATTGACCCACTTTAAGTGATGATTTTGACCTGTTATTTAGGAAATTATGATGTTTTTATGGTGCAGAATGGTATGTTAGTAATAACTTAAATACTTGTAATATTTATTGACACTCACAGTGTTATTTTGTATTCTTATACGATGAAATAAGAAAAGCAAAAAATGGGCATGGTCGCAGTTTGAACCCGTAACCTGTGGCAAACCGAGCCACCTGCGCTGTCGTGATTCTGTATTCTTATGGATCTTACAAGAACTTAAATGGCCAAAGTTTGTCATCAAATGTTTTTGTTAACATTTGGTAGAGCATAGTGGGTGCGTCTTATTTGTTATACAATCATTTGATATAATTCAACTTTAATAACGATCACTTTACATAAGAATCATTTGTTATAAAAACACATGATATAATTTTGTTTATCATAACGTTTACTTCACATAATATTCATTTTATATAATACCATTTAGTATAACGTTCATATCCTATAAAAACATTTGAAATAAAACTTATTTTATATATCGGTCATTTGATATAATTTTGTTTGACATACGCATTATTTCATATAACTATTATTTGAGATAATAACGTTTCAAATAATGATTAAAAGAAATAACCGTCAAATTAATATAACCTTCACTTGGTATAACTTCCATTGGTATAACTTCAATTGTTTTTTTAAAACTAATTACCAAAAATCTGAATTATGTTAACCCCGACTCGCCGTGGTCACTTTGCCGTGGTACTTGTCTGCCCGATACTAGAGTGTAATTTAGAAGCCGGAGGCGCGGAGGGAGAGCAGCCTCCGCCCGCTGTAACAAGGGGCAGGCACCCGTGCGAGCCGGAGCGGCTGAGGCTGGTCGCCGAAGGCCGAAGGCCGAGGCGACCCAAAAGCCGAAGCTGTGGAGGTGAGCGTGGGTGACTGCGCTTTGTTGCGCAAGGGCGGAGAGGCTGCACTTCCCGCAGCGCCGGAGACGTGGAAATCATGATGCATGTGTGCTTGCTTGCATGCTGCATGCCTGCTTGCATGCTGCATTCCTGCTTGCATGCTGCATGCCTGCTTGCATGCTGTATGCCTGCTTGCATGCTGCTTGCCTGCTTGCTTGCATCATTGCCTGCATCCTGCATGCCTTGAATAACCTAGCAGCTGCATATTTTTTTGATGTTATTGTTTTTATATTATATGATATCATATAAATTGGAGTTTATATGAAGTTATCATTATATGTTTTAAATATTATTTAAAAAGAGTGTTATCGTACATGAATGTTATACTAAATGTTATTATACTAAATAAACATTCTTTGTTTTAATTATTATATCATGTAAATGTTATATGAATTGATTTTAGCTCAATCGTTTGTTATACGCTTTAAAATTATAACATTCAAAATTATATCATTTCATCATTATACTAAAAAAGTGTTATATTAAACAAAATTATATCATGTGATTGTATATGTTTTGAACTTTATATGATATGTTGTTATATTATATATTACACACCCGAGCATAGTCACTTTCGTTTTTTTAGGGTTCCGTAGCCGAATGGCAAAAAACGGAACCCTTATAGTTTCGTCAAGTCTGTCTGTCTGTCTGTCTGTCTGTCTGTCTGTCTGTCTGTCTGTCTGTCTGTCTGTCTGTCTGTCTGTCCGTCCGTATGTCACAGCCACTTTATTCTGAAACTATAAGCATCACATAGCTGAAACTTGGTAGGTAGGTGTATCTTGTTCACCGCTTTCCGATTCAGATACAAAAGTAAGAAAAAATAATATTTAAGGGGGGGCTCCCATACATGTAACTAAAACCAAAAATATTTTTTTTACTCAAACCTATGCGTGTGGGGTGTCTATGGATAGGTCTTTTAAAATGATGTTGAAATTTCTAAAACCATTTTTTCTAAAAGTGTAAGGTTTGAGATATAGACGCTTCCAAAGTGGTAAAATGGGCGTCCCCCCCCATCTAACTTTTGAACTAAGAAAGTGAAAATTTTGAAAAAAATATATGATGTAGATCTCAACAAAAACTTGCAACGAAAATTGGTTCGAAGGAGATCGAACCAGTAGTTTATGAGATATTGCACATTTTTATCAACCGCAAATATAACTTTGTCTTTCATACAAACACTATGAAAAACAAAGTTATTTTTGCTGTCACAATATATTGTGATGTTTTCGTTAAGTGAAAGTAAGTGCACCCTGAATTCAGTTAAGGGTGGCACGGAACCCTTAGTGCGCGGGTCCGACACGCACTTAACCGGTTTTTTTAAATCAATATCAAATGAGAAAGACATTCACTATCGGTCGACTATTTTAATTTTTAACTTTACATTTTAATTATACATTAATATTGATAAATCTTATCAGCCAATAACCGCAGGCCAGTCTAAACAATCCCCGATGCAAATATCCAACAATACAAATTCATCTCATATCCAGCCGCTGAATATTTTGGTCTAAATATAATTCTTTCAAGAGCCACGGATTGGCGAAGCGTCTGTTATTTTCAGTTATATTTAAACCTATTGATAGGTCACTGGAGTACACATTTGATACAGATACTGATATTCTATTGTTGGAGAACAATCGGCTTATTCAGTACCCGGTTATTGATACTAGCATAGAGCAAAACTGATGTATCTTCAAAAAAGATAATGGGGAACTTTAGGATAACAAAGGCTATTGCAGTTGACAAAAAGAAGCGTTGATTTTACCTCATGTTAGTTAATGCTATTTAAGTTTGTTGCGCTGTTTTTTCTCAGCACTAGCCCAATATTGTCCTGAAGTAATGGTAGGGTTTAAATAGGGAGAGCCCCCAGTCTATGACATACAGAAATAAATGACTTTTATAACTTAGGATCTGCGCAAGTAGGCTTAATTTTCGAAATCGATTCTTGTGCTGTATTTTTATAATTCCATTAATTGACACCTGTCATTAATTTACTTATTTTTGTTTGTTTCAGAACCCTCTCCCGCTATTCCCACGATGTTCTAACAGTGAATGCTGTGCTCAGTGAATGTGATGGTGTGACGTGTCAGTGACAAAATGGCGTCGTGGGCTGTCATACTTTTGCTTGCTGTCATCGGCTGTCAACGCGCTTTGGGAGAAAGAGGTAAGTTTAAGAAAAGTTTTTTTTTATAGACTGCACTGATAAAAAATAATTACAAATGGCGGACTGACTGGTAAAAAAATCCTTACCAGTCAACTATTGGGCGAGACAGAAACAATTTATATTTATTCTTTCCTCATATGACATTGCCTTTGACACAATTATGTAATTTCTGTCATTGCACTGTAGTAATAACAACTTACAGATGTCAGTTAGTAAAATGATAATTAAACCCAGGATTAAGCTAAATCTGGATTAAATATTCATTCTGGCTCTGTCAGATTATTTGACGTTGCTAGAGATAGAAATAAGATTACATCATGTGCTAGTGGGCCTAAGGCGCTTGCGCAATTCAGGACCATCTTATTTCAGGATTTAATCATCGTTCTGTCTTTGTCTGTTTATGTGACGTTTGCAGAGACAGAGCGATGATTTTATCCGGAACCATAATCCTGACATGCGCAAGTAAGTCTAAGAATATTGATTAAGGAAGAAATACTTTTACTTATAAAACTTGCGTAACTAACTTTTTGTTACGAGTATAATTACTCTGGTCAAGGTTACTTCGACTATTGTAGTGTTCTACATAGATAATTTTATTTAATATTATACCGATAATAGCACACAGGAAATATTCTGTCCTGTCAGTGACATTGACTTGATAACGTTATTACATAGAAAATAACATATTTTGTTTGCTACGATGACTCATTAATAAGTTGTTATGATGGATTTTTTTTTGTTGCCTAATTTAACTATAAATTGTTGCTTTCCATAACAATTAAATTAATTATGAGAGCTAATAACCACCGTGTTACACTCAAACTCATAGTACAAATAAACAGGTCCAACTCATTGTGAAAGAGATTAGGTGCGCCTCAACATTAGAGCGACAGGTGTTTTTAATATAAGAAATATTACATATTTATGATTTTTATAACTTTTCCAACAACGTTAACACTCTAATTTTCTTTTAAGACAATTCAAGTTCGGTATTTTCACAGTAGCAACAAAAAATAACTAAAAATAAAGGCTTAAGGATAATAAGACTTGTTTACAAACACCCAGAGGGCTCAGCTAGCACACTGGCACGTGAAACGTCAAAAACAGGAGGTTTTAATTAGGTACCGTTTTCAGTTCATTGAATTTAATTATACTGACTTTTTCGACTCTCGTAATTTAAAAAAAATCTATACGACCTGTATGGTGGAACTAGAAAAGATTTGAGTATTATGCAATGATCTAGTTCAGTTTTAAAGCAAGTAAGTGTATGTATGTTTGTATGTCCACGGGTTTCTCGAAAACGGAAAGTGATAAAGAGATGATTAGTCAAAATCAGTTAAGTAGTTTTTGAGATACGGGTAAAAACAAGCGATTAAAAGTGATTATTAATAAAAGTCAATTTCAAATATTATATCAAGCTTATGAACAGCAGCAATAGTCTACACACATCATGCACCGATTCTAAAAGAATTTGTTTCTCCTAAATTGGACAAAAACAAAACCCTTTTTTAAAATTTTTTGAGGGCGGTTTTATTCGACAGTAGGTATGACAAACAGTTCTAAAACAAAGTTTCATTAAACGACTGTTACCAAAAATTGAAACCTGTCATTTCGCTGATCTAAATAAAACCGTCTAGTTTTTTAATCACAAAAGGTTAGTTTCGACATGGGCTCTACTCGCAAAACGAATAACGCAGTATGTAGCTGAAACAAAATCTCTGGATCTGGCACTGGATCTAGTGTATACGCCACAGAGATGCGAGTAACTTTAACGTTTTCCTTATAAACAAACTAATGACTATAAAATTTCAATTTCTGAATACAGTGACATAAAATAAAAAAATATGTATATTACGACGTTCTGAAAGTAATGTCTATAATTTGTTTTTATTAATTTCTTAATTACAAATTAGCATTATATTGTCTCATGACGTATTTTCCTTATAAAAAATATTTTTACTCTATATATTTTAATTAAAAACTCTTTGACGTACGTAAGTGTGTCAAGGAACTTATTGCATTTTGGTTTAGAATGTTTTTTAACACTCACGGTGTCATATTTGTATTCTTAAAAGATGAATAATAATACGTCACGCAATGACGTATCCATAAGAGATCAAGAATTTTGCGCGGTCGGACCGATAGCACGGTAGCTCAATTGGGAAGAGCAGTTGGCCCGGTAAGCCAGAAAGATGCTGGTTCGAGTCCCGCCCATGCGCAATTTTTGGTTTCTTGTTTCATCTCCAAAAAAGTAAAAAAATAAAGTTAGCCTGTAAGCATCCCACTGCTGCTGTTTCATCTCCTATTGCATTTTATTACTTATACGGTTTAGTTTGCAATGTTAACATTCTGGAAATGGCTATGATAAATCATCCTCATAAAAACTACTCAAATATAATTTTACGACTCAGTTGCATCTTTGTGGCGTCACCAATCAGACGTCCACCGAAACCGCTGTGACGGCGGCTTAAAAGCTTTCGGGATTTTTAGTGCTGCCCACTCGGCCCGGGCTGCGAACCTAGGACATTTTAGAAGTGACCCGCGTAGCTAGTGCTTGTTTTTGGATTACAAAGTTACATATTAAACAATATATGTTCTGATACAAATAGCCGGATGTTTTGATTATATTTCACTAGCTGGCTACTATTGTTGCGACTAAGGACCTTTTACTTTAATTATAAGATTAACAGCCAATTTTAGTTTCCTATTTCCTTATAAATAACCAGTAATGATATCTGTCCATTATACTTCATACAAAATGGCTTTCCATCTTTGAATTATTCGTGGGCTAGTCTGCTTGTCGATGGTGTTACAGGCCCTCAGACATGATCAATTATAAAGTCAAAGTTTCTAATGGTGGTAATATTTTTAGAACGGTTAAAAATGCTCCAAAACTTACACTGTTTTGTCTTATTACCTTTTGGCGCTGTCATCATTAACAGAAAGTGACAAAACAGTGTAATTAGTTCAGTAGAATGTTTGAAATATTGTGAATAAGGAGGTAAAAATAGAGGCACGTGTAACATCAGCATAAAAAGTTTTGCTTGTTTTAAGCCTGACTTATTCTGATCTCGGAATAATAGGCTCCATTGAACCTTAAAAAAAGCTTTAAGTAAATTTCGAACATAAATAAGCGTTCCTCTGGTGTTGGGTAGCACCAACATCATATCAGATATTTATATCAGGAAAGGCTTTCCAATGAATATTAGGAGGCGGGAATATCCCGCGTTTTAAACTGTGGTGTGGAAGGCAAGAGGGAAACCACAACACTACCTTCCCTGATTTGGAGATTTTATGGAAAAAACTCCACCGACAAGAGACGGCAAAAGAGAAACCACAACACTATCCTTTCTAATTTGGATGTACCTACCGAATCTAGTTCTGATGAGGATTTTTTTTATTCAGAAATTTTAAAACATTTTTTTTACGTAGGTATTACGTAACCTAGTCAGTCCAAATATGTATGAGATTTACGCCTAAAATTGCTAGTCTGACTCTCAAAACTAAAGCTAAAAGCTTACAGCAAGAAATTTCTGATGTACGGTACGAGGTTGATCTACGGATATTCAATTGTGCGCTATGCTTTATACCATCCAGTCTCTGCATTGTGACAGACAGAATCCTGGAAAGTAAATAGTTATCTATACTGACTGGGAGGTCTTTTGTTATTCTTGTGCAGAATGCTACCTTTAATCTTTCTGTGAAAATTAACACTACTTTAATTGAAGACAATTTTCAATTAATTCTTTAACCGATTAAACTGTAAAAAGTTTTAAAAAAGTTAAAAAGTAATCATTTTTTTTTAACTTTTTTTACAGTTTTAAAGTCTCAGTTGTGAAAAGTTTTGATATATAGTTATCTTTATTTTAAATGTATCTCAGAATACTTTGTAATATCTTATATTTAATACTAACAAACAAAATGAAAAGAAGAGTTTGAAGTAAGAATATTTGTTATGTAAAAGTGTAGAGGTACGCAATGAAGTTTGTGTTCCATCGCCAACAACACCAACACATAATTCATTTGGGATCAAGTTAACAACCCGAACTAAGTTTAATAAATATTAAAGTAGCGTAAATGAAACTAATCGGAGTTAGTTAATTGAATCGCGCAACACAACCCCGCTCACTAAATCGGGTGGTAACATCTCTTCATAAGCTCCCAACAGGTAAAACACAAAGAAACTAAAACTAATTATCCAATAAACGCGGATTTTCGACGAACTAAAATTTGTGAACTTTATCCTATTGAAATAGAGCTCATTTTGCGTTCAGCACCAGCGCCACCTACATTCCATGTGAGGGGTAATTTGGAAAGTTTTCGCAGAGTGATAACGGAATTAAACTGAGCTAACGATAACGATATATTTTAAGTTGAATGCAGCAGTTTAAGTTTGGAATCGGATATTGAATTCGACTTGTTTTTCGGTTGAACTTAATTAAGTGCACGGAAATTAAATTCTATATTTTCGAGTATTACGTGGGTACCATATCGTTGCAGTACCTAAATTATAAAATATATGCATTTGGAGACTTACACATTTTAGCCAAACACGGTGTAACCCGATCGAATCTTTGCGTGAAAAAAATGAAGGTCTCAGAATAAATTGCGTACAATTTTCCTATCGAGAATTTTATCCATTAACAATATAGTGGACGATACGTAGTTATCATGCATATATGACAAGATATGTTTATATAGATGACGTACCTCCTGAACTAAAATATCACGTCTCGTATTTCTAAATTGATAGATCTATCGTACTTCACCTGGGAATTGAACCCAGCGCCTTTAACTAAAGTAGTAAATCTTGTTTTGTAAAAGGTTAATAAAATACAAACTAAAATGTCTTACTGCGTTCTAATATCTCTATAAAACTCATGGAAGTAAATACATTCATGTTATGCAGAGGCCAATAGATAGTCATAATTTAATTTATGATATTAGCTTCAACTTAACATCCATAATCCCACTTCGCCACTTATAAAAGCCACATTGCAACATATTCTCCCCATTTCGGGGGTAAGTTGGTGCCGTATCAGCTTTTTTGGGGAAATCTCCCACCCTATTCGTTAGCCAGTAGTATTTCCCGGTTGTCTGGGTCGTGAGGACCTCTTAATACCATCGGCTTTAGATAGTTTGGGGTGGGCAAAAGGTATAACGCCAGTGGTGATATATGCTATAGATATCGAAAGAGAGTTTTGTTTTAACACCAAGGAAAAGCATAAAAAGTATGATTCCAGTAAAAAATAGCTTGTTTAAAAAAATGTATGCGTTTGCTCTTGACTCCAGACCAAGCCAAGTGCGACTAAGACGGAGTCGAAGATGGAATGAGCTCGCCAAGGAGTCTGTTGACTGTAACTTTGAATAGATACTGATTAACAGAATAGTGTTGTAATTTTATTGTGCGATATTGAAACTTAGTTTGAAGACACAAAATTTTGACGTACTTCTCTAAAGGCCCATTTACATCAGACGAGTTCTATTCTCACTTCACAAATTATTCTTATGTAAACAGACTTAGAGCATTCGTTCGTTGTTCTATCTTTCTAATCGAGCTTCCGTTTACAATAAAAGATCAAGAAAGAATGTTCTTGTTCTAGCTCTAGTTCTTTTTTCGTTTGGTCTAAACTCACCTTAAAAGGATCATCACTTATTTATAAAATTAACGTTGTTCAATCTTTTTTGATAGATCTACTTGTCCACGTGTAAAATATCGCATTGCAAATCATAGCTGTAACAGCACCCAAACCTACCAAAACTCGTAAGTCGATCAAATCAAATTGTCTCAGTCTGGCTCACACGGCATCGAACCGGGGCTCGGAGGGCTGAAAGTTATTGTTTCATTCTACCCTCGCGTTGAGTAATGGTGTTAATACGAGGGGGGAGGGGGGACCATTGTGACTTGTGGACTTACAATGGCTGTTTTGTCCTACTAAATAACCGGTGAAAAGATTTTGAATTGGGTTTCATACAGGTTGTATTGAGTTTGACGTCAATTGGATTGCCTATCGGAAAAATGCTAAGAACGTATTCACTTCGACGATGCTTCAAAGTATTACATCACAAAATTGAAAGGGAAAGTGTCTCACTACGATATCTTGAGTTTGAGTCCCAGGTGGCAACAAAATAAGAAATTGACAAATTAATTTGTACTGTTTCCATGTTTTGTTACATTATTAGAGGGTTTTTGCGATACTTGCTAGTAACTATTTATATACTTCGGATGACAAACTTTAATTCTTAAATAGGGGACTAAGGAACGCATAACGCCGCAAGTACACCAAAGCATTCAAATGCAGCAGCCATGCAGCTGAACGATACCGACTAGGACACAACTAACACATCTAACCAGATACTTATGTTACAGCAAGACATAACCTCGTGCCAATGTCACATACCGCGTTCGAATGCCACATTCCGCATGCAAATACATTGGTGTACTAACGGCGTAAATGGAATCATGAGTAAAATCTTGGTGACGTCATAAAATCACTTAGTTTAATCAAAACTTCTCCACGGCATAAAGTTAATTAGGTCAAGAAGCTCGTCCCTGGAATATGCAGGATCCGAATACATGCAATATGGAGTTTGCATGAAGTAATTAACTAAGTGAGGAAAGTGATGTGCCTTGAAATAAATATTGCATTTACGAATACTACGTAATGCCCATTTGCGCCCGACAAAAGCACGGTAATGTTCGCATATTGTATAAAGTTTAATAACGACTTGCTTTCAACCAATAATTATCAAAATATGTCAAGTAGGTACTTAGTTTATTCAGTATAAATACTATAAAACAAAATGATAATAAAATCTTAGACATGGTTGCTATATGACATGACTTGACTTCAAACCTGCGTATTCAGAAACCGTTTCCTAAAGGCAAGGGTGCGATGAATTTGACACTTAAAAAAGTCAATTGAAACTGGAACATGTTACCTATGCAAACAATCAATTAAGATTTTTTTACAAAATGCCATAGTTCTAATGATATAGTGTCCAAAACGACCTTTCTTCGATTTATAATACCAATTAACATCTGATGCCAATTGTAACGTTCTCAAATTAAAGACAGTGTATAGCCTCCGACTCTTTTCATAACCAAAAGCTTCCCACGAGACTATCAATCATACTTTCTACAGCATTATAATAACGCAATTATCATTCAAACTGACCTACAACTCTGGACTGAAGAGGAAATAAGTTTCGACCAATTTCAATTCACTTACTTTGCATTCGATGCGCCCAATTCCACAAAAATTACCACTCAAACTAAGTACTAAAACTAAAATTTGAAACTTGTGAACACCCGAAGTATCTAACAAGTCGCATCTCTAAAACTTAAAAGTTCATGTAAAACTTTAGCTGAACCACAGAGTGTTTTGGAGTTTTCACCTTTTTACTGTTTTGCTTAGTGCCCGTCACCACAATTTTCCAGGTATTTTTAAAGAAATAACCCACTTTTGAACGGCGAGTGAAATTAAAACCGTGTTTCTATTTTCTACCTGCATAAACTTCTTACATTACTCGAGAGTAGAGTATACTTGCGATAAATTACAGCGTCTTAGGTTTCTTACTTGAGAGAAGTTTAGGTGTAGCTGCATACTAACTAATCAGCTTATGCCGAGATACCTTATCTTACTTAAGTTATGTGTGTTTATACCCAGAATCAACAGTTAGTTTTTGATGGTAATTTTATTGCTTATTTAGTACTAATACAACGCTACGTAGGGCTTACATCACTGAACTGAATAACATCTTCCTAGAGTTGGTTAAAAAACTATTATTTAGTAGTATTGTAATCGGAAGCTTTTCTCTATTTCAGTTTTTATTATGTAGATAGTTTCTTGTTTAATTGCTGTTTGTAAGTATACCTACACCTACCTAACTACCAACCTTGACTATGCTATTCCGCTAACAGTTTGTATGCCAAAGAATTGAAAGAAAGAAAGAAAGAAAGAAAATGAATTTATTGTTAATTTTATTTTTTATTTTATTTATTAAAAATCATACAGAAAAACTTAATCTAGGTACATTAATACCAGTGTGATTATAAACCAGTATTGGTTTTACCGCACACTGCGATTCGACGTCTGTTACTCATTTATATTAATATAACATGCAATACATGATTATGTAGGTACGTAGCTTGTTAACACGCGCTCCGCGTCCGGACCGATCAACGCATCGCTTATCTACGCAAAGTTAAGGAGAGCTCGTTTGAGCTGCTGTGGATTCACACGGGGTAAAAATTTTTCAGCGAATATTTGGTTAATTATGTTGATATAACTAATGATAAGTAATATTGTTTTAGTATGTTTTTTATGTTTGTTTCGGTTATTTGGCTTTTAATGTTTATAGGTACTTCGTTAATTAGTTTAGGTATTTGATATTGTAACAATGATTTTCCATACAAGTTGTTATAGGCGGGTAAACTAAGCGTGGTGTTTGTGGCACTTCTTGTTTTGTTACTACGTTGTATATAGTTTTTAAAGATGCTAGTAAAAAAAGTGGTCACAGAGCAACATGTATTTGACTTTGTCATGAACGGGTATAATATTACAGTGATAAAAAAAGATGATGGTAATTATTTTTATATTTTGTTTTTATTTTCTCAGGGACAATGGTTTTTAAGAGTCGTACTTGCATATTATAAATGGAATCGAGATGTGATTTACTAGTCCTGCCATAACTACCAAGACCGTACTGTATGGTAGTCTCTGCCAAAGCTTTATATAGAAGTAATAGTGATTGATAGGGTATCTTATACTTTACGAGTGAAAATTTAGCCAACATTGCCCTTAGTTTATCACAGACATGATTAATATGTTCAGTCCACTTAAGCCTATCATCTATTATTAAACCTAGGTACTTTTGCTTTTTGACTACTTCAACAGGAGCACAAGAGCAGTTGACCAGATCATTATGTAGACAATTATGGTTATGAGCAATTAATTTGGGGCTTTTAGCTATTCTATTTTGACTTGAACTTATGTACATAAGTTTTGTCTTGTCTGCATTAAGAACAAGACCTGCGTCATGTGACCATTTTGCCAGTTCCGTAAAGTCACTTTGTAGTTTTTTAAGTGCAAGATTGATGTCCTTGTCGGCAGCAATAAGGCATGTGTCATCTGCGAACTGGTATATTTCACAGTTTCTAACAGTGTTTACAGCATTGTTTACGTACGTGATGTAGTGAAGTGGTCCAAGAACAGAGCCTTGTGCGGTTCCTTCAGAAGTTTGAACTTTCGTACTAAAAGTATTACCTATTTTGACAAGATATGTTCGATTTTCAAGATAATTTTCACACCATTTGTTCAGAGGACCTTGTATACCACAGTCATTTAGTTTCACAATAAGGGTTTTATGCTTTAACTAGCTTTTGCCCGCGACTTCGTCCGCGTAGAAAAGTGACTTATTTCTCCCGTTTTTTACACATTTACCACTATATCTTTGCTTCTATTGGTCGTAGCGTGATGTTATATAGCCTATAGCCTTCCTCGATAACTGGACTATCCAACACAAAAAGAATTATTCAATTCGAACCAGTAGTTTCGGAGATTAGCGCGTTCAAACAAACAAACAAACAAACAAACAAACTCTTCAGCTTTATAATATTAGTATAGATGTATCAAAGGCTTTGCTATAATCTATAAACACTATTAAAACATGTTTTTTGTCGTTTAGGTGCTGGTACACGCTGTCAGTGAATTGTGATAGAAGCTGAGTAGTACTTTTATTAGGTAAAAATCCATATTGTTTATCATTGATTATATTGTTAGTTTTGTAAAATGTATGAATTTGTTTCGAGATAGCTTTTTCAACAATTTTATCAATAGTAGAAAGAATAGTTATTGGGCGATAGTTATCATAGCTACTGTGACTTCCCTTTTTGTGTATGGGCCTGACTATTCCTGTTTTGAGTTCGTTAGGATAGATACCTTGTCTTACGGTTTCGTTAATAAGGTGTGCAATAACGCCTGCTATTTTAGAACCAAGTAACTTTAGGTCCAACGCTCTAATTCCATCAGTTCCGGGGGCTTTATTGCTATTTATAGATTTTATTACTTTAAGAGCTGATTTTGCTGTAACTTTCTGGAATCGACATGATACTTGAGGGACTTCTGCATATCTAGACTTATCTAAAAGTTTCACATTACATTTTGGCATTATATGTTCAATACTGTTCTTGAAGTATGATGCGAAGTTATTGGTTATATCAGAAATAGAGATATTATTTTTTTCAAATGCATTTGTAATTATATTATCTGCTAGGGCTTTTGTCCTGCCAGTGAGATCGTTTAATATATGCCATAGATTTTTAGGGTTGTTTTTAGAGTTAGTGATTTCTTGTCTAATTTTTTTATTTTTGCAATTCTTAATTAATTTATTCGCAAAGTTTCTTGACGAGTTGTACTGTAGTTTTAAAATTTTATTAAAAGGGTCAGCTATCCACTTTTTAAAGAGCTCATCTCGATATTTACAAGCTTTTATGATTTTATTATTTATCCAATTGTTATTAATACGTTTGTCATTATTTGTTATTTTTATTTTTATTGATGAATTTTCATACCACGTTTTTATATTATTTACAATGATTTCATATAATTTAGATGGACATATAATTTTCTTAGCAGGCTCCCAATCTATTTTATTAAGACTATCCCTTAATTTGTCAGACTTATAGCATTCGATATATTTAAACGCCCTCCGTGTGGCGCGATTCATTATTCCAGTGAGTGCGAGGGCCACTACGCGATGATCGGCCAGAGCAGTTCCGAGCGCCGCGGTGTACACGTAAATGTGATCTATACATGATTTGCTAAGTCCGTTCTTTGTTAATTCGATACGTGTGTATTCATTGATCCCGCACACCAGGCCATGGGTGTACACGGCGGTATTATAAATATGCTTAATGGGCTTGCTTGACCGTAGGTCTATGTTAATGTCACCCAGTAAGTACAGATCATCCCGTCGTGGAATATTACATAACAGTGTGTCTAGTTCCTTTATAAACAAATGCTTACTGCTACTTGGCGGGCGATATATGCAACACAGAACAGCGGAATAACCTGTAGGCGTATATAATGTTCCAGAAAGGCTTTCACAGTGTTGTGTTTTATGACATGAAGTGTTAAATTTGTGCTTGTTATTAATGTAGATAATTATACCACCGCCTTTTTGATTCTTGCGCAGTTCTGTGTACATCGAGTATCCCTTTATTTGGTAGATATTACATAACGAATCAGATAGGTTGACTTCCGTGAGCATAATAACGTCGATAGCTTTTGGAGAGGACAATACACACTGTTCAAGTGATTCAAAGTTTTTTATAATCGACCTTATATTCATATGTATACATATTAGTTTCGTGTTATTAGGAATTTTACTTAGGAAATTGCTTATATCTACGCAGTCTGTGAGTTCGAATACATCTTCCGATGTGACATCCATATTTGTAGTGAAAGTAAATCGGAACGAAATAAATATATTTCTTTAAGAGGTACTTAGCTTGACTCTCTTGATGTCGTCCGCTGAACGTATAACAATTGGTTTTTGGTTTTCTCCTTCCCGTCGAACACGCAGGACACCATTTTTAATCCAAATGTAACGGAACATGTCCTTGAGCTCCTGTTTAGCATAGTATAGTAGCTGCTTGTTATACTGCGTGAGGGCTTCGCATATGAATATCAGTTCATTTGCTTTGCTGGGCTGGCTCGGTGAACAGATTTCTTGTGCTGTAATTCTGGGGCTCACTGCTTTGGAGGCTGCTATCCAGGATAACTGTGCTTGTTCAGTTTTCAGTTCTAGCATGACTAATCCCGGTCGGTCATTTTTACTGGGCAGTCGTTTTATTTCTTTAACATTGCTAGCATTTTGGCTAAGCCTTATCGCCACATTTTCTACAATAGTTTGTAAGTTCTCATTTTCGCAATAGGGAATGTTGTGGATTTCTATGTTTTTACGTAGTTTTTGCTGTTCAATTGATTGGATGCGTTGTTCAAGAGCACCTACCCTCGTCTCCAGGTTGTTGTTTTTGTTGGTGAGTTCTGTGTTTTTTTTTTGGAGCTGGGATATGTTGTCTTTCATAGTCTCGATATTTTTAAGTAGTTCATCCATTTTATCGGACTGGAATTGGAGAGCTCGATGGATGTCTTTCATTTCTCTTTTAATGGATATTTCAATCTCATTTGAAAGATCGCTGAGCAGTTTTTTTATGTCAAGTTGTACTGTAGCAGATTCTATATTGTCCTCATCACCTTCATCATCATTAGGGATGACTATAGAGCGGCGCCTTGGTGTATTGCTCTGACAATCTTGACAGGTCCATTCTAGGTTTTCAGATGCTCTTAGTGCCGCTAGTTGCTTGTTAGTGAGTCCAGTGCACAGGTTGTTGAGGTGCACTAGTTTTTCACAGCGATTGCACTCAAGGCCCGGTCTAGATTTTGTAATGTTTTTGTTACAGTTATCACATTTAGACATTTTGAGTTCAGGGGGTAGTTGTCGGACACAGTAAAGTACACACCACTGAATAGATAAATAAGGTTAGAAACGTTCTGACAGTTCGTTTGTATGAGAACCTGTGTCGCCGGTGGGTGGTACGGCGTTGTTGCTGCAGTGCTAAAAGCACCAATCAATGAATCAACGCATCAATATCACAAACCAATCACACTTTCCACAAAACCAACTACCAATCACAGAGCTGCTAGCCGTGGAACCAACAAACATCGTAGAGCTACGTTCATTCTTTAATGTCAAAATACTAGTGATGTAGTATAAGTCGATAACTTTAATTACCGGTGTAATGTATTTTTGCAATATGAATTGAAAAAAAAAAACATAAAATGTAAGTTTTTGAGTAGTATTTGGATAATTTTACGGCACATTTGATCGCATCAAAGGGTTGTTATTGCCATATGGTAAAAAAATAATAAGTAGAAGAATGGAGTTGCTATAATTTACTTGAATAAAGAAAATTAATACTTTTACGTATAGCTCAACATCATAGTAGTATCTAATAATAGTTCTACTAGTAAAATGTAATCTTTCTATCTAAGAAATGGTGATTCTAATGGCAAGAAATTGTATGAACATTCTTTAAATATATTGGACTACAATAAAGTGTAATCAATAATCCCGTAGAAAGATTTGACGTTTACAGTGTTACTACTTTTGGACGAAAAATAAATAGTGATGTGATGTGACACTCAAAAATTCTTATAACGTCTCAAATTAAATAACATTCTTATTATTTTATTTACTCTATTATGCTATCTTTTAGGCTAGTTTCGTTAAGTCGGTATAAAAATATTAGCATTGTTGGAAGAAAGAAAAGCCGAATGAAAAACAAACGCATCTAAATTTCCGCGTAGGTAGCTGAAACCGGGTACAATTTCAAACCGATTTCAGTTATTGCCCCTTAAAAAAGTTAAGGTTTCTGTTACACTTGTTAGCAATCGTTGAAATAAAACCATTGAGTTTATTATGAGTGTTCGATTTAATCGCCTCATTCGGTTATGTACGAATGGACTGACGACTTAGCTGTATGGGCGAAGCCCATAGCCAAAACCAGAAAAAAAAGAAAATTGACTGATCTTTGAAAAATAGAGGGAAGATTGTGTGAGAGAAAAAAAAATTGTTGAATCCCATAATGACGAGTTTTTATCACACCTAAATAGTCTCCTTAGCCGATTTCGACTACGGTGGAACTTAGACGCGCGAACGAAGTCGCGGGAGGGCGCTAGTTTGTTTTAAATAAATACTAAACAATATTTATTTTAACTAATTAATCATGTTTTAATCTCCTAAAACATCAGTAGGGAAATTACCATTTATCGATATTTTTACTATGCCGTGAGCTACATCCCTATCGTTGTGTACGCAAGCGAACCAAGCAAATTGGATGCGATACATTGCGTGCTAAGGTAGCAATTTTGTTAGTAATGTGCGTGCACAGTCATCAATGAGTATTTTTTAAATACTTGGTGCAACAAAATCGCTGTTCTTGCAGAATTTTACTGCAACGCTCTTGTCACGCGACTGAAGTACTGCTCATGCTCATATGCTCACAACTAGCTCACCTCTGCTGCACTGACCGGGGCATTTCTAACCTTATTTATCTATTCAGTGGTACACACACTACGCACGCGCGTTAAGTAGAAGCGAGCGACGACGAATGATTATATAATTGTTAAGACTTAATATAATAATAACTTATAAATAACGCAAAACTTCTTACCAGTACAAGTATTACCGAAACATTTCCACAATCCAAAGAAGTAAATACAAAAGCGCCATTCAATTATGTTATTCCGGGCAAAAGTTCGCGCATGTAGGGCGGCACGTAATCGAATATTGTAGCCGCATATAGTGACAACTATACTCGCCGAGTCGGCACTTACCACTAGTAACGAAGGCACGCTGTCACACCGAAACAACTATGTAAACATGACATCGAATATTTAAGGTCTTTATAATTCAAGGGACATGAACATTATTGTTACAAAATAACGTATTTCTTGGTATTTAAATTTTCTGTTGGTGAAATTATTATTTTATAGCAACTTAAAAGCATACTGGTGTGATTTTTTCTTACACTCTTATATAGATCTTTTACACTGTCTTAGAGTCAGTTTTATAAAACTTACTTTGAAAATCACTTTTTCTCTCAACCCAACTAAAAATAAATTGATAGATTTTGAATCAAATGTTGTTTAGAAATTCGTAGAGTAAGAGTACAGTAATATATTAAACTAAAAATAAATTGATAGATTTTGAATCAAATGTTGTTTAGAAATTCGTAGAGTAAGAGTACAGTAATATATTATATACATTTGATTCAAAATCTATCAATTTATTTTTAGTTGAGTTGAGAGAAAAAGTGATTTTCAAAGTAAGTTTTATAAAACTGGCTCTAAGACAGTGTAAAAGATCTATTTTTAGTAATTAAATTTTCAAAAACTCTTTTTACTATAACAACAGCACTATACATTTTCAACCAAAAACCTATCAAGTTAAAGACATCCCGACCTATCAACCACAAATGAAACACAATCTTCGACCAATCAACACCAATTTATCTCCCGATATTATCTACCCTTCAAATAGCATTACCTCGGTGTAATTTCAGCCGAGGGGAAGAGGGCTAAAGAGCATTAACGTCTACAAAACGCAGCGATTTTCCGTCGCCCCTATCTGCCCTCGTCTACATATCTCGCCCTATGACCCCTTACACATTGCGACTTTTAGCATCACATTTAGCATTGTGACTCACGCAATGAACATATTTTATTTGGCATCAATGCAGTCGCGCGTTAGTATCTATGCAGAAACGCGTCTGTATCGATGCTAACGCGCGTTAGTATCGGGGCGGGTGTGTGTCCGTGGCTGTGTGAACCACATCTAATACAGGTCTATTATTTTGTCTCTTTAACTCCCTATCGTTCCCTATGTGCATTGACATGGCACAAGTGGCATGGCATCGATGCTGCATCGCAAATGCATCGCGTTTACATCGCTGCTAAAAGTCGCAGTGTGTAAAGGGTCTATGAGATTTTTATCATGTGCTATGTTGTACATTACTAAGTTGTAGGGTCACATTGCCCTTTTGTCATTCCGATAGTAACAATAAAAAGGTTGTTATCTTTATTTCAGAAGATTGAGTACGAAATGTACCGTGAATTATGTGTCCTAGGTTTTACGAAAGCAAATGAAATGTAAAAAACGCAAAAAAATTCTTAAACCAAAAAGTATTTTTATTGAATACGCCACGAATGACTATGCTTTGAGCTTGAGCAGATTTATTAATTCAACATCATCTATAAATCATTCAATATCTGGTTGTAAGCAGTGAAGCCAAAAAAGAGTGATCGAAATTAGGCATTGTGTTCTTTGACATTAATTTCTTTAAAGCCCTCGTAACAAGCCAGTATTGTAATCGTTTAGATAAATCGTGACAAAACCCATTTTCAAAGTTTCAGTGTCACTCATTTTCAATATCACAACGCTGCAACGCCTTAAATTTTTACTTCTCTCATGTCATTGTGGAAATCATTCTCCATTGCATTCTGTCACTATGTCAATTTACTGTCAAATCTCCTCCTACAACTGAACACAATCAACTCAACCAAAAATATACCCATTATTCACTATAACGTACACTCAGCCCCATAAAAATCCGGCGATCCCGCTGAGATGGCTCTCTCAACACTATTATACGATAAATGTTTTTGCCTCAGTTGTGAGTTTTATGCATAGGGCGAGAATTGAAGGCTCACATTTTGCTTAACGATGTATAAATGTTATTTCGGTGTGCAACTTTGCTGTGTAAGAGTTATCGTCGTTTCGTCGGGACAAGTTGTTATTGCGTGCGGTAGTGGAAAAATGTTGAATGATATTTTTGTAATGTTATGAAAGGGTTGGCATCAAGTAACTAAAAAAGTTTAAAAAGTGGTGTTTTGAAAATAGCTTGTAAATTTTTTGGTACTCGACAGCAAGGTTGGTCTCTTCCCTTGAAGAACCCCTCCACCAATTCGCACTGAGCTCGCGCGGTGTTACAGGGGTTCACTATCCGTTTGCATAAAAAAAATACCATGGAATATTTTGGCATATGGTAATTTAAACTAATGATATTTTGGCATAATTTTTGAAATTATGCAAAAATAAGTAAGCCAAAATATCATAAGTCTAAATTACTTATATGATATGTCAAATATTTCATGGTATTTTTTTATGCATATGGATAGTAAACCGTGTTACAGGCTATTTTTACTAAACTATAGTAGTAGCAATTACGTGAAACAACTCATGTACCTACTAATTTTATATTTGTAAAGTGAAAAACTAGACAACCGGCTGAGCTTGTTGAACTGTACTAACTAAAAACCAACTACCTAACTAAGTAATACGAACTGCTAAGATTGACACCATGAAATGTTTAAACACAATCTCTGATGGAAACCAAACACACAATTCTCTACCAAGAACAGTCTTGCGATGTCTAAAGCATCTTTTCAGCATCTAAATATCCCGTGCAACCGTTGAAGCTCGCTCCTAATCCGAATCAAGACGAATGTGAGCTACAATACTTGTAGATAACGAGATAGTTCGCTCAGATGGCTTTGTTTTTATCCCGCTACGAAGGTATTTAAGGATTAGCCTGCCGATGCGGGGGGAAGCTGATGTTTTTTTTAGTGAGGATAGGACAGCTTTGTAAATTGAAAGGTTTTTCCACGAAAACGCTTTAGAAAAATTACGTACATCAAAGTAAAGTTTAAAAATAAAGGGTGCTAGAGTAACGATGCTTGTAAAAAATCAACTGTAACATATCATAATTTGGCTGTAGCATCTGAAAAAATAATAAAATTAGTTCTACATCAAGTAACTGTTACAATATCAAACCTGAAAAATCTCTATTTTGCAGCAATTTAAATTACATTAAAGCAGAATTTGGCTTTTGTTTTATTAAGATAATACTTTCGTGTAACGGAGCTTGAGTATGTTTTATACTTTTTTTAGAATATACCGAAATAGCAAAATATTTGGCTAGAAACAACCTTATCACTTCGTTATTATTATATATGTTATATAAGGCAATTTGAATTAGTTTAAAACACCAAACAAAATGTGTTAAATTTTATCCAAAACAGTTCTTAATCTACACAGTTCACTCATGTTACGCCCTGATGAATACATCACACCCCATAAACAATTTTCAAGTCTCAACTTCTGCTCATAGGAAACACCATTTCCTGAGGCATGAGTCCGAGAAAGTATCCAACAATTAACTAACACATAAATCTATCTGGGAGGGGAGGTCCCCCTACCACAAATCACTGAGAACTAAACTACCCCCTATTTTACACTCGAATGAATTTAGTAATTTGTTGACTTTATAATGAAAGTAACTGTTGGATTAAAAGCATAATTAGGAAATTTTAATAAAGATTTGGCTACACGTTTGGTGCAGTGGTTAGCGCTCCTGACTACTGAACCAGCGGTCGAGTTCGAATCCCGCAAGGGGCAAATGTTTGTGTGATGAGCACCAATATTTTATACCTAGTCATGGATGTTATAAAAAGTTCAGTTTAGCCTGTAAGCATCCCACTGCTGGGCGAAGGCCTTACCTCAAATATGAGGTTGTGTGAGCTATACTCCACCACGCGGGCTCAGTGCGGATTGGCAGAGGGGTGTTTGCAAGGCAAGCGACCAACCTTGCTGTCAGATTTGTATCAAGCCGCCCATAGGACCTCTGACTAGGCTTAACGACTAATATAAGCCGATATTAACCGGGACGTACTGCTTAACGTGCCTTCCAAAGCACGGAGATGCTCGTGATATACGTCACTTATATGGTCGGAATGATCACCCATCCAAACACCGACCGCGTCGTAAGTTGCTTAACTTCGGTATCACTACCAAGGCGTTGCTGCGTTGCCACCACTGCGCTACGAGCACCTCTGGATGTTATATGTATTTAAATATTTATGGGAGGCGCCCCCGTCAATAACGTTGTCTTTATCACTTGGTATCACAATGAAGAAAATTCCTTCCTTCGGAACCAAACAATTGACTACACATAAAAAAATATGCATATATTTTTTTTCCTAAAAGAACTTCAAAAATGCAGACACCCATATGTTTTCTTTTCCTACAAATAATTGTTTAAAAAATCTCTATTCTCAAAAAAAAAGCGTAACGTTTTTTTAGGACAACATTACAACATGTGATTCAATGAGAATGCAGAACAAGTATAGTCGTTGAACGGAATTTTGGTAATATACCTATTCTCCTTAAAATTAATTCCAATTAGGTCTAAAATAGGAACATGATTTCTAAATCCCTAGGTAATAACTCACTCAAAATATATTTAACCTACTCTCTTTTAAAAACCTTCCGATACCAGAAGGCCGTGGTTTCGTCTTATTTCACCCCTCTAGAGTTGAATTTAAAGCTTTCCTCAGGCAAAACTTAACTTAAAATTCTGAAGATTTTCTACGGAAAGTACCTTTTGGTTGCAAGGAAATCAGTTTTCATTTATATGTTTTGTCGTGAAGCGACAAATGTGAAGGGAGAAGATTAAGAAAAGAGGTAAAAGAGGGGAACAGAATTTATATAAAAATAAAAATAATATTTACAATACCGATTAGTGAAAAAAAGATGATGAGTGAATGTATGTGTGTAAGAAGAGTGTAGTGGGCGTGGGTAAGTGTCTTCAGATCTTCTATATCCTGGAGGCAGCAGAGGGCGGAGTCGGAGTGCAGGGTCGACACAGCAGAAGTAACAGCGACGCCGATGTGCAGCAGTGTCAGGCGTCGTGAAGTAGTAGCTCTCAGCAGTGAAGTAGTAGCTCTCAGCAGTGAAGTAGTAGCTCTCAGAAGTGAAGTAGTAGCTCTCAGAAGTGAAGTAGTAGCTCTCGGCAGTGATGAGGGTATCCAAAACTATGTAGAAAATGTAATGATCAGTTGGAGTGCCAGAAGTACTTGGTCTCGGATCCTCTTCCGAGAACGGGACAGGTCCCTCCCCAAGAGCGAGGAGGTGTTACTACAGTCTCAATATGGACTCGGATCCTCCTCCGAGAAGGAGACAGGTCTCTCCCCTAGAGCGAGGAGGTGTACTGCAGTCTCAATATGACTCGGATCCTCCTCCGGAAATGTGTCCGGTCCCTCCCTTAGTGCGAGGAGGCGTTTCAGTAGTCACCGGCGGTTCTTCAAGACTTCTTGAGAAAAATGTAGAGTATTGAAAACTGTTCGAGATTAGAGCTCGTAATTGAATGATTGAATGAAAAAAGTACAGGCTTATATAGGGGCCTGGGCCGTTCAAATTTAGAACGAGGTAGGTTCTAGAATAGAACATGAATACTGATGGTTTAAAGAGGATTAAACCCGAAAAAGTAATAAACTTTGATAGAAGTTGTCAGATTTTGAAAGATATTGTCATAACAACCATGTCAATAAAGATAAAAAAATGTCAAAAATCAAGGAATTTATTAAATTAATAAGGAAAACTAATCATCACCCAATGCAAATTAAAGGAAAATTGCAAACAAAGGTAAAACACAGCTATTTTTACAGTATTATGTACAGAAAAGTAGAATAACAGAGCTTTGAAAGTTTGACATTTTTAGATTCACAATAAATATTGTTCAAAAGGATTAGAAAACAACAATGAACCAAAAATACAGTGTAAAAGTATAAGAAGGGTAGAAAGGCAGGTAATGCCTATAGTTTAATGTCTACAGTACGACTTTTTAGGGAGGAAATACGAACTGTGTTATGGTAGATAGAATCTATGATTAACTCTATGTTCGTGTTTACAGCAAACAGACTCAAATAAAGAGTAAGAATTCAGCAAGAACTCGCAATCTTTGGATGGGAAAAGGAAATGAAAGCATGGAAAAACAAAGATAATGAGATGACATTAAGGTACTCAATTTATTAAATGAATTACAGTCATGTACATCGGTACAGTTTTAACTTTTACTTACTTGGTGTTTTAAATTTATTTATTTTTATGGTGAAACTGGCAGTCTCCTGCGACTTTTGCATATATTTTTTTATTGATGGTCCACTCTCATTGGTCGTAGCGTCATGTTATTTTTAAATTATTTTTCGATAGTTAACAGAACACAATACAAAAACACTGAGATAAGCTCACCTAAACTCTTCAGATTTACTATATTAAGGGCCTGTTTCACCAGCGACAAATAAGCACTAATCAACGTATGATTCAAAAATGGAACGTGTCTTTGTATGATGAAGTGGACAGATATAACGCTAATGGAAACTCAGATATTGTCAAACAGGCCGTATAAATACTAGTATTTTACCTTGTGAAAGTGTGCATTAGTACAAGTATCATTGGGAACGCAAAATGACTTAATACCCGGCATCAAAACACGTAATCTGTGCTGAACCTTAAATTGTAATATCACAGCGTCGCAGCATCCAATTTGAGCGGATTACCCCGAGTGTCCCCGAGATCCCGCAAGACTGTAAGCGAGATAAGCAACTGGAGAACTGGTTTGCACCGGTTTTTCTTGCGTGTAAGCGGATATTTCTGGTTTGATCCGGAATTACAAGACTGAGTTCGCAACTTTTTTGAAATCAGCCAATTTTACAAAAATCGGATTGCAATTGTTTACTTCTTTGTAGTATCTTCCTAACAATTAGTTTTCATTTTAATAAGACCCTTACAAGACGCTCGCCATTCAAGTTTTTGATAAATATAAACTTACCTTAATATTTCAAGAGATAAAATGTTTTAGATTACCTAAATTTTGCCTTTGAATCTCTTAATATTTGGTATCATTTCAAAAATGCAATTCTTATCACGCAAAAAACACGTGCATAAATATTACTTTTTAACTACTCACAACTATTTTATTCATTCTGCAACATACTCCAATGCAAAAAAGAAGCCCTAGTGATGTGGCTCAAAATATATCGATAATTGCTTCCTGAATATTCCGTAAAGGCAATATCCCACACCGATATTGTTAATTCTAGTAATAATTTTGCTGAATCGTTCCGCTTCATGATAAATTTTCACGTTGTGTAATATCCGATATTTTTACGGGGGTTTTAAAATTATGGACGATATATTGGTATGGCCACGATTTATATGGATGGTAACTACTTAAGGTGCTAGCATAGTGTATCTTTTACTTCACGATTCGCACTTCTGGATTTCAGTCAGTATTTGTAGTGAAGTACCTACGTAAAAACTGTTTAGTTCAAAACTTACCATATTTTATTATGACATAAAAACAGGTGACCCACTTATATTTCGTTTTATTTCTTATTTTATAAAAAAACAAATAATAATGAAATGTTATTAACAAAACACTAATGAACCTAATGATGTATTGTATCAACATATGCACCAGCCGGCGGCAATGCCGGCGGCCTTCATCAAGAACTGTCCGATACTACTTATGGAAAAGCCATTACGGCATTAAAGGTGTGGATAGGTACACCATAAACATACGAGTATTCGAGTCAACCAACTCATGACAAAATATGCTTTCTGTACTTGTTGATATAATTCAAATGCGAATGAGTTTTTCGAAGCTATTTTAGGTCGTCCAATCGCACAAAGCCTACATTGGTTATTAATAAAACAACAAATAAAGGAAAGTTTGTTCAGGAACGCCTAAAAATAGCTGAATACAATCGGATAGAAATCATTCATTGTTAATAAATAAAGGCCACAAAAAAGTTTTTTTAAACGAATATTGTCCCATTGTTATAGGTACTTACTATATACAAAATGTACACATTAATTAACGTGCACATTATGTTTAATGGATTTAAACTTGTTTTAACCTACATAATATAATTTAGCTTATATAATCCGCTAGTAGATCTATCTTATTTTGATGTAAATAATTTCAAATTCATTGTAGTTTCAATGAAAATTTTGTGATTATTGCAATGAAAGTAATTGGAAAGGATTCGTTGAATGTCCTGTTTCTGAGGGTCCCAAATACTTAGCCTTCATCTATAATGATCACCACACACTCGAGATGCCCCCTAACTTCCGAAGGTAATTACCCAAAAGTTCACACGTCCAATGTTAAATTTTAAAGCCCACTCGCCATTCGTGTCCGGTCCGGACAGACGTCGTAAAATGTCAGGACTGTCTTGTGAATGTGGGTCACAGTGAGGGTGACTGGGCGAAAAAATAAGCCGAAATGCCGTTGTTTTGTGGGGGTTTATTGGAAAGGACGTAACGTGAACTGGAAGTGTAGAGTGAATTGCGACTGAAACGTGTTCACATAGGTTTAGCTGCGCCAAATAACTGGATAGGTACTTATTGAAATAATTACGAGAATATGTACGGTAACACTACAATATACTTTACCTACCCTATGCTAAAGAAAAGCCTATGCCATGCCATATATTGCTGCTATGCCATTGACAAGGCTTATTTTTGATAATTATTTGGATTCGTTTTCAGATATTTAATAGGGATTTGCATGGACCTTATATTTTAAATAAAATTTAGATATAGGTATAGGCCGCACGCATCGGTGCATCATTTTAATTATCATCAAGTAAGATCGCAGCCAGGCAATACTCATGCAGTTCGTATACGAAAAAAGTTCACCGATGAAATTTTCTTTTTCAAAGAAAATACAGTTATTGCTTTATCCGGGTCTCGATTTCTATGCATTTTGATTTCTTTCGTGCGTTAGTTTTTTTTTCTTAAAAGATGAAATATGAAACCAAAAAATTGCGCACGGGCGGGACTCGAACCAGCATCTTTCTGGCTAACCGGGCCAACTGCTCTTCCAATTGAGCTACCGTGCTGTCGACCGTGTCGGTCCATGAGACCAAGAATTTCACGCGGTCGGACCGACAGCACGGTAGCTCAATTGGAAGAGCAGTTGGCCCGGTTAGCCAGAAAGATGCTGGTTCGAGTCCCGCCCGTGCGCAATTTTTGGTTTCATATTTCATCTTTTAAGAATAAAACATGACACTGTGAGTGTTAAAAATATAGTTTTTTTTTACGTGGATATAGGTATTAATTGATTTTTTCGGTAATACAGTGATACTCGTAATCGAATTACCACACGAAATAAGTTCGGTTATGCTAGAATCGGCCTCCCGCTATCTAAAATAAGAAAAGTAGATACCGAGGGTTTTTATACTCATACACAATCAAATAATTTATTTTTAAACGAAGGTGAAAACTATGAGGTTTGTTCAAAAAGACATGAAACCTCTAGTATATGGCACCACTACCTATCCGAATTGCGTACAAAACTTGCCAAGACGAATTTCCAACATTAACTAAGGTCAGGCCGTCAAGGATACTAACCCTGGAAGTGACAAAAGTTTAAGGACAAATTAGTTAACTCTTGTTTTGGAGGTAAAGTTTTAAAGGTTGCTGGTGTTAAGGGTCTGAATGATGAAACACTTGAGAGAAATCGCTTGACAGTTAGTTTTATTGATATTGTATTCTAATAGTGGTGGGTAATAGTATAGCGGTTTTTGTAGTATTTCTTTATTGATGGCCTGAATTGTTCCTGATGTGCAGACATAGGTAGCATGTGATGCTGTTTTATCTGATAACAAAAGTTTTAAACCACTTCAAATTCACTGCTGCTAATTTTATAATTAGGCGAAAAAGTGAGCTTACAAACAAGCGTCAACTCTGAATCCTTATCTAGAATCTAGACATCCCTGATATCAGCAGCAGATGAAATAGTTTCGGAAGCCGACCGCTCACCTAGCCCCCAACTAATAGTTATTGTTTCGTTACACCGCCCTTTGAAAGCTAAACTATCTGCTTTAGATCGATTGTGTCCGGTTTGTGTATTCGAAACAGGCATGCATTGTTTACAAATTGTATAAAACTATCGAATTCAGATTTAATATTTAATTGTACTCAGAAAAGTGTTTTTGACCGTGCTGCATCGCAATAATAACATACAAACTCTTTACACTGAGCGCCATGGTGGTCACCGCTGACCCCCAAACAATATTTTTCTATTGTGTCTAGTTTCGTGGCAATCAAAACCATAAGCACGAAAAGCTCACACCTCCAAATTATCAACCCCACTGCTTCAGTATAACTATAAGTCACTTTTATTATAACTCCTTTGCAAACAATCAGTTTCTTCATATTAACTTTAATAATCGTTGTCTGGTATTCGTAACACAAGGTAGAAATGGCCTTATTTCGAAACTATGACAGTTAATTATTAGTGTTATGTCTGGCGCATATTTGTTTATTTATGGTACTAAATTATACTCTCATGAAAAAATAATATGTGAGAGTCCAAATGTCAGACCGGCTATTACAATGACCATTGATTAAGATATTTTTTGTTCAAAACACACAATCGTAAATATTTAACCACTGGTAACGTACACGTATCTTTAACATTACTACGGATCAAAAATTTGGCCCTAAGTACAATTTTCCATTTATAAACAAAATTATAATTTCATCATGCCCTTGCTAAAACAGCACTGTATATGTGGTTCTGTTTTTCATGAAAAGTATATTTTTCTCGAATGCAAATGAAGGTCGAAAAATAACCCGGGACATTAACGAAGTTTCCAGGGGCGCGCTAAATTATTCAAAGATTAAGTCGACAGGGAACCCTTTCGAAAAATCTGCTTATCTATAAGTTATGTCGTTCTTCAACGACCCCTCTCTGATTTGGTGAAGGGACCAAATTATCCATTTAGGCGAATAAATGAAATATTTACATTGCATTTTACATTTTATGACATCAAAAATACGCGTTGAAATATGATTTTGGATATAATATATCTATTTTTCAACATAATTTCGAGCTTTTGGAGCAATAAATTATTGTGAATATAATGTTCAAAACCAATTTTAATTATAATTAACTTCTTAAAAGTAGATAATTGGATAAACTCACTGTAATTCAGATTTTGATCTCGACTCAAATAACTAGTAATTGCAGAGTTTGTTCTCTTAATTAAATTCTAGTTAAATTATTCTAGACCTTAATTTGATTACTTTCCAATAATTACTAATTGAATGAGCGCATATTATTGTTTTCAATAGAGATTATCGATAGAGCTATGGATAGAAGATTACAATACTGCCGATTCGTGGAAAGGTTTTATGACATAGACATGATGATAAATCGAAAATTAATCAGAAACGACGTCCAAGGACTCATTTTTTGATCGTTAGTTAACTCAACGAATAGGTATATTTTTTTACTAGTGATTAAAAAATACTGACTATGTGCACGTCTTAAACAAAATGTACCTTAGTCAGACGGAATTGCTATTTTAATAACCATTCAGTTATGTGTTTTGTGTTCTAGGCACGCACAAGCGTAATTATTTAAGCAATGGTTACATTTAAACATAAGTTGAGTTAACTTTCGATCAAACTTTCTCCTATTTGACAAGAATCACTCAGACAGACACCACAGGAAATAAGAACAACATTATAAGATACGTACAGTACATAAAATTGCATGCGAATTTGATATGTTTAACGTTTCCAAGTAACTGGCCACTACAACTGAAGACATTTAATTCAGTAGGTACCATTGCCAATTTTCTACAAATTTCAGAAAAAAATCAAAATATAAAAACCGTTAACCGTTTGAAAAAGGCACGTCACCTTCCAATATTTGTTTGGCCCGGGGCCGGATCCCAATCTGTAATATTCGCAGATTTAATATATAAAACATATGAATCGTTCGTATTTTGGCTGCCGGGTACGGTAATAATGTATTGGGTACCGTCAGCTCGGAAGGGGGTACAGGTGTGTTTTAAAATCAATTTTGTGTTAACTTTACTTATGTTTTTTCTTGGGAATCCCTAACGTAGACTAGTTGGAATTTTCAATTACGCCAACCTCACATCCTAGCTGTAAAAAGTGGGAAAATCCTTTTTACTTACTTCAATAAGTATTGTCAAAAAAAACTTTAAATCGACCAAAAAACCTTAAAACCAGGTACTTAAATGAACATACTTTTTTTTTCTTTGAAGCTAAGCAGATATTTAACCTCGATCGCACTTGATGTCAGGTATGGATGAGGTCTGCTTAGTGGCGACCTATTCACTCTTGTCTTAGAAACTCAGGTAAAATTCCTTTAAGTTAGGTTTTTAGTACATTTTATGATTTCATGCATGTATTATTTTTTTTGTCGTATTTAATAATTTTGTTGTTTTAAAGCTGTATCATAAAATAATTGTGCGAAATTTTGCTATGAGAATGGCACTAACACTTTGTGTGGTACATAAATTATATTTTATGTCCGATTTTCGAAACATGAACTATCATACTTGTACATTGTAAAAAAAAAGTAAAGTTAGCCTGTAAGCATCTCACTGCTAGGCCTTACCTCAAATGTGAGAACTTGTACATAAACAAAAAAAATATTCCCTTGATTCTTCTGCCATCGCTACCTCGCCTACAAAACGTAAAGTAAAATTGGGTACTCATTTTATAAATTGCATTCACCCTCCCCTTAATATTAAATTTGCGAATATTCGCTGAATTTAGCTTTGAATTTATTTAAATTTACCCCGTATCGGTAATCTTGGGCAATCTTTCGGGTAATATCCGTATTTCGCTAACTGAGGTAAGAGTATTGCGTAATCTGCAATTAATTTGATATTAAATCTTTAACAACAATTTTTTCGAGAACTTTTCAATCCGGTATATTTTTGACCTTAATTTTTTAAGAGCAAAATTTTAAAAAGGATAACCAAAAATAAAGAAAAATTGTTCTTCAATTAAACGGTCCGAGGTTAACCTTTCAATCACTTTATTTTCAGTTTGTTGTAAAATCACGCAAACAAGGCAAGAACTACCACACTGTCTATGGAGCTTTTATGGAAAAGACTCCACCGACAAGAGCCTACCTCTCAAAATTGATGATGACAAATTGAAAATCAGGTTTGAAATAGTCGAAGCTTATTCTTTGCTTCATAATCAGACCTTGTTTTGCTCCCAGAACTAGGTACACTAAATAGTAATGAGAGTGCGTACAGTACATTAAATAGCAATGAAAAGGAATTACCAGAAACAGTGAAAATAACAAGAAGCAAAACCATTTTGCTGGGATAAATAAAAGGCTATAAATTACTATTCAAAAGGAACCAGCAATCCCGTATGTACTTCCATATATTTCCGGGTTTCTGCTAATTACCACCATTAGACTAATTTTCGTTTTACCCTCCAAAAACAATTTAAAACTACGAAAGCACTCCGGTCGTACCCTCGTCGATTTAAGGGCCAATTTCCGATTTCCCGAACGCAAATATCACTTTGCTTATTTTTCAGAACGCAATTAAGAGTGTGAATTAGTTTGAACTTTAATTCTAAGGAGTAGAGTTGTTTTTTCTCGGTTATTTTTTAAAAGTTTCTCGTGCCATTTCTTCGGTAACGGTTTGAGGGGTTTAGTAATTAATTTCTTAGGAAAGGAGCTGGAATTGTACGTGGTAACCGACCGTCTTAAATTGGTATGGCGTGATACACTCAATCTTAGCTTAAATCATAGAAATGGTTTTAATACGAATGGTATTCTTAATTAAAAGAATAAGGTAAACTACGCGTTTGGTTGGCAAATACTTTTAAGAAACTTTGCTTTGAAATAAATCAGCAAAAGCTAAAACAGAACCTACATACAATCCATAAGAATTTTATTCATTATCAAGATAAAGTATATGGGCAGTTATATAAAAAAAATATTTTTCATCTCTCCTGATCGGAAAATAGAACTTTCCTGTGTAGATAGCCGGGTGGAAAATAGCTTATCCATTCCAAGGGTGGAAAGTAATTTAGTTTTAATTGACATGGCATAGAGCAGGGATGCACAGACTTATTAAGACTAGGGGCCACTCGGGCAAATTATGAACTGATGGCGGGCCGCCAGAAGTATAGGTAATATAAGACAATAAAGAATTGATAATTATGTATTAAAATTGAAAAAGAATTTATTAATTTGAAGCGTGGCACTGCATAGTGCTTACAATCTTTTTTATATTTGGCTCAAATTTACTTGTAGCAACACGTAAAACTGCTTCCAAACTTTCATTTGCAAGGCGGTTTCGATTTTTTGTTTTATTATTATTTAGTATTGAAAAGGTTTGTTCACATATATAGGTAGAACCAAATAAGCTGGCACATTTCAGAGCGTTTATGCGCAACTCTTTGTACGTATTTTTATCAATGCAGCGGTAAAAGTTCAGCAAGTCTCCTTCGTTGAATTTGTTGTGTAAATCTTGGTCGTTTTGAATGTCGATAATTTCTAACTGCATTGACTCTGGCGCATTTTCAACTGAAATCGTGAAAGGATTGCTGAATATGTCCAACAGAGGTTTCACTTTTTTAAACTCCGAAAATCTTTCTTGAAAAGATTGAATCAAAATATCTAGCTTTTCTACATAACTGAAATTAATCGCAGTTTTGTTGAATTTTTCAGCCATTTTCTTATAATTCGGAAAATGATTGTAATTTCCAGAATTCAATTGCGATCTGAAAAGTGTCAGCTTGCATTGAAAGGATGATACGTGAGCGTAGAGCTGGGATATCAGTTGATTTTTGCCTTGAAGCCGTGTGTTCAAGACATTCAAATGATTTGTAATGTCAACTAAAAAAGCCAAATCACACAACCAATCAGGATTTTTAAGTTCCGGGACATCCTTTTGCTTTTCCGCCAGAAATATTCCAATTTCTTCTATTAAATTTAGAAATCGTTCCAGGGTCAATCCACGACTTAACCACCTTACCTCTGTATAATACAGTAAATCTCCATATTCGCTTTCGATGTCATCAAGGAATTGTTTGAATTGCCTGTGATTGAGTCCTCGTGATTTTATGAAATTTACAGTCGAAACTACCACTTTCATGACATTTTGAAATTCAATTTTTTTAGAACAGAGGGCTTCTTGGTGTATAATGCAGTGAAACTGCATGAGATCTTCAGCGTTTATGTTTTTTTCTTGCATATGCTTTTTCAGCAAAGTAACTAGCCCAGAATTGACACCAATCATCGAAGGAGCACCGTCAGTGGCAACTCCCGATAATTTTGATAAGTCCAAATCAGTTTTTGAACACTCATCCAAAAGTACATTGAGTATATCAACTCCTCTGGTTTGACCTTTCAATGAACACATTCCTAACAACTCTTCTAAGACTTCAAAATCTTGAGTAACACCTCGTATGAATATGAGAAGTTGAGCTGTGGAAGTAATATCAGTGGATTCGTCGAGTGCTAATGAAAAAAATTCAATGATCTTAGTTTTTTCATTTAATTGTTCCGCAGTATTACCTGACAAAGACATAATACGTCTTTGGATAGTCATACGATTCAGTTGAATTTTCTCAAACTTTTTTGCTGCTTCTGGACACATTTTCTTAGCGGCAATTTCTATGCATTCTTTTACAAAATCCCCATCATTGAAGGGGCGACTGCGCTTTGCTATCATTCGAGAAATTTCATAACTAACTTCTGTAGCTGTTTCTGAATCTTGGATGGGTTTTGTAAACATAGCTTGCTGACCAATAAGCTCCCGTTTTAAAGACAACATTTTTTGCTTTCTTAATTCGCCTGTAAACTTGGTAAAAGTAGGATGCTGCGTTTCATAGTGCCTTTTTACATTATATTCCTTTGCAATCGCAACAGAATTCTTGCAAATTAAACAAACGACTTTATTATGCGACCATACAAAAAAGTATTTCTCAGTCCAAATTTCTTGAAACTGCCGATTTTCATCTTTAACCTTACGTTTTTTACTAGGTCCTGGCTTGTCCATGTTGCGTTCTAATCCTGGCTAGGATTAACACAGCACCTAAAAACAATTACAGTACCTACTTAAATTACCCATCCTTTTTTATTTAGGTAGATTGATTTAAATAGGTAGGGAAACACTTATTAATAACAGAGTTTTACTTACGATTTCACAACACAATTATACACGGCACTTGACGGGAAATCTACGTTGAATGTGGATCAAAATATATGACACCGGCTAGTCGAGTTAAAATCTACACTAGAACTATTGACACTTCACTCAAATTAAAACCGAACTATCGGTCGCTGCGGTTAGCGTGGCTTTTATACCGCGCGTATAGAGTCGAAAACTGTCTGGAGAAATCTCGAAACCGACTCTGGAAGCTTCGTGTATCTACCTACGCGAGCAATCGGGAATTCGTGCACTTAAGAGCGCGCGCGCGAGATTCAAATTACTTTTCGAACATATTTTTTTTGGTTTTATTCTGGAATAGAATTCAATATTTTTCGAATGTACGAGAGTATTATTTTTGCTGTCGGCGGGCCACCAGTATTCGACCGGCGGGCCGCAAGCGGCCCGCGGGCCGCGGTCTGTGCATCCCTGGCATAGAGTCAAGGCCAGCAGTCAAAGATTGGACCAAAGATAATTGAGTCACATCATGTTATTAAAATAACAGAAATTTTTGCTTAGCTATAAATTGAAAATCATATTGTGTAGGTATTATGTATAATCGTTGATAAAAAATATACAATTTCTAATTTTAATTCAATTTAATAATTAAAATATTTGGCTGCCCGCCATAATGCCAATATGTTTTTTTTTTAAATTTTATATTGTCAGTGTCATTTCAGGAAGGATTCGTCCAAAGCCGTTAAAACTTTTATAAAAAAAAAGAAATTATTTTTGGATTCTGTTATTATCTGTGGAAAAAAATCGATCGATATTCTTTACAAAGATTTTAATTATTTGATATTTTCTGCTTTTTTGTACTCTGTTTTCATGTATTCGTGCCGTTATTCTTTCTAATCGTGTTAAATGTTGTTAGTACTGTAAATCAACTGTCATATTTTGTTCAAAACTTGAGTTTTCCTTTCTCGCTGAGCTACATAATACCTCACCAAGACATCTACTACCACTTTTGTAAATTTAATGTTTTCCTCACAGTCGAAATGAAAAAAAGTATGTTTAACTCGGGTGAAAGCACCATTTCACTTTCAAATTATTGGCGCTCTCTCTTCGTTCGAGCGCCAGAAACATCTCGAGTGAAATGGGTCGCTTTCTCCCCTTGTATAACAATCTACTATTCTGACTCCGCAAGCATTCTAAACATTCCCTAGGTGTTGTATAATACCTGAATTACACAGATTGCCAGTAAAAGGTACAATCTAATTAATTAATGCATGCAGTCTGAAAGATAAGTAGGTATAAAAATATGATAGGACAGTATGTTATTCTGCTTTTACCGAACTAACTCGCGGTTAATGTGTCAAAACATCTTTCGCCAATATTTAACATCATAGAAACACAGCAACACAAAACGACGATTTATTTAAACTTAAACTCAAGTCAATTCAAATCATATAGTTTTAGTCCAGCGACTCAATAATTTATTTTTTTTTAAATACAGGGTGGAATTGCAAGGGGGTGCCAAATTTTTGGAGGTGAAAGGGACCATCAATATGAACAACTTTTACTATGGGGTCATGGTCAAAATCTTAAATAAAATTTCAGGTTCCCCATACAAAATCAGTCACCTACATTGACAATAATGTATGGAGAGGCAGAAAATAAAATTAATAATTGAACGATGGTCCCATAGTAAAAGTTGTTCATATTGATGGTCCCTTTCACCTCCAAAAATTTGGCACCCCCTTGCAATTCCACCCTGTATAGTATGCAGAATAAATTAAATTTTTGGTATGTTGGCGTGTTTACATAAGTATTTTATTACATAAAGAGAAACCTTACAATCATGCCGTTGGCCGACCTTCGAGCGCTAAACCAAATACCTATGTAATTATTATAACTGAGTTTGTAAGTCAATACCGTGGGAAAAGCACATTGTTACCGAAAATAATACGAATCACACGTTTTTGTATAGTTTTCAAGGTTCAGACGTTTTACGAGTTTAGTTAGACAAACATACTCATTTGGTGATTACTTTAGAAGTTTGGCAACTTTCCTTTGTCCACTTCAATATTTAAAAGAAAGTTAGAAATCAAATTAGGTACGTCCCCCCCACGTTTCGCTTACTTAAAAAAGACTACGACTCGTCATTATTTTATCATTAAAAGTATTATTATAATGATCATGTTAAAACATGGTAACCGCTGTAAGACGTCTATTGCTGAAAAACAATCCTAGTAGATTTTCAAAGTGCCGGGCAATGGTATACATAGTCGTAGAGTTGTACATACTCGTAGGTTTTACTTTAAATACACGGCCGTGTGACAGCCAATTTCACGGAGCAGTAAAGACAGAACAATCGATGTATTATTTATACATACTTACTATTCACTGATTTTTAGTCATACTTTGACCGTAATCCACGAACTTCACAAAATAGAATTCCAATTTGTCATTCGTAACTTGATGCAAACGGACTCAATTTATGTGTTTTAAACATCAACTCACTGCGAGGTACTTTATGTTGACAGACAAAAAAAAACACGGTTTTTCAAAATCCCAAACAAACCATATGAAATGATAAAAGACTTCCAGTATTTCCCAATTAAAAATTAATCAACAATAATTTTGAAAAACGACTGTAACACGACGCGGGCGCGCGTAAATTGAATTTTACAAGTGATTTGTAACTTTTTACATTTTGTTTTTTTACGCAACTTTTTTCCGTTCGGTCTCATAAATTTTTAACGGTTGCCAACAAATCTGCGATTACAATGAACAGACGATTTAAATCTTCATTTGGACAATGTATGCGAGAGACAAGTTTTACGTAAATATTCTTGGTTTTTGTGCCAAAAATTATGCACGGAAGTTGTAATTTAAAAGTTATTACGTGATAATGGATTTGATGCACAAATGGCTGCGTTCTAGATGGTAATTGTGTAAAGAAACCACTACAAGCAAGCAGGCACATATTTTTGTTTTTAAAGAGAAGTACCTATGTCGACGAAGTAAAATGCCTCGTGGACAAATAAAATTAAGAAAATATTATTCAAAACAACTAATACACGATGCATTAAGTCACAAAGTTAAATTGGACTCACCATGCATTCAATCAAAGACCAATACCATAAACGATCTGATTTTTATTTAGAAATATCAACCTACATGGCTTTATGTAATGTTAATGGTTACGTGTACTCAAAAACTCATTCCCTTCCCATCAAGTCTTAAACGCCAGGTAAAAACCCATCAAAAACGACGTCGCCTCAACCGAATTTTCCAAGTCACATTTCAGTAGAACCATTCACTCATAATGGGTCTTTTTAAAGTCCCAAGTACATTTAACCCCACAATGCTAAGTCCGTATTATGGCTCGGGCACAAAACGCCCCAGTTTCGGTACTAACCGTTTATGCTCCGTGTAACATACGATAGGTTAATTTTAGAGGCAGTTAAACTTTATATTTAGCTTTATGGAGGCAAGAATTTTCTAGTCAGCATTAACGGGTTATGGTCTAGGACTTATAAGATTAGGGCTTTTGTATGCTGGTAATTTTGATAAGTGCTTTTCTGGCTCACTGCTTCTGAGTATGGTACTTCTACTGAGTATGGTAAGTTCAGGTTACTTAGCATCCTCTCAGGGATTAAAGAAATGTTGATAATTTGGTTCATTTGGGTAAGCACTTATTAAAATTTTAATATTTTGGTAAAACTAATGATGAAGTGAGCCATCCACCTTTTTAACTGACAAAAAGTACAACTATATAGTTTACTTCTAAAGAATTTATTTAAGCACAGACTCAGGAAATGGTTTCAAGAAAAGAATTTCTATAAAATCAGTGACATTTTTGCATAATTAATTTTTGTTTATTTATTTCTTGTCGTTTAATTTATTCTGGGCATTATTTAATTTGAATTATTTTTATACGATTTTGACTTTTCATTTAAATTCGGAACTGATAATATAATAATTTAAATGTGACTTTAATTGGACCTATAATAAATTATGATATTTTTAATGTTACAATTATATAAACAATTAGCATGCAGCATGCATAGCATAGCATAGTTTTTGGTAAAATGTGAGGACTTATTTTTGTACCTGTACCTACCACCTATTGCAACCATGTTTTGAGCAAATAAATATGTCATTCCATTTCATTTCATAGGTAAATTTTTCACTAAAATCAAAAATATTCAAGTTAATATAAAAGTAAAAAAGATTAGACGTTGATGCTAATACTACAACAGAAACACAAGTCAGTGTTCATATTATCATACAAGATACGCTCATATAACGTTTAGCTAAGTGGGGATTTTCTTTATGAATTTAAAATTGTTCGTTCAAAGCTATTCTCACTATAACAAGGAAAATGGAAAGTTATATTAAATTGCTGTGTCCTATTTTTGTAGAAACAAAGTTAAACCCTTTGTAGTCTTGAAGTGATGATGTAAAGTAATGAAGCTTCAGTTTCCGAGTATTCTCTTCAACTATAATAAATTAAGTGAGTTCTGTGGATGGTATTTCTAGATAGTAATTATTTTAATATACCTAGTAACTAGGTTCTTGGGGTTGAGTTAAATTTAGGTACAGAGAAGAATAGATAAACTTATTAACTTTACATAAATTGGTTTTCACAACGCTGTCTCTACAATTTTATGTCATATTATTTTGGAGTGGTCAAAGTAATTTTGCATAAGATTTTTCTGATGAGCTTTACTTTAATAAATGACACTTTTTTATCACTGTTGACTAAATATTAAGGTCTAGTTGCGTGATCGATAGTTCAATCAACTATTGTTCAAATGACGTTATCAGCGGTTGAATTACGACACTTAATGTAACGACATTTTGACGACGAGTTTGGTGTAGTGGTTAGCGCTCCTGACTATTATGTCAGCCGTCGCGGGTTCGAATCCCGCAAGGGGCAAATGTTTGTGTGATGAGCACGAACATTTGTACCTAAGTCATGGATGTTATATGTATTAAAGTGTTTATCGGAGACGCCCCCGTCATAATCGTTGTCTGGTACTTCGTAACACAAGGAATAAAATTCCGTACCACGAAACCAGACAATTGGTGTGTTGACTGGCGCATATTTATTTATTTATTTAATCATTAGTTGAGTTAATCATACTAAATCACGCAAATGGGCCTAAGACATCCAGATAGAGCCCTCTCCGGTTGTGTCAGATTGCTGTCCCATCGGGCTATGAGAGTGAAAGGAATAGAAAGTGCACCTGTGTTTGCGCACACACTTGTGCACTATTATGTCCCGCGCAGTCGGTTAGTCGTTGTGACTGGCCAACGTATTCGAAATTTCCAATTTTAATTTTTCTTCTGTACCTGCCTACTTCAGCTCTACAATTGACCCATATCTGGTCGTTTACTATTAATTTTCATCACAGTGCTCCCTCTTAACACCACACAGAACCAATTAAAGCCCACCAATTAATTCAAACGCAAAACGATTAGCGAAGAAAAGATTACCAGACTCATAATCAAAGCGGCATAATACATGGACTCCCAATTAACCTGAAATAATTAATCCTTAGTTCAAAAGGCCGGGTGGGTGACGCCAATCACGAGGTTAACTGCGGTTTAGGATGTAGTTATGATTTATGAATCGGTTTTCGATTAGGTGCAGTTAGATATCTGGCGGAAAATGGAAGGTGATGTTAGTTTCGGGTTAGGGTTGGACTGGGCGACTGTTTTGATTAAACTTGAATTGTGGTTTATAATTGTATTTCTAGCGTTATTTAATTTAACAGTGGTATACTATATCTGTTAACAAGTGTTGACAAACATACATACAATTACGTTTGCACACTTGGAAGCCTAATAGATCAGCATACTCAAATATGATCAAATTCCAACGATATTGTGAGTAAGGAAACGGGAAGGTGGGAGGCGGGCGTGACATGCATGATAGGTCAGTTCTTATGATAACCGGGTAGTATGCAGGTCATGTGCTCAAAACGCACCTGTTTTGTAAATATTTTTATACTTTGATGCTTTTTTTTTATTGCACAAATTTAGTGTACAAAGGTTTTTGATAGTTTTTCGAATCTTATGCTTTTGTTTTGGTTTTGATTAATTGATTGTTATTGTATTGATAGCGTCAGTGTCAAATACGTTAAAATAATAATAAACTAAAACCTTTAATATTTATTCCAGCTATTTTACTTATACAGTCCTAACATCGAAGGCACGGCAATTAATATAGACCTACATACTACCCGGTTATCGTAAGAACGGATCTGTCATGCATGTCACGCCCGCCTCCCACCCTCCTGTTTTCTCACTCACCCACCCGCGTTCGTCAGTTTCGTGTCGATATTGTTTATTTTTGCTCAATCCATTTTTATAATAACTAGGTAATACGTGTCAAATAATATCAAATTCAAATTCAAAATCTTTATTTCAATTATTTAGGTCATGAAATGACACTTATGAACGTCAAAACATACAGTGAAAAAAATTAAAATAAATGTGCCCTGAAAGGGCCGAAACATGTCTCCTTATCTTTTGGGCCCTACCAGCGCTATCTCCTTTAAAGTCGGTTGAAATTGGAACGAATATCGTTTCGATATGGGTTTATAAGTTCTTAGAAAAATAAAATATACCTACGTTCAAAATTGGTAGACGTAATACGTATCTTAAATATTTGTGAAAACATTTTTTTACAAATGTGCTTCCTGTATATACATGACCAATTTGCACCGTGTGACAGTCTACTTAAAACACGACACCTCATCTCCGCAGTCGGTTAACGAAACCATTGTCTTGTGTAATTACACCAGCTCGGTCAGATAAGCCTGATGCATTGCTGCAGCTTGTAGCCGTTTAAATATCTTATTTACGACCTGAGGCTGCGTTGGGGCATTTAAATTAGTTTCTATCTTGCTTTTGTTTAGGAAAAATAGGGAGTCTTTTTGTGGGGTGCTGGCCATTTCCGACAATTGTTCCTTAGGTCAGATATAGTTGGAATACTGATAATCTATTGTTCTTTTGGTCAAAATAAGTTAGATTCCTTGCTGTATAGTAATTATTTATGCTTTAATGAGTGTAATCTATAAATCTGACTCCGATTACTTGTAGTTGCATCTGTAAATAAATCGAGGATTCTCTTTTAAAAACAAAATGAGCGCAGCGTAAATACTTCATAGAAGGTTGTTATTTTTTAATAATAACAAAACATGTTTTCTATAATCGTACACGTCGCATTTTTCAAATTTGTATTTGTCTAACGATATAAAGGAAATACCCAAATTTGCACGCGTTGCGCCCATACTAGTCAGGGTAGCCACACTTCAATGAGCACCAGAAGCTCGGTGCCATCTCAACTACTGTCGTTTTCGTCAAAGGACTAACCCGGTAGGTACGGCTATTGATATCGGATCATCAATATAACTGCCCTCAATCCTAACCTTAATCCGAAATGCATAACGGATACTGAAGCCTTAATCTTAGCTAGTTCGGTGCAACCGGACTCGAATGTAATTACACCTTACAATAGGGACGGGAGCTTACAGAATGTACGCACTATTGGACTTACTATTAAACCTCGCTTAGAACCGGGTATTGCTTGGAAAATGGGGATGTATTAATATAATATTTGCTGTAGTACGTACTGATGCTGTCATGTTAGCTGAGAGTGAATGTTAGATGACTTAATTGAGTCCCAAAGTTGTGACAGTTAACCGTTTAAGGGCTAATTTTTCAAAGGTCAGATAAAACATAATAGAATGGTAATTATAAAGCGACAGATTAAAAAAAATACAGTTACGTTTGATTGCTGACAATTAGGGACGTTTTCAAGTTAGCCATATTGTATTTATTTTTATGATGAATATTTAATATCTGACTATTAAAAAATCAGTCCTAATGCTCGTAGTAGTTAATTGGTGGATAAAAATATACTTAATCAGTCAGGTATCAAACGACTGCCGGGAGTCGCATAATAATGGAATTTTTATTGTGTCTCGTTCACACATACTTGACGAGTTAATTGAAGAAATAATTCAAGAAAATAGATACTTCTAGTCTTAGTGAGAAAGTTATTGGTGCAAAAACATGCTATTTTTTTAGGGCAGTGCAATAAAAAGCGATAATTAGTTTGGCAGGCAATGTTTTGAAAATTAAACAAAAAGGTAGAAGTCAAATGCACTGTTTTGTTACTTAATAAAGTAAATTATTCAAGAGTAAAATAGTTTGAAATTTCCTGCGCTGGAAGTCTCGCCAACATTAACCTGTCAAATACCAGATGGCGCTTGAAAAACTTTGAGACAAATTGTGTTTTTGTGGTTTAATAGATTCTCCTTTTTTAAAGTTATAAATATGTTTGAAATTAGTTTTTTTAAAAGGTCTTTCAATCAATATAAACACCCTTTTTCCCAGCATTTAAAAGGGCCATCTTGTGTTCACCGGGTAAAAGTGGACCATACTACCGCGCCTGTACGAGTATTTATGGTTAGCAGTAAGGAGTCAAAGAGTTTCAAATCAAATCAAATCAAATATTCATTTATTGCATCTGTTAAAGGTTTTTTTTTACAGCGGATGATAATGCTTATAATAAATTAGTTCCTCTATAACATGCCAATGAGGCGTACAATATTGTAGGTACTAATGTGTTTATGTGCATAATTACTTAACAGCATTTTTTTGTTTACAGGTATGCATTCAAAATGTTAAACACTGAGCATAATATTGGTAAGGTATTCAATAATTAATGAAGGTTAATTTTATCAGATCATAAGCATGTTCAGTCTTTAATATATTTATGAAAAATTTGCTTCAAAAACGTGGAACAATATGTTTAATATTTTCTATAAATTATTTTGAGTGAAAAATCAAGGGTTGTTAAACTTTGAATAAGATGAAATTAATTTCATTTACCGTAATTATTTATGTCATCGACAGTCCAAAATCGGTGCTATTAATTGCCAAAATCAACCTTCCACCGTATGCTTAAGATTGTAAGTTGCATATTTCTTACTGACCGATTGTAAAGGGTTGACACAATAATGAAGGCTTGATCAGCACCACAATAGTCAATCTATAACGAGTCATCAATTCAAAGTGAATGATCAGGTTACAGAAGTATCCCACTGCTGGGCAAAGGCCTTACCTCTTTATCTCAAGTATGAGGTAGTATGAGCCATACTCCACCACTGCGGGCTCAGTGCGGATTGGCGGAGGGGGTGTTTCCTAGGTAAACGACCAACATTGCTGTCAAAGTTTTAAAGGTCGAAATGGTTACCTACCTAAACACGACCGCGTCGTAGGTTGCTTAACTTTGGTATCACTTCCAAAGCGCGCTACGAGCACCGTTTAGTTGTCGCGTTGTTTCGAGCGGCCGGCAGCAGTAACCAATATCAGTGTCTAGTCGTAGAATGCTGATTAATTCCTACTGTGTTATTTCCACCCTACCCTGTATAATACACTTCCCTAGCCTAAATATAGAACCAGAACTCTGGCACAGTCAATTTACAACCCCAAAACCTGCTCTACTTCCCAGTGAGTGTCATTTAAATATTCCCATTCATTCGCCAAAAAGAGCACCTGGTTTCGTAAGTCGTCGTCAATTATCGTGAGCCTCGTATTAACGGAATTGATGTCTCGAATAAGATAAAGCGATTTCCACGAGGAATCAAAGAGCTTTTTTGAATAACATTCATTTGGTTCCCGGTCGAGTGGGGTGTGGTGCAAAGTGGATTCAGGAGTCTTTTTTGTTAAAAAAGAATGTGTTTCTATTTCTGTCTAAAACTTAATACAAAATGACGTTCCATTTTTGAATTCTTCGTTGCATAGCGCTTTTTGTCGATGATGAAACGGCCCTTACTCATTTTTTTATGAATCACAGTTAACTCATTTATCTATTATAAGATTCGATGATATTCTCTGAATAAACTCCTAATTAATGAACTAATAGGAGTTTAATTCATTGGGAGTAGAAACCCTATTTTGTGAATTATTAATGTAGCACTGCCGATAACCGCAACTATTTCATTTCCAACACCTATGGGTTGGCTGGAAGAGATCTCTTTTAGGGATAAGCCCACCGTTGTTCACATTGTGACATTTAGTATTTTCTGTACATCTTATAAGTGCAATAAAGAATATATATTAATTTATGATTAATATTTCGCAAACTTCTCATGACTTGCACCAACCCATTACGTCGAGAACGCCCGTAAAAAGTCATTGATTTCCTATTGTGCATGATTCAGGGCGAGCGTACCGAGCGCTTACGTTATTCGGTTGTGCGCATTAGCTGATTCGAGCATTTGTGAGACTTGAGAAATAATGAAGTTAGCCATTTGTTATGACAAGCTCTCAATATGTATTATAGCACAAATTAAATACCAAAACGAACAAATAAATACAGTATTTTAATCTTTTGTGTAGCGTGACTTCGAAAGTACTCAGAGATGACTACCTAGATGCGGCCGTTTATACCTGCTTTATGGTTCACAAATAAAACGTTTTTCAAATACTGTCAGCATGAAATAAGGATATGTTTTATCGCAACAGCATGGAAGCTGGTGCGAAGTGGGCCTCTATTTTTGAATCACTACCGTCAAGATGGCGTGTGATATTCAATGTTTAAAGTCGAATTTTGGAATGAAAACCAGTTGTAATCTACACAAAAAGGATTTGAAAAATCATTGCTCAATTTTGTAAGTACTCACGTCTAGATTTTGAGTGATTTCCGTTGATTTTTTAGGTGTTTTCGAACGAAAATCACACGCCATATCCAAGCAAGTAATTCAAAAATAGGGGCCCTGTACCTCCCGCCGATGTCAAATATGATCTGAGTAATTATATTGACTAATGTATCTAGAATGCGGCCTCACCCAGTAGGCCTTAAAAATGATCACATAACGTGCTAGGATGACGGCAATTTTTTGTATCTTTTTGAACGGATGAGGCAATATTAGAATAACAGTTGCACACATTAAGTTTTCCAACTTAAAATGGATTTGTAGAGCCTGGATAGGCTAACAACTATCTAGCAACATGAGTCGAGACCAAAAAGTCTAACATTGCTGTGTGTACGTACAGAAAACTTCTACTAATCCCTTTAAAATGTATTTTCCATCTGTTTTTAAATAGATATGATAAACAAATTAATCTCACGAAGCGATGTAGGTAAGCAAATTGTGAAACCATACAGCTTTGTCGAGTATTACTTCAAATAATGACAATCCTCTTAACCTGTATTCAGAAATAAAACGAACAAATTGTGTACACCTTATCCAGCGAGCCTCCATAAGTGCTTCTAAAAGCTTAATTATCTTAATTAATTTAACTTTGAAGTGTCTTTTGTGAAATTGCGTGTATGAGCGAGAGAGGTGTAGTAATTAATCCTTCCGTCTGTCTCTTTCCGTCTATTAATCTTGCCGAACCGCTAAAGATACGGAACATAATTAATATCAAGTAAATACTATGCTGTGATAATTCGCTTTAAGCATGTTTTATAGGGACGTGCAAGTATCGATGAATTAAAAGTAAAATAAATTACAAATGTTTTTTTTATCGTAATCACTTTAAAATAAAAGCAAGTCTTTTCATTGATATGCTTGTGTTGTTTACAATATTTCTGAAAACATTAAAAAAAATTTTTCTTTTATCTCATGATTCAAGTCTCTTAACACGTTCCGGGACACTATTCCAGACACAATAGATGTTTTATTGTTTTCACGTCTGTAGGCGGTCACTGTCCCGGAACGTGTTAAATAACCATGTACTACTTTAAAATAGATAAGAAATAACTGACTGATGAAATATAAAGTGACTTACTTTTGTTTAGGTGACATTATAAATGTCTCCGCAAATACATAGGTAATGGTAAAATTTTAAAGTCAGCCATTCTGTATTTTTTATGTTACTATTGAAAAACAGTCCTAAATAGAATATCTAATTATACAGATGAAAATCTAGTGAAGAAACCGAGTGCAAAACTCTGAAATTTATTCAAGATCCGAAAGCTTACATGCTATTTCGGGAAGTCTTTTATCGACAACTCCTTTTCCCATCCCTATTCCAAAGTATGCATACTTGAAACTATGGAAGTCTTAGCAGACTGTTGTTGAAGAGATAATTAACGCCCCACTAATAACTCTTGAAATAACAACGCTTTTCACACTTCACGTCAAATTCTGCAAATCTCGAACATCAAGCAAAGTTGTTCAATTTAATTTCAAGGAAAGCATGAATTTGGGTCTGCACTGGTCACTCAGCTGCTTTGTACATTGCAACGTTTCATATTTTCTTCAACAAAAACATGGAAGCTGAGTAAGTCTGATTAATATTTTCGCGCTGCAATTTTCATTGAAACAACGAAATAAGGTTCAGAAGTAAAGTCCGTTTTTCTATGCTTGTCGAATGTCGTAAACAATAAAGACATTCTGTTTTTAATACCAAATTTATTTTAAAATTGGGAAAACACATCTCATCAACAATCTTTTTGAATCAAATAGTAAATTTTATTCACTGATTTGTTTTTAAAGAAGGTAACAAAAAGATCGTTTACAACATTCGATTAGCAAAGTTGAAGGGACTTTAGTGTCATAATTTAAAATGATGAAAAGAAGTGGTTGTGAAAAGCCACAAAAAGAGTGCTTGCTTTATTGTCAAGCGCTATGCCCATGGTTTAATATTATTTCAAAGCATCAAATTACATAGAAACTCAGTCACAACCAGTACTACTATTATTAGATACAAAATTCGTTCATTTATTATTCATACAAGTAACGATTGTAGTCTAGTGATTTTAACATTCAGTAAGTTAAAGAAAATATATATCTATAATAGGCATTATTTAATATTACCGCTTTGACCGATTCCGACTTTAATAAATGATTCGAAGATTGAAAATTGCTTATTCGTTTTAGCGAACACGTAAATCAAATACTTTCGATTATGTAACTTAATAATTATGTGTTAAAACCTGAAATCCTTTGCAATAGTCATTTAGAATCCAAAAAGGCAATAGTAGACTCAATATCGTGCAGTATATAGGTGAAACTTGATTGCATATAAATTACATCAAAAGAAACGTGGGAAAATCTAAGACTATTGTTCTAACTCTCTATAACCTTGAGTTCAGACCAGGTCGTCGAACTAATACCCATAGACATATGGTATAATCGTTCAGTAGGATCAAAGAAAATGATAAATTTACTGGTGATTATGCTGTCATAACCAGCCTAAAATTAAAAATCTGGCTCTCTGATGAGTTGTAGTGCGTTTTACGGCGATTACTTTACTTTTTACAAACGCAATGGGCTTTTGTGTGGTACTTTATATTAAACGATAGTTGACATATTGAGATAGCTATACCACAGCCCTGGTGTATCTCTACCAACGGCACTGTCTTAGGCTCTTTAACTCGTAAGTGATCTGTCTGTATAGAAAACGTGATAATTCCATTTACGTGTGTCAACACTGTCAACCATTTCTTTAGTAACAGTATTACTCTCCTACCGATTCTCGGTACTAGTGTCCTCTCTCAACAGAGATAGGTCAAGTACGCAGAAGATATTATAGTGCCCAGATGTTTGCGCAATACACAAGTGCACTTTCTGTTTCTTCATTTCTCATTAATTCGGTGAGACGGCTCTGACATGACCGATGAGTTATCAGGCGCAGGACCAACGGCTTAACGTGCTTTGCGAGGGACAGGGGTGTCATCACCAACTTCCTGACTCCAAGCTGTTTCCGAGTATTTTCAAGACAGTAAAACCCAGAATTTTTTTTCGTCCCGGAACAATAAAAGTATCTATCTAAAGGCTCTATTAAAGTACTAGTAATTAGTGAAATGTGGCTTCATTTATTAAGGTGTAAGGTGTTTGAAACGGAACGAGGTTACTGATACTAGATAAGTGTTACACGTAATGTCTGCACCTAACAAGTAGTGATCAACGGTCTGTAACGAAACCGGCGTCGTGGGAAAACCTTATGTAGCTGCATTGTGTTACTTCGCGTAGAGTTTAGGGGAACAAAATGATTCCTTAGCTAATAACCTTTTCCTTAAAATAATACGTTTTGATATGACAAAATAATGTCTTCTTCAATACTGTGGCAGCCGATTTTTACAGTATTTTAAAGCCTAACTGATAAATAGGACGCCAGCGGTCGCGAAAAAAGAAAAGAAAAGTAAAGTTAACCTGTAAGCATCCCACTGCTGGGTAAAGGCCTTACCTATAATGTGAGGTAGTATGAGCCATACTCCACCACGTGGACTCAGTGCGGATTGGCGGAGGGGTGTGTGCAAGGCAAGCGACCAACCTTGCTGTCAGATTTTATCAAGCCGCCCATAGAGCCTAGGCTTAACGACTAATATCAACCGATTTTAGCCGGGACCAACTGCTAAACGTGCCTTCCGAAGCACGAAGATGCTTGTGATATACGTCACTTATATGGTCGGAATGGTCACCCATCCAAACACCGACCGCGAATAAACAAATGACAAAATAATATTGATAAATATAGCCGTGAGGGACAAATGCAATACCTATTTATTAATAATTAATATCCTTGGACATTTCACACAGCGCCATCTGGTCCCAAACTAAGCAAAGCTTGTACTATGGTAACCAGACAACGGTTATTACCGGTTATTTCGGTTACCTATTTATTAACCAACCGCGAAGGTACATTACATGCAGTGCTTCAAAACCTGTTAAACGTTACGTCATTAATAAAAAACACATAAAAACTATTTCATTACTACTACTAATTTAATTGACTCTGTAATATTGATAGACTAATGATAAATGAAATCTAACAAATTGCTTAATCATGTAAAAATTTGCATACCAATTAAACGGCAGAATGCACTGGACTTGTAAAATTTTTAAGATCTTTGTGACTGTATTCTAGCAAATAAAGACTCACTTACTTACTTACTTACTTACTAACTATCTAAATTAGTACTATCTAGTTGAACCTAAGCAACATACCGAAAACGCAGCTTTAACGCAATTAATGCAAATTCAGCGTAATATTTTTGTTGAATACGACTGGTCTTTAAGAGTGCCTGTAAAACATAAAGTAAATTTACCTTGGTAAGGCTTCATTAAACTTCTAAATAAACTATATAAGTTGTACAAATATTGCATTGTACAAATATCGTTATACAAAAGATTGGCATGTCACTTAAGAGAAAAGTAAAAGAAATAATTTTCATCAAACAATCTTTTCAATCCGCAACTTCAATACAGCTTGAAAGTAAATCTAACATCTTTACTTCGAATTTTCTATTATAACTTTCTTAATAACACTTCAATAGTTTGCCATTAAAAGTATTTTATCGTTTCTTACCTGTAAGTTACGAACTTATAAGACAATCGTATCGTGAAAATGTCACAGGTTCTTGGGTTAAAGAAAATCAAAATACTTAGTAACTTCTTCTGCATCATAGTAAAAGAGCTTCGCTCTTGTCGGTGGATTAATCGGCCTTCCTCTTGACCATCTGTACCCCAATCAAGAATAATTGCGTCAAAGTATTCGTATAGTAACGTAATCTTTGTATGAGAATTTGAAAGCGCCTCTATCGGACGTAAAACAAACTAAAAATTTGACACTCGAATTAGATAAAATATTTAAATAGTTTTAATTAAATATATCGTTTAACTTTTTTCTGGACGTCCCATATTTACGTTAGTATGACGTCATCTGCGGTAAGGCTTTCGAGCTAACTACACGACACGAGTGCTTTGTGCTGCCGACTGATGTAAACTCGCTACAATTACGAGACGAATACGTCAAATGTTCGTGATTGGGGTACTGGTCACTCAAGGTTTACCCCGTTAGTCCACCGCCTATTCGCATGCAGATTAAAACGTTCAAATGCGGTATAGGTAAACCGCTTCATTGAGACTTCGCCTGCGGGGTACAGGGGTGCGGGCGGAAAGACGCGAGCGGGGACTGTAAGGGGTGCGGGCGGCGGCGATACACAAGAGACGAAATTTGCCGCGACAGTTCTTAAGATATGTGACGTCAGTGGTCACAATGGTAGTCGTCAGTGTCGACACTTTATAACATTACATAACATATTGGAAAAAAATATTCGATGCGATACAATTACACTAATGAGAGTGAATTAATTCTAAATATTATTATCCAGAGCCGTGGATTTTAATCAATAAATAAAATGAAATCTTAAAATTAGATTAATTTGAAGGCAAAATTAAAGACTTCAAATAACATTCCCTGGTTACTTTTGCGACTGTTTTGTTTCAGTGTATATCTAGTTCATATTCCACTGAATTTGGATCTATATTTTATTCTAAAATATTCGTATATATTTAGAGCCTTTATTATAACACTGCTATTTTACAGTGTTAAACGGTGGCGTTAATGCTAAGAGCATTCTCTTCCCCAGTTATACCTACCTTAGCATAGAATATATAAAGTACTACAACTTTAGGTCATGTACAAAGATTGTAACAGGTGCAGGAGAATGGTGTAAAATAGAAATAAAAAAAACACGACAAAAATACAATAATATAGATTTTGTGTCCGAATATACTGCGACTCATCTTCAGACTTCAGTCAGACAGTATTCTCTTGTGTACTTCTGTCAAAGCGTCCGCAACTGACAACAGATGCTATCGCTACCTGTGTAGCGAGCGTACTGAATTTTGAAAATAATGTGCCTGCCGCCCGCACCTCTCACAAGCCCCGCTCTCGTCTCCCCCCGCGCCCCTTTACCCCGCAGGCGAGGTCTCAATTTCGCGGTTTACCTATAGTAACATGGGCAATGACTACCTATGTCTCGCTCTAACATAGCTACTCGTAGATATGATAGTTGCATCCTTGTCGGTATCGTTCAGCCGCATCCCTGTCACATGCGAATGCGTATGTCTACGCGTATTTTTGACGCTGTTATAATCAATGAAACTGATACCAATAAAAAATGAATTTTTAACTAAAAAAGACGCCCTTTTCTAACTGAGAATAACACATAACATTAAGAACGTGATCTTGCACATGTCTCTTTATCTTTTCAGGCTCTACCAATTCTGACTATGGAATATAGCTCCAACCATTTCATAGTTTAGAAGGCAGAAAATTTTCAAAGCGGACGTAGTTAAATAGAGGCTTCTACTTAACTAATTGAAATAAAATGGAACTTAAGTAGTTTTTATACTAATTATCTTCAAGTAATCCCATTGCTTTTACCTTTCAAGTTATCAGCATGATAAAGTTATACCCCATACCCCGTAAGTTTTCTCTTTCCCTTGTTCAGAACTATGGCAGCGTACATTTTCATTACATTACAAGTTTAAATATAATAGAGCGTCTTAAGGTTTCAAGCTGCTTAAGAGCGTCTTATGAGCACTAATGAAAACTGCTTTACAATACTTAACACAACACCTAGACAGACTTTAAGTTCTTTATTATGCAAAACCATACAAAAGCATGAAGTTTTCGTTATAATAGAACAGCAATGCAGTAACGTCAGCCTCTTTAAAGTCTCTTCAGTAATAATGTTTCTCAAGAAGTGTATTACAAAAAGTTATTTTAACTAATTCATCATTTCCTTGTTTTGTTCTTAGTTTATCTGAGATCGGAGAAATTTCTTTTCCATTGCATTCACACGTCACCGAATCACCCACTCCTTTTAAAATCATTTCTTGTTTATTCATTACTAATTCAACGTACAAATTATGTACGATATTTTATAAGAAGTACAAACTTTTGATGTTGTAATCATGAAGGTTGAAACTAACACGATCAGCATCAGTGTTTTCAATGGATTATAACACAAAAAATTCAAAATCAGAGAAAGCATGCTTCTTCTGAGTGAGGTCGCTCCATCGTCGTCTCTGTTTGGTCAAGTCTGGAAACAAGAGCGAACCCGTTTCATATGAATAAAATACAAACTTAAAATAAGGTGAAGAGTACATGAGCGAATCACCTTCTACGTGCCCTTTTAGTATGTTATGTCTCTGAGCATCCAGACTAAGTATCTGAATTCGCTTAGGTCCCCGCTTACGCACTTTGCAATACAACACCTTTGTTGAGATTTGCAAAATAATATCTCTGATAAAACAATTTAATAATAAATAAAATAATAAATAAATAAATCATGTATTCAGTTTCAAAAGAGCAATAATAAATCAAAGGACTTACAAATTAATATAGGTACAGTAATTTTTTTGCCTGAACTAGGTAATTGACAATCAAAAGATGTTAAATCCACGGCAAACAAACCGAGAACTTTTTAAAAATACTAACTAAGGTAAAATCTTTATCTCTGTTGTGGCAAACCGAACTCTTTCTGTTTTTATACTCTTTTTTATGTCTCATTTTCCTTCTCTTTTTGACGTTTTTACAGTTTTACCAGTTGTTTCTTTTACTTCATACGAATTACATCAAATTCTTATAAATATTATCCAAAGTTTATATTTTTCCTCCGAAATCCCCCACATCGCGTATATCTGTTTTCATGTCTCTATTCTCTATCTCCTTATCCATGTTCTGTGTAAAATTGGAACAAGTCTGAAAGCTTTACAAAGAAGTAGTACTATCCACCAAATAGAATATATATGTGTTTTAATGAACCTACCAAAAGATCTTGAATTGTGTTCCCACTTCCATTCCAGTAGAGTAAGGGCGGTTTACACAGAGCGGGTGTTGAGAATGTCACTTACACACGCCTTGTGTAAACCGACGTGATGGCTTGCCCTGTGGATCAAGTTACAGGCTGATGCGGAAAAAAAAACATTTACCTTGGGAAAAATACCAAGATAAGTAAAATAACCAATTATAAAGAAAAAATAATAATAACAATTGACATAATTGGTTGATTCTCAATTCTGTTGAAATTTTAAGTAGAAACTTATTTATTAAGTAAGTAAAAGCTACAAAGTACTAGAGGTTAGTTCTTTTCTTTTTTTTTACGTTGGGTTGGTCTTTGTGACATATAGTAAGTGACATAAAAAGGTTTCAACTGTCTAATGCCGTCAATGTATGTACAAAATCAAATTTCTTTTTGAAAAAACAAGGCAATAACAACGAACAGCATGTTTCATCATCGACAAATAAACACTAACTAACGAATAAGTTATTTAAATATGGAACGTCATTCCTCACTTAAGTATTGGACAGATAACTCTTACCAGAACTTATTAGGGACATTGTGAAACAAGCCGTCAAAATCATATTTATATACCAAATGAATCGTCACGTAAAGCAATGACAATGTATCAATGCTACACACGTCCCATTTTAGAGCTCTGTCAAGCTGAAAATATTTTTCTTACAGATATTAAATATAAATATGACAATTCGCTTTCGTTTGTATCTTGCTGACCAAATATTGAAGATGTTATTGTAATATAATGGACATTACTAAGCTCGCAGCAAAAACGGAATAACACAACATCGTAGCTTTTGATGGCAGATGACAGTCCTACTAGTATTTATGTCACATTTGACCAGACGATTTCGTCTTAGCTACGAGTATTAATATTATGGTATTGAGTTAACGTCTCCAAAGTCTTTTTGGTCAGCCCTTTTTTGTCCTATAAAAAAAGTTAGTTTACTTAGTAACATCCATTTGAGGTATACCTTGCATTCTTTGTTTTACTATGCAACTATCCCTAGCTTCCTAAGTTATTAGGTGTATGCAATGACCTAAATTATTCGACCTCCATGCTGTAGTGGCTATGCACGCTGGGTAAAATTCGTCGCCGCTCTGGGTTCGATTCCCGGTCAATGTAGAAATCATAATTATCTTTAGGGTCTCGTTTGGGTGTTGTGGTACTACCGTTGTGTCTGATTTTCATAACACAAGTGCATTAGCTACTTACTTTGGGATCAGGGCAATGTATGTGATTGGTGTCCAATATTTATTATGATTGGTGCCCAATATTTATGTGTGAAAAATGATATGAGTGTGAAAGGAGTGGATGATTCAGTGACGAGTGGTAGAATAGTGTGAAAGCATAATCATACTTCGCCGACCCCAGATAAACTGGGAACAGCAAGAGAATGATGATGATGATGTAAAAATAAAATAAACAACTCTTTTATTCCTTTCAGGTTGTATCCGTTGTTTTAAAAACCTCCCAACTGCTGTTATTCTTTACCGTCGTTTATAATTAAATTAAACGACCTTTATTTTTACTGACCCTCCGCACACACGCTTATATCTGCAGGTTAGATATAACCCATTACAGGCCGTTTCAGACGGCCCGATTTAATATATTAGGGATGTTTTTCATTATTTACTCAATGGCTCGCTATGATGGAGTCGGCTTTTTATAATTCCGTAATGTAAAAACTCAAAAGCAATAAAAAAACATGGATGAACTGGGATTTTTAATACATAGAAGTAATGACGGGTTATTATTTGGTCATGGAGGTTTCCCTAAGGTTTTGTAGGATACGATAACACTTTATTACATATCACAAAGGTCAGTTACAAACTACTACAACATATTGTACTATAATCTATGTAAAATTAAACAGTATTTAGTAGATCGTGTAGTTTTCCCTATAACTTTACATACTTTGGCAATATCTTTAGGGTACTTTGTCATAATATGTCTATGGAATAAACCATAACAGGTACTTAATTTCATGTAATATTTCTTAAAACAAAGTGCAAATTGCATTGTCTTGACATTTGAACATCATTTTCCAGCGATTATTGAAGACTATATTATTCCATCTGAACTAAGTGAATTTCAAAACAAATGAATGTAATATAATCATAAAAAGCTTCGTCCATACTTTCTCCGTTTCATTTTTTCAGCGTTCTGTTAGGAGGGCCAACATTGAAAAAGTGATTCGATGGGACGATTGTTTTTATTTACCTACCCTCATTTTCCGATACTAAATTCGCAAGCAATAATAGGCTGTATTTCTTTAGGATTAAGGCTGTTTAATTCATTTTCTAAGTTGCTCCGAATATTTTTTGATTAAATTAAAACTCGGCCATCTCTCTTTGTAATAGCATCGATTTATTGGAGTATTGTTAGGAGAGAAATGTATTTACGTTTTCATTAATAATTGATTATGGTCTGCAGTAGGTGAATTGTCTGTATTTGCAAACAATTTAGCATTGATGCATTCGGCCAGAAATTCTGCGATCACAAACTTTATAATAAAAACATAGTTTGTTTAATGTACGTATGTAAACTCCATTAATCATTGATAATTTCAGAAAATAAAATTAATTTACTATTGAATTTAAGAGATCCCAGTGTTGAACGATGTAGGCAGTAAGTTTCGTGTTTATCTTGTTTTAGAAATATTTTCGCTAAAATGGTATTCAAGATTGTTTACAATATTCGACTAGTGAAGAAAAACGGACTTTATTACGTTGTAATTCCTAAAGAAATATATGATAAATTATTTACTAATTGTAAGGTCATATACTTAAGGGGAAAAGCCTTAAAGGAGCTTTAATTAAACCTGCTTTGAACGTTTCTGATTTCCATCTCAAAAATCAGTTTTATCTTATACTATTACATTTAAAAGAAAATAATTTGTCTTAGTTTAAGATTGCTTTAATGAAAGTAAATTCAAATAAATCAATCAACCAAAACCTATTGAACCAACCAACAAGAAATAACTGCGCATTTTCTTATTGAATACCTTTTTTAAAATAACAACACCGTTCCTTTCCAATCCACTGGAGCATATTAACCTTTTCTCCCAAAATAAACGGTACCTTTATCAAATACTTTGACATTCGCTAAAAAAGATAAAGAAAAAATCTTAGTATCATCCAATGTCAGTATCACGTTCTCGCTATTACGTCTGAATTTCAGCCAATAACCGATATATGGAGACGACGTGACCAACCTACCCGTTTTATTAGTTTTTATATGAAAGAAGTAATCATCTTTTTACTGTTATTCGTTTTATATACGGCAATGATAGTGGCGGTAGGTCCAGATTTACTAATATCCGTCTGCCATATTTTTTTCTGGTCTATGGTATATCAGTATCCCTCACGAAAGAGTTTATCAACATTCTTTCGTCATTCTTTTGTTCACACGACCGCCGGCGTCCTATCGATCCGTGAGACATGTAGGACAAAGGACACGGACGACCCGCCATAGATTGCTTGCCCCAAAAGTAAAAATCCATGCGTCACGACCAAAACTAATTTTATGGGTTCCTTTCTTCGCTTTTTTAAATAATATAAAGTACTTAATATAAGCCGTAAATAGCGGGGTTTTTACATAAAACTAAATAAAATGTGTGGGGTCAATCTCTTGCACAGGTCTTTCTAGATCATAGCGCCATCTGTGTCGAAAACCCGCAATCTAGGTCACCAAAACTAAAACATAGAAAACTGCCCCGCTAGGGTGCGTAACGCGTGAAAATGACGATGACGCAAACAATAGCCAACGAAAAGAAGTTCCTTGTCACATTTTTTTTTTCAAGTTTTAGGAAGAGGTTGGTAGGTTTAAAGGTTACTACCCATGAGAGGCAAATGTCATCTTCCTTCTTAAAATAGCGATCGCGAGCGCTTACTTATTTAACTAACTGCCAGTTCTATGACACAATATGCCATTTCGTTAAGCGGTCGTCAGTTTGCTTATAAGTGCTCGAAACCGCTATTTTCTGCCAAACACAACAATTGTTGGGGACAGGAAATTGTATTCAATCGTTGTCCTATTTTTTTTTGTAGATTTATATGCCGCTAGATAAAAGAAAAGTAAATTAACAATATTGTATTAAAAATTCAATATATTTTTTGCAAAATGATGTAGTCAAGTCTCTTAATGCTTTTCTTTAATCAAACATAAAACGACTCTGGGGCAGTTTACGACCGTGTCCTTTGAATTAAACTTTACCATCAAGAATTAAGTAGTAGTAGTCCCCCTAGCCGATTTCGACTACGGTGGCCAGTCACAACGACTAACCGACTGCGCGGGACATATTATAGTGCAAAAGTGTGTGCGCAAACACAGGTGCACTCTCTATTCCTTTCACTCTCATAGCCCGATGGGACAGCAATCTGACACGACCGGAGAGAGATCAGGCGCAGAACCAACGGCTTAACGTGCTTTCCGAGGCACGGGGGTGAAACACCGCCAACTTCCAAACTCCGGGCTACCCTGAGAATTTCTGAACAGAAAAATCCATGTACATATTTTTTTGGCCCGACCCGGGAATTGAACCCGGGACCTCCGGCGCAGCCGTCACTTTAAAATGCGACCCTCTCACCGCTGCGCCAACGAGGCAGTTAATAATCAAGAATTAAGCTCTGTAGTCGGATGGTGTTGATGTTAACTTTTTCAATATACATTTATATGGTAAGAAATGGAGTTCGCTAAGAGATAAAGAGGCTCTTAAGCACTATGACTTTGACGATTTAAAAAACACTTTTCAAGCGGATACTAGTCAGGAATGGTCCATTTTTGAGCGCAGCATCACTTCAAATCATATATACGATTTCGGCGAAATATCTGCGTAATTATTTAAAAAAATCTTTGACTAGATTCTATTTCGTATGGTTCGGATCCCATATCAACGTAGGTACACATTAGGATCAGAAACATAAACTGCAGGGCTTTGCGTTAGTTTTTAAAAACAAATTCAACTAGAAAGGGTAAATTTCTACATGAACCTACTATTATTTACGTCGGTTATGAACTCACCTACGCAAGCTTAATAGTAGCATTTATCTCAATCTTGTTTTTTTGTTACAACTTTCTAGAAACTATTGGATTTTTTACTATTGTTTTTCAGACTTTGATATCTTAGGTAGGCCAGCTTTTCTTGTTTTTTGTTTTGGCCTTACATGCACTGCATTTTGTAAAGATATTAATTAGGACTTTGAAGACATTTCAATTTTCCTAGCTACCTACTTAGGCCCAATTTCATCATCGATATAATGGTAAAATGTCGTTACCTGTGGTTAAATACGTACGTTTGTGTTTGTTTTGAAGAAAAAACTGCCATTGGGTAAGGTATTTTGTCTCTAAAACTGACACAATCCTAAATATTAAACCGTTGGTAACAACATTTTACAATTACTATTGTACAACTAACTGCGTACCACTATAAATGTATAGTTTTCATGAAAAAGTGGCAAAACCGAGTCAGATTATTATTTACATATTGGACTACAGAAACAGACATAGAAATTTTTGATTTCGAAAATCGAACCTTAAGGAGAAAACTGACCCCCATAGGTAGACAACCTATGGGGGTCAGTTTTCTCGAAAAAATCGATATTGCCGTGACTAAGCCGCTGAGGACCGCTAGTCTTAAATGTAGTTAGGCTTAAATAAAAGTAATATGTTTTTATTTATTTATTAAAAAAACTTTATTACACAAATACAAGTGTACAGAATGTGGACTCAATGCTGAAAGCATTCTCTCCCAGGCATACCTTTAGGTCTTGCTGAGACACGTTCATGTTTTTACACTGAATTGTCTTTTAACATCCGCTGAATAGAATTTCTCGCCTCGCCTGCTAACTAATTTAATTCTCCAAAGGGTAAAACTTGGTTCTTTCTCCATTACCGTGATACATCAACCCTCAGACAGTTGGAAATCAGATTTCTTTCTTACCGAATCAATGTGAAACTAGTAATGTATTACATAAGCTGAAATGTGCAGCCGTGCTGAGTAAAACGTGACCCAATTTTGAAGAAACAAAACGCCTTTACGCTCACCACCCAATACAATTTACGACACGCGAAAATCACACTTATTGAAACGGAATAGAATTCAAGTGGACTGCACTGAAAACGGTGGCACGAGGAGTTACATTACCAAAATCGAGTGTTGTTTATGTGTTCGATACTGCACTTTGTTTTATGAGCGAAAAGGTCGAATTTGCGGTAAATAGTGGGTTCGCAAACGTTTTTTGGCTGTCTACCGAAATATAATCACTGATATTGTATTTTGGGCTTTACCCTTTTGTTTTAAAGTCGGTTTTACTAAATCGATTCGATAAAGAATTTTGGTTTCAATCATAGCCCAAGTGAAATTCGGGATATCTTCCTCAGATCGCGTATTTATTTTCCTCTATAGTTTAGTTGGAGACGTATGAAAGTTTCAATAGTTCGTTTTGGAGGAATCGACTCGGAATTACATTACAGAGATTGCTTTATGAGGCACAGAAGAAAGGGAATTGGCAGTTACACTATCGTTTTCAGAAGGGACGATTTAAAGGGTAGTAAAAAAAATAACTGCCTACTTATGTATTTATTTATTGAAGTGTTTGTACGGTGAAACACAGTCTATAAATACATAATAAAAAGAAAATATGAATGGCTATAAATATGCTATAGTAACACATTGTAGAAGATGAATATTTTATCACAATAGCCTTACCTATTATCAATAGATCTATTTATTTAATCATCTTGACAATAAGTTTTTGTAATGGACAACTGATATGTGTAAATAAGGAATCAGCTAGCTTTAACAGACAATGCAATCAAATGGAGGTAATATTTGCTCTGAAAGCGAGGAATCCGTCTGATAGTTAATTGGGTATGAATGCGCATTGCATGGGTATTCATAGTTACATCAAGTCGCCAATTATGACTGGAATCACTCGTAATTCTGAATCTTTTAGGCTACATTGTAAATTATGCTTTTTATACAGAAAAAAACGGTGTAACTGTAGAGTTTACGTTTTACAAATGGAGCATTAACGTTAAATTACACGTATCCACCAGATACGGGAACAACATCATATTAACTTCAGGCGTTTAGTATTCTTTGTATGAGACTCCATACTTCAACGCTCATCTTTCAACATCGTAGCGTCACCATCACTTATCGAGATCAACTCGGGAACCACTCCCGACCATACACATAACGTTATAACGCGCTTCCGGCGATAGCATTCTTACAGCCTGTAACTGTTTTAATTAAGTAAGGACAAGGTTTGGTTTATGGCTAATACATATAACTTAGTACATCATAACTTGGCGCAACGAACGAACCATTAGCATTTTTATTCATTCTTTCTGCATGACCTAAAGGTATGACTGGGAGAGAATGCTTTTAGCATTAAGTCCACCTTTTGTACACTGTTACTTGTGCAATAAAGTTCTTAAATAAATAAATAAATAAATTTTTCACCCTAGCAGCCAAACTCCCTGTGTGCCAAAAAAGCCGTTAAAATGAACATCTCTTTATTTCTGCGGATGATATCGGCCCCCTACTAGCAACAGAACTCATAAATTTAAGGCGGCCCATATTTTACAATATCGTCCCCTAAGTGGGTATCGCGAAGTAATCTTAGCAATGTTTCATTTCAGCGCTTTTCTTTGGGTTATCGTTGATCTGAGTTGTGATTATGGAGACAATTTTTATTTTGGTAGTAGGTATCATTAAGGTCATAAAATGTTGTTTCCGAAATCAAGTTTCTATAACATTTGACCAAACGTAAAAAAAACCTTTGGGCTACTTGAGCAGAACTCTGGTGCTGTCACTCTTTTGACGCAAAGATGCGTTAGCATTTAAACGCGGTTTAGATGTTAATTATTAATATTTCATTTGATGATGTCTGCAAGTGGGTCTAAGTAAACCTATACATTTATATTTTGTTTTGTCTGTTACAGTTAGGAATAAACACAATGTTAATTATAATTGATAACCCAATTAATTAAACGGTATTTAAATAAGAAAGAAAATAAATATAAATATGTCTTCTATTCACAATATTATTTTCTGCGTAATATGATCTAGGAAACCCCATCAAAACGTCTCAAATAATATTATTTCTTATACATTCGGTGTATAAGCCTCCATAATGAGATAAGAATGCCCACAAGTTATTTCTGGGTAAGATAATTTCCTGACCGGTGATACGAAATCAAGATTATTCCGATAATTCCTTTTATTTTCGCGTCAGATCTTACAGGAAAAGTATTTAAGGCTCTTGTGTATTCAGATGAGCGGTATAAATATAAAGAAAAAGAACATGTTTGATCTATTTATTCTACCGATCATGGTGTATTTCGTCTCCCGTTTATTTACTGATCGGGGCAAAAAAAAAATAGCAACATAAATTATGAAAATAGATCCATTCATTCTCAAATTATAAGTGGTGTAGGTATAACACAACTTTCTTATAATGTAAGTATAAATAAAATAAACATGGGATAGAGGTTCGTGTTTTTGTTGGCTATGACATTGTTTTTATTTATATATTTTGTTCTTTGTCTGACAAAAAAGTACTAATAAAAAGTTTTTTTTCACGAATTTTCAGTCTTGTTTTCTTCTAATTTAATACGGATGGTTAGTATTCTCTCTTTTATAAGCAGTGATACCTACAGATACTACGAGTAAATAAGTATTAAAAACTTCAAAGAGTATAAAAAACGTTGGTGCAGTTTTTGTGCATGAGAAATTGATTCAGAAGTAAGCGAATAACGTTTCCCATGTATGTGTATTCTATCATTTTATTTGTAAATAAGTTTCAAACTATTTGGATTTAAAATTAAAGTGACGTGCTAGTTTTCGTTCCATATTTTCCTACCTTTCAAGAGTGACTTGATTTTTAAACCTGTTAATACTTCGATTCATGCTGGTGCCCCGTGTGTTTGAACTCTGAAAGGTGGTAACATTACAGCGCCCTCTAAGAAATGAAAGGGGATAAAATGCTGACGTACAGACTGCAACACGCAGGTGTTTCAATAAGTTTCCATACTCGACGGTTTATGAAAAGACCGACTTGGCATTTTACTTTAGCATTTTAGATCTGCGTTAAATTGTGGGTTTAGCGCGTAATTTCTTCTTTGCACAGATTTATTTAGTAGACGTCTAGTCAATATTTCTTTGGAAACTAAAGACATTTCAAATCCTTCGGAGCCTCTATTTTTTATTAAAGTCGAATTTTGGAATGAAAACTATTTGTGATCTACACAGGAAGGATTTGAAAAAACATAGCTAAATTTTTTGAGTACTTACGTCTATAGGTATTTCGCGCGGTTTTCTTAGATTTTTTTTATTCGTTTTCGAACGAAAACCACACGCCATATCCAAGCAAGTGATTCAAAAATAGAGCTCCCGATCTCTGGTGGTAACTACGGAAAATTTTAAAAACATAAATACTAGCCCATAGTCGCTAAGATTTCCTCATTTTATATAAATGTTATCTTAAAAAAAAAAATACGCATTGCATTATGAATCTACAATCATTTGTCTTTTTTGTTGTAAGGTAGGTAAAAATACTTTTCATTCTAAAACAGTAACGACCTGTCTAATTTCGATGGAAAGCCGTTTTTTTTACATATTTCGAGTTGATTATTGCTTCTGGGAGAAAGTTGTTAACTTACTGACTTGGGGTAGCTACTTATCATACATATTAGGGGTATTCGATTTCATTCATATTTAAACCACCTTGTATAGCACTACTCTATACTAGGATACAAACGACATATTTGGCATTTGAACTCCCAATTTTCGTCTTCGCCAATATTTCACAACACAGCATTATTTGGACAACGCGACCTTTTATCACCAATTCAGATCGTAACGAAAGATTTGTCGCTTAAATCCATTTCATTCGCACTTGTGCTGCTGTATATTTGCCTCTCTATCGGCCGTTCCTCGTTTCGTTATGGGCGTGTTATCGTTTTGATGGGGTTATATTATAAGGTTATGTTACTATTTGTTTTGATTTGGGTAGATTGTAGGCCTATTTAAAGGGTAGGAAAAGAATGCAAAATTATTAAAATGTGAGCTGTTATTACTGTGACAAATATGATAATGACTGTTAAAGCCTGTTAAACCATGTCAAAATAAGTTCTGGTTATCTTTTTCTGCCAGATACTTCTTAAGCAATGATGTTTTTTTGTTGGTTACTGCTTATTTGTCGATGGTGAAACACGCCCTAAGTTTATTTTCTCGAGTGTGTGGACAAAGCAAATATCAAAGATAATGGCGCTTTCAAATAAAAAAAGCTACTACTGTACTTGATGGAGAGGGTTGTACTTGATGCTCGGTGTTTCTCTACGAGATCGAATCAGAAATAAGGAGATACGTAGAAGAACTAAGGTAACGGACATAGCCCTACAAATGAGTAAGCTCCAGTGGCAGGCGGTTGAGGCAGAAAAATTCTAGATTGGAGACCCTTCAACCAAAACCGCAGTGTAAGACGTCCATCGACAAGATGGATAGACGACCTTGTAAAGATCGCAGGATCACACTGGATGCAAACCGCTCACGGACCGGTCGCTGTGGAAAGCCGTGGGGGAGGCCTATGTTCAACAGTGGACGTCCATTAACTGATAATGATGATGATGACTGATACTGTACCAAGCATGAAAATATTTAAGTTATGTAAAAGCATATTTTTATGGTCTCGTTATGAATATAGATACTTGATTAAATAAAACGTTGTAGTTATGGTCAAGCATAGTGTTGTAACTCGTCCTTATGAAAAACCTTAAGTATCCTGAAATTAAAAATACAAATATTTACGAATTGAATGGCAAAAAACCATATTTTTACATTCATACTTGTTTTTAAAGTGTCACATTTTCCACTGTTAAATTATTAGCACTAATTGAATTTCATACAAATACCCACAATTTTCCGTTAACTTGTTTTATGTAAAGTATTACTACTTCACCGTAATAGATAGTCACGCCGTGGCATTTAGATGGGGGGTAGATAACAAAACATGCTTCCACAGTCATTAGTCAGCTGATAGTGCGAGTAAAGCCATTTTCATTACTGCAAAATGTATATAAATCACATCAAGCAATTTTTACCTTAAATATGAACCTTAAAATAATTAATTTAGGGTGTAAAATGAGTTGCTGTGCTGAAAGTGTCCTACAATTATAGTGCTAGGCGGTTTTAAAGTGTACTTCATTTAGTATTCATACGCCTCAAATATTTGCCGATAAAGTTAATTGTTTTTAGCTTCACGTAGAAATTGTTCATTAATTTTAATATACAGACAACCGATAGCAATAGCGAGTAATCAAAAAGGTTTCTGTGATTTGGTAATAAGTTATTCGGATTATTATTTTTACGTTGCGTATTACGAACTTACCATCACTACCAGATTTTTTATCCAGTCAAAGGATAAATATAAATGGATACCAAATATTTCAAGTTTTCATCGATTAAAACTCTGACTGCTTTTCGAAGAAAATCATATTCTTATGATTTTATACATTCTTTGAAAAAAGATAACAGTTTTATCTTGAAAAATATTTCAGACAAATAAATCAAAGAACCATCTCTGAATAAAAATAAAATCAGAACTAAGTAATGCGTCATTCGATTACTTTTTATTTGACTTAATGCTGTCAAGTCATATAGAAAAGGGAGCTCAGACGTTTTCAGAAATAACCGATTTTCCCGTCTGCCTGTCACTGGAGTCAGACAGTCAGCAAATATGATCGACGTTTGACTTAAAATTTTGCCAAAACTTGAAGTATGGTGAGATCTAGGTTCGCACACAGTTAAATAAGGACAAACATGTCATTTTTTTTGTTTTCTTGGATAATTGCAGAAAAAGACTTACTTTTACTAATTGCACCTCAAATACCTTTAATTATTTTATCTAGGCTTTAAATAAATCTTGGAGTAAATTATTTTTTTGCGGCTGATGGTATTTAAAATTATGCCCCCTTGTAGCATAAACTACGAAATTGACAATCACGTAAAATACAAATTGAATACTTATAATTAACTTTGAGATTTTTGTCAATTAGTTGATGCTGAACCATACAAAATTATATGATAACTTCATATATATTCAAACGATAACATTGCTAATCTAAAATGTCCAGCTTGTCCATGGTTATTGTCTTGCTTAACAAAAACACCCTACAAACTAAATATAAGACCAGACAAATCTAAATACCCTACCTACGTTACTAGGTATTTAAGCCTTATTTTATTTTTCGTGACAATAGATGAATGATATTCCTGGTGCATGATCTGGCTTTTCTATTTGTCTACACCCAGATTTGGCAAAGCGTCGCCATTAGTACTTACCAACTTGTCTCCTACTTGTCTCGCATTTGACATTAAGTTTCCGAAATTAATAAACTGTTAAGTAACTGCCAAGTTCATTTAATTGAAGAGTTTTCTTTGGGAACTTATTAATTATCGCTCTGATGTTGAAGGCATCCAACGTCTTTAAGAACTCGTGTTTTTCGTTTGTAGATTTATTTTTAATACTCAAAGAATGGCAGTCAATACTTATTGTTTCTCATTAATGATTCCCCCTTTTGCCAATCAAAGCTAAAAGGCAAATACTTTAAAGATGAAATAAGAAACCAAAAATTGCACACGGGCGGGACTCGAACTTCGAATTTTTGGTTTCTTATTTCATCTTTAAAGAATTTAAATATGACATTGTAAGTGTTAAGGAACATTCTAAACCAGCAAATACTTTAGTATACAAACTTCCTTTGATTTTATAAAAGTCAACCGTTTCATTTATAAGTTGTTGTTCAATGTATTGTATTCATATCCCAGAAAAAACCCTTATTCTATTATATATATAACTCTTATGTCAGATCGCAGTTAGATAATGCTTCGGTAGTGTGGAATCCTCAGAACTCAAAATACATTGATCAAATAGAGAGTATTCAGGATAAATTTATTAAACGTTTAAAATTTAAGTAGGTTTAAGAATTGTAGTACGGATATATTATATTCTCGCATTTGCCACCTTTTGGCAAAATTGTATTATCTTTGGAAAATTTAAATGCTAATGCGTGATTTCGTAATGTTTAGCCAAATGTAATATTGTAAAGCTGTTTGTTTCCTAAACAAATAAAATACATTTAGTTCGTTACAAATACATAGGCTCTCAGTGTGACTTGTAGTGGTTTCATTTTTGTTTTTTAAATAAATGTTTACAGCTCGTTGCACCACATTACATCGCACAAAACATTTTAAAGTACAAGTATTTCCGAAACACATTGTAGACAAAAATAAATAACACCATACCACTATTCTACCGACTGCCTTCGGGAACAATTTCGACCGGGCTAAGTCAAGCGATGGCAAACCTTACTTGGTCTCTCGAACCCCCCACACTTCATACAACTCTGAACTGAACGGGGTATATGACCGTATGTCGTGGTACCAAGATATTCCGGACATATGTGTAATAACCACTTTAAAATGAACTTGGAGTAAGAAGTTTTAATATGCTACGAGAGGTCAGGATATGGTGGTTATAGTGAAAGACTTTTCAAAAGATTTGCCTTTGATATTACTGTATCTTATATTTCTTAGGAAATGCCTCGTTTTACGTCGCATTTTTGTTTGCACGGCGTAAATCTCTTTAAAAGTGTTTCAGTAGAGTTTTGTTTGTTTTGGTTTAATATCTGCGGTTCAAATGTGAGCTTTAAAGTTATCTCGCCCATTGTTCAAGTGATATTAAAACCGTGTGGGTTATTTTGAAGTTATTCTGTTAATAACGCCTTTGTCATGTTAAAGTCGGCTTAGCAGTAATGTAGATAGTGTGTGTGTAAAGCAGAAGGCCCACTATATAAAACAGAAATTTCCAGTTTTAATCACATTCGGGATCGATCGCAGAATCAGAATCAGAATATTTATTTGCATAAAAACATGGTATTTAAAGATGGTACATACTGGTAAATTAGTGCACAATTTATACATTGCCATAATAAAAAATGTCATTACTTAAGTACAAATTGATTCGCATCGGTGGGCGTTCAACAAAATGGATAATAAAGTCTTCTTCTTCTTCCTTCCCTATTCCTATCATCTGGGGCCGGGTCTCCTCACACATCTACGCCAGGATATTCTTTCCTGGATTGTCTTCTCTGGCATGGATGAATGGATATTAAAGTATGAGTCAAAATTATAAAGTATTTAAGAATCCTTAAATATGTATACCTCATAATCCCATTTTTCTTGTTATGTTAGAGTTTGCATGGTGTATTGCTTACATGGCTTACATGAAACAACAAATCTCTATTTCCGGATACTCGGAATTGCCGAGTACATATAAGCTTACATTTTAAGTTTGCATTCTCAAATAATGTTTCAGGGAAATGCTAGTTATTAAAATTAAGTGCAGCCTTCTGAGTATTTTTCTATCATGGCGTAGTTAAGGGGAATAAAAGTTTAATGTCCAGTTTATGGATGTAAATTGTACCCTTAAAATGCAAATAAAATGGTTGTATAACGAACATAAATTAGTGAAGGATTTAATGATTATACGGTGGCGTTATTAAAACGTTTTCATGGATATTATAATGGCTACCTTTTCATAAGATATTTTAGTTTTGATCTATCTATGTAACTAAACAATAATGAAATCTGAAAAGTTTAACTATAAAACAAAAAGTGTCTTTCACATTGAGATGTTAATATCACATTAAAAAGAAAAAAAAAACATACACAATCACATGACAAATTAACATATTACAAAACAACAACAAAAAAAAAACAATCAAAAAACAAAAACAGACAAAAAAACAACCATGCAGTGCGTGCCACGGTGTGCCGTGTGTCGGTGATGTCCAAATCAAGAGGATCTCACTCAGCATAAGCCAGGTCCCCGGGAGGCCCTGGCGCTGGGTTTCAGTAGTGAAATATTGATGTATAAATAGACAGCATTTCAATAGTTTCTCACAAACTCTGTTTTATTTTTAAAAATCTTAATTTTCCCAAAACAAACCAAGGTTAAGCTCGCTATGCTCAGTATTTCTCTACGAGGTCAAATCAGAATTGAGGAGATACTTAGAAGAACTAAGGTAACGGACATATCCCTGAGAATCAGTAAGCTCGAGTTGCCGTTGGGGCATAAACATTCTAGATTGGAGACCCTTCGACCAAAAGCTCTGCGTAGGATGTCTACCGACAAGATGGACTGACGATCTTGTAAAGATTCCAGAATCACACTAGATGCAGACCACTTGTGAAAAAAACCGTGAGTCGGCCTATGCTCAGCGACGTCCTTTGACTGATAATGATAAACCAAGGTTTAGTGCTTCTCTCTAGTTCATTAGGCAATCAAATCACGTCGAAACACCTACGACTCCATCGCTCAGTCACGTCACACTAATTTTAGAACCTCGTGTTTATGAGTTATTTCTTTGTTAAATTTTACAACCGCCCGGGTCAGTCCGGACCGTAAACCTATCGTAAACTCGAGAATAAAACCTTGCCTTGATATGTATTAGCACTCCCATACTGACATAGCACGAGGCGAGCTATAAAGTGACTGTAAAATCGTGAAGCTAGCTCGAAATTCGTCCCAATTTTCGCCTTGGACGACAGACCGAGAGATTTAATGAGATATTCAGTGTATGGTTAATCTATTCTCTTGTAGTTTTAAAGGACCCTCGCTTGACTACCTAGTATCCGGTATCCTAAATTAAGTATTCAAAAGATATTAGTTCACTAATAAGTGACCTCTCTGTTCCTTCACTCTCATAGTTCGGTGAGACAGCTCCGACAGGATTTGAAAGAGAGTCTAGCTGCAAGAATTCTACTTTTCTTATTCAAAAATCGAATAACAGTTGACAAAATTATTGCAATTGATTCAAAAGGACAGCAAGAGGCGCATGATTAATGGCTTTTTCAATGCAGTCATTAGTAGCCAAAGGACGTCCACTGCTGAACAAAGGCCTCGCTTCTCCTCAGCAGCTGGTTGCAAGCGGTCTGCATCAAGTGTGCTCCTGCGATCTTTACAAGGTTCTCTGTCCATCTTGTCGATGGACGTCCTACGTTTTACTTTTCTGCCCCACAACCCTCGGTTCTTTGCAGGGCAAAAAGTAATTAATTTTCAGTTCAAACTATATACTATGGAGAGAAAGTTTTCTTTTAATTCAGTTATATTTATAGCCGTTATAAATATTAACTCAATTCAATTAAGCGTATTATAACTTTTTTTCTCTGTGTTCTCTGTGTTTTTTTTTCTCTATGTTCTCAAAGTAAAGTATTATTTTGGATTATTATGGAGTAAACAATTGAAATACTTTTTTATTATAAGGTTGTCTAAACACGATATCTTATTAGATAAATTCGCTATTTGTAGATTTTGTAAGTTCTTTAATTTAATTTATTCTTTATTGTACTTATATCCTGTACAGAAAATACATTAATTCACGAATACAAAAGTAACTGAATTCATTGTAAGTTGCTGATCTGGTGATTTCACGTCACTCGCACTCAGTCGCTCACTTAGTATTTCTATAACCCAAATAAATTATTTTTGACACTTAAAACATTAATTTACAGTCACTCGTTTGAATACTACTCTTTTATTTTTGTGTTTGCAGTGTTTTTAACTTTGTTTTCAACAACCAAAATAAGATTAAAATTGTAAAATATACTATCAAATATTTACAAAGGAAATTTCGCTCACAGCAAAATATTCTTCGTACTTGGTTACAGTAATACGTCTTTTCTGCATACTGTTTGTGTTGTTTTCGCATTTTGTCACATGTTGCTAAATAGACAACTGCCTGTATTTCATGAAACAGGTAAAACTCATCTTTTCTAGTGTGAAGGTCATGTGGTATAATAAGTAGGTACACAATCTTCCATTTGAATGATAATATGATACTTCTGTCGTATACTCCTATGAGACGTTTACATTGAATTATTGATGCTCTTTTATTATTAATAATCCGATATTTGTTCTTTTATTATTTGGTGCTTCTTTACGGCGTACATATGTTTCGGTTATTTAATACAAAGTTAATAAATTGTGGAAAGGTTTCAATTAAAATAATGCGTAAAAAAATACTCGTATTTGGCTGCTGTTGGTACTATCTTATCATATTTAACACTTCAAATATAATGATACTTACTGGTTAGAAAGCATTTTTGTAATTTTTTTGCTTATCAAAATCGGCTAAGCATCTACTAAATAAATCAAATATTAGTAGGTTTTCTAAGGAGATTTGAGTATCATTCCTTTTATAACTTAGAAAAGAAAATATGTCGATTGATACCTATGATTTACATTCAACTGAAACTCGTCAAATTAAAAACTTTTCAACATTTACAGCCTTCAAAAAAACTCATCGAATCTTTTTCTTTGGAAGATTAATGATTTGTCAAACTTTGCTAATTTCAAGTAAACGGTCCTAATGAAACCACCGCCTTTTCGAAGATTTTTTCCTTTAATTTTCATTTTGTAACTTGAGTTGTTTGTTTTGAAGTACTTTTGTTTTTCGTTTCCAATGTTTGCTTTGCTAATTCGAGTAAATTTTTATGGTATGAAATGTCTGTAATTACAAATTCTATCTCTTAATTCCTATTCTTACTAAAACTTTCTTTTCTTTCTAACTAAAAAGGACGCTTCGCGCCATGCACTGCATGAATCTTAAATAAATGGTGGTACATTTTAGGCGCTCTTATTTTTTGAGTTCTTATTTTTTAAAACGATAATTAATTATTTCCAAAAAACTTCGATGTACAGATGACTGAAAAGACTGTAAAATTTTGACCTTTCCAGCATTGTCACCACCATATTTTTAATACCATGCATTCACGTGTCCACAAATAATTTGACCTACATTTATATTTCGTGCCCGCGGCAGTCAAAAGTAGAACTTTTATTTTAGGTATTTGCTCTTTCAATACCATATTAACCAGATCTTCTCTACCTTATATTTTTATATCAAACTGTAGGTCAATAGTTTTTGGAAAACGCTATAATAACTAGAAAACATTGAGCTTTGTTGCTGAGAAAAATACGAGTACATAAAGGTCAAGTTAAAATAGTGGTTTTTGGTCCTTCGTCAAAATGAAGATATCGTTTTATGTGGATCATAAACGTGTTATAAACTGTTGCTGAAAGGTTTACGGCTAGGTTTATGATTGTGAACGCGTAAAATATTATCTTTGATAAACGAAGCCGGATCTGGAAGGGTTACGTGGAAAACTTTTCATATTTTCATTCCGATGGAGAGAAATTTTAAGTTGAATAATGTTGGATAACTGGATTATTTCATGTCTATTTTTTATTTATTAAATTAACAACTATTATTTTTATTATAGAAAAGCAAGGTGTAGGTACCACCTGTTAGGCAGATTGGTGAAAACGCAGACTTATTTTTTTTTATCCAATGCAATATTAACTCCAGAAACCAATCGAAGAAAACTATTCACAGCCCTTACAGTCAAAACGTCACTTACAGTAAACCTCTCAAGATATCACAATCCATCTCGTACCATCACAATCGCAAAGCCCGGATCCAGACAAACATTAACAATTGAACATCAAACACGGTAACGATCCTCTGTTAGTGAAAGCGAAACTGAAACGCCACCGCTTCGAAGGCAAACCCTGAGTTAAAGCTGAGCGCAGCGAATTAAGTCGTGAGCGGTGAGCGAAATCTAAAAGCAAGAAAGTAAAATGCAGGTTTTCTTCTTCATACTTTTTAACCCGTTTTTTATCAGACACCCTGTGTAAATGATGTACTATGTGTATCCTTCGCCATGGCAAGTAAACGCCGCTATAAAATAACTGTTCCCTTGGTGTTGAGCAATGGGCAGCAGGAACATCAGTATTGGCAGAAGGCTGAAGGAAGATATATCAGGAAAAGCTTTTGACTGTGCATTAGGAGACGGGAAACCCTTGGTTCATAAACTGCGGTGTGAAAGGCTAGAGCGGAACCACCACACTATCATATGATAATGTGTAGGTAAATACGGTATCCAGAATGATTTCCGAAGTTCATGTGCTCTAACACATAGGTAAATGGCGGTAGCTGATGGTACTTTGAAGGGACTTTGACCTCTAGTCATTGAAGCCTTGGGCAGATTGACAAACCACCGCTGAAAATCAAGACGTAAATAGGTATATCGATGGCGCTGTTGCTTTTTGTTGTTGGTAAACAGACTGTGTGTAAGATCCGGAACTCCTCTTTTAACCTCGACACAAACATGGTTTAAGGCCAAATATCTTGTAACTTGGGCTAGCTTCTAAAACTTGAGTCAAGTTAGCGGATTGCTGAGGCAGCGACTGGATGCTCTAATTTGTTCTGTTTTTTCGAACAACGATCGTGTTCAACCAAGGAGAAAACACGGTTAAGGGAATATACTGGTTAGTGTCATTTTTGAAGCGATAGATGGCGCTGTTTGCATTTACATTGAGATAGCAGAATATTTGTTGAGTAAAGATAATAAATGGCGACTTCGTTAACGTAAGACATGTCAAACTGATTCAAGCATTGTAGTTCGCTGTAATTTGTTTAACGATAGTTGTTTTTGTTGCTTATAACTACAATTCAGAACTAAATGTTGGTGACATAATTATTATTACATACATCCACATCGTGCAAAAAAACGATTGAAAGACAACAAAAACATAATAAAACTTACATTTTTATCAATTGCATGTACATAGCCCTAAATAAAACAAATTTGTTTATATTTCCTTTAGGAGCACATTAATTACGATGTAAAAAGTCTCATAAACATCAATTCACTGCAATATACACCATACCTTCCCCCTGAAAATATAGTTCAATAAATTTAACCCCACGTCTCACTGTTTGCTTAAACAACACCAATCCCCTCTCACACTTGACCCACTTTACACAGAACCTTTCCCCAAAACTCTGTGAAAAATGCTGTTATATTTATTATTCTCTCAAGTCTTAATCCTGGATTTGGCAAATCCCTCATATCCTGGAGCGAGGTCTTAACACGTCATACTTACCCTTGAAGGGAGAATTTCATATACCGGGGTTAAAGCTATGTGATTTTGCAGTACATAATAAAGCGCTTTTGCTGGTGGCTTAGTTAGTATGTAAATACTTATGAAGACAAACTTGCTTAAGAAATATTTACAAAATACTTTAAAACAAAACAACAAGTGTAAGATTCTTTCCAATTTACATAATAATAAAACAATTTAGCTTAGTAGGTATAGTAAAACTTAAGGTCTCGTATTCAACTTATGAAATATATTTTTGTACGTTTTTCAAGTCAATGTAAATTACACTAATTTCAAAACTTTGTGTTTGAAAATTCCAAATTATTGCCTTCAAAGGCCACTAGAATCGAATGTAGAAACTTTAATAAAATTGATTTATTGGACCCTACATAAATTTAAGTAAATTGGAAATGTATGTGTGCTCTTTCACATTTATCAATAGTTAGTCCTCAGATCTAAATCAAGTGAATTATTGAAATATAAATTGGCTTGTTAAGTCGACGGGATATGATCACATACAAACAATATAATAAGCCACTGAGATAAATAAGTTAGCAAATTAACCTATCATAACTCTTTACATTAAAGCCTTTGAATTTAAACTCTATTATCATGCAGGTGGAGATGAAAATAGGTTGAAAATTTTCAAGCAGGTTGGCTTCCAGAAACGCCTTGAGGCTACTCACTGAAGTGTGTTGAATCCTCTGAACCAGTTTAATTACAATATTGTTGGTGATATGAAATTGCGAAATGAATACTAGCAGAAGCTCTTTTGATTGGACATTATTAACATTAAGTTAATATCTACATATACTAGAGAATGCTTTTAGCATTAAGTCCGCCATATGTACCTTTTGTTTGTGCATGAAGTGTAATAAATAAATAAAAAAATAAATACATATAAAGTCATACGTTACAAATATTTTCTTTTGTTATTATTTAAGTTTAAGCAGATATTTGACAACGATCGCGCCTGATTGTTTAATTTAAGCATCACATTCTATAAAGTATCAGACAAAATCTGCTGTTACCGTTTTTTATTTGGATTTATCGTATATAATTAAAAACTAATGAGTTTAAAAAACCCTCTCTCTATCAGCTCTCTGTGAGGTTCCGTGCAATTCTTTTTTGGCAGCCTTCGAAGCCTGTCAACCAATCGCTACAAGCGATGGAACCCCTTACAAACAAATAACAAATCAAATTAGCAACTTGCTATGAATGGATGGACTTGACACAGTTGAGGAAAAACAGACATTGCATTTGAATTTGTCAACTTTAACAATTAATCAATAGTTAAGTCCAGCAAGTTTACATTCGGAGCATTTTGGTTTTAAACTAATAGTGGTAGGTACCACACAATGACTTCGAATTCACACACAATGACTTTGGTAGCGAATTTGAAATAAAACTTACAAAACTCTTTTTTTTCATTATATTTACGTTTTTAATTACTGTATGATTAAATGAACTGGTTTATATTTTTGAGCTGTGTGATAACGAGTTAGCGATTGAATTAGATCGTTCATCCGTCATCGATCATTCGCAAGTACAAGCGAATGACATTCTTTGTGTAAAACGCGGCGATATACGCCGACACAATTGATGAAGCACAAAATACATCATACACAGTGTACAAGGCTTAGTCAAGAAAGTATTTTTTTTTGGCTTGGCGAATGTGTAAACAATCTTCTTATAAGTACCTAGCCTTTAAAATAATGCCAGTGATTAAAATAATAAACTAGGTATTCGATTTAAAAAGATCTAAGTGTTCAACGATTGTGGTGAGTTTTGTGCCTATTTAAAACGAATCATTTCGTTAAAAATGAATGTCTAGATTGGTAACAACATACACCAAGCAAAAACTTCGATCTTAAATAAAAAATCAATATATCATCGATATATAAGCGCTGTTAAAACAATAATTTCGTACAAAATCGACAAAACAATCAATCTTTTATTGCACGTTGATCTGTCAATTTCAATTATATCTTTATTAGGGGCTCGTGTAAAACATTCGAAGGGGAATTTCCCAAGGCACAAGGGATTTGAAAACTGACAGCCACGTTGGATGTACCTGATATTGTTGATTTGACTGCCTCGGTGTAGCGGTTAGTTCACTGATCACTACCCAAGTATTCCCGGGTTCGAATCCCGGGTTGCACCATAATTTGTTTATGGGTTTTTCTGTCTTCAAAATACTCGGAGTCGGGAAGTTGGTGGTGAAGACACTCACGTGCCTTGGAAAGTATGTTAAGCCATTGGTTCTGCACCTGAATTAATGGCAGTAAAGGAACATAGAGTGCATTTGTGTATTGCGCACACATCTGAGCACTACAATATTTCCTTAGTACCTGGCCTATCACTGTTAAGAGGGGCCGCCATTTCTAAAAAATCTTATCAAATATACTCAAATGAAATCAAATCATTTATTCATATAACATAAGTAGTCATGGTGACAAATATAACTTAAACTTAAATACTTATTATAGTGTTTGCCTGAACTAGGTTTGACCTGTATTTCAGACACGGGGGAGTTAAAAAGAACTTTTTTTACTCGTCCGTGGTTTTAGACTAGGAAAGAGCTAATGTTATTTATAAGAAAAAATACAAAAAAGCAAACAATCTTACTGATTAATACCTTTACATTTTATATGATTACCCTACTGGCTAATTATGAGCTTAACTCGTCAAGTATGTGTAAACGAGACACAATAAAAATTCCATTGTTATGCGACTCTCGGCATTCGTTTGATACCTGACTGATTAAAACTAGTTTGACACTGAGGTGAATGCAATAATCATCGGCACTGCGTTTTTTTAAATCATTGAAGTAAATTCCGTTCGTGAATGAAACTTATCAGTGGTAAATTGATTGTTTGGGATTATTCCTTAAAATCTTTCAAATTGTATTAAAACGGTTATTTAAACAAAATGACTCTAAAACCATATTCATTTGCGTAAAAATGAATTCATATTGTTTTATCTCGTTTCGTGTAAAGAATTCGTTCTAAAAGAAAATATTTCACCTGAAAACAATTGCACATCCAAACCAACTAACAAGAAAACCCAGTAGTTGAATAAAGTTGAAAACCATTCCAAGCTCAAAACACCATTGCGTAAAGCGAGTATCTTTTAAATCGACCATAAAATAACTTTACAATATCAACTTTGCACATTTGGCATTCATTTTTGGGCAATTAACCTTTTAAAATGGTTCTGGGATAGGCAAGGTTTTGTTATACAACTTTTGAATAGTCTGCCGAGGGAATTCAGTTGTTAAACTAAAGAGCATAAGGTTGATTATGGCCGATTTTGGAGTTGGCAGTGATAAGTAATGTTTGTGGCGATTGTAGTGCTTTTAAAACTGAAAATATTTCTACTAGTTTCTGAATGGGTGGTTGCATATTTCGGATTTTATGCTACATTAATGTATTTTTTCATTAAATAACCACCGTAGTAGTGCAAAATTGAAGTAAGTACTTTGGATTTTTACGATTCAAAAATAGAGATCTACATCCAAATAACACTTTGCTTGCGTCTCTTATTGTAAAAAAATCTATTACCTACTGAACTGTCATAGATAATGCATCAATTATTAAATTATAAATCGCCCTTCTAATCCATTTTTGCAAATTTAGGCCATTTAAAACGCGAAATGGCTGCAATTTGGTACTTATGTAATAGCTTTACATAATTCATCATCAATTTAAGCCTTAATCAGCGGTAATAAGAGCTAACACAGATTAAAGCGGTTGAATATTGGATAAGTCAATCATAATTAGTGAAGTAAATCAGTTAGTGGCGCGGAGACGCGAATAGTTAATCGTTTTAGTGTTCAGCCGTGGACTTGAAATGTAGCCAGTGATATTTATTTGTGCGAATGGAGCACGATTGGCGTCGAAAATATTAGTCACTTAAAGCATTTAATTTAATTGAGATTTTTTATAGTCAGATCTGTTTTTTCTGTCAGATTTTTACAGGATGGATGTCTTGTATGTTTTTATTTATTCTTAAGGCTGCTGTCACCTACCTTCTAACAAAGTTCAAGTGCAGTTTTCTTCCCAAAAATGACTTAACTGACAACTTTTTTTGACTGATTTGTGTAGAAATAAGCTATCTACAAAAGATGTAAGCTCTGAATTTTTGATTCAATCTTTAAAATGCCTGTAATTTGCAATCATAGAAGCCAAATTGACGGTTTTTCTGGTGCACTTTTCTAGATCAGTTGTTGACATCAGTTATCGAAATAACATAAACTTAAAGGGAATTACGTTCGTCTACAAGGTGTAGACTCTGTTTTTTTTATTTATTGCTCTGGTTATTCCAAATGAAGACAAAATTGAAACCATGTTTTGGCATAAAATACGCATCTAAAGGCAGGCGATTATCTCTGAGATACATTGCACTTATTGTGTGTTATTTGATAAAACAATGTTATAGAGGTTCCTATCTTTGACTTAGCATCTAAATTCTTGATTTTATCTTGTGCACTATATTCAAAATATCTTACTAAAGTAACCTATAAATTTGAGATTTGGAGCTGTCACGGACGTTCATCTTCGATCGAAATTTGACAGACAGCGCCGAGCGCTCGGAGGGGAAGGGTGTGTCGCTCGTTGTCTTCGTTGCTACTCTTTTATTTCGTGTATGATACTAATTCCAAATTTGAAAATATCACGCTTTGCACAATTTTTATACGGCGACCAATTCGCTTTGAGGCTTTATGCAACAGGCATAAAGCCATAGTGCATTTGGATCGTCGATGGTCTCTAATTATAACAAAAAAGTATTCGTTCTTTTGTATCGATTAGTAGTTGTTTTTAAATGATTCATCAATGTTATGTAAACTTGCATAGAAAAAAATCCTTATTAATACTAAAAACAAGAAAGATTTATATGTATGGCGACTATTTCAAGAGGTTCATGAGTTATAACGAAGATCTTTTATCATATACAATTTGTATTTTCGAAACTTGATCGAAAAGAAATGGTTTGCCTAAAATGGAGTCCATTCAAGAGTTTATTTAAGACTTTTTAATGTGTTTTGTTTTTGAAGTCGGTTTTATTGAAATAGTATGGTGGTGAAGTGACCATTAACCCAACAAAATTGAAGACAAATAGGGGCTTTTGTTTTAAGTATTTGACTTTGAGTAGTCAACAAGTAAGTTTATAAATATTCTTACATCATTCGTGCTTTGGATTTTGAATAAGAATAAACGGACGACAAAAATTAAAAGGTCAGTTTTTCTTAATATAGACCTTATATAGGCGTTATTTAGTTCCACAACCTTTGATACGCACTTGTACGTACATACCATTGGCCATTGGCGTCAATTCCATACTGTGTGGGACTTGTTCATGGCATTAATTCTATACGCTAGTAACAGTGCTTCAATGGTTTAAACCTAAATAAATAGGGCAATATTTTGCTTATTTAACATTACTTTTCTTTCTACCACAATCTACAACCACAACCTAACTATAAACTTGTATAGTAAAACGCTTGTTTAAATAGAAGCGTTTCATGTGATGTGTATGTAGTTAATATGAACCTGTATTCAAATTGTACGCAAATGCCATGAAGTTCCATGGTTCTATTCAAGTCCATATTCATATAATATTTCATTATTGAAAAATGTATATGGACAAAATGATATAATACCGGTGTTAACCAAATAATTAAATAAAAATTATCTTGTTTATCATTTGTTATACATGAAATACTTGAAATCTTGATCGAAATTTTTTTAACTACATTTTCTGAATGTTAGCTATAATAACTTGTGACATATTTCATATATCAAAATACAAATCATATCAAAGAACAGCGTTACACTAAAAAGCATTTATGTGTAAATAAATCCTCATAGCATCCAGCTGGTATGACACGTGGTAGATCAAGCCCAGAACCAATGGCATCATCCACCAATAACCCTTAGTCCCCGTTTCTCGTGGAGTTTACATTCGTAAAAAAATACCTACTCTGAGAAGTCACGATTTGGGTGAAGACATAAAGAGGCAGATAACCGGTACCAACCTGTACCGACTGACTAGTGATGTGCCAAGTCATCTATTTTTAATCTCGAAATATTTAAGAAATTCGTTACAACAATCCAAATAAGGACCGACTGACACTAGAAAATTGTTTTAACTCGTCAAGTATGTGTGAACGAGACACAATAGAAATTCCATTATTATGCGACTCCCGGCAGTCGTTTGATACCTGACTGATTAAAACAAGATTCAAATCAAGACTTGAGTCGGAAAAGTCTCTATAAAGCATTTCAATTCCATGAAATAGCCAACACGGCACAACACTGGTTAGTCGTTGCAGGTCAGTGCGTGTTACCCGCCTCTATATGTCTTCACCCTTTGGATGCATTTCGTTTTTTCTATGCTGTAAGTTTTTTACGTTATTATAACTGTACGTTTGTGTTTAAATCTGTGAATTTAGTTATATAATTATCAAAAAGAAAATGTTCGCGAACGGAATTGACGCGAGCCCTGATTCCGAACTGTATTCACTGTATTCGTAATAGGTATTTCAAATACATAAAAACTGGTATAACATTAATTTATCACATCGACTTTTTAAGACCATCATTTTCTGTGTTCATCATAAGCATAGCCTACTACCTAGAGATAAAGTATCAAAATTGTTTAATTACAGTTAACATTTTTTTTGTGTCCCGGACATATAAAATCGCACACACACATTGATAAATTAGGTAAAATCTGAGAATCTCCAAACTGTCATATGGCTCTAAATGTGATTCTGTGTTATTATTTCGATGTTTTTCTTTTCGGTTTTGACAAATGTTTTTCAATACGTATTAAATGTCAACATGCATGCGAAAATCAATATCTCAGACATTAGAAAATAAATCTAAAGAGTTTTTTTTCAAGATCAGTAAACTATAAAAATGAAAGATTTTAAATTTATGAACAACCGTCAAGGTGCACAGTGTGGTATTTTATATAGTGGTATAAAGGCTAGTTTTCAACAAAAATGTTAGACTTGACGTGCTAGTGTATGCCTCGTATGGTATACGAGACATACCCTAGCACTATACCATAACAAACTTGAATCGTATTAACCTTATGTGAGGCTCACGACACAACATTATGTTCGTTCATTTATGCTGTGTGACTGTGAAATAGTATGCAATTGATTATGTGGCTTAGAATTTTCATTAAATATCTTACGGACCTTTGATAAATTGAGTTCTCACTCCTATTTTCTTGTAAAAATACTAAAACTAAATTTCTCAGACCATGAATAACAAATCCCATTACGAATCAAAAATAGGTGCTATCCAGGTAAGACTACCCACTCATTTGGTATTCAAACCACTTCACTCAAGTTTCCATTGTTACTCAGAATTTTCAAGCGAAAAAATATCTCATTGAATCGTTCCTAAAATGGGAATACTGCTCAAAAACCTTTTTCACAAACGAAAGAAAATTAAGAAACACTCTATACTTTAATCAACATGATCCAATTAACCTTAATTCAGGTTTAAGGCTCAGGAAAAAGGTATTCCCGTGAGTTTCAAATCTAACGAAGAAAAAAACCTAATATAAATTATCCGGTGTCAACTGAGAACGCTACCATAATAAATTTTAATATTTGCAACTTTAAACCATATGCTTGATAACATAAAAAACAAAATTGCTTGGTTATTCTTAGCCGTATTATAAAATTACTCTGCATTAAAAATTGGAGTATATTCGGTAAGAAATAGGGGGCAATTTTCAATATATTGAAAGAGGACCGGTCTCAGTAGATTCTGTTGCAGGATTTGGAGATTTATGTCTGAGGTGAAAAGGTGGATATTCGTCTGGCCATAGATTGCCTTGTCAGATCATTTATCAAGGAGGATAGAGGACGTCAGTGGTCTGATACCCACGAGCCGATATCCCATCTTAAAGAAAGGTGATATATTCTCAATGATATATCGTGTATATTCATTGTTGAGAATAATGGGGGCAGAGAGATTCGGTCATAATGGATATTTTTGAGTGCCATTCAAAGGAGTATGTCTTGCTTTAGACATTATTCAGCGTATGAAAAATGGCTAGGAGACATATTCCGACATGTTCTCAATTCAATCTGCAAAAATTACTTGGGTCACCAACCTTTATGTACCTACATTGTACACTACAGATCTCTATCATCCTACGTATTTTTGTGTTTCTGAGCTAGACCATAACACTGAGTAAATGCGGTCTTCTATTTTTTTTTCTTTTTTTCTATCTTTGTCTTTTAACTGGACACATAAAAAAGCTGTGTTATGTAACTTACTTATAACTCCAAAACTATTTTTCCGATTTTCATGACTCTGTTGAATTTGTCTTTGCCCCGAATAGTTCATAGCGGGGAAAACAGACTTTGCGAGCTGCTTTGATATAAAGTGGGGCTCAGAAGGTAATTTTATTTACACGTGTGTAGTCTAAACAAAATAGTTGTGTGTAGGTATACATGAATCGTAAAAAATCGTAAATGCATCCAAATACTATCCTACTACTAACGTTCTCTCCAATAAATTACAAATAACACACAAATTAATACCGAAACGAGTGTAAACCTCATAAATTCCAGTGTTTGCATCAGGAGCGATAAATTCAATTAAAATCGTATATGATCGCAACCGCGGTTGCGGATCTACGATTCTGTATCTACTAATTATTTGTTTGTTCGGACGTTCGTCATGATTTGCACATGAAATATTTGAGTATTAACTAGCGGTTATTAATTTTAATATCGCCAATTTAGCTTTGACACGATTCGGTTTTGTTTAATTGCCAATGATTGGTGCATGGACTACAAACTGGTATTGTTACTTTACCAATGTATGTTCCTCATTTACAAAACTATGTAATTGGAATATAATTGCACTACTACTTAAACTGTTATGAAAATCACATCCTTTTTTAATGACTTAAAAATAGGTTATCAATTCGCCACGTATGTAGGTATGTGATATCGTTGGAATTTGATAACATTTGAGTATGCTGATTTATTAAGGCTTCCAAGCATATTTACGAAATTTCGTAAGTTATTATTTGTATATTTGTCCACGGATATCTCGAAAACGGGAAGTCATACAAACATGTTTTTTTACGTCAAACAGGTATAAGGGTAGGTTCAGGGAAAGGTTTATCAATGCATTCGTGATTGAGATCATCATCATTATTAGCCAAAGAACGTCCACTGCTGAACATAGGCCTCCCCCACGGCTTTCCACAACGACCGGTTGTGAGCGGTCTGCATCCAGTGCGATCCTGTGATCTTTACAAGGTCGTCTGTCCATCTTGTCGGTGGACGTCCTACGCTGCGCTTTTGGTCGAAAGCTCTCCAATCTAAAACTTGAGATTGGAGTCATTGTGATAGTTATTGAGATATTAATAATAATGACTGGTACTTCGTAACACATGGAAGAAAATTTCTTACCACGAAACCAGACAATTGGTGTGATGTCTGGCGCATATTTATTTATTTATTATTTATGAATCAAATTATTTTGGAGTCGGTGCATGATCTCAAGCTTACGTAAACCTACAGTCTACGAACACCATGCACCGACTCCAAATAAAGATTCTCTTTAATAGAAAACAAATACGTTTTTAAAGCTTTTTAATGTGTTTTTTGCGAGCGGCATAATTTTTGATTGCTCTTGTAAATTCCATTTAAACCGTTAGTTGGTCTTCTACAAAACAAAACTCAATACAGCTTAGATTAACAGTAATTACAACGTAGAAATTCTATTACGAAATAAATCGAATGTTACAATTATGTACTCTGTATTGCTATGAAGTAGAATTGAGTTTAGCATGAAATGTCGATGCCGAAACAATTTTAATTGAAAGTTGGCGTGCTGCGGGTCATTTAGCATCATTAATTGATCGTGGGTTAATGATTAACCAATGGTCCTTTTGATTTACGGCGTTCGCAGATTGGGCGGTTTTTAAAACGCTCGCTTTTTTGCTTTATAGTTGATAAGTTTTGAGGAACGGTTTTCTTTTATTCACTTTGCATCGGATATGTGTTAAATTGCTGATAAGTTTTGAGAATCAGTTTTCTTTTATTCACTTATATGGATGGATATGTGTAAAATAAGTTGTATATATATACTTGTATTTTTTTAGATTTTACAAAAGAAATCGTCACTTTTCAGCGCTGCAACCGAGCTAGAATAAAAAAACTCACTTGTAACCTATAAAATAAGCTGCATTTAAAGGTTTGGTGTGAAAAATGATACCCAAATTTGTATTTTTGATAGGGGGAAATCAAAACGAAACATCGGGTGATTGTTATTAGTTATTGTGAAATTGTACCTACATTACAATTTAACATTAATTTTAATAGCAATCATTACATGTCTTACATATTGTCTAAATACAAGACCATTTATTAGGTAACTCAATATTTATGAATTGTAATCAATAACTGAGGTTTTTTTTGTTACAGGTATGCAATTGTGATCTTACAAGTCTTCATAGGTGTAATAAATAAGTAAGTAATTTTATATCGTTTTCATTTTTAAAGTATTATCTTCAACGCATCTTACTTTATGCCATGTCTTGAAAGACATTTAAAAGAAAAAGATGCATATGATATAAACATGTCTATTGGATACAGGTATATTTCACGTAACATTTTTATAAGAATTCGACAGCGCTTCTATGTAGGTACCTAACCATCGTATTTACATCAAATAAGGAAACTCAAAAGTATTACAATGCAACCGTTTCTCCACCAAAAAACGTTTCGATTGTCCAACTATTGACGTTAACAGAAAACTTGCCGAATCTATCATTCGCTCACAATAGACGCCAGTACATTGGGAGGAATAAATCATAACAAAAAACAACAATAAATTTTCCAGCCTTGTCCGTTGTTTGGTTCGAGTTAGAAAAATGTTATTGATAACTTAACTCTGTAGTCACGACTTGAATACTGATGGTACGGCGATGATGAGTTTCATTTGTTTTCTTGTGGAAAGTCATAGTTACTCACTAACTCAGCATAGGGCTTGTTTCACCATCCACAAATGAGCACTAACCAAACCATTGAATAATTCAGTCATTTCGTTTGAAGTATATACTCCCTCTAGCCGATTTCGACTACGGTGGCCAGTCGCAACGACTAACCGACTGCACGGGACATATTATAGTGCACAAGTGTGTGCGCAAACACAGGTGCGCTCTCTATTCCTTTCACTCTCATTGCCCGATGGGATAGAAATCTGACACGACCGGAGAGAGATCAGGCGTAGGACCAACGGCTTTACGTGCTTTCCGAGGCACGGAGGTGAAACACCGCCAACTTCCAAACTCCGGGCTACTATGACAGTTTCTTAACAGAAAAATCCAGGAACATATTTTTGACCCGACCCGGGGATCAAACCCGGGACCTCTGGCGCAGCCGTCGCTTTAAAATGCAACCCTCTACCCGCTGCGCCACCGAGGCAGTTAACTTATGAAGTAGTGGATAGATAATTCTCAGCACTTATTAGGACATTGTGTCTGTAAATGAATTATTTAAACTGAACAACAATATTACTATGAACCACGATATCTTAGTGTATTGTAAATGACAACAGGTATCTACATCTATCTAGTTTTGTGTATGCCATTTAATTTTTTATAGAAAATCATATTATGTTTTCAGAAAAAAAAACTATTTCAATTTTATTTAAGAATAGCACACATTGACTGACACAGCATGAATTATTTTCGTAATATGTGTCAAGTGAGTCTTAATCCATTCTTAAAGTAACGCCCTATTTTCAGGACACCATGTATTTGATAACAGTTGATTATGTACCCCATTTAACATGTCGTTATTTACACACCATTTTCTAAATGTTGCAAGAGGCTTGTAATAAATGGAAGGCTAAAAGCTAACTCCCTCGTCCTACTTTGCATGCGTAAATATTGGGCTATAACTCGTCATCCTGACAAGGGTAGGGCCTGTCATGCATCAACTGAATCATTGAAGTCGTGTTTTGTTGCCAAAGTTTATATAGTAATTTCTCATGTGGCTACCAACTCTAGGACGGAAAAGTTTTTTAATATCCGTCTTTCAGTGTTATTTTACTATGACAGGTATGCTAGTTTCTTGGTTATTCCTATGTGTTAAAACGGAAAATTATTGATATTTTTGGAGTTGCGCAAAGTTGTCAGTATTGTTAGGTGCAAAATTAAAAAAAATATTCGTGATATAAATATTTGAATTTTGTATTTTTTTTAATAAATAAGTACTCTTGTTTCGTTTAGTAAGAAATACCTAAGTGTGAAATTCAAATTTCTTCATAGCTTTACAAACTTGATTTTCTCTAAGTGAGAACTTTGTACTTTTTCAGTACTTTTTGCGTTGCTTTCTACTTCTGAAGTTGTTTGTGTCGTGACTTGAGTTCGCACTTAAAGTTAAAGGCTTGTTATATTATGTAATAAAACCTTTTAAACATTACTTTTTATATCTTATTTTAAAATTAGCGTTTTAATAATATTTCCACTGACGACCTTTTAATAAAACATTGTTGAGTTTGTTTGACAGCTAAGTATAAAGCCAATACCGACAAACAGCCTTGTTTTTTATCTTCATTTACAAGCAAATAATTATACATATGGCGGACTTAATGCCAAGAGCATTCGCTACCCGTCAAAAATAAAGTCTAAACCGGCAATATTCAGACGTTTACGACTTAATCAACTTTCAATCACTCATTTGCCTTACAAAAGCAAAGTGTGTCAACAGTACATCATTAACAGAGCATTGTGAATTAAAACCAATCAGTCGCAACGCAACAGTAAACTTGATTCGATGGAAATCAGAAAGAAAATACGCGTCGATACATACGGACAAAATAACTGCGTTGGTATTAATGAGTTTGTGAGGGCTGTCAGGAGTATGTTGTAATGACTAACAATATAAATAAAACGTATTTAGGCCTCTGAAAGAAAGGAAGAAATATAATGCATTAATTCGACCGAATTGAACAACATTCCGGACGTTGTGAAAAGCCGTGGGGGAGGCCTATGTTCAGCAGTGAACGTCCTTTGACTGATAATGATGATGATGATGAACATTCCTTAGATTAAGATTTTTCAGCTGAACGCATACGTATACTACGAGTGCTTTTGTTTTTTTTAAAAGCTTCATTGCCCGACAAAATCATAGATCATTAAAAAATGTTAATATTTATTTTAAGCCTTGATGCAATGTTAGTGGTTCTAATTCTAGAAATAGGCATAGTTTTGAATCATGATTTTGTTTCTGGTGAGTCGCATTGTTTAGTCAAGCATCGAGATTCTAAAAACAAAAAAAAAAACAAATGTAACGCGTTCCATATGATCTCGGGGTTTGACGGAGTAAGAAAACTGTTGGTTAGCAAGTTTGTAAACAAAATTCAGTCAAAAATATTTTACTCCTCCAATTTTTGAAATTGAGCCGCCGTTTTTCAAGAAGTTCATGAAGCATTCTCACCTTAATTATTTATTGTGGGGGAAAATTTTAAAACACACGCAACGCAACAAACTATGTAGAGGGCGCTTTTACTGTTTTACCCCAGAAAATTTTTTCTTTCAATCCTCTAAAAAGAGCACCATTCGATCCTTTGTATAGATGTTATGTCCATGGGTAGATGTTATGTGTAAACCAAATGTGTGACATCCCTGAAAGCAATACAGAGGTGTAACAAAGGCATCAATTAAATGTTTCGATTGTGCAGCTTCGCCGAAATGCCGACTTTTAATTAATCACTGCATTATACGACGTTAATTATCTTACTTTGATGACGTCACTATTCAAAGTACACGTATGCACTTCAAAGTGTGAATATCAACGCCGTTATTACACCAACACATTCGCATGCGACAAAAAAGTACCAACAAGAATGTTACTATCATATCTAGCTATGTTAGAGCGAGATGTAGCGAATGTCAATGTCACATGCCGCCTTAAAATGTCACATTCGGCTTACATCGTAAACACTAACTACTCCCAGTGACTTCGACCGCGCGATTTTGCAACATTTTCTCTGGTTATTAACCTTCCTCAATGACCTAAATGTACTGAAAGGTACTCTTCTAAGGCCTAGTTGCATGATCAATAGTTAACGCAACTGAGGGATCAATTTCGTTATTACCAACGATTGAATATTTACGTGTTGAAAGAAAAAATAGCTGAGTGTAATGACAGAATGGCTATTTTAATGACCATTGGTTATGGTATTCGGCCAGGCAGTCCACATGTGACCACGGATGCTGTTAAGCATTTGAAACTTCAGTCGTTTAATTAAAAATAAATGTTTGCGAAATCAATCCGTTAAATGTTTTATTCAATGAGTACCTAGTAATCGCGTAAACTTCAGAACCAAATAGATTTTACTCCCATTTTTGGTTACAGAGACAATTCGAATAAAAATACGAATATAATTTTACATAGGCTTGAACATAAAGTAAAACCACCATATTATTACAGTCTAACTTTCAAATCAGGCCCGCTGTCGTCAGCAAAATCAGCCTTAATCACCTTTCGTCATGGGTACCGTCCGCATAAAAAGTTGCCTGAGTAATGTCAGTAGTTTTGGGCAAAGCACCGCGATGTATAAATCAACTGTCAGTTGTAGTGGCAGCAAAAAAGGAAGATTTGATTGAGTGATGGATAGTGTTAAATGGTTTTTGAATTGATTCTGCTTGTAGGAAATTAGTGTTGTTTCTGTGAATGTTTTGTCAATGTGTCTCTTTTTGCAATACAGAATTCAAAACTTAACTTATTAGCCATTAATATTGGGAATCCTACTACTATTATAAAGGCGAAAGTTTGTAAGTATGGATGTATGGATGTATGGATGTATGGATGTTTGTTACTCTTTTACGTAAAAACTACTGAATGGATTTGAATGAAACTTTACCACAATATAGCTTATACATCAGAATAACATATAGGCTACAATTTTTGAGGTTTCTAATGTGAGGTCGTAAAAGAAGTCCACGCGAACGAAGTCGCGGGCAAAAGCTTAAATTATAAGATATTATTTATTATTATGTATTTTGTTTTGTTCACCGGATCAATTTTAATATTGAGAAGGAAAAACGCGAGGAATGAAAGAAACTCCACCGTCAAAAGCCTAGCTCTGAAATTTGATGATGATGCTGATAGTCTGTGTATGTTTTAATACTCTTACTAAGCCTGCCATACTTTCGTGCTTATTCTTGTCTTTATGATAACCATAAATTAGCTGTAAAAACATTTAATACAAACTCTCACTTGTTTTACAACATATCGTCGCTAAGTGTCAAAGAAACTAAGCACCTATTCTCTTACTCCCAAAAATCTGTCACAGCCCAAACTTTAACCTTAACTTTAACTGCGGACCGTACTTACAAGTAATATATCGGTGTACTGGACGCTTAGTTCGTAACAGGTGGTAACTTGCAACTTTCGCAGTTAGTATGATGTACAGCGTTTATGCTCATTTTGGGTAAAAGCAGGTTTCTAGCTGTCTGCTTCATGCTAAGGAGCAATGCAGTGAGTTGGATGAAGCTATAATATTATGCTTAAAAAATCTATAAAAAACTACATGAACGAATACAAATTCTAGCCTTTTCTGTCTCTTTGACTCTTTAGCTCTCTCTTACATTGTTTGATGTTTTTTTTTAGAAAATCAACCTCAATGAGAATAAAGGTTTGAAATATTTTTATCAAAAACTGATGGAAATATTTTTGCCCAAAAATTCGTAAGTTTTTTTAATTTTACAAAGTAGGTAAACAACCTTGAGTGTTATTTGTAAGGAAAATTTTAAAACTCAAAAGGTAAGTAATACACATAATAATTGTGGTTCGTAACAGAGATTCATAGATACATAATAATGTCCATTCAATCAGACCACAATTTCTAAGAAAACGTTGTGTTATTTTCCAACATCAATAAAAATACGCGGCCGTTACGACACCATAATCATATTGTCTTTATCAATAATAATAAGACGACTGGTAGCAGATAAACGCATTAAGTCCGCACTGGCACATGTCTCTCTGACGAAGGTCTGCCAAGTAATGTAATTATTTCGGTTAACGAGTAATTTCATTGCCTTTCCTTATACACTAGCAGACTTCCATATTGTTCGAGACATCATTTTTGTTTGAACATACAACGTATTGTATTTTCTATGGAAAAATGTATTATTAATATGATGCCAATTATACTGATAATTGGTTCAACAATTGATATACCTATACATCGACACGATAAAAATAAGATTATTTTTTCATTAAATACCTGTGTGTGTTCCATAATTATGTATATTTAAAAATATATGTACGAGTACGAGTATGTTTATATCTTTTTTCATTTTTCATTAAGCACTTTGCATGTTTGTCATCGTATTATTTTTATATTTATCGCTATAATCTTCTCTTTACCTCAAAAACTTTATTTGTACTGCCTGTACTATCTGCCCAGACCTATGATTGACTGGTAGAGAATGCTTTTGGCATTAAATCCACCATATGTACAATATGTTTTGGGCATGAAGTTTAAAATAAATAAATAAGATTAACTCCTTAGTTAATACTAAATTTTAAAAAGTCTTAAAATTTAGTTATCTATAGGTGAATATATTATTCGTGCATCCGGCAGTAGCACGACATTACGCTGGACGTATCGAAGTGAATAAGCTAGGTTTTTTTAATGACTTCTTTAAATTTGAACAGATTTGACTTTATCACAGCTAAGCGAGCGAAATTTAAAACCGACCAAGTGCGAGTCAGACTCGCGGACTGAGGGTTCCGTGCTAACTTTAACTGAATTAGGGATTCTTACTTCCACTTAGCCAAAATACCACAATATTTTGTTGACCGCAAATATAACTTTGTTTTTCATAGTGTTTGTATGAAAGACAAAGTTATATTTGCGGTTTAATAAAATGTACTTTATCTCAAAAACTGCTAGTTCGATTTCGCTCAAACTAATTTTCGTTGAAAGTTTATGTTGAGATCTACATTACATATATTTTTCAAAATGTTCACCTCCTTAGTTCAAAAGTTAGATGGGAGGGGGGACGCCCATTTTACCACTTTGGAAGCGTCTATATCTCAAACGTTAGACTTTTAGAAAAAATAGTTTTAGGAACCTCAGTGTCATTTTGAAAGAACTATCCATAGACACCCCACACGTATAGGTTTGGGTAAAAAAAAATTTTCTGGTTTTAGTTTTTATGTATGGGATAATATAATTTTATATAATATCATTTTTCAAATTTTTTGTACCTGAATCGGAAAGCGGTAAAGAGGATACACCTACCTACCAAGTTTGAGCGGTGTGATGCTAATAGTTTCAGAATAAAGTGGCTGTGACATACGGACGGACAGACAAACAGACAGACAGACAGACTTGACGAAACTAGAAGTATAAGGGTTCCGTTTTTTGCCATTCAGCTACGGAACCCTAAAAAGGAACCTTTTTATTTTATAATATAGTAGTTCTAACCAAAAACCACTCAAAACTGTTTTTTTGGCATGTCTATATTTGAGCAGTTTGGATGTTCAAATATAGACATGCCAAAAAATTTCAGTTTTGAATGGTTTTTAACTAAAGTAGGTATCTTCTATTCAGCGAAATCCTTGTACTTTCCGTACCTATACGACATTTTAGTGAAAACATTTATTTACACACGTGCACACACGGGAGGAAGCAAACCAAATGGTTCCAATTAACAAATGAATAATATATCGTTCAATTGGACCAAGAATGTACAATTCGGTTTGCATTGTCTGAAATATTCAGTTGTTTTGCGGGGCCCCGGCTAAATAAACATTTTTGATTTACTCACCGGTTTTAATTAAATTCCACTAAAAGTGGTTTGCTTATTTCCTTTACTAGGTTCATATCAAAAAGTTATCAAAAAGCTTGTGTATAAGTTATCTTTTGAGATTTCACTTCTTCCATTTTGTAATGTTTTCATGAGTTGTTAATGTGATGAGAATTAGACATGACGGGTCTAAACACGAAATATGAATATGAGTAAATGCTACTCACTGCTCGACGTTCATCATGTCATGTCTAATTCTCATTGTAATGCAACGCAAAAGTTTAAAATCTCATATTGTTTATGTAATATTCATTAAGGTTAATGGAATTTTATTTTTTCTTCAAATATTGACACACTTGACTTATCAAACCATTACATAAACTAAGCGATTGTGTGGAACTTTGGTAATGCATCGTATGGTTCTTCCCGCAAAAACCTTCTTAGATTGTGACGAGGATATTGTTACAATTTTCACAAAGGAAAATCCGATATTTACGAGAATAAAGTCTGTGAACTTCTAGCACTTAAATATGCAAAACCAATCACCACCTCATCATTTAAAGACTCAACGAACTCAAGCCAGATAATTAAGACGCACCATAACCGATATTTCAAGAGGACTTAGCGGCGTAATTTCAAACCTCGATTCAGTTCTTGGACCGTGTCCAGGGTGTTGTAGGCTTTGAATATCGATGTGTCTTGTATTCCATAAATAGGGTGCCAGTACGCCTATAATCTCGCGCAATTAGGGAATGTAATCTCCGTGGAATGTAATCCCGGTGTTAAGTGGAGGTCACGGATGTGTGGAAGGTATGGATAGTGTGAATGAGTGATATGGTTTATGGTTTGCATGAGGTTTTGATTTGATGAATCAAAACTGGGGATATCTATAAAAACAATTTTTAAATGTGCTAAATGTTCTTGCCTCTAGTTTTTTTTATAAGCAACACTAGCTTTTTCCCGCGACTTCGTCCGCGTGGAATAGTGACTTCTTTCTCCCGTTTTTTACACATTTACCACTATATCTTTGCTCCTATTAGTCGTAGCGTGATGTTATATAGCCTATAGCCTTCCTCGATAACTGGACTATCTAACACAAAAAGAATTATTCAATTCGAACCAGTAGTTTCGGAGATTAGCGCGTTCAAACAAACAAACAAACTCTTCAGCTTTATAATATTATATTAGTAATTAGTAATATTAGTAATTAGTATTAGTATAGATTTGATGTGGCTGATTTTCACATACTTAATTTTTACTTAGGTGCCAGTGAACTTCGTTTTGCCTTGACTCGTCTTGACTCCTGCTCCGTTCCATTTTAAAAATCATCAATATTGGTTCACCCGTTCTCGAGTAATATGTTGTTTAACTAACACGACTTTCTTTTATGTAAACATAAATATAGAAGACACTAAAAATTATGTTAAACTAGCTTTTGCCCGCGACTTTGTTCGCGTAGACTTCAGGTTCGTCCCGTCTAGTAGCGCAAAAAATGTGTTTTTTTACGACCTCACATTAGAAACCTTAAAAATTGTAGCCTATATGTTATTCTGATGTATAAGCTATATTGTGGTAAAGTTTTATTCAAATCCATTCAGTAGTTTTTACGTGAAAGAGTAACAAACATCCATACTTACAAACTTTCGCCTTTATAATAGTTATATATATATGTTAAATTCTATGTCGGTAAGCTTCAAATTCAACCCTCAACTATGAAGTTCAACACCCTCAACCAATTTTATAACAAAAATCAGTTCAGCGACCGGCAATTTTTCACGGGAAAACATTACCCTGTTCCGTATAAAACTAAAGCGGGTGGCCATCAGTCTCGCATCCCGTAGGACTCTCGATCCAGGTGCGTTACGCCTCGCAACTTTGATTTACGCAGCGACGGAGCTACAAATCACTTCGCCCTGTATGCCCGCGGTGAGTTACCGACACCCTGTATATCTATACCGGGGGAAATTGGGCTGAAAGGGTTCGAAATTTTTGTAAAGATTAGGGACAATGTAAAATTTAGAAAATTATGTACATAATATCTTATGAATGGGTCACATTTTACCATTATGTGAACTCGTAGTTAGACGCAAGAGGTACTGATTTATATCATCATCATTGAAACTTTCTCTTCAAACTCCAAATTATGAAGGATAGTGTGTTGCTTTCCCTCTTGCCTTCCACACCGCAGTAGAAGAAGGTTTCCCACCTCTTTATACCTAGTCATAAGCTTTTCCTGATATATTTTATTTTATTTCTTTATCACACTTCATGCACAAACAAAAGGTACATATGGCGGACTTAATGCTAAAAGCATTCTCTGCCAGTCAACCATTGGTCTATACAGAGAAAATACAGGCGGCGCGAAGCAAGTGATAGAGGGGTAAAAGAAAAAGCTTGACGATAAGAATTACAAAAGGTTTTTAAAACACAATAAACATACATACTACTTATTACATAAATACCGCATACATTTATACATAATATAAAGGTATAATAAACATAAACATAGTACATATACATAATAATTATACTGATGGTACACATGGAGAAGAAGAAAAGAAAATGTCAGATGAAGATGAGGTGAAGAATAATATACTATATCTTTAGCCTTCTGCCAGTACTGATGTTGCTGGTACTGGCAACTGCAATTTTTTGATCGCGGCGTTTACTAAATAAATAAATATGCACCAGACAACACACCAATTGTCTGGTTTCAAAGTAGGTAAGGATTGTTTTCCTTGTGTTACGAAGTACCAGACAACGATTATGATGGGAGCGTCTCCCATAAATACTTAAAATATATATAACATCTATGACTTAGTAACAAATGTTCGCGCTCATTACACAAACATTTGCCCCTGACGGGATTCAAACCCGCGACCACCCAGGAGAGCTAACCACTGCACCAAACGAATCGATTTGTTGCTAGCGACTTACCACCAGCGATCAACCAGCCTGATCTTGCGACCCTTTTGTGGACACTCCAAACTTCAGGGACATTCGAGAACCTTTTTGAAGTCACACAACGGGTCATAGAGAACCATATTGTAGAGGATCATGCTCATAAAGATAAAAAAGAGCGTACCATCATTAACGAAAACGTTATAAGCGTGTTACAGAATGGAACAGTCTGCGTTACGACACGCATATTTATATTCGTACCTTTTCTAGCTTTACTCTAGAAGATATTTCTCATGCTTCCTATTATGCCTGTCTGCCTCACTCCTTCTTGGATGCTGCTTTGAGCAACAGAAATGGAAAACTGGAAAATATGGCCAGTGCTTTTTAAAGTAGGACCTAAAAAGCCGCCTGCCAACATGAATTCCAGTTGTAACGGCCACAATCAAATTTGATTGTCGAACACGACTGTACCTAAATGTCAATCGAAATTATTATCTGCTTTATCAAGGCCCTTTGTCCGTTATTTGTCGGACTGAGTATTTTTGGATTTCGCTTTTATTTTTGGAGGCAGAAATGGTTTACATTGTTTGTTGAAAATTTATTGAATTTTTATGGGTGTGATATGGTTGAAACTTTAAAAGATTGCATTTGTTTCATTCCATCGCTAAATTTTGGTACCAGACCAAGATAATTTAATAATGTTATAGCATTATATTCTATTTATTTATATTGTGGAAAGTTATTATATTTGCATAATTTTAGTGTTTAATTAAATTATTCTGTTCAAATTTAGCTATCGTTTTACTAAATAGACAATGGACAATAATCAAGTGCATATTATTATTTATGTATTTTCAAGTTTCATCCTTAAAAATGTGTTCATAAAATACCTCGTATATCTACATAATATAATATATTTTTCCCGAAACATAATTAAACACTATCTGGTGATTCGTTTGCATAAATGTATTGGAGTACAGCACAAAATGCACCGGCACTGATTAAAATCTACATTACTCCAGTGGATGGCTTAATATAACTATGCGAAAATAAATGTATTATTTCTGCCGTGATTTACACTTTTTTGTCGTTGGCAGTATCCACCATTCACCGGAATTTTCTCGTGACAGAAATACGAGTAATTCTAGTTTTCAATTAAAATCATAAAGGTATTCGAAACGTTTATACTGGCATAAACACCCACTAGGGGCACTTATACAATTCCCAACATAGACCCTACACGGCTTCGGGACAATTGTTGGTTGGTGCTGAGAAGAAGCTGCGCAACAACCTCAGTCACTATTGTCAATGCCTCTTTTTAAAATATTTCATTTTTTATGTCCGTGCAAGCTAGACCATAAATTATTGTTCATATAATCATCTAGTTTATAATATCCTTTAGTCAGTCAAACATTGTTTAACAATCGATTTGAATGAATTAAATAAGGTCGCTGTGGAAAACCGTGGGGGAGGCCTATGTTCAGCAGTGGACGTCCTTTGGCTGATAATGATGTTGATGATGATGATGAAGGGTAATTAAATTATGTTTTGAGGTAATTTAATTCATTGAAGAAAATAATACTCAACGCACTATCACCCGAATACTAAACGGTTGCCATATCTATCAATATGCTAACTTATACTGTTTTACCTTTCCCCTCCTCTTTATTTTGCCAAAAGTCGAAATTGATGTTGCTTTTCTCACCAGCCACTGAAAATGGTTTACCATATCAAAAATTAAGCCTTAATATCAAAAGATAAAAGATACAACGAAACAATCAGGCCTCTCGGGTGGAATTACCATTTTTTGTTATTATCCAGGTCACCGCACCAGTTATGGTTAATTGAGTATGAAATGCGGTTAAAATGTAAGATTAAAAGAACAGGCAGATGGCTGGGATGTGATACTTTTTCAGATATTTTTTGCTACGAAAACATTTTTGATATGAGATTCATGGTAAATTTATATTTTATTAAAATCAGCACTTGAGTAATGAAAACCATTGCATTCTGCAAATTACTTTACTAGAAATATTATAAAACAAAATTGTAAATGTTATTTAAAAAAATAATACTTTTGTTGTAAATTTTTAAAGGATTACATGAATAATTTTACCTGCCTCTACACAAAAACACGTGACATTACATAAAATTGACGAGGATACAAAACTGCATTTTTAGGGTTCCGTAGCCGAATGGAAAAAACGGAACCCTTATAGTTTCGTCAAGTCTGTCTGTCTGTCTGTCTGTCTGTCCGTCCATATGTCACAGCCACTTTATTCTGAAACTATTAGTATCACACCGCTGAAACTTGGTATTTAGGTGTATCTTCTTTACCGCTTACCGATTCAGGTACAAAAAATTTGAAAAAATGATATTATTGGGGGGGCTCCCATACATGAAACTAAAAGCAAAAAAAAATTTTTACTCAAACCTATACGTGTGGGGTGTTTATGGATAGGTCTTTCGAAATGACATTGAGGTTCCTAAAACCATTTTTTCTAAAAGTCTAACGTTTGAGATATAGACGCTTCCAAAGTGGTAAAATGGGCGTCCCCCCCCCATCTAACTTTTGAACTAAGGAAGTGAAAATTTTAAAAAAAATATGTAATGTAGATCTTAACATAAACTTTCAACGAAAATTGGTTTGAGCGAAATCGAACTAGCAGTTTTTGAGATATAGTACATTTTTATCAACCGCAAATATAACTTTGTCTTTCATACAAACACTATGAAAAACAAAGTTATATTTGCTGTCAACAATATATAGTGGTATTTTGGCTAAGTGGAAGTAAGAATCCCTAATTCAGTTAAAGTTGGCACGGAACCCTCAGTGCGCGGGTCCGACACGCACTTAGCCGGTTTTTCTTACCTTAGTAAGTTGGTAGTAGCATTTTTTTTCCAATGATAGCTCACTAGTGTGAAGCGAAATAATAATATTTATGAAAACTCAAGCCTAACAACTTAGTTAAAAGAGAAAAACTAACTGTGATAGAACAAATCCAATTAATCATCAAAATGCAATCCTCTTATTCAGCACGGAAACAAATGACGGCAGGTATAATCTATTCTCCATTTCCGAGCCAGCGCTTTTTAATGAAAAACTTCAACAAATGTAAATAGGTACGCTTGTCTGCTTAGCATTGTTAATTGTAGTCCCCCAGGAATACGCTTAAAACCTAGCACAGCCTGCGCTAGGGCTGGGATTCCCAGCTATGGGACAAACTATTTGTTCCCAGCCTGGGAACAAATAGTTTGTCGACATGAAAATAGTGCATCGAAATTCTAGCCACCCGTCTTATCTAGCTTTAAAGGTATATGGACCCAATGTAGCTGGGAATGGAGGGAGACACTGGACTTATAGGACAAATAGCACTATAAAACTGAATAATTAAAAAATGGGCCATCAAATTGAAACCCATATGTGACAACATTATTTTTCAATCATTTTAAATACCTATTCGACAATACTCCACAATAAAGGACATAGAGAAATAATATTTCCCCACTTGACTTGTAGGGAATCTTGGACAGACGGATACGGCGAAATTATAATTGTTCTTTGTAGGACTACGGAATCCTAAAAATCCAAACACTTTCAGCCCTACCCAGGATTCCAATACGGGACCTTTTGGGATGAAAGTGATCAGTGAACTGACCAGTACAATGCATCAACGAGGTAGAGGTATAAGAATATTATTAAATACTCGTAATATGACTTGATATATAAAACAAGCTTTCGAATACGTCGTCAGCTAACTTAATGACCTACTATAGGTAAACCGCTTCATTGAGACTAGGCCTGCGGGGTACAGGGGCGTGGGGGGAGGCGATAGCGAGTTGCGCAAGGGGTGCGGGCGGCGCGAAAACTCCCGCCCGCGCCGCTCACTAACTGCATCCTCCCCCGCACCCCTTTGGTCCCCCTGAGGTCTCAATTTCGCGGTCTATCTATAGTATTTTACTTAAAAGTTATGATGATACAATAATTTAGATTTTTAGACCTTTTTTACATCGTTAACTTGGCAACAGCACAACACTATCGTGGAATCTAGACATCCTGAGAGATGGTTTAGTTTCGTTTTATTTCAGACGAGCTTTTACACGCTCGGCGTTGTCTGCAGGAGTATTCCACTACTGTTGATGTTTTTCACTGATTTATGAGGGCTATGAACATACGTTTTCATTTATCAAACGTATTTATTCGAGTTTTGAATGAAATTGTTCCGGCACTTGGTTATAGTAAATAAGTATTTTGTAACACAATCTTAAAAGGAAACTTTTTTATATTTTTAAAGCAATAGAGCGCTAGTATCTTATTCCACGAACATTTTTTTAATTTATTTATTTAAATTAGGCAGCGGATTACAAAATGCAATACAGACCCAAGAGGATACATACCTTACAGACTAACATACATACAAAATAATAAATTGAAATAAATCAAAATTATTTTTGTTAATATTTATTTTTGAACTAGTTTTATGTTTCTAAAGAAAATTCATTCGAATAATTCGAATAATATGTTTCTTGTCAATGACGCCCAGAAACTGAAAATCTGAATTAAAATGTTATACAGAAAACGACGACTAGACTGGAGTAATTACATGGTGTTTTTCTGTAACATGGGTAATCCCCAAGCAGATCCACATAAAACTCAATATTTTTTCTTCTATTCTCATTTTAAATGGAAACTGCATGGCTTTGCCAGAACTGCCAATTTTGTTTTCGGTGAAAACATAGCACCTTTCAGTAAATGCCCGTTAACACTCTGGGTGCATCTTCTACAGAAAATCCAGTTGAAAACACACAATAACAATATTACCTACTATGCCGACGCCTGCCAAACTCAAATAATATTCAAAAGTATATACAAAAATAACCCTTAACACAAGGTATTAGGAACGAAAATCCTCAACTCTATCCCACTGCGGACATTAGCATATAAAATTCGACTCTGTCGCGCCGTTTTAAAACTCAATTTCAAACAGAAACGATTTGTATTTGCCATTTTGTACTGAAAATATTCTCTGGATTTTGCACCTTATTCTAAGTAGCTTAAAGTGTGATTTTAGGATGTTCAGATTAAATTGTGAGGTAATGCTATGAGAGCATAGAATTAGGGAAGTGCCTGGAATGTGAACTAAATTCTGGTGTTATGTCGTCATTAGAATCGGCCACATCTCGTAGTTTTTTATGCGATTGTCAAATATTATGAGGAGGTTGGTTTTAGTAAAGTGAGACTAGGCTTTGAGACTAATCTAGTTTACTATCTGCATTGGGCCTGATTTTTGGACGTATCTTAATCCAAGACCTAATTTAAAATTGAAGAGTGAGAGCTATGACAAATGAAATAATATTAACAAATCGACATACAGCAGGATATTTGGATTAGGCTTCCTTGCTCACAATCTCGTTGTAAATAAATCTAGATTATAGCTTGTAAAAAATTACACGACCAAGACAAAGTCCAAAAAGAGAAATGGTTCAAGCCTTTATAAAATGTACTTTTGTCCAAAAAGTTTACTAAGCGGAGCTTTTCTTAAACTAGCCGAGGTACTCGTTCATACGAATCCTTTTGAGTAATGCAATATAAAATATAAATAAAGTATTATTTTTTTGAGATACCCACTCCATTTATTACAATGTTTTGTTGAATCAAGTATACTTACAAAATCTACTTATGAAAAACATAGCCGTCAGGTAAAAGTATTTTGGTGTAAGGTATAACAGAGCCTAAAGATCCTTTATAAAGCCTATATATTCAGTAATTTAGCTTTCCAAACAAGTAGCTCTATACTATCTCCACTAATAGCGTGGATAGAAGCAATACATTATGCGTTCACCCTCTTAACTCTATAAAATATTAATTTCCCATACACCCAGCCCAGGATCGTAGACGTAGTCCTTATAATGTCACTCCAGATGATTCGTAACTTGAGACCAAGCCACATGCTCCGAACTATACTAACTTGAAATTTCATCTCAGAACTTTCAACTTTACTATTTTATACTTAAGGTCGATAATTCAAATCAGAGAGACCTATCGAAAGTGGTCTTGAAGTGAGTGACCAGTTTTAAATGGAACTTTGATTGTAGATGCGTAGGTCTTAAGGTCTAAGGAAGAAGGGCAATATTTGATTAAATAAGGTGTATAAGGAATTAGGTTAAGATGGAAATTCGATAGTGAAGCCTTAGTATGCCTGTGGTCCTGTTGTGCGGTCTGATTTTAACCTTTTTTGCGAAGTCATCTGTATAATGAAAGGAAGTCAATCGTTTTTTTAGAGAGAATTGGAAAGTAGTAATAAAGATTATTATTAGAATAGAAAATATTTATTGAAACAATAAAAAAAGGCTTATGATCTGTAAATGAACATTTAATATCTATTTTCTCGGTTCAGGCATCAAAGTATAAAATAGCACATAATATGAGTGTTAGGGCTAAGCTATTTTCTCTCCCACTGTTCATCACCACCACCAGGTATGGTGGTTAGCTGCAAATGTGTTGGATAAGAAGTCCTCGATAAAATAGCAGCAAGATTACCATGATGTAATGGGGAGTCTAGTGGGTTTCTCTATTAAAAACTACAATATTTAGTGCGAGTAAATACCGCCAGTAAATAAATGTTTCTCTGGTGTTGGGTAGCAGCAACATCAGTACTGGCAGAAGGCTGAAGAAATAGTATATCAGGACAGGCTTTTGACTGGGCATTATCTTAAACTGCAGTGTGCAAGACAAGAGAGAAACCACCGCACTATCTTCCCTATTTTAAAGTTTTGGAATCAAATCCACCGACAATAATCTAGCACTGAAAGATGATGATGAGTCTAGCAATAAAATTCAACGATGAACATCGTATGTTACAAGTAAATATTTTACCTTTAGTTTTTAGTTACTTATTACTAGCCTACTACTCGTATTTCACCCATCATATAAGCATAATTATAACGTTAGCCCTTGTATGTTTTTATGATTAAGTACGTTGTTATTTACACCGTCCAGTTAATCTTTTACTAAACAAACTCGTTAATCATCCGCTTAGTTTACTAATCGTTAGCAAAATAACACTTTTTCAGTGTAAAAATAATATGGCTATTTTATGAAAGGGCTCCTGAACAGATTTATTAAATTAATGAATGTAAATTAAGTAGCTGATAATTCTCAATCTGGTGAATGATGAATATTTAGTATTTGCATTGTATTGTGTTATTTTAATTAATTTCTGTGTAATATTTGTACCAATTGTTCTAATGTAATATTTGCCCTAATACTTAAATACATATGAACATATAAGATATGCCGTCGTCATCATTGTTGTCTGGTATTTGTAGCATAAGAAAAAACATGCCTTACGTATTTAATTATTTATTATTATTTAGTGCATCTACTCAAAGTTGTAAAAATCTCGGTCTTGACAAAAATATACTTATTATGTGTGGTAAATACTTTTTTCTCTAATTCCGCCAATAAAAACCAATGTTGACTCATGTAAGGTTTACTTATTACCCATTTAATTGGTCATACTTTTGAAATTTATTTTCAGCATACCCTACAGTACTTAAGCTTTTCTCAGCGGCATCATTTTTTTAGTGTTTCCTTTAAAAAAGAAAAGCACTTGAAGTTGTTAGAAAATGCATAAGCAATTTATAGAAAACCTTCCACAAAAACACAATAAGTACCAAACCAACAAAAAATCAAAACCCAAGCAGTTAGCTCACAATTCTCACACAAGCTTCCCAAGCGTAATTATAAAAAAAAAGCACAGAGGGTGCATACGAAGGTCGCAAGCGGAGCGCGACGGACGACCCCCGTGGGAACGAACCGGTGGTCGTAGGAGGAATAAAACTAAAAGTTGTTCAGTAGGACCGCTTTGAAGGACCTCTGGCTCTCGAAAAATGTCAAACGGTAACATTATAGTAGTGTAGTTGTCATTTCTTTCAAAGTCAATCGAAATATTTCTTTCTTTAACAAATTCGAATCGATTAAGATCTTACTCTAGATCCCTGATCGTTATATTTCTTTCTGTTGCAATAAACTCGAAAATATGAACATGGATTTTTATGCGGTTTTACAAATAGATAGAATTTTGTTCATGTAGTTAAGTGATTTGTCCAAAAAATCATTATTTGCACCTGTCCAAAGCTAGATGGAGCTTACCAGTTCAAGTCGATAGTTCCCAAGATTTACGTGTTCCCAAAAATGCAACATCATTTTACACATTTAATAAACGCGTATGGTTTGTAACTTATTAAAATTACCTGTCAAACCCAATATCGAGACTATACAAGCCTTAACTTCACAAACTTGCCATCTACCGACTCTCGAGCTGATTAACAAAAAGCATTTATTGTCACTAATTAATAAATAAAAAATTAATATTGGATACCAATCAAATACATTGCTCTGATCCCGAGATAGTAGCTTATGCACTTATGGAAATCAGACACAACGGTGGTACCCAGACCCGGGACACTATAGAAAGTTATGATGATTTCTACATTGACCCAACCGGGAATCGAATCCGGGACCTCGGAGCGGCGACAACGCCTTAAAACCCAGATTGCTTAGCCACTACACCACTACACCACTAGCGTACTTACTAGGTAGGCTCCAGCCACAGTATTTAATTGTTTTTTTAGCAAAAGAAATAACGTTTTTTTTATTATTACACCACGGAGCTCGTCAAATTAAATTCCTATATTTTTTAACCATTTGATACAAGGCTATCTATAGTCTATTGGAAATTTGTACTTTTCGCTTATGTTAAAAAATACACAATTTGGCAGAACTGCTGATTCTTTCTCTGTTGTGTCATTTGTGGTGAAGCATCAAGTAGGCGCAAGAAAGTTGCTTACGTCGTACGTCTGGGTTTTGATGAAAAAGTGTTCACAAAGTCTGTGATCTGAGAAATGTCTGGTAGCTATTATGTGGGACTAATCTGGCAACCTCTTTTTACACGAATCAATAAATCCGTCGTACATTACATGGAAATGTATAAGCTGTCTTTTCATAAATACGTTTCATAGACTTTTGCAGACGAAAAAGTAAATAAAAAATATTATAGTTATACTTAAAATGAGATGATAATGTTCTTTATTGGTTTTGGATAAAATATATATCATATGTAACACAACAGTGAATTATAATCATATATTTTCATTCTGTGCCTCGAAGAGCACGTAAAGTCCTGCGCCTGATCTCTCTCCGATCGTGTCAGATTGCTGTCCCATCGGGCTATGAGAGTGAAAGAAATAGAGAGTGTACCTGTGTTTGCCCATACACTTGTGCACTATAATCTCCCGCGCAGTCAGTTAGTCGTTGTGACTGGCCACCGAAGTCGAAATCGGCTAGGGGGACTATTATAATTTCATTCGTATTACTTATTGAAACGTCATGCACTAACAAACCATACACGTGGCGTACTTAATTCCAAAAGCATTTTCTATCAGTAAACCATAGAAAGTATAGATAAATTCCATCGTGAGTACTATTTAACCCATTGAAAAATACAACAATTCAAAATGTTTACAACCGCGCATTGGCCTCTATCTTTCCGCTTCCAACCCTAAGGACAAGTCTCCCAGGACTACACGCGGTCAACCGTGATTCCGGTACGTGTGAGATTATACCACCTTTTTGTGTCGTTGGGTACATAAACGTTGGCAAAGGATGTTGAGTCGTATTGCCGGGACATAAGGTTGGGATGATGTAAGGTGTTAAAGTGAGTTAAAATTTTGCGGTTGACTTTGTAAACCAAACATCTTATAAGACTACTGCTGATTTGTTTACTTTCTGTAGATAGGTACCAATGCCTTGGAACTGGATCCATATATCTGGTTATTACATTATCATAAATATTTTTGCTCATAAAATCGAGTGGTGAAATGTGCTACGGGTGTGATTCAATAGGTAGTTAAAATCATGCGAATCGCTATTAGTTGCTAAACAAAATAGCACTCGGTACTTACCTATCTCTAATCTGGAGCTCTATTTTTGAATCACTCGCTTTGATACGGCGTGTGATTTTTGTTCGAAAGTAAACTCAAAATCAAGGAAAACTGAGCAAAATATATAATGTGAACACTTACAAAGTTAAGTAATATTTTTTTCAATCACTCCTGTGTGGAATGAATCTGTTTTTCATTCGAAAAACGGACAGTGGTTATCAATAAATATCACACGCCATAAACACACAACAACAATTAAAAAAAATTCAAAAGTATACAATTGTAACGCTGATGATGTGTGTGCGAGCATGCCATATTTTAACATATACCTTACCTTCGCGTCACAAATAAAAAATATCCTTCCTAAAGTTTGTAGGTGTCGTAAGACGAGTCCCTATAGACCGCTCATACAACGAGAGCGGTCAACCGTGATTCCGAGTCCCTCAGGCTGACTCTACCTGAGAGGGTAAAAAACGGTGTAGCTACCTTTTAAATTGTTCATCATCCTAAGATATGAAAAATTTAAAGCTGCTAAATTTTGTGCAAAATGTTACAATACAAATATGCTAAACAATTTTACTGAGTTTATTTTTCCTTGCTTAAGTTGATGTTTAAAATCATTCGATTTATAGTTTATTTTGTTTAATAGTGTTTTGTCACTATACAAACTTAATAATATAAATTGCACTTGTAAAAAGAAAGAAAGAAAGAAAGAAAAAGTATTTAATGGCATAACATCACAAACACACACATACACAATATAACACATAAATTACAGGCAAAGACAAAATTATAGATAACACAATAAAGTTAAAACGAGAGGAAACACAACAAAAAAAAAACCACTAGGATAACTGCGAAATCCCAGCCAACCAGTGCCGCAGTGTGTGTGTGCGTGCGTGTGTGTGTGTGTGTGTGCGTGCGTGTGTGTGTGTGTGTGTGTGTGTGTGTGTGTGTGTGTGTGTGTGTGTGCGTGTGTGTTTTTGTGACGCCTATAGCCAAGAGGACCTCACTCAGCATAAGCCAGGTCCCCTGAGGGACCTGACGCTGGTTTTCAGTGGGCCCCTGCTGAGTAAGGCACACAGAAGTTGGCGCCAACAGTGCGTTTATAAACTACTTAAATTAATATAAGTTTCAGTATATACTACATTACGATAATAATAAGAGAAAATAAAAATAAATAAATAAATAACGACATAAAATTATCTATACTATCTATACTTATATTATAAAGCTGAAGAGTTTGTTTGTTTGCAAACAAACAAACAAACTCTTCAGCTTTATAATATTAACTGCAAAAAAAGCAACTGTGACTCTGTGACAGACGAGGAATTGAACCCCGTGTCTTACGCAATCCGGGCGCATGCCTATACCACTCGGCCACCGTCACATTAACAAGTCTGTTAAATTTTGCAAGCACTTTCTTAAACGCGTAGGCTGCGTGACATCATCACTGTTGTGAGATTGCTCTCACAATATCAATTCAATTCAATTCCTCGTCTGTCACAGAGTCACAGTTGCTTTTTACAAGTGCGATTTATATCATTCGATTTATTTAAAAATGACTGACACTAGGCAAACTAGCCCAAAATTGTGTGTGCCTGTTTAAGTAGTACCATAGTGTCGTAATAATAACTATTTAGGTTTTACAACACGGTTTTATTAATAGAAAAATACAAAACAGGCAAGCTAACATGAGTCGGCAAAAAGTAGGAGCGCGAGTACAACAGCGCCACCAAGCGGAGAACAGGAGAATTAAATAAACTTTTTTATTAGCAATTGGCTAGCTAGGGTATTGTCTACATTCTTCCAACATCCTCCCTTAGACATACTCCCATCATAGACGAGCAGAATTGTAGCTTGGGTTGCGACGTGGCCTTGGTAAGCACGTCAGCCACCATCAGATCTGTCTGCACATACTTCACTTCAATTGAACCTCCAAGTATCTTGTCACGAACAAAGTGATGTCTGACATCAATGTGTTTTGTTCTGGAGTGGTAACCTTCAGTACCTGAAAGTTTAATTGAGCTTTGATTATCGCTATAAATTATCATAGGTTTACTCTTCAGTTGTGGCCAAATATCTTCTTGAAAATGTCTAAGCCACAAAGCTTCCTGCACACATGCTGATAGAGACATGTACTCTGCTTCCGTTGTCGACAGAGCAACAGTAGGTTGACGTCTCGAGTTCCAGCTGATCGATCCTCCCTGGAACAAGAATACATAGCCAGTACATGAGCGCCTGTCGTCTTCTGAATTCGCCCAATCGGCGTCGCAGTAGCCATGAGTCAAAACTTCATCAGGATTTTGCTTATAGATAAGTCTGTAATCTTGTGTACCTTTAAGGTACCTCATGACTCTCTTTAGTGCCATCCAGTGCTGCATTTCAGGTTTGTTATTGTATTTGCTTAACATATTGATAACAAAGCTAATGTCTGGCCTTGTAACCTGTGAAATGTACAATAAGCACCCAATTGCTTCTTGATAAGGAATGTCTTGCAGGATTTTACTCTCATCAGTACTTCCTTGTAGTCTTGAATTCATATCTACGGGTGTTTTCACCGGTTTGCATTCTGACATACCAAATTTATTCAATACTTCTTGAATGTAAAGTCTTTGATCTAAACAAATTATTCCCTTTTCTCTGTCTCTTTCTACGTGTATTCCAATGCAGTAACATAACTCTCCTAGATCCTTCATTTTAAATGTTTTATTGAGTTCATTTTTGATATAGTCACTAGACTGTTGTTTGTTTGTAAATAAAATCAAATCATCAACATATGTAGCAATAAACAATATGTTCTTCTCATCAACAATTTTGTGATAAATGCAAGGATCTAAGTTTGATTGCTTTAGACCCAAACCTTTCAATGTAGAGTCCAATTTTTTGTTCCACTGGCGACTTGCCTGCTTGAGGCCATATAATGATTTTCGTAGTAAACATACCTTCTCTCCTTCCTTAAATAGTGGGGGTTGTAACATATATATCTCCTCCTCGATGTCGCCTTGAAGAAAGGCTGAAATGGCATCCATTTGAATAATATCTAAATCCATTTTCACAGCAAGAGCAAATAAATATCGTAACGATGAAAATCTTACTACAGGTGAAAAAACGTCATTGTAGTCTATGCCCTTTTTTTGAGAACATCCCTTTATAACCAGTCGTGCTTTATACTTTGCAACTTCACCTTTTTCATTTACTTTAGTTTTAAAAATCCACTTGCAGGGTATGGCACGCTTGTCAGGTGGTAAGTGGGTCAGCTCCCATGTATTATTATCTATCAATGACTTGTATTCCTCATTCATTGCATCCTCCCATTGCCGAGCTTCAGCGCTAGACAATGCTTCTTCCACAGTTTGAGGATCTGTAATCTGTGCAATACACAAAAAGTTATTATTTTGAAATTTATCTCTCTGACGGGGCCTCAGTGTGATATTTCTGGTGAAAAGCTCATTACTATCAAACTCTTCGCTAGTATCCGGGTAATAAGTCTCGTCATTGTCATCTGTATTCATAACACAACTGTTGAATGAAGTGCCTGAGCTCGTAGGAAATAAAGTGCCATTTTGTGATTGATTTGTTAAATCATTATCTGTATGCATGGTTTCCTCACTCTCCTGGTCCAAAATACCTTCGTTTAAGGTATCATTTCTGGAACTAAGTGGCATCGTAATAAAATGAGGCGATGGTACAGATTCCGGGGTCTTTATATTTTCTGGTGTTTTTGAATTCTCAACAAAAATCACATCTCTACTGATTACAGTTTGTTTGGTTTTAGGGTCATGTAGCCGATACCCTTTTGTATTGTCACAGTAACCTAGGAAAATCAGTTCTCGTGACTTTCTATCCCATTTCAAACGATTTTGTTTTGGTATGTGTACCATAGCCTTTGACCCGAATATTTTTAAATGCGATATATTTGGTTTCTTACCATTCCACTTTTCATATGGTGTTGCTCCATCAAGGACCCTTGACGGTGAACGGTTTACTATGTATGCTGCGGTTGCCACTGCTTCAGCCCAATATTTCTTATCCAAATTTGCATCAAAAAGCATAGCTTTGGCTCGCTCCACCAGTATTCTGTTTCTCCGCTCTGCCAGACCATTTTGCTCCGGAGTATAAGGTGTGCTTGTTTGATGTTTGATGCCAGAATCTGCTAAGAATTTTAAAAATATGTTATTACAGTATTCCTTGCCGTTGTCAGTTCTTAGTATTTTTGTTTTCTTATTAGTTTCGTTTTCAACTTCATTTTTAAATCTTTGAAACAATGACTTTATATCCAACTTATTCTTTAAGAAATATACATAAATTTTTCGTGAAAAATCATCTACAAAGGTTATGAAGTATTTCGCTCCACCTGCAGATGGAGTCTCCATCGGACCACAGAGATCTGAATGTATTATTTCTAACAAAGCATTAGCTCTTGAGCCAGAGTGTGGAAACGGAAGTCTGGTTTGTTTTCCCTCACAACATGGAATACATACAGTAGTATCACTGCCTTTTGTTATTTTAACACCTTCAGTACAATTTTCTAACTTTCTGACATCTGTCAAATTTAAATGAGCCATTCTCCTATGCCATGTACCAATATCAGCCTTGCTCTCATGAGAAAAAAACTGCACATGCTTTACCAGTAGCTGTGTTTAGTTTATACATATTGTTAGTAAGCTTCGCCGTTGCAACTAGATCATTCTTTGCATTGTATATGTGACAGCCTGTTTTTGTAAACTGTACATTGCAACCATTTTTTGTTAACTGGCTAACTGATAATAAATTTGCACTAAGGTCTGGTATAAGTAAAACATTTCTCACCTGAATGTCATGTTCAGAGTTGTTTGTAATCGTTTGGATGTTTACTTTACCTATCTGTTGCACAGAGACTGATTCATTGTTGGCCACCATTATCTTTTGGATCGGAGGTGGTTGTAAATCATACATCCAATCAGCACGCCTCGTCATATGCATTGTTGCGCCGGAATCTATGTACCAATCATCTTGATTCAATGTGCTATAGGCTGAAAAAATGGCTGAAAAAACATTATTATCATTAGTATTTTTCTTCGCAGTGCATTGGGACTTAATATGCCCATATTTGTTGCAATTAAAGCAACGGGGTCCTTTCCCTTTAGGCTTAGGCTGGCTATTTGAATTGTTTTTATTGTACTTGTGTTTTGCATGAAAGGCTGAAGTCTCTGAAACTTGCACTTCTTGCAATAGTTTTGTCTTAATGAAATCGGATGATACTTTTACTCCAGAACTCTCGATACCCATGATCATTGGTTTATAGTTTTCCGGTAAACCTGCTAGCATTAGAGTTCCTAACCACTCATCCTCTACTTTGAAATTAATGTTTCTTAGCTTGTGTGCGGTACTCATAATTTTATTCACATAGTCTTCGACATTAGTACAGCTATCCAGGGAGGTGTTGATTAGATCTCTCAGTAAACCAACTTTCCTTGACAGGCCGGAATCCTCAAAAACCTTCTGCAGTCGTCCCCATACCTCTCGAGCCGTCTGGGCACCTTCAATGTGAACATAGTTTATAGGTTCGACTAACAAAATAATTTTCGACTTTGCCTTGACATCTTTTTTGGTATCAACTGATTCAGTACTCGGATCAACGCATTCCCACAGCTCTTCGTGCTCCAAATAAGTCCTTACGGCAAACTTCCAGGTATTATTATTTTTCAATTTGTAGGTTATTTGAAGCCATGATGGTACACGCCACGCCGGTTCAAAATTATTTTTCTCCGTAATAAAGATTGCTGCTTTTACTAAATAGTCATGGGACGGCCCATAACCTGTCGTAATAATAACTATTTAGGTTTTACAACACGGTTTTATTAATAGAAAAATACAAAACAGGCAAGCTAACATGAGTCGGCAAAAAGTAGGAGCGCGAGTACAACAGCGCCACCAAGCGGAGAACAGGAGAATTAAATAAACTTTTTTATTGGCAATTGGCTAGCTAGGATATTGTCTACATTCTTCCAACACATAGTATTCTACCGATTTTAGATAATGGCGCCCCTTTTAACACAGATAGTTTTAGGTACTTAGGAGATATTATAGTGCCTAGATGTGTGCGCATTACACAAGTGCACTCTCCGTTCCTTCACTCTCATTAATACGGTCAGCTAACAACGATGTGTCATGAAATTTTCATAAAACTGATGATTAATTCATTATGCAATTATAGTGTAAGCTTATTTCAATAAAACGAATGAGCCCCAGTGCCCCTGAGCATCGAAAAGCACGTTACGAAGCCACAAAGCGCAGTGAAGCTTAAATCCTGATCCTACACTGTATTAGGTATCTTTCTATATTTTCCACTAACTCATGTTGTCCCACTCACTCAAGGGTACATTCCAGCGTGTGTAAAAAAGACGGTTGACAAAAAAAGTTGAGGTTTTGAAAACGTGGAACAGAGTAGCGGCTTTTGCGTACAAAGGTCAGGGTAGAGTATTGAAATGAGTTTTTGGCAAAGAATAACAAATTCAGAAGAGCCAAATGGAGCAGGTACATTATTATTTCTATACAATTTAAAAATAAAGAAAAGGTTATAAAAACTAACGGAAAAAAGTTGTTTTCGTAGAAAATATGTACATTTTACTTATAAGTCTTTACGGAGGAAGCTTGTTTGTTAGAAGTCAATTTTTTTGTCAAGTAGGTTTGTATTATGATGAAGTTAAACAAGCTTTTGCTTGCTGCATTAAACTAACGTGGTTTCAGTTATTTTTTTTTTAATTTTATCATTAGTTGTGTAGTAAAGCATAGTATGATAATACTCCAAGAAATTCTGCTTTCGTTACAAATAACAAATTATTTCAAACCCTTTTTTACCCACAGTGACTTTGCAAGCGATAAATTATTATGAGTAATGTTACGTTATTAATCCATGGCGTGGTTCAAGGATAAAAGTACTAAGTACAAGAAATTCAAAAACAGTAGGTTGCTCGAAATACGTTTCCATAATCAACTAAATAATTTAGCAGTTGCATTGTAATAACCACTTCTGTTATTAGGATGTATTTTTTTTATTGTTATATCTTGATTTATAAAAGGAGCTAGGAGTCGGGTCAGTAACGATTATTTCAATTCGATCTATGCCGTTTCAAAATCTGTGGATCTTTACAGCAAGGAGTGAATGGGCACTGTTTTCACCGAGACCCTTCTGTCCATATTTTTACTGTAGCATTAATGTATCGGGATGAGTGTTTTCACTCAACGACTTGGTTAACCCGTCACGCGTCGAGCTTTTCGAAACGGAAGATGCCAGTAGTGCTCAGGGTAATTTACGTACCAAAATTTTTGATGACCTTCATGAGGATTTATCAAAATATCACATTGTGGTTATAATTATACCTTATAAATCATATACCATTATAAAGTATAGGAAATAACCTATACACTGAAAAATGTGTAATAGAGTTTTATAACTTACATAATATTTAATCCATTGGTTAAAATCTCCACTTTGTTTTTGTAAACTTTCGTCACTGTAAACAACACTTTGAAACACAAATTTGTGATAGTATTGACACTTATACACTTCTCTATTCTATAGATTAACTACTTGCCATTAATTTTCACAACAAAGTTCACAAGAAATAAGACAAATGACTACCCAAATTATAATTATTTACGCAGCGACACCGACCGCGAAATCGTAATGGCGGACTGACCGTTCCGATAGAAAAGTTTGGCCCTTTTTTCACCAACTTATTTACTAAAATTGCTAAAACCAATGCTTAAAACATATTCTACACTTCTTTCTTAGTAATTTCATCTATAATTATCGTAATATACACATCCCGTTTAACTGCTTGAGACAGTTTTACCTTTAGCACTCACGGAACAATTGCGTAACAACAACAGTAATGGCGGACACTGAGGCCAGGACGAAAAAAATATTATCTTGCAGAAATGTTGTTGCTTGTTGCCAATTGGTCAGTACTAGAAATATGTTCAGAAGTATTCTCTGATTGGTTGTGCAAATTTATACGCCCGGCCAACCACAGAAACTGAGTGAAGGTAGGCGCCAAAGACAACGACTTTTGTTACGGACAGACGTTTGTCCGCACATCGCTTCAAGGTCTTTTCGCTCACGGACGGGGTGTGTCCAGTAATCACTTGACGGGTTAAGTGATAAATTACAGCATTACATAAATTGTTAAGACTTGATTAATGTACGTACGCTGGTATGTAGACTGAGTTGCGTTTCTGTTAAAACTTACCTACAAATAGATGAAAAGAAAATAAACACCATCGAACTACGCTTTGATTTGGTAAGATATTCAGTCATAGCTAATCCGAACTATATGCTCTACTAGCATTATTATTCTTTGATAAGATTTAGTGCTTTTGTGTAAAAATATCACTATGATTTTTCGGCATCGGCTAGTTAGGCTTGATACTCGAACCAAAATATTGTTTATTAGAGTCCGGTTTCGTGACCACTAGTCACCTCAACTGATGGTTAAAAACCCAACGGTTGGATAATTACGACTGCGCGTGTTTTAAACAAAATTTAGGTACCCTAATCAATTGGCACAATGACTATTTGATGACCAAGATTAAATGACCATTGTTTAAGGTGTTTTTTGTTCAAAGTAATAATTAAACCAATGGAATCATACGACCGGCCCTCAGAGACATTACTGAACGACATTAATTACCGATGAACTAGTAGAATAAACACTTTAAATGTAAAAGACGGTAAAGAATTAGAACTCGCTGCCCGCGTCGGTGTTTTCCTCGTGTTAACAATGCGAATCTTTTCAAAGTTAGCGTGAATAGGCTTCTTCTGAGTGAGCTCGTTTCATCTTCGACTCCATCTAAGTCGTACTTGGCTTGGTCTGGATTGAAGAGCAAACCCATACTAAATAAATAAATAAAAGTCCTACTTTCAAGCTTGGGTGTCTTGTAAACATTCTGACCGTTAAACTTTTGCGGAAGTGCGCAAGAGTGGATACACTTTATCTGTAACCTTGTCAGAGTTACTAAGGTACAGTCACCAGCATAATACCATTAATAGTACTTAAAAAAATTATCTTGTGTCAGACGGAGATTTAAACCAAGAAACAAGTTGTTATGGTGTAAAGTATTTTAGACTTTTACTTTTTTGTGAATAAAAATCGAGAAATGAAAAATATAAGGTGCAGTCACTAGACTAATATAATTAATTACACTTGGAAAATTTTGCTTGTGTCAGTCGGAGATTTGAACCAACGCATCCTGCTTTATGCGGGTGCATGCCTATACATCTCGGCCACCGACACATTAAAAAAAACCAGATGTTGCAACAGAGTTTTAACGTTTATTACCTAATCTTATTGTGACACATGACACACATTCTCTTGTGACACAAGCACATTTTATTTGCATCGACCGGAACCCGATGCATCTTTCTTCATTTTTCATTGCGGGCGGATGTCATCTGCGGTAGATGCTGCGGTTGCATATCATGCGCTACTGTTTTTATTATTCATATTCTGTTCTTGTATGTGGATTGAGAAGATATTGATTTGTCAGTTTTTAGCGACAATTGCTGTGATTAATAGTGATTTTAATGTAGAGTAAAATACAAAAAATAAACTGTACTGTTGCCTGAAAAAGAATAGAATTATGAGCAATCTTATCAGTGCCTCTTGATTAGATTCTTGCAACTAACATTACTACTGTCTTTACTTAATACTATATAGCTTAAAAGTTTGTTTGTTCGAACGACCTAATCTCAGGAACTAGATACTGGACCGATTTGAAAAAAAAATTGTGTTAGATAGCTTATTTAATTTTGTCGAGAAAGGCTATAAGCTATTAAACATCACGCTGAGACCGCTAGTTAAGTATAACAGCTCACTTCTAAACGAAACAATCAATAATATATGGGTGTTTTCTATGTATAATATGTATGTATTTACAAAAAAAAATGTATTTAAGTATGTTCATAACCGTTGTCTGGTTACCATAGTACAAGCTTTGCTTAGTTTGGGACCAGATGGCGCTGTGTGAAATGTCCAAGGATATTTATTTATTTATTTATATGAAAGAAAAAAGAAAGAAAGAAAATGAATTTATTAATAAAATACCAAGAGAAATACATAAGAGAGAAAGGAATATTAAACAAAAACATAGTTGAGAATATTCTCTAGCACATATTGTCCAGTGATTTATTAATTTAGGACATCACAAACACACCCACACATTTGAACGAGTTCACAAAAAAAACATACACAATCACATGACAAATTAACATATTACAAAACAACAAAAAAAAAACAATCAAAAAACAAAAACAGACAAAAAAACAACCATGCAGTGCGTGCCACGGTATATGTTTTATACGTTTGTTAGATTTGTTTAAAAGCGCACCCAAAAACAAACCAGAAAATATACAAAATTCATCGTAAAAGTTCAATAGTATTTATACTCACCGGTCAGTTCGATTTATGTTCAATAAATCTAACATTCGGTCCATACTTGGAGAAGTCCAACAAATCATGCCACTTTAACTTTTAGCGTTATAGCATTTGACAGTGGCAGGTTTACGAGATGGTAAAGTTGAGCAGATTTAGTTGCGAGTTGAGGTACGTTTTTTTGTGTGAACGTATACCTTTCCAAGGGTAAGTAGCCCTAAACAAAGGGTATTGGGGCGTTTCGCACTACGAGGTTTTCGGACCGCGGGGAGAATTTTCCAAGTGTTGTTACACAATGGGTTTATTTGCACCGCAGTGGTCTATGATGGGTCTATTTAAAAGATACCTTGGGCGATTGCACGGCTAAATCACTGGTGGTGTGAATGACCACATTCTGAAAGAGCACTTGGCTGATTCGCACCTGATTCATCTGAAAACTGTGCGGTGAAAAACGCCCCAATGGGTAAATGATGATGATGATGTCCTCCCAGACGTATCCGTCGACGGCGACACCCTTAGCTAGTGTTAGTTTGGGCTCCTGCATGGGTGCGAGCGTGACTTGCATAATGGGTAAATGAAATCCTAAACACCCGAATTCTATGGCGGTTAAGGCTGTATGCTATGGTACTTAACTCAGTTAGTAGTTGGCGACGTTTTGGCCACCTTAAATTTAAACTGCTTGGATACGCTGGCGCCGTCGCTATGGCGTCTCGGTGAGGTACGGCCCTTAGTATATCAAGGACTGATAACTGGATGGTACGGATACTGGTATGGAACTAATATAACCAATTTTAAATGATATTTTTAACGAATATTTTTTCTCTCACTAAACTCATCCCATAAGGCTGATAATACTAGATTCTACTTTTTTTTCAATCAGTCTGTTATTTCCTGAAATTAGCAAGTTCTAACAATCAAACATACTCTTCAGCTATATAATATTTTGATATCATAAGTAAAGCTCTAAAACTTTATGTATATTTTAAGCAAGCTTTCTACATAGGCTTGACCAAATGGTCATCAACATAATTTCCAAATGCATCCAACTTCACCCGTCAGTCCATCACAATAAATGGCTAGCTGTAGTTAATAGTGATGTTACTGAATGAACAATTATCGATGTTTTGAAATTATTTGCTACAGGGAAAAAAGAAGAAACATCCATGACAGCATGTTGCAGTAAAAGCATTGAAAGATATGATAAGTAAGACGAAATGTTTTTATTTAAATAATCATCATAAAAGCGATTGAAAGGCTATTTTAGTTAATAAAAAAATGTGCGAGACAACACACCAAATGTCTGGTTTTGAGGAATTTTTTTCCTTGTGTTACAGACAACGATTATGACGCGAGCGTCTCCCATAAATACTTCACAAAATTGTAAATCCATGAGTTAGGTAGAAATGTTAGGTGTATGTTCCTCTATTCTTTAGCCATTCTAAATGAGAACCTATTAACCTTTATAAGCAATGTCGAATTTAAATTAAACCAACGAGCAATCTGTAAGGTATCCATTGTTGACAACCTTCCATAGTGTGTTTCTACAGAAATATGAATTTTATATTAAGTATTTCTTGTTTGCGTACAATAATAACATGTCATTTTAACTCAAGCTATCGATAAGCGCACATCACTAGTAATAAAGCTAATGAGTCCTGCGAGCATTATCGGCAGTAATAGCGCAGGATTAGCGGTCTCGTAATGGCCTGTGTGTTGTTATGTCCCTTGTTATACAGGGGACATTTTAAACCATGGCTATAGCATAATATGAAGTGAGACTTCATGTTTTTCTTCCCGCTTATCAAGGGACTTTGAAAAAGGCTTTAGTAAATAAAGATTCAATTGCATGATCACTAAATTGTAAAGATATTTGTAACGTTTCCCTATATTAACAACCTAAATCTTTGTGCTGCGATTTAAAGTATTATATTGAAGTCACCACCAAATAAAGCGCCGTTGGTAACATAGATTTCCCAAATTCAGACATTATTGTGTCATAAAAATTATCATACAATTGCTAGACTGACCTTGTTTTGAATAATTCAAACGATTCTCAGAAAAGTCCCTCATCAAACCCAGCAAAGTATGTAACAAACAGCTAACTTCTATTACCTTCGCCGAACAATTTCAAGCAAGAATAATCCAAGAATTGGAACTCAAAGAAATGCCTAAAATCCAAGTTTTGTGCAGGAATTGTAAAATTCAATTCCGACGTACAGTGGTACAGGCAAATCTTGAGTTGTTTCAATTTGCCGAAAGGAAAGTTAGTGGGTACGCTTTCAATGAGGATTTTAAAGTTGTACCGCCATTTTTGTGTTGACAGAGCCGTATTTGGGAATTGGGGCCCTGCTTGATAGAGACTTTCAGGCAGGTAAAATTACACGTTTCAAGATTTTGGAAATAAAAAATTAAATCTTAGTAATCATTACTATTCAAAATAGACCTATGTCTAAAGTCATGTTATTATTTTAAGCAATAATAATTGAAATATTTAAAGTTACGTATCTGGTCACATGTTTATGAGGTTTAAGTGATGTAACTTATATCGGTACAAACTTCAAGTTAGAGAAGATAGTGTGGTGGTTTTCATCTTGCTTTCGACACCGCAGTTTAAGAACCGGAGGTTTCTACCTCCTAATATCCAGTCAAAAGCCTTTCCTGAGATACTACATCTTTAGCCTTCTTACCAACGTGACCTACCTTACACCGAATATAAAAAATTGGCCCCGCTCTCCTCACTCGATACGTCCCTGTTTATTATGTGTTTGAGTTTAATATAGCTGAGTGGATCGGAAAATGGTTTTATTGTTTCGTATCGAATAAGGTTGTTTATTGGAAATGTAAAGAAAACAGGTAGAGTTCGACTTTTCAGCAACATTAAGTTATGATAGATGTAGTGTATGTGTAAAAGAGAAGGAAGTATTCTGTCGTCTCCTGCGCACACTGGTTCCCCGACGAGGCCGGGGCGGGGTGGCGGTGGGGATACTTTACTCGCCACCACGGTGAAGGACGGACGTGTTAGTCAGTGTGACGTAAGGAGCCGATACCCGGGATGCCGGGATACTACATTTTGGCAACGAGGATGTAAGTACTGTGAATCATTTATAAAAAAAAGGGAGAAAACAATATGTATTTGATATAAGTCTCATAATGCATTTAGTACAATAATTGAAGTTACATCGGACTAAATAAATTCGCGAACAGTTTATTAGTATCCTATATTACAATGTTGAAGGAAAATATAAGAAATATTTTGTAAATAGCTTTGTTTGTGTTGTTTACACGATTTTAAGTAATCGTATCGCGGGCACAGCTGGTGGGAAGGTACGTGATGTATTGTATTTATTACCTATAAAGGTATTTGCTATTTATGCATTTCAATGGTTGTTTAAACATAAAGTTTTTAAACGTAACATTATGATGACGAACGAGAAAATGTGGTATTTAGGAAATAATTAAGTTTAAGCATTAATAATTGATAATATTGGTACGGTCATGTAATGAGGAGGGAAGAAAGTCATGTAACTATCATCATCATCATCATCATCGTCATCATGACGATGATGATGATGATGATGATCGTCATCATGACGATGATGATGACGATGATGATGATGATGATGATGATTATGATGATGATCGTCATCATGACGATGATGATGACGATGATGATGATGATGACAACGATGATGAAGATGTTGACGTTGACGTTGATGATGATGAACGTCATCATGACGATGATGATGACGATGATGACGATGATGACGATGATGATGATGATGACAATGATAATGATGATGATCGTCATCATGACGATGATGATGACGATGACAATGATGATGAAGATGACGGTGAAGATCATGATGATGATAATGATGACGATGACTATGACGATGAAGACGATGACACTGTCAAAGACGATGACGATGATGTTGATGAAGATAATGATGATATTGATGATGATGAAGATGACAATGATAATAATGATGATGAATGATGAAAATGAAGACGATAATGAAATGACGAAAGTTGATAATGGTGAAAATGGATAACATGGAAATGGTCATTGAATGAATGGTGTGGTTGGGTTACGAGCGAACAACTTTTGTTAATATCTTCTGTTAGACAAATTTGAATGCAATGGTGAAGTTGGTTCGGTATTACTTACGTGGGAAAAAAGAAGTGAAATTTTACCTAAAAGCAGCGGCGAACCTAAAACAAAGCAGTCAAAAACGGGCAAGTTTATGGCATTGTGGTAGACTTGAACTTTAAGATGGTCAAATAGATGTATTCAAAATAGCCATACAAATTGGATGAATACTTGCCCCTAGCAAAGCAAGACATTTAAAAGACACGTATTAAGAGGTATAAAACGAGGCAAAAATAAGAAATTTGAAAAATTGGAAGACTTCGGCAGCAAGCTTCTTAATGCAAATTCATGGACTCAAAATATCTACTCACGGAGAAATACAATTCTGAAGAGCTACGACGTAAAATTTTGAGGTCAGGAGACGACATGACTTTTAATAAAATCATTATGGATGCTAACACTTTGGAAATTGTGAACAGACAATAAAAAAAAAATGCAATTAAGGAAATATACAAGTTATTACTTGGTAAAGCTAGAACTTGGTAAAGGAAAAGAGAAAACTAATAGAAACAATTGAGAGTAGAAGAGGGAAAATGCTGGGACACTTGATAAGACACGACAGTTTGATCAGAACGATAATAGAGGGAAGAATAGAAGGAAAAAGGAAGTGAGGAAGACCAAGAATAAGCTATATGCATCAAATAAAGCAAAAGTTGAATGTTGCGTCGTATCAAGAGGTTAAGAGAATGGCGGAAGAGCGTAAAGAATGGAAAAAACTCCACCGACAAGAGTTTGGCTCTTAAATTAGATGATGATGACAAGTTATTTAAAAAAAAAAACCCTGTTAAAGGAAAGGTGTCTAAAATGTGAGAAAATATTTCACTTTAAAGCAGAGATTTGAAGAGGAAGACAAATGCCAATTAGTTTATAAATCAGAATTACCAATAAAAAGGTGTGTAAATGGTAAAATACAATCGAATAAGGAACAGAGAAACATTGAAGAACAAACAAGTACTAACAGATCAGAGGAAGAAAATTTACAATATGTTTAATGTTGGGGACGATGATATGGTGAAATGTACAGTAGGAGGTATAAAAGAAAAAAAAGATGATCGATTCCGGGTGTGAACTTGATTACAGACAACATGGTGAAAATACAAAGCTAATAGAACACAGGTTTTTATCAAACAAAGAAATCAGATAGGACCTTTCTGACATATGAGAGCACTATCCATTTACGGGTTTCGATTTCTCGTCGGTCACAGAGTCACGGTTACTATTTGCAAGTGCAAATTTATACTATCCATTTGATAAAACAAGGATTCTTCGGTGCTAAAATTCAGTTTTCTTATATTTTAAGGATAAAATTTGGATTTGGATTTGGAGGTTCCCAAAATAGGTTTAACAAACTAGGAAACATTTTCGATGTTTAAGGGCATATAAAACTATAACTTGGATGGACTATGGAAAAAAGATAGAAGCGATAGAAGGTAGAGGAGAGAAAATGTTAGGGCACCCGATTCGACACAATCATTTGATTAAAATCTTAATAGAGGGAAGAATAGAAAATTTGAAGGAAGCGAGGAAGAACAAGAATAAGCTATATGGAGCAAATAAAGCTACTTTTAACGTCGTATCGTATCAGAAAGTCAAGAAAATGGTAGAAAATCGGAAAATAGGGATAAAGACCAAGCTCTTGAATTCGATGATGATGATAATACAAACATATTGATAAAGTCAAGCCTGTATCAAGGAAAAAGTCAACGCAAATAAATATGAGAACTTTTAGAGTGATAGGACATATTTGAAAAGTAGAGGGCCCTAGAATATATCATTCCAATTGATGAGAATGATGTTTGCATTTGCGTGCTACAAAACGTGAAAATTACCACTTGCCTACAATGGACCAACTATATTTATTCATACCTCGTTTGAGCTATTATAATTTATAATCTACATTAAAACCTCCGGTTCCTTAGAAGTGGTATAAAAAAAAAAGGATGTTAACTGTAACCTTTCAGTAAAATGTAATATGTGTATGTTTATTTACACAAAAAAGTAAAATAAGGTTATGCTTGCTATTTCACGGTTTGGACTTTAGAAGGTCGTTAGTTCTCTTATGAGGTAATGTTCAAAAAGAAAAAATAACAAGAAACATAAGTAGTAGACTAACCGATTTATAAATTGGTGGTTTCAAAAATACTAATGACGAATGGTATTGAAAAGAAGTTAATTATTGACAAATCATAATGTATGAACTTGCTTTGACCACCAAAAACATGGTTAATTATTGAAACGAGGCATTGACAATTATAGTGACTTATGTTTCTTGCATAGTTTCTTTCCAGCACTGGCCCACAGTTGCCCGAGGCGAGGTAGGGTCTGTAGTGAGTGTATATGAAGAGATAAATATTTTTATTGATTTAATTATATTACTGAATATTTAGGACGTTGAAGTATTTAGTAAAATAGACATATGGGATGCTTTTCATCAGCTTGAACTTAACTCAGACCCGGACTAAAGGCACATGATAACATTCATTTTCGCAAAAGGTTTACAATATAAAAAAAAAGTTAAGTATATCTTAGCAAGTACCCCTAACGATAATATCGGAATTGATTATCTTCATGAGATTAATACGTTATGCAGGAAAGTGGATACCAAATGAGGCCACAAAGACCGACCTTTGAAGAAACGGCTCTCGTTGATGTATTGCATTCAGAATATTATGCTATGATGTGAAATCGTATACCAGAAACGTAAGAATAATATTGATTTGGCATGTATCATAAGGATTACAAGTATGTGCAGGGTATTTGTCAGTAACTCACAGAGTTACATTAAGAACGGGGACATTGGAGTATGGAATGATGAAACTACACATAGTCAGAATTTAAGTAGAAACGTTTTGCACCTGAATAGAGGTAAAGGAAACTGGCAAAAAAAAAAATAGAAGGGAGGATGGAAGAAGGATAAAAAAAAATATATTAACATGTCAATATCAATATGTATAATTATGTATAGTAAATATTGATGATTTCTTAAATGATTTAATCGAGATAAAAAATAAATAGTTTTATTTAAATTAAAACAAGGGAGGGATGTAGTGTATGTGTAAAAGAGAAGGAAGTATTCTGTCGTCTCCTGCGCACACTGGTTCCCCGACGAGGCCGGGGCGGGGTGGCGGTGGGGATACTTTACTCGCCACCACGGTGAAGGACGGACGTGTTAGTCAGTGTGACGTAAGGAGCCGATACCCGGGATGCCGGGATACTACAATAGTGATTGATAAAATTATGTTTAAAATGTTTGTTTCTTAAACTCTGTTATTTAAGTGACTCTTGAAAACCCAGCTCTCAAACACAACCAAAATACAAACTGAACTCTCCGTAAAATAAGACTGTAAAACTTGGCCCTTAAACTACCGTGCTTGATAGGTCCGTTTGTGCGTTTGATGTGATTTCATTTCGTTGCCGCAGAATTGTGCCCGGATTGTTTCGAAGAATGGACGGTCCTTTGAACCGTTGCCATCTTAAAACAGCCACTTCATTGAGTATTTGTATTTTTAAAAAATCATGTTTAGAATTTCATCATACTCGTAATTTGTCTGACACATTTGCTTTTTACAAGTGCAATTTATATTTCAATCATGTTTAGTTATTTAGCAAACCTATTAGTTACGTAGGTACTAACATTTGTTTTTTTTTAGTACTACATAATATCACTTTAGATTATGAAAATTTAGAAAAATAACGTTAATATAAACATAAATAAACGGTTTAGATGTTTCATTTTATGTTTTAACTCGTCAAGTATGTGTGAACGAGACACAATAGAAATTCCATTGTTATGCGACTCTCGAGAGTCGTTTGATCCCTGACTGATTAATAGCAACGTTGACCAAAAGTAAAATGCTGATGGGACACGCAAATATCAATGCTGCATTTCAGATTAACACTTAGGGCTGATTTTTCAAAAGCCGGATAAAAAAATATTTATCAAACTTTTGTTCGAGTTCTACAATGGCTAATTTGAAAACGTCGCCTAATTTTCAGCAATCATACGTGACTGTATTTTTTTTTTAATTTGTCGCTTATCTTATCGGTCTGACAAGTTTTATATGACAATTGAAAAATCGGCCTTTAATTGCTTATTATATATATATATAGCAATTTTAGTACAAGTTTTTTGAATTCTTAGGGTATGTGGACATAAAACTATCTCCGAATTGTAGTGGCTACTATTTCAGTACTATAAAACTGGCTGATGATGGTAGGCTATAAACAGAGGTCACGCTTCAAAGGCGGTAATCAATACCGAGGCTTAGAGACCTTTGTTACAGGCTCTATTTGCACTTAATCGTTTGATTCATATTTAGTTACTTAGACCACGTCATTTAAGCTAAGCAACTTTTGTTTAATTGAATATTCTAAATTGATGGTCCTTAGTTTCAAAGAAAGATTAAACAAAATGAAGGTTTAGAATAACAAACAGATAATGAGTAGTTTGCTTGGCTTGGCATTTGACATATCATCTATTGTGTCTGCGCGCTCTAGGCTAATAAAAACGGCCAAGTGCGAGTCGGACTCGCGCACTGAGGGTTCCGTGCCAACTATTAGGGGTTCACTTACTTCCTAGTCAAAATACCACAATATTATTCACATCAAAGGTAAATTTCTTTTTAAAGTGTTTCTATGAAGGACAAAAACATATTTGCGGTTGATTAAAATGTGCTATACTATCCCAAAAACTGCTAATTCGATCTCGTTAAAATTAATTATCGATGAAAATATTCAATAAGAACAACATCATATATTTTTTTCAAAATGTTCACACTCTAAGCTTAAAAGTTGAAGGGGGCGCCTATTTTACCACTTAAGAAGAGTCTATCTTTCAAATGTTTCACTTTTTGAAAAAAAGTATTGGAGGAACAATTTTATTTTACTTCAGTATCTCATACATAATACTATAAAAAAAATCACGCATAGGTTTGAGTAAAAATTAAGTACTCAACTCAGTCAAGCTTACTATTTCATCTTATTTTTATCTTTCTAAACACAAAATAAATATGTCTTCTAGTTACTAATTGACATTAATTTAACCTCACAAATTCTTACCAAACTTTAATTTAATAAATAAAATCCCCGAAGTGTCCACCTAAGTGTCATCAGCCATTGCCAATTAGGCTGGCATTATTTTTTTTTAAAATACCCTCAAGTATACAACCCTTAAATACCTATCTAGGTCCAAAGAGCCCTCGCCATTCAACGCTCGAGGCAAGGGCCACTCTCGCCCCCTCTATTATACTACGAGAGGATTTTACAATTTCAAGAAATAAGAAAAACAAGAAAAATGCCAGCGCATTTTTTTCGCATATTGTTCGGACTAATTGAGGTTTTAGTTAGGCTTAGGGTTGATTATGTGCGTTAGGTAAATGAGACAGGCATCTTGTATTTACTTCCAAATATTTAAACAGAAAAAAGGTTTCTCACACCTTTTTACCGGTAGTAGTATTATTTTAGAGTTTGGTGCCGCTTTGTGTTTTTAAAGAAGCAACTTATTCAATAGCAACTAGCGGTCCCAGCAAACTTCGTTTCGCCCCCAGCCCTGTCCCGCCCCGGCCCCGTTTTATGGATAATTATTATCTTCCTTGACTCTACGTTTTAGTTAGATAACGTTTGTATGGAAAAAAGGAAAGGGCTGTTTTTAGGGTGTTTCCGGAAATTATTCGATTTTTTCTCGCCGTGAAAACCATCCTTGAACTTTAACAAACATTTAAAAAAAAGAATTAGCCAAATTGGTCCAGGCGTTGTTGAGTTATGCGCTTACCAACACACTCTGCGATTATTTTTTTAAGTCATTGATGAGCAAAAATAAACCATTAAAATTGTAGCAATGATTTATTTAGGTTATTTATTTATTTAAGTATAAGAAAAATAGTATTAGGATAATCAGGTCACAGAGTTTAAATCTGTACGAATATTATAAACACTAATAACAGCGCTCTAAATCTGATTGTGATTTACCAGTTTGAAAGGTTCCTCAAACTGTATATAATTAGATTTTCTATTTATTTTAATCTTCTTAATAGTGAACTATGTGCAAAATAAAAACTGTTACAAATTCTCCACAGTTGCAACACTATAGGCATGATATAGGAGCTAAATGTTATTTCCCCATTAAAACTGGTTTCATGGAACTTACTACATTAACTTGACTTTTGATTACGTTCTTGGAAAGAACATTTCAGTTCTCAAGAAAGAAAAAGTTCTAGATATTAATTTAGTTTCTACTTCAGTGCCCTCTAGTGTTGTGCGAAGTAATTATTTATCGAACATAAAATCAAAAGATTAACTGATCATGGTATGATCTAATCCGTGATCATGGTGCTTGCAACAGTGCTGAACTATCGGAAGCTCATAAATAAAAAGGTACATGGTAGCAATCACGTATCTACCTTATTCTAATGTTTACTTTTATAGTTTTGTGAAAAAATATCATCATGTTTTCTAATGTCTGGGTGGTAAAGGCATTTTTTTTTGTATAGCAATGGACGAAGGGTTTGAGTCCCTTTCTTAGACAAATAGTTTTGTTGAAATGCAGGTATTTTTAGTTTGATGTATCTCAAATGTCGACAGTTTGTGTTATCGATGTCAGCACAACACTAGATGCAACTAGTACGCAGTAAAACTTATTATTTAAAGTTGAGAGCACCGGGATCATGAAAATGTAAATTTGTTTAGAAGTTAAGACACTGCAGTAGTGATTTTTAAATAGTTTTAAACATTACTCTGCCTTTTCACTTGCTCTACATAGTGTAGGAATAACTTCTTGTATTTTATGTAAAATATTTGCTCTTTGAAGTTTGCACCTGCAACACTGGTACTTTGTGTAATAATATATTGTACTCTTAAATGAATAGCCAGCATAATAATATGAAATATACTTATTTCAGTAAGGTGTTCTAAAAAATATGTTTTAAAAAAATTGGAAAAATAAATTCTGTTGTATTTTGTAAAATACTGCTTTTTTCGTTTCCGACACTGATATACGTATTTCTTGAAAAAAAAAAGTTGGGAACCCTTTATAAGAGATATGTACCGGCGCAAGCAACGCAACGGACACGTCACGCAACGCCAATGTGGCATCGCTTATTTTATAGTAGATAATCCTAATATCAAATGTAAAATAAATGGCCGATCACACAAACAGACTAAACCAAAAAAAAGTCCCAAAACCGCAGTAGGTCCACCATCCACCATCTCCACTATTTCGAACTCAAACTTTCGGATCATTAAAACAACCCTCCACTGCTCGGTAATTAAAAATTACACCAATCTGAATCACGGGTAAAAATGAACCGGCCTAAAACTTGGCTATTCAGGTTGTCTGGATAGGCTCTTAACCCTTCTATGCACAGGGCTGCCGTCAGGTGAGTGGTTGAAGTGGTGGAATTGTGTTTTGGAGACTGGTGGCAATTTGCATTATATTTAGAGGCTAGGGTGTCAAATTTTGCAAAGTTTCATGTTAGTTTAGTTTCCTAAAATGATGCTAGAAATAGGAACGCGAATATATTTTAAATATTTCTGAAGAAAAAATAAATAAATAAAACTTTATTTAACTTCTTATATTTTTATCTCATAAGTGTCAGTAAGCAAAACGAAAATGAGGGATAAAAATGCTTAAGTTTCAGATAATAACTTAAGGACAATAAAAGGTTGTGATTTTCATTCATTTGTAATCATGCCTGTCCAAAACACCCAAAACTATTATTTTTATTTTATTTTAAATCATAGCACACAAAACAGATAATAATTAACAAGCATGAATACTGAATATACATTGTTAAGATATATATTATATAAAATGACCGTATATATTATATACACGGATATTACCGTGAATTATTGAAAATATCCGTTTGAAATAATAGATCGCAAAATGAAATAGAACATTCAAACTTTTTACCCAATTTTTTTACCCTTTGAGATAACCCTACCAAGTCTATTTACGACTACGGGTGTAAGAGACCCGATTATTCGCAGACTGCCCCCATTTTAGTGTTATGTCGCCTGCATAAAGATTTCAGATTATTTATCGACAATTGAGGCGTATCGTTAAAAAATATCGTCCATTCCCAAAGCAGAAAATTGCTTTAAATATTTTAAAGCACCGGTGGTGCGGTGTATTGCATAGGTTTCTTTAGCTGTTTTTTTGAAATATAACTTCTGTTTGAATTTTATGAACTGAGTTTTGTTACTTTTGGTGTGGCTGTAGTATCGTTTTCAGTTGTTTTAATTCTGTATTGTATGCTGATATATTGTTATTAGGCCTAAAAACAATATATCAGCCTTTGGCCGTTTGGCCGTTAATTAAATATATGTATTTAACTTAATATTACCCTACAAACAGGGCTTTGTGAATACAAGTCTAATACTGAATATTACTAAATAAAATGTAAATACAAACTATTAAAATAGAAATTGTGTTCATAACAATCTAAAACAACAGTGCTTTTCGCAAAATACATTTTTGCTAGAAATATAACTATTCAATAAACAAAAACAGATCAGCAACGTTCAAGAGGCAACTGAAAGCCTTATTTGTAGAGTAACTTCTTCAGATAGAAAAAGTCCGAGATTAACAATGAATAATTCCAATCTCTTAACTCTCCCTTACCAGCCGGATCGACAATACAACTAGTGCATTCAAAACGCAGTCCTCGTGCATTCTAAGCCTTAAAAACTGGTCATGTGCGAGTTGAATTCACGCACCTAGGGTTCCTTACAAAGTTATTTATGAAGAGTTTAATTCTGACGGAGACAGGGTCGAAGATTTTGTGAGCTTACACAGAGCGTTACACTGTAACTTCGAAGATGTTTAGCTTGTAATCATCAAACCAGCACCGATGTGTTTATTAACATTATTTTGTCATTCTTTTTATAACGCGACCGCCAGCGGCCTTTCGATCCCTGAGCGTTTAAGAAACACTGACTAGTGAGTTTTACTTTTTGTGTGCATTATGTTTAAGTTTTTTGTTTTAGACAAAGTGACATGATTCTGGTGCAACCAGGAGCAATTAGTTTTGACTCCTTTGTAAAAACGCAATATGTTCTTTATTAATTGCTTTGCCTATCTTTTTATCGCATAAATAAACAATATTAATTGCTTAATCTGAATAAAACTGTAGACACGAATATTTGTTATACAATATTAAATTTGATACGTAAACTAAACTATTCTGAGAAAAACCTTCCTTCACAGAAATATCGTCAGTAAAATGAAATCATTATTCTATCCCAAATTACCAATACACCCAAATATCTCAATTACAAAGAATCTAGAAAGCCTTCCTACTTCAGTAAGGATCTCTAAAAATAGCTTATGCCGAGTCCATTATGTTCTCAACGGTCGCATGCAGCCTGAATGCAGTGTCTGAATGACCCCCGCCTGAAAGGGTTAACTTGTGTATGATTGACGAACAAAAATTGTTGGTAAAGATTTACCATTCAGCTCAAGATGTCTTATATTTTTTTTGTTTTGAAGTACGCAATATAATCTTAAATATAGTTTCTACGAGTATAAAATCTTAACTAAAAGCTTCACACAATAGGAATGTAGGTACTTATGCTTTTTAAGTAAGCTAAATCAATCATTTTACTTCGCAAAAGTCACAACTTTGTAAGAAAGAAATGTATGGCTTTTAAATTAGAGATGAAACAACAAAAGCGATTTTAATCAGGCAATACAATTATCATTACCAAAAATCGTAAAATTTAGTGACTAGACAAATGGACCGGACCACCTATCCGTATGGGATATTATTGCATTCAGTATGTATAACTAAATAAAAAATAGTAAGGTTATTGTATAACTCAGTAATATACCATAAATTTACGCTAGTCACCATTGAACTACTATTACTAGCGTGTATGGAACTGACACCACGAACAAATCTAGTGCCACTTGAATTGACGCCACTTTTCATCAGCTCATTCAAACGGTTTCATGTATACTAATATTATAAAGCTGAAGAGTTTGTTTGTTTGTTTGTTTGTTTGAACGCGCTAATCTCCGAAACTACTGGTTCGAATTGAATAATTCTTTTTGAGTTGGATAGTCCAGTTATCGAGGAAGGCTATAGGCTATATAACATCACGCTTCGACCAATAGGAGCAAAGATATAGTGGTAAATGTGTAAAAAACGGAAGAAAGAAGTCACACCACGCGGACGAAGTCGCCGGCAAAAGCTAGTCAAAGAATAAGTCAAAATCTTGTCGTCGTATTTGCGACACATTATTTGCTTGGCATGGCTTCTCTATTCGTAGTAATAACAACGCATGTATTTTATTTAACTGTTTTACTCAAATAAAATTAGTATTTGTTGGTTAGACACACGAAGGGGCATATGAACTCCCTGGTAGTTACTACAAATATTGGACTGCCCCCTGGGCACAGACTTTGATTTCGCGCTCAGTTTAATCTCATCATAGTTGGTGTTGTGATTAAGGTGGATAAAATTGATCACAAAATTTTAATTATTTTACGCACACAAATCTACCTACGTTCACCTTCCATACTTTTTGACCACCACACGTTTATTATAAATGCGAGTGATGTGAGGATATATGGTTGATACTCCTTCATGCAAAAACTACTGAATGGATTTTGATGGAAGTTTTCAGTAATGTTACTCAGTGCAGTGCAAAAATAACACATAGTGCTATTTTTGAAATCCGATATATAAGCAGGCGAATAGTTTGAGAGATCTAAATACGAGTTATTACGTTCTGATCCCCCAAATCTGATCCCCTGCAGGTTTAACTGCAGATTATATATTATTTTATTATTTGAACAAAATATAATTTTTTACAATTTAACAAAATCTTCACATTTTTATTTAAAGTCTTAAGATAACTGATGTTTGAAATGACTAAAACTTTATTAATTCACTTGGCTTACTAAATTAAGTTACAAAAAAAAGTAACTACGTGACCGTTTTAAATAAACTAAAATGTAGATCGAATAAATCAACAAACCACCAATTTTACTTTTTTTGTATCTGAATCGGAAAGCGGTTGTAACAAAATGCACCTACCTACCAAGTTTTAGCCGTGTAATGCTAATATTTGAATAAAGTGTCTGTGACAGACAGACAGACAGAGAGACAGACAGACAGACAGACAGACAGACAGAGAGACAGACAGACAGACAGACAGACTTGACGAAACTAAAAGGGTTCCTTTTTTTGCCATTCGGCTACGAAACCCTAATAATCGTAAACGGCGAGTGCACGACTAAAGACCCGTTAGATCTAGTAGTTAATATTACTTGTAAAAATATCTAACTTATGTTAAATCGATACTTTTCAAACTTATTAAAGTTGTTATTAATTACCTAATTTTCTTTTCTTTAATAATAATAATAATAAAATTATTTATTTCAAGTGCTTAGTCTTTATCTTTTCGTATTAAAGTTTAGATATGTTAATTCGATAGTTTAGTGTAAACCTCAGTGGTTTTTCAAGACTATCATAAATTAAAGTATGTAACTTTTTGGATTTGGTAAATACTTACATTAAAAAAGCGACTGATCTCTCCGGGCTGTTATTAACAATCCATCTTCTATTCTGAAAGATCCAAAGAATTCACTATGTATAGTAAGTGATTGATGAGGAGAAACAAAGAAATATCTTATAATTCTTTAGAAGGGGTTTTACTTAAAAGAAAGTTGTTGACTTTAAGCTTTTATCCATTAAGCAATATTGTAAGAATTTTGCTAATGGTGTATTATTATTGCATGACAGAAAAATTGCCAAAGAAAATACTCACATTAATCTCAAGGATAAATGCTAAGAGCTACGAATTTGTTAAAATATGCCCTTTTACTTCTAATCGGTCTTTTCTATTCATAGATTTATTGGTCTGGCTCATAAAATACTGCGAAATATTCAATATAAGGGTTTCAACTTACAATAATGTATGTGACAAGTAAAAATAAAACTGTCATAAATGTGATCTAATTTCAAGTAAAATCCATAAGTATGCCGTGGGGACCTTCTGCTAAATTGCTGTTTACAAAAATTTCGCCAAAACAAAATTCTGTTACGGCCAATAATAAAGCTGGCTGGTTCCTAGCTCAAAGGTTTAGCATAGCTATCCAACGCGGCAACGCAGCCAGTATTATAGCCTCCTTGCCACAAGGAAATAGTTTCGTTTTTGAATAGGTAGCCTTTTATTCTTTTTATGTACGTGAGTGCCCTTCGTTTTTATGTTGCATTTTTAGGGTTCCGTAGCTGAATGGCAAAAAATGGAACCCTTATAGTTTCGTCAAGTCTGTCTGTCTGTCTGTCTGTCTGTCTGTCTGTCCGTCCGTATGTCACAGGCACTTTATTCTGAAACTATAAGCATCACATAGCTGAAACTTGGTAGGTAGGTGTATTTTGTTCACCGCTTTCCGATTCAGATACAAAAAGTAAGAAAAAATAATATTTAAGGGGGGGCTCCCATACATGAAACTAAAACCTAAAAATTTATTTTTACTCAAACCTATGCGTGTGGGGTGTCTATGGATAGGTCTTTTAAAATGATGTTGAGGTTTCTAAAACCATTTTTTCTAAAAGTGTAAGGTTTGAGATATAGACGCTTCCAAAGTGGTAAAATGGGCGTCCCCCCCCATCTAACTTTTGAACTAAGAAAGTGAAAATTTTGGAAAAAATATATGATGTAGATCTCAACAAAAACTTGCAACGAAAATTGGTTTGAAGGAGATCGGACCAGTAGTTTTTGAGATATTGCACATTTTTATCAACCGCAAATATAACTTTGTCTTTCATACAAACACTATGAAAAACAAAGTTATTTTTGCTGTCGCAATATATTGTGATGTTTTCGTTAAGTGAAAGTAAGTGGACCCTGAATTCAGTTAAGGGTGGCACGGAACCCTCAGTGCGCGGGTCCGACACGCACTTAACCGGTTTTATTTTAACCTTTTTCTTGTTTGTTATTAATAAATCCCAGTATAAATCATTATTCTGACTTATAATAACTCAGCTCAAAGAATGCTTTATTGACGTTTTATAACTTCACAGAAAATGTGCAGTCCGAAATTTTGAAATTCTTTCCATGCATTTTGTGTCAAAAATAAATAAAAACGTTAAAATTGCATTCTTGGAGCGGCTAAACTTTGATACTCGTAATATTATCTTTAAGTACGTACTTATTATTCCAACTGCTATCTGGGTGTAATGCTTTACTTTTTCTGAGAAGTGCCTCTTATGCAATATTGCACGGCAATGCATGAACTATTCGCATAATTTTGTGTTGTCAGTGTCGATATATTTTTTATTGATTTTATGGAAATACTACTAAGCTCATTCAGTTCGATTGTGTCGATGACGTTATTCTTTTGATGTCTAAAATCGAATTGAAAATACTTATAACGTGAACTTGTTTTTTTTTTATGATTTTGAGATTTCTTTTCAGACAGCACAACTAAGTACCGCTCTTTTAAGCCACACTTACGTTCCACACAAAGAAAAAAAGGAAAACACTCTCTCAATATTATAATTTGTCATCATGTAAAAAAATATAATCACTTTAATTTAGTCGCTGAGAGAATGCTATTTTAACGTTTATATTTTTAACAGAAAATATAACCTATTCGGAAAGAATGTCAAACTTCCAGTCTTTCAAATATCCTTTACATTTTTAATCAAAATTGAAATGTCAAAATAGCAATCTGAGTGGCTAAACTATAAACAATTTCACGATATAAAAACACGAGTAGTACATCCCTGATACAGTGTAATAGTGAAGGCCTTAATAAATAATTTTCACCCTACACATTTCTGCGTATCTGTAGCTCTTCAAGGTAAGTGGAACCTCTAAAGCGTAGTCAGTTTTTTTTTCTAGGTATCCCTGTAGGTTTAATTAAATGCTTACGCAATTTCATATTTCATGATGCGCTTTTATGATACTGAAAATTTTGAGTAATGAAATTCAAATAAGAATTTTGCTGTTACAAATGATTATTATTATTATTTATTTTTTATGTAAGAATTTTGTTGTACGAGTAACAGTGTACAAAAGGTGGACTTAATGCTAAATGCATTCTCTCCCAGTCATTTCTTTAAAAGTCACGCAGAAAGAATGTCGAAAGTGGGTGCCGGAGCATAATGCAGTAAAAATTTGGGACAACGCAACAAAGTTATCGTAATTTATTGTATTATATATACAAAAATAAACAAAAGTACAATAAATATACATGTACATGTATACTTTTAGTACAAATAATGGTCTTGAAAAAGTCAATGTGATTAATAATTTGTTATGTAATTATTGAATTTGTGATACTAAAACGATAATTACTTATTCGCTTATTCAATAAACCACAGTATATAGAAAGCTGTGAAATAATGCTTTTATGCGTAAAATTTCAGGCTTTATGCAACGAATTGTGAAACACATGAAATACATTAATCGTCCATGTATATTTGTTAGAGTCACCCGTATTCATGCAGGCAAAACTCATGTTTTAATTCAAATGCAAATTCGGAACACGAGTTTGGGCCAGCACATTCGTTCGCTGTATGGCTAAACGCAATAAGTATTTTTTTTTCAAAATTCGCGATATAAAAATATACAAATAAATATTTTTGTATTTTTTTAAATTAAATAACAGAAAAAAAAAATACATTTAAATAACCCTTAACCTAAAGAATAAATAAAATAAAAAACTTATACCTACTATAAATAAAAAATAATACAAAAAATATTTATTTTCAGAACATTTATAGGCAGGTCTTTCAGCATATATTTTTTTGTTTTAATCATAGTTGTTGAGGTTTTAGAAAACGATTTATAATTGTTGCGTTTATGGTTACTATTAGACATGATGGCCCTCAACGCGTTTATGGTTTCATTTAAAACTTGTTCCTTATCAACTTACTAATTGTATTGTTTGATATTTCTCAAAAATTGAATTTATACACTTATTGGCTTATTCTTCATGACATTCACACTGTGCTACTGCCGCTGTACAACTTTTTTTTGTGAATCTGATGTCAGCGTTTTGATGTCAAATTTTTTAGTTAGTGTTAGGAAAATTCATGTTTCTAACAATTATAATTTTTTTTCAGGTATGTGACGTGACTTTCTGAATAAAGATAAGGTTAAGGAGATATTGGTAAGTAAAATGCTAGAACTAATAAGGGATATTAATTATTTTTGTATTTGTGCAGCAACATTATTTTAATTTTGTCTTTACGACAAAACTATTCACTGCTTCAAAAGTAAACAAAGTGCAATTTGTTGCTATCTTACAATAAAACATTGCAGTGACATTCCAAATCGTTTTCGTCAGCATTCGACGACAAACAATGGCGCATTAAAATTTCTCTGACCCGATAGTGGCAATAAAACAATTCGAAAATGATTGCTACATAAAACTGTCATTTCCCTTACACCTGAAATTAAAAGCAATATATCAGAAAACGGCATGCATTGAATAACGCTCACATTAAAACAGACTCACAGATATCTATATGGATCCGATTCGATCCAACGTATCTCTCTCGAGACACAAAGCATTGCAACATGAATGGCTTATCAAAAATTAAACCTGTTTTATTGACAATACAATAGATACATCTTAATTCCGCCCATCTATCTTTCTGTTCGTCACCCTCAAATGTATAGTTGTATATTAGATGACGACCTCCGTGATGTAGAGGCTAAGCATGCTGGGTTTCAAGGCGACGCGACCCTGCTTCATGGTCCCGGGTTCGATTCTCGGACGGATCAATGTAGGAATCATAGTTTTCTATAGTGTCTCAAGTCTGGGTGTTGTGGTACATTGTGTGTGATTTTCATAATTATCACAAGTCCATTTAAAATACTTAACTTTAATTCCAGAGCAATCTATGTGATTGGTGTCAAATGTTTTAAATTTCCTTAACATAATTTGCCTTATTTTTGTATTGAAGCAAATTTTATCTTTCATCTAAATAAAGATTTTTTTAATTTTATTCGATTTATAGGTACTAACGGAACACGAACACGATATTCCGAGCGATTTTTAGGGTTCCGTAGCCGAATGGCAAAAAACGGAACCCTTATAGTTTCGTCCAGTCTGTCTGTCTGTCTGTCTGTCTGTCTGTCCGTCCGTATATCACAGCCACTTTATTCTGAAACTATAAGCATCACATAGCTGAAACTTGGTAGATAGGTGTATTTTGTTCACCGCTTTCCGATTCAGATACAAAAAGTAAGAAAAAATAATATTTAAGGGGGGGGCTCATATACATGAAACTAAAACCTATTTTTTTTTTACTTGAACCTATGCGTGTGGGGTGTCTATGGATAGGTTGAACTAAGAAAGTGAAAATTTTGAAAAAAATATATGATGTAGATCTCAACAAAAACTTGCAACGAAAATTGGTTCGAAGGAGAGTAGTTTTTGAGATATTGCACATTTTTATCAACCGCAAATATAACTTTGTCTTTCATACAAACACTATGAAAAACAAAGTTATTTTTGCTGTCGCAATATATTGTGATGTTTTTGTTAAGTGAAAGTAAGTGGACCCTGAATTCAGTTAAAGGTGGCACGGAACCCTCAGTGCGCGGGTCCGACACGCACTTAACCGGTTTTTTGATATGTTAGTTTGGTTACATAAAAATTACTGTGATTGCGACCAAATGTGAAATCAATGACATATTTGCCACAATGTTTACTAATAAACTACTAGGGAATCTAACTTTTACTATAACGAATAGCTATTTGCTTTCACGTCAAATAACATCGTAATTTTACGCAAATGGCTGCGATCCGTTCCAATCACGTCATTTGGTTAAGTTAGCTATGATAATGGGGCAATATTGATGTTCATTATGTTTAGTACGCACCGCTATTCGTGGAGCTATTTTAAAGCTAACAGTACATGCATAAAATTTGTTAAGTTTGTTATCAGTTTCGTTTCTCAGCCCGATAACGATGTACGTAAATGTAAATTTTACAATAAATCGATGTATCAAATGTTAAAGTTTAGATGATTTTACTTTTAAATTCGACTTTATAAATCCCTATCGTCCACGCGCTTTGATTTTTATTCCATCTCGTAGCGTGCGTAGCGTAATTTTTTTTTCCTTCGATAAAACCGAATATATTTTTGTTTTCTGATTGAACCAGTAGTTCCTGAGATAAATGTGTGTTTACAGAAACAAACGAACTTTCAAGATTTATAATATTAGTTAAGATTGTAGTAGATAGCGCTGTGTTAGTTAACTTACATAAAAATGTTATGTTAAGATATTGAAATAAAAGCCGGCCAAGTCAGTTTAGACAATGATAAATCTAAATAACAAAAGCAATTTTCCGAAAAGCTTTCTTATCGTTCATCGTAGTATGTATTTTTACAGCTATCCGAAACTCAGTACAAAAGTGATAAACGCTGAACCGCTTTATTTTATTCATGAAAACACCACGTTTACTGGTGGCCACAAAAAGCCCAACTTATTAGCATGAGAATTGCCACGTTGCGAAGTTTTATGATATATAATCATGCAATCGTCTAAATAAAAGAGAAAAGAGTAATGTTAAAAATTAACCTTATCAAGTTACATCTCGATTCTTTCAGAGTGTTATGCTCGTTTCTAACGCCGAAATAAGTGGCATTCGTGCTCAGTTATCATAAATCCTGAGTAAAAGGGGGTTAGCGCTTTACGTAGCTTTTACCGTAATTTGATGAAAGCCGAAGATAAAGTCTATTGATGTAGCAATTATTACGCTTGTTTTAAATAGATTGATTCTTTTTAGTTTTAATTAAGGAAGGCTATTAATAATCGTTAAATGGTTCTGTATTACAAGACATAAGATTGATGATGAGATAATAAGGCCACTAGGAATTTAAATTGCCCTATTAGCTATGAACTATAAATTGTCAACATAGAAGTATTTGTAACCTCGTGCTGCCCCGTTATCCACATACTCACAAAGTTTGCTGTTACATTTTTCTATTCATAAAACAGAAATGTCCAGCTGCGAGTTTTTCGACATGTTACGCGAAAGCTTTTATTTTTCTCACTCTGTTTTTCATAGCACATTTCTATCCCCAAAAACTGGTGCAAAATGCTTTTCGAATCCATCAACAGACGTCAAAAATAAAAAAGGAAAATCCGTTCCCCTAGTTCATTGTCATCGCATTCAATAGTTATAACGAATTTCAAACTGCGCGCGCAATGGTATGGAAAGAGTATGGAATAATGTATGGCTTTTATCAGTACACTCGGCTTAGCCTATAAGAAATAATATATAAAAAAAAAACTCGTGATTGAGTTTCGATCAAAATATTTTGTAATAATTTGTTTATACTCGTAGTTTAAAATATTGCATACTCGTATCTTTAGAAAATTTACCAAAACATAAATATATTTGCACGACTTTACAGAATTAACTTTTAAATAATATTGTACAATGAAATAACAATTTCGCTACCTTTTAGAAATACAATGCTTAAATGTTATAATTTCATGTTATTTAAGCTAAATCACATTTTAAATACGAAATAGCTAATGATTTTTTATAAAAAAAAGTGTTATTATGACGTCATGACAATTTATTCTGCTTAGATTCCGACACAGTATCAATACGGTCGTTGCACAAGCAACAGGGGTAGTATACACGAAATAAAAAGCCCGTACAATTGATAGCTTGGTGTTTGGACTGGCTCGTTTGTTTGCCGATCATTCCACGCGATGAAACTCGCCCTTTTTTGTTTTGAACATGACCAAAGCATGTATAGAACGGTTTATTGTGCGTGCAACATTTATAAATGTACATACATGGACTAACTAGATGGCTGTCACGTAATCTGAATTCGTAAAGGTACCTACAAAAATGCACGTAAAAAAACAAATAGTTTGAGGCGGTGACTGAAAAACCCTGCAACTTTGGTTATTCGAACAAAACGTAACTTCCGGGCTCCTCAGACACCGACAAAACCAAGCCAGCCAGATGTAAAAAACTTATTAATGATTGTAAAAAAAAATACATTAGAATTTGACATCCATCAACTTGTATAAAATTAAATATGATATTAAAATCAATTAATTAAAATTATTGTAATTCACAAGTAACACGAAGTTTGATTTTATGTTTGGTAATTTGCGAAGAAGAAAAAATGAATTTTAAGATTGTAACTTTCACACTTTAAACCAAAAATATATTCAGAAGTATATAAACTGATCTATTTTGGCCGTGTTCAAATAGAGACAATAGAGTTGTGATAGCAGGGAGCGACCGAGAGTTGTCGGACCAGCTAAGGGAAAAATAGGAGTAGCTTAATGTTTATTACTGTTCTAAAATTTATTTTACTGTGTTGACATTGTAACAAAGATAACGTAGGTACTTGTATTTTTTTTTATGAAAATGAAGCGAATTACCTCAAACTGAATAGGTTCCTCCTTTTTTAAGTCGGTGAATGAATTCAGTGTATAAAGTCGGTTAAAAAGATTTTTCTTCGACGCACCCTGATTTTAAACATTTCGAATCGAATTTTATTCTTTGTTACGTATGTATCGAAAGTAACAAAACGTTCGTCAGATAGAGGATTTTAATAAAACAGAGTGCTACGCGAATTTTCAGTAACAAAAAGAACTTTTTAAGAGAATGCTTTGCTGTTCCTATATTTTTTCAAATCGAACAACCGTCATCATACGGAACGCACTTTATCAAATGGTTGACAACCTAAATCATTTTAACAAGTTCTTCAGGGTTGAATAAAACAAATAATATCCAATATGATATTAGCAATTATTTCATTTGAATGATAATTAAATTTCATGATGCTGCTTTCTAATATATAAAATAAAAACGTCCAAATTATTTTTTCAAAGTTAATAAAACAATAAAATTTAAAAGAAAATATTAAAGGCACTATTTTAATCACAAAACTATCAGTGAAAGGCGATTGAAACAAAGAATATTGAAAAAAATGATACTACGTAAAAATTAACTTACGCGACATCCCCCAAGCTTTTTCTTAATTCAAATTTCTGTTGTTAAAAATTCCTGTCACTACACAATTATTTTTTCATCTCTCCTGTTCGGAAAATTTAACTTTCCTGTGTAGATAGCCGGGTGGAAAATAGCTTATCCATCCCTAGGGTGGAAAGTAATTTAGTTTTAATTGACATGGCATAGAGTCAAGGCCTGCAGTCAAAGCTTGGACCAAAGATAATTGAGTCACATCATGGTATTAAAATAACAAACATTTTTGCTTAACTATAAATTGAAAATCATATTGTGTAGGTATTATGTATAATCGTTGATAAAAAAAACAATTTCTAATTTTAATTCAATTAATAATTAAAATATTTGGCTGCCCGCCATAATGCTAAGATGATTTTTTTTAATTTTATATTATTGTTATTAAAATAACAAACATTTTTGCTTAATTATAAATTGAAAATCATATTGTGTAGGTATTATGTATAATCGTTGATAAAAAAAACAATTTCTAATTTTAATTCAATTAATAATTAAAATATTTGGCTGCCCGCCATAATGCTAAGATGATTTTTTTTAATTTTATATTGTCAGTGTCATTTCAGGAAGGATTCGTCCAAAGCCGTTAAAACTTTTAATAAAAAAAGAAATTATTTTTGGATTCTATTATTATCTGTGGAAAAAAAATCGATCGATATTCTTTACAAAGATTTTAATTATTTGATATTTTCTGCTTTTTTGTACTCTGTTTTTATGTATTCGTGCCGTTATTCTTTCTAATCGTGTAAGGTGTTGAAAAACTTGAGTTTTCCTTTCTCGCTGAACTACATAATATCTCACCAAGACATCTACAACCACTTTTGTAAATTTAATGTTTTCCTCACAGTCGAAATGAAAAATAGTATGTTTAACTCGGGTGAAAGCACCCATTTCACCCTCGAATTATTGGCGCTCTCACTTCGTTCGAGCGCCAGAAACATCTCGAGTGAAATGGGTCGCTTTCTCCCCTTGTATAACAATCTACTATTACACTCTATGGAAATAGAACAATAATAGCGCGATATAAAAATGGCGGACGGCACGTCAAATCGTTTAATACTGAATAACTGATTGTTTTGCTGAACCGTAGCGAGATTTTTTATTGGATTAAGTGGGCTTAAAACTCAGCTTTTGAAATGTTTGACGAGTTTTTGCCACATCCTTTTGATAGAAGGTGCTTTTTTTAAATAATATGTTGTTTTTAAATTCGTTTTACAAAATGTTGATGTCATTGGGAATTATACTCTTACTTTCTGTCAGCACATACCTTACAAGTGAACAAAAACCTACACAATCGTACTATTTTAGTTTGATTGACCTTGAGTCGTAAAATGATATAATTAAAAAGCTGTAGGGTATTTATTTTATGGGCCTGTATTTCATTATCAGTTGCCTGAAATAAACGTTTATTTATTTATTTATTTATTTCTCAGATAGTTTCACTTGTCATAAAAAACACCTTAAAAATTTAACCTTTCATATCAGTAAAATGCTTATGGTGTCAGTTTGTTTTAAACTGTTAAATGTTGTGGTTTGATCCTACAAAAACTCGATGAGAAAAATAGTTATGTATATAAAAATCTAATCAAACTAGAACCCCATCGCGTATTCAAAACGCGATAAAACTCACCCAGTTTTTAACTAACTTTAGAACTCGGGAGTTTCATAGACCACTCATTGCAAAAGACACCGCAAAGATGGTTTACTTTAAATACTTTTACTATGGCCCGGTTTTTCAAAGGTCGTGGTTTCACATCCTACCACCCGATACGCGTATAGAAAAGAATAAAAATAACACGTTGTTAAAAAAAAAACAAAGTGCACTATTATTATTTATTTCGCAGCGTATCCCGGATGAGGTTGACTGCTGTGTTTGAATTTTGTCGAAAACATTATTATGTTTGTGATAATATTATTATATTGACATTCCACTGATTAGAACTAAGTGGTTTATGCCAACTTTTATAATGCGCACATCAAAAATGTGGAACTCTCTACCCGCATAAGTGTTTCCAATGGATTATAACCGTAAAATTTTCAAAGTTAGAGTGAACAGGCTTTTTCTGGGTGAGCTTGCTCCATCGTCGTCTCTGTCTTATGCCACTGGTCTAGCCTGGAGACAAGAGCGAACCCATTTCAAATAAAAAAAATGTTTTTATAATCTCCCCTGAATAGTACAAAATTATGATGAATGGATATACCTTCTATACCTCTCAGGGGTCTATGAAAGTCGGAACACAATATCCATACAAAGTGCCTTGTGTTATACTTGAGCAAGTAAACGCGTGATCCGATTTAACTGCTTAAATAGAGGATTAGCTGTTTGTTTCAACTTTTGAACTTGCCCGCCTTTTTGTTGGCTCCTTGTCGGCACAAGAAGCTTTTGAGTTGCTTTTTAAAGTCGTGATATTTAAGTTTTTATTGCAGTTATGATGTATAAGCAAGCTTTTATGTGGGATTATTGGTATTATTGCAAAGTAAAAGTAGCCTGTAAACATCCCACCGCTGGGCAAAGGCCTTACCTCAAGTAAGAGGTAGAATGAGCCATACACCATCACGCAGGCTCAGTTTGGATCGGTGGATTGCAAAGCAAGTGACCAACCCTGATTTCAGGTGTAATCAAGCCCCCATAGGACCTCTGACTAGACCTAACGTCTAATATCAACCGATTTTAGCCAGGACCAACTGCTTAACGTGCCTACGCTACGGAGATGCTCGTGATAATGCGTCACTTATTCAGAATGGTCACCCATCCAAACACGACCGCGCCGTGAGTTGCTTACGTTACAATTATCGTTTTTCCTATATTGACTCGACCAGGAATCGAAACTGGGTGGACCTCGGTGTGGCAAACGCCTTGAAACCTGTCTAGCAACTACACCACAGAGGTCGTCAAAATGAAAATATTGTGAATGTGTGAATGACATACCTGCTAGAATCATAACATTCAAATACCTTAAAATATCAATTATTTCATTTAAAATTGGTTCATGTTACTTGTTTTATTTACGCTTCACTTTTATTTTATTTAGGACAAAAAAACAATTATACAACCCTCATCGTATGATATATATTAATTACATAATTTTAATTGAAATGTGATGTGATTTTAATTTTAAGTTAAAACGTCAAGCGCATTATTGAATGCTCTCGTATATTAGCTAAATAGCATAAAACACAGCTAAAAGCCAGCTAAGGTCTAAGTGGCTACTTAAGCCAAAACAGAAGTTTTCATTTCACAGTTGCGCCTAACCTAATTCATCCATTCAATACACGGTTTTATTGCTCACGCCACATAAACACCCTTATTTCGGCCATCAAACGAAACGCGCGGAATAAAGAAAAAACATTAAAACGCAACTTGGCTCACTTTTACCCGAACGCCAAACATAATTTTCAACTTTATCCCCGTCAAAACAGAGTTGAAATTACCCTAGGAAACTTAAGGGGTCGTAGATATAACTTGGCAGTTGTTTCACGAAATACGACGCCGTCTTAAATTTATCCGAAACGACATAAAATACAACTTTATGATTCATGTTTCTATGTATTAATTTCATATAAGTGCCTATTAATGTTTATAGATACAGCAACTTTTATAAGCCGTGATACGTTTTAGTATGCCAAAAGTTATGAGCAAAACAAGAAGAGTCTTATAAAGTTTTGACATATTGTGAGATGAGAATAATGGGTTGCCACGCCATTTAGTCTATTCGAAAGGAGATTGGGCAAAAATGATCCATTGCCTTTGTTGGGTTCAGAGAATTCGGATAAACTGGAAAACAACGGAAGTAGACCACTGAATGTGTTAAAAAATTGTTTTATTTTCAAATTTAAGGTTTAGCGATCAGAGCTTGGTTGTCGTGAACTCAGGACAAGATTGTCAGCGCTTTTTAGATCATCAAAAAAACTAACAGCATGATGAGTATACAGCGAACTTCGTTTTACCCTCAGCCCTGTCCCAACACGGCCCCGTTTGATGGTTATTATCCTATTCGAGGCCAAGACGAATCCAGCAGAGTAAAAATCATGATACTCGGTCGGTGGTATAACTAACATGACTTTATTTAAAGAAATAGATAATAAAACCCAGATTTGCTTAAACGTGAACCGTTCGTAAAACTTAATTCAACATGAATAAAATGTGTCACCATCTTTGTTTAGAGGCAATTATTTCTATTGTATAGTATATTATTCAACCATGATAAAGTTGTAAGGTCATGTCTTGAATTAGCATAATTGCAAATCCGTTTGAAAATCAAATCAAATCAAATAATCATTTATTCTCATTTATAATCATTAATCTCTTAACAGATGACAACAAAAAAATACCTCTTCGAGAGTACTATTTAGTCATGCCATCATCTTGCACAAGAGCTAACGCAAGCTAGCTCAGCGTGAGCTCTGACAGATGAGCTCAAAGCCCACAGCCGACACTGTGAGCTGTGGCACTGCGGTGCGGGGACGTGTAAGATATTAGCATGCTACCCTGTGGGCAGAATACAGGGTGGAATGGACATTATGATATAAAATAGAAGAGAAAATCTAATCCTCGTCACTTACAAAATAATTAGTAAGAAAACAGTAAGTTGATAAAATACACTTCCAAACCTTGTAAATTTTAGGCCCGAAACAGAAATGAACAGTTACACAAAAAAGTTTTTGAATAATTTTATGAAGATGTTAGTTATGCACTTACTGTTAAGTACATTTTTCAGCCCATTTAAGCAACATCTGAAGAAGTTATTCAGCAAAATGGTATGTACCTATGGCTATAAATAATTTGACATCTTCGCAGCATAATATTCTTCTATATTTTTCTACAAAAGACAAACCTTATTTGGAAATCATTTATCTTTTCCAATCACCCTTTATAAACTACAAAGCGTCCAAACTGTATCACTCGTGCCAACTCCCCTGACATAATTCTAAATGGCATATTGTGATGACATCGAGTTGAGAAAAAAATGTGAAAATTTTCCACTAGGTTTTTATTGGTCTATCATACCAGCGCCTGATCTCAAAGTACCAGATAAAAAGCAATTTCCAGCTTTATAACAATGGAGTGTGGTTCAAAATCGTTTGTCGACAAACCTCCAAAAATTGGGGTTGCCAAATTATTACTTCCCTGCAAGTTATGGATCGAGTAATGACGCGTAAACTTGCCTGAACAACTCTGAAATATTATTAAGCCCACTTGAACCTTATTTTAGAGGGGATTGGGGCTGAAATTGCGTGACATATACGTGATAGTCTATTAAATGTGATGGTGTATCGGAATAACTGTATTGTAGCGTTAAATTGTAATGAACCGAAAATAGAGGTCGAGTGCGCAATAGAGGTATAAACAGTTACAAAGAGTATGTTATAGTGACAGAGATACCGATACTTACTTTTGAAGATTATTCTTAAAAATACTTAACTTACTTTCATGTTGTGTGCTCGCTCATCATAATAAGTAAATTAACGTTATTGTGTAGCATGTTAAAAAATGAACCTTTAAAAGTAAGGCGTAACACATGATCTAAACGTATGTTTCAGATAAAGAAATTGAAAACATAAAGATAAAATGGCGTTTGTAATACAAATAAATAGTGATGACAGAAATTTAGACGAAGTTGCTTATAACTTTCATGCCTAAATGGGCAACAGCTTTTGTATCTTTGCAATTAGTAAATGTCTCTGAAAGTCTTTCATAGGTAAAAATATTTGTGCCTTCTGTTGTCGAATTACCAATTCTTTCGTTTTAGGATATAAAGTCCAAAAGACACAGATTTCAACCTTATCGTACCGAATCAGGGTGCAACATATTTTTACCATATTGTTTGGTCCATTACCCATTTGATGTATGGAATTTGGGGGCGGGTATACAATTGATCATTTGTGTACTTAAAATGAAAGCAATAGACGGAATATAATTGAGTGAACTCTTTAGTTAAAAAGATATTATGCACACAGGCAGTTAATATTGATATTTTCTTTGAAAGAGTGGCTAGCATAATGGTGTTGAGGACTCAGGTTCGATTTGTCCGTAAAGTTCGTAGGTTCGTTTTCCGTTTGGAAAAATACTTATTTGTGTGTTTATATTTTTTTCGGATATGGATATTGTTATAATGCCGTTTTTTGATTTGCCATAGAACAAGTATTTTATCTATACTCACATGTTTTGATGTATTGTAATATTTATTTTCCCTACAAATCAAAATATTTGATATGAGATTTGAAACTTTCGCGTTGCATTACAATGAGAATTAGACATGATGGGTCTAAACACGAATTATAAATATGAGTAAAATATTTCATGTTATGAAAATTGATGCTAAGGATATCAAATGTCAAACTATATTCTAAGTAACAAAGTACTTATGATTTGAACTTCCATTATTAGAAACAGCTCACGTTCATCACAAACAAACTCTTCCGAGAACGTCACTCGAACCGGTTTAAACTACCGCGAACCGGCCGGAACTGGAAAACTCCGGTTGCGAAACAATACAGGGTGTTATTAAAAGTTGCAAGTCGAGGAATGTTTTAATACGTGCTGCAAGTTTCTGATGAGATTTGTTTGGCGGAAACGGTCGGCGTGATTAACTTGATTCCGGAATGCGATGTTCCCTCTCGCAAGTTTCTCGATCTTTGATGTAATTTATTTTGTCAGGACGAGGATTTGGTGGAATGTTTCCTTAGTGCGCATGGTAGAGATTTTTTAATGTTAAAATGAAAGCGTGAAAAAATAGTGTATAAAGACACCTTCACAAAACCATTAAAGTGACAATAAGTTTAAAAAAAAACACTATTAACATGTTTTTATAAAAAAAAAATAACTTCTCAAATTCATGCATGCATTGATACTGCTTCTTGCTTCATTCTGTGCCATTTGTTTAAGCTCAATAAAAAGGATATAATCCTTAAAGCTGTTGCATTTGTTTGAAATCTCATAACTTTTGAAAGTTGCAAAGTAATCATGTTCATTATACTTACTAAACATTTTTTTCGAACAATATTGATAGTGTGTCTTAGTAATTTTCAGATTACTGTAATAACACTTCTTACATTATTTTGAATGCAAGTGCTTACTTCAGTCATCATGCTATACACTGAATGCAATTTTACATCGATTGCTTTTTAGTTCAGATTTATTTGATCATCCAAAGGTCAGATAACAAATAGAATTGTTTTTATATTATTATTTAACCTGTTTCATCTCACTGCTGGGCGAAGGTCTCCCTAAACGCCTTCCATTGGTCCCTGTCGACAGCCAATTACACCCAATAAACGTTTAAAAAAATCTACGTATCAATTCAAGCCCTCTCCAAGTTATAATAACGATCAAAGTTATAACAGTCCCTATACATTAACAGATTCGCCGCAGCCCGTGCGACCGCAGCGACGCAAACGTCAAAGTCGTAAATCTGTGGAGCTATCTGCAAATTAACAGTTTCTAGATAAGGCTACGGACAGATTGGTGCCTTAAAACTTGGCTTTATGATTTCTCAGAGGCAATTGTCAAGTGGTTAACGTTTAGATTTGTCAAAGAGATAACGCTCACATTGTATAGACAACAATTAGAAACGACAAGATATTCCATTGAAATGTCATATTATTATCTATACTTTCTGATACCTATTTATAAACCTGAAGAGTTTCGTTATTTATTTGAACGCCCTTATTTCAGGAACTACTGGACCGAACTGTCAAATTGACTAATTAAGTAAGAATTAGATCGTATAGTACCAAAATCAAAACGCGCAGACGCGGGGGAACGCTAGTGATGTCATAAATTATTTGCCGTTGTTTGTGTAGGTAAGTGTTAGCAGTATTTAATACTAAACTTGTCTAAATCCATATTATCGGTTCCATGCAGTCAACGTAGACCGTTTACCTGAACGATGATTGATGATGCAGTTGAATTTAATTCTAAAATTCGGAATACGAATCAAAGTATCCTTAAAGTCTTTTAACTAGGTACTTCAATTTTAACTTTTAATCGGTACTTAGTTACAATAATTTAATAATAATCAAAGCGCTCTGCCTATCTGTTCACACCTTAACAGTTTAGAAGATTAAACATATTGTATGTTCGGTGCAGCGAGACGCAGAGGCTTAGTGTAACTTATAACTGGCTTGTAGTCCCCACTCGGTAAATTAATTTTAATCCCTATTTCAGATGCAATAAGTAAAATGTAACTAAGGAAAGTCAAGGGTATAACCTTATGTACTTTTGAAAATAAATAGATATTATGTAGGTCAATTGAATATATATAACACTCACAGAGTTATTTTTACCCTAAGATTAAAGTTTACTTTCATGATCTCTAACATTTGAATAGAATCATAAATGAGAATAAAATTAGACGGATATGTCTGCCAATAAAACCCACCCCCTGGTTTTCTTCAGTTCCACTTGATCACAGCGCTTGCAACGCAACGGTGCCGAAATATCGGAGGAACATGATAGTAAGGTAACATGGTAGCAATCCCATGTATAAATATTCTCATCCTACCCGTGCGCGAATGTTTGTTTTCTAGTTTAATTTTATTAATTAGATAGACCCGATTTGCCGGTGGTCGTGGGGGATTTTACGGATTTTTATTTAATCCTAAAAGTAGGTACTAAGTCATAATCAATTGTATCCTAATGAATAGGACCAAGATCATCATAAAAATTAAGTTACCTCATCAATCGCTTTGAAAAAGTAATGGCCACACGGTCCTTCAAAATTAACGCATTAAATCAAACTCTATCTCGGAACAAACATTTCACAAAAACAATTTTCGTCATCCACTCAACACAATCGTTTCCAGGATTACATGGAGCATCATCAGAAATATTGCCGTCTCATTCTAATCTATTCTGATGGGCTATCACCGTCTCGTTTTAGTGAAAATGACGCGTAATGCGCGGCGATCTCTCTAAAAGCAACGATTTGTAACGTGGAGGACGTTTTCGTGTACTCAGAAAGAAATGGCGGTTTATCATTTCGAGGTACAATTGGTCCGATTTCAGGAACGCTATTTGTTATGTTTTCATTGTTGATGTAAACCTATATATTTGATTTTAGTGTTTACATAAGTCAGCTTAATTTTGATAGATAATTAAGTCGTTAGTAGAGTTTTAGCCAAGTTAAGCAAACTGACTAAAGCTTTGGATACTAATAGCAACATTATCTACTGTTTCAGTAAAATTAGAAACATCAATCATAAGGCAATTTTAATTTGCATGTGTCGAGCGACTCGTTAACAAACTTAAAATGTATAATTTAAGTATAATTAGAAGAAAATGGTTCGGAAAGCTAAAAAGTGTAACTTATCTAAATATTTTTCTTACAATAAATGATATGTTTTAATTCCAACGCAAGCGTGTCCCTGGTCAACCACGCAGCTACTTGTCAACCAAAATTGCAAATGACACCTCATAATTCACGTTGCAAGCAAAACAATGGCAACCTCAATCAAACAAGTTTTGAGCACAATGGAATTCGGGAACAGGGTTGGTAGCGCGTGAAAGAGGGCAATCGGAGGGATCGCCCAAGGGCCTGCCTTGACTCCTCTGAGTACGCTTAGCCGGGTTGATCGTTGTTCGCGAATTTTGGGGTTGACTTGGGCTTTCGGCAACGAGCAACTAGTTCTGTAGATGTTGTAGCTTATGATTACCTGTAATTCCTAAGTTGGATGCATACTTTGAGAATGAGATGTAAATAGAGGTTTATTGTCTATTCCTTAATTAAAAATGTTAATTCATTCTATGTAATTATTTAACTCCTTGTTGTGACACGAGGTGACTAAATTTATCTTCCAATGTTTAATTTTTTAATTGAAGGTGAACATAATGTGATGTTGTTAAATTTTGTATCATGTTAAATTATTGTTTTGCGGACTATATCCTCCAGCAGAGTTATCGAAGGTTCAATAATGATTAAACATACAATATGAGCATTTAAATTTGTTTTACAATAATAATAAAAAAGTATAACACGTTGTATAATTAATACAGGACCGATGGAAAAAGAAGCCCATATGTAGGTATTTTAAATAAAAGCTGTAAAAAAGTTTAATATGCTTGTATGTACTCTGATTTTTCTATTGCTCTAAAACTGGCTTGTCTAGGAAAAAACCAAAAGTAGAAAATGCAATCAAAGCAACATTTTTATAACTGCTACATCTATTTTCCTTCCTAAAAGCGAATTAAAAGTTAAGAAAAAACGTCAGTCCATCCTTTGATATTCAAATAGTTAAAGTTGTTTTACTAGTTGATAGTGATGCATTTGTTGTTAAAGAACGAAGATAGTAGCTATATCGATAACCATAAATATATAAATAACATCCTCCTGGCCGTATCTGGCCATGGCTGACAATCGCAAACTCTTTCGTTGCTCTGTATATTTTCAGAACACCCCGTGATTACCGGTTTAAATCGAATTTAATAAAAATAATTATGAAAATCGGACGAACAGCTTTTTTATTATAAACGTTTTATAATTTCAAAATTCGCAACGCCTGTAGAAACACTTTAAATAGTGGTTGGGTTTTGTTAATTAATTTTTGAGTTTTTTTTTTTCAGGTATGAAAATTCAAAGTTACAAACTAACGCAATCAAAAGACATCGAACCACATAAATTTAACTCTGAAATGTGCTCAGATGAAATATGTTTTATTGGTAGGTAGTCATTATTATGGCATGCAAGTTATTATAAATGCTGTTAGTGAGCTACAAAAATATGTTTTTATTTCACCTCTTCTAATTATTTGGGGTGAAATGGAAAGGTTTTGATTGAAACGTGGAATAAAACAAAATGCTCATCTTTTTGGAAAAATAAATTTTAAATGGTTGACGTAAAATATTTTTATGTGCCGAAGCAAAAAGAGAGGGGTATTATAAGTTTAACTTGTTTGTATATGTATGTGGGATATGGACGTGGAACGGAACGTAAGACGTATGAGATGACAGACGAGAGAGAGTGAGCAAAGATTGAATTTGAAAGAGGAATATGGAAGTTAATGTAAGGACTGTCATATGAGAAGAGGGTGAGTCTTGGATAGTCTTTAAGAGTGATCAATAGTGTTGTCTGCTGTAAATAAATATAAAAGTACATCTACTATTGCAAGTTTTCCCTTATTCCTACATGTATTTATCTGTGGTATCGTACCCCTAAACTGATTTTCGTTAAGTGTTCTTTTGTGTCATAGATAATCTTAACCTGAGTGTTTTCAGTCATATACCTAATCTAATCTTATCAAACGTTTTTTATTTGCAACGGTTTTTATTTTATTTAAAATTTAATGTACCTAAACTTGGATACTACTCACAAGATGACGGATTGTTGTATAATTTTGGTATCCTACCACTTTCAGACTAAAATCGTTTGCACACACGACATAAAATCGCGCGTCACTTTAAACAACGTGGGGTGCACGCTGTTAAGACAGCAATCATCTCGATTGACACACTTGAAGGTAAAAAATGGCATCGATAGTATCACAACACTATTCAGGATTTTCAATATAAACTCGGATTGGATTTTATCAAGTGTAGAGTTCGTCCCTTAGTTGCTCGGGGATTTTGACCGAAACTTTTGATTCTGTTCTTTAGTGGCAAATTAGTTTAGATTTATAACCGTTTGATCTATTTAATATTCTGTAGTTTGACAGCTTCGATATAGCTGCTGATAGTTTGTTTAATTTAAAGTTTTTAAGTTCATTGGCCTGAACATTATTTATTTGTGAATAAGATTCATAATTGACTAGCTTTTGCCCGCGACTTCGTCAGCGTGGAATCGTGACTTCTTTCTCCCGTTTTTTACACATTTACCACTATATCTTTGCTCCTATTGGTCGTAGCGTGATGTTATATAGCCTATAGCCTTCCTCGATAACTGGACTATTTAACACAAAAAGAATTATTCAATTCGAACCAGTAGTTTCAGAGATTAGCGCGTTCAATCAAACAAACAAACAAACTCTTCAGCTTTTTAATATTAGTATAGAGGTAGATGTGAGTGATAATGTTGTACGGACGACACGTCAAGCTAAGCACTGCGGTATCTTATACTGTTGGAATAAGGGCTATTGTTCAACCAAAATGTATAGTCTGATGTGCTGGCGACTGTACATTTAAAACTTAACATTGCATTAATTTACCAAATTGTTTATATGAACCTGTTTAACTAATATCACTCTTGGCAACAGTAATAATGTTTCAGCCATACAAAGAAATGTCAATTTTACCTAGTCTTATTTAGTAGTATGAAAATCTTACTTTAGTTCAAAATAAGATTTTCATACTACTATATGAGTTCATTTGTGTGATGATTACCTAATTTCATCTTTGAAGAATACCTAATTATTGATATTAATTTTAGAACATTATGATCATCAACTTTCTAACCCATTTCACTAGCATCTTTTAACCAACCTACCTATTAAGTGGCTTCATATTAAACAAATGGCCTCCTAAACTGCAACCTCCCATATTTGTTTCCCACATAAAATATGGCGTGCTTGTATCCGCGGCCCTAAAAAGCCTTCAAGTAGGGCCAAGTGTCATAAAGTTCGCGGCAATAAGAATGCACCCGGGAAATATGGGTCATGGATGGGGAATTAGGTAGGCTAGAAGTGACATTCTTCTTTCCATTGTGTGAAATACTAATAAATACAAAGGTTGTCTGGAAGAGATCGCTTATAGCGATAAGACCGCCTAAATTGTACATTTCCTTTAAACAAATTTGTAAATTCACTAATTTTGTGTGCAATAAAGAGTTATCTATCTATCTATCTACTTCAAACAATATATACATGCAGTTGTGACAGACTTCAATGTGCTTCTTTTGGATCACCTACATTATGGTTGGTTTCGCAGTACTTGCGAAAATTGCAATGCAATTGCAGTCTGTGTGTATATTACTCGAGTTAGAGCTTACATGTGAAATGGCTGATACATTGATACGAATGCCTAAATAGATTATTACCAGGAAGTGCTTACTTTAGAACTATCTTTTTTTTAATAATTAGGTTCAGTACTTAAATAGCCAACAGATTTTTAACAGTGCCGTTTAGATTGGCGATTCAGCTCTTTCCTGCGCAGAATTAGATATACATCGGGATTATTGCCTATTTGATGTTGATAGGCTTTCATATCCACAACGCATTTAGAAAGCCAAGTTATAAGCTTAAAATTTGTATAATATCAAGATAATCAGTATTTTTCTTTTAATTATTAAAAAAATACATTTCGTTTTGCTTGCACACCAATATTTGCAAGCTTCTGTTTCTTCTAGCGTCTAACTAAAAGTAGGTGATTTTCAACCGGCTTTTCAGAACTTCGCTCCAATAAAAGTAAGTTTCGCACCATATCTCTTCCAGTACCAGTACATCTACGCGCATTTCAGACAAGTTTACGATTTCCGCGCCACACCATAAATAAAGACAAGACCGCGAAATAATTCCGGCGATAACTCCTTCCAAGTTATTCTAGACGTTCGCGTTTTTATAGCGAGCATACAGTGTGGAGAATGTCACATATACTGTGTTTAGACGACTGATTCTTAGTATGGATCATCAAGCTTTGATCTTTGTTACAATTGCGCCATATTATCTTCATGTTTTGTAAATAAACTAACAACTACCTATTACACGACAGGTTTTTGCTCACTACGCCGTAGCATACCATGGCCGTACTTGGAACGTGTTAGGCAAAAAAATATTATTTAAGTATATTAAAAACTTCGACACTTTGCCCACTAGACCGTCTCGTTACCGACCAACACCGTCGCATGCCATGCACAGAGCGTGACAGCACCAGCAAAATACGTTCTATTAGATAGTGCCATCTACGAAGGCGCGCGCCACCGTTTGTCCTAAACGTCTATAGTCTATGATTGCAAGCTTCAGCCAATATCTAATAAAAGCGTCTTTGTCGCACCTGGCTTGGTCTTCTTATTTCTTTATTTAGGGACTTTTATACATTTTGTACATGACAGTCCTATAATAAGCTTATCTTAAACATTCAAAATTAGAAGGTACTAAACTAAATTATTACTGGATCTTAGCTTAATACAACTAAGTACAAACTCCAGTACCGTTTTGGTGTGGTTAGATGTCGGCTCAGACAAGATCCGGTGGATCTTTTTTTTTTTATTTGAAACTAGCTTTTGCCAGCGACTTCGTCCGCGTGGAAAAGTGACTTCTTTCTCCCGTTTTTTACACATTTACCACTATATCTTTGCTCCTATTGGTCGTAGCGTGATGTTATATAGCCTATAGCCTTCCTCGATAACGGGACTATCCAACACAAAAAGAATTATTCAATTCGAACCAGTAGTTTCGGAGATTAGCGCGTTCAAACAAACAAACAAACAAACAAACAAACAAACAAACTCTTCAGCTTTATAATATTAGTATAGATGGGTTCGCTCTTGTCTCCAGGCTAGACCAGTGGTATAGACAGAGACGACGATGGAGCAAGCTCACCCAGAAAATGCCTGTTCACTCTAACTTTGAAAATTCTTGTTCAAGTCAAGAGCAACCCCATACTAAATAAAAGAAAAATGATGGTACAATTAATATAATTATTAAATATTTATTATATTTCAATATTTGTCACAGCACCCGCACCCCGCGCTTTTCTTAATCAAAAATGAGTGGAGCGAGCCTTCGTAGTGGCACTATCTATAGCTCGCTCTCACTCTCCATATAACGGTGAGACAGAACACTGACAATCCGCTCAGTGGGCAAGGTAGAGCATAATATAGTGTGAATAAATGAATGAATAAATATATTTATTCTTTTTACAAGTGCAATTATATTATTAAGTTTGTATGGTGACAAAACACTATAAAAACAAAAATAAACTATATTTATTTGCTCATAAATAGGGTTACACTGAATATCTTAAGTTTTTAATAATATGTTCTTCCTATTAACATGAGTTGTTTTTTGTGCTTGACACGTTTCTAGCACGGACATGGTATGGTACGGTGCAGTGGGTATAAAGACTTTAAACAAAAAACTTCATATAACTAAACTTACTTGACCAATTAGAAAAGTATACTTCGTTGGATGCCGCCATTGTAAGATTATTTTCAATTTAGTCGGTTGATTTCAGTACGGTGCCAAGCGTGTAAGTTTTCGGATTAAAGGGGGAAATATTTAATTTAGCATCAATGTACAAAATAACAGCGCTACATGCCATTCATATCCAGAACACCGTACTAATCTTCTTACATAGTAGCGCGTAGAGTAGCGAAACTTTTATGGTCGATCGTACAAGCCGGTCGCGTTCTCGTTACAGTTTTACAGTCGCCCGCTGAAGTGCGGCAATATGTGTACAATGTTTGTTATGGGATTATTTGAGGGCATTACTTTGACGCCTCGACTTGGATTTGGGTTTTGAGAATTGCTAGATTAGGGGCAAATAAGATTTGTGAGTTACGAGTGATTCTTTGTAAATTTGATTGCAAAAAAATATGTATTCCTTACAAAGCTTTCTCTTGAACTTCAATAAATATTTTAAAACCGAAATTGATCCAGCTATTCTAGTGCCTTAGCAGGACTATCGAAAAGCAATTGTATCTTATAATATTCTGACTATAAAAAAATATATTCGTTAGTCAGTCAAATATTCAGACTGTTCGAATGTCAGAATTACCGTATCTATTTAATTGCCTAAAGCTCTAAAGTGGCGATGGACAGGCCATATGCTTAGAGAGATGCGAGAAAAATGGACCAAGACAGTTTCGACATGGACACCTCGACACGAAACTAAAAGGAAAAGAGGAAGGCAACACAAAAGATGGTCAGATGAACTCCGCAAAATAGCTGGGTCAAGATGGCAAACGACAGCAAGAGATAGAGAAGCGTGGAAAGGGCTGGAGGAGGCCTTTTGTCAAAAGACGAGCTTAGAGGGGAACACCCGCAAGCAGTCATAAATGTCATAATTGTAAATCCTCTCTTTAAGTAAATGAAGGCTTTTGAATTTTTGAATTTTGAATTTCATTGGCTGTTTACTTACTCGTCCTTTCCGTTAGAAACTTTGACAAAGTACAAGTGTAAAAATATGAATAAAATTGGCAAAGTTGTTCTCATGTTTTTGCGTGATAGAAATAAGAGTTTTTTTATAGGTCGACAGTTAAATATGTTGATCTTTGCAATCTCCCAACATCCAAACTGAGTATCCTTAGAAGTAACTACAATTTTATAGCAAAAACGACGCTGTCTAGTTTACGAACCATCAAATCTACAGGCTTAATACATTTAACAATATTGTATGTCCAACTGTTTATGGTGTTTTCTTAAGAAATTGTAAATAAAACATTGCGAGTGCACACTAAAGTTAAGCCGTAAAAATAAACGTAACGACCTTAAAAATGACGCATAAAAGCACTCAACTGTGTTGCCAGAAACAGAGTAAGGGGGACGGTGGTATTTGTGCGAATGTCTCAAAAGGGCGCGTTCACACACTTAGATGATCATAAAATTAATTATCTTCGAGTTGGGTTCGTTCTTTACTCTACAAGACTTATCTGAAGGCGAGGACTATAATATAATATCATTGACGGTTTTCTACAGGCTATATTTTGGAGAGTGCACAGGAACTCCATGAGCTCATTCCACCAGCTCCCTTCTATCATAACTCATCTGGACGCACTGCGGGATACCACCCTTACCTAGTTGACATTCCACTGATTAGAACAAAGCGCTTTTCGTCAACTTTTATAATGCGCACAGCAAAAATGTGGAACTGTCTACCCGCATCAGTATTTCCCATGGATTATTACCCTAAAATTTTCAAAGTTAGAGTGATCAGGCTCTTTCTGGGTGAGCTTGCTCCATCGTCGTCTCTGTCTATGCCACTGGTCTAGCCTGGCGACAAGAGCGAACACATTTAAAAAAATGTCGGTGATCGAATTAGATCGCTGTTTTGCTGACTTTAATTAAATTATTATTCAGGTTTTAGTGATCATCTGGATACAGATACGATTAAGGTGTACTGGTCTAGATCGCGTATACGGAGTTTTGATAAAAATTGTTTATTGCTTAGTGTGATTTGAACTTCTAATATTCTGCAGTGCGGCATTGCATTCTCGTGCATTCTTGACCACGACAATTCGTGCGATGATACGGGTAGCTAAGAGTTACACTCGATCTGTATCACAATGTAAAATACTTCATGAGATGCACTCAGGTGCATTCTGATTGGTCACGCGTTCACGCGTGATTCATGATTGGCCCAGTTAAAGGACACAATAAGTACAAAAGAAAATTAACGGACCTTCGCTCACTTTTGGGTGTAATCGTAACTTAAATATGAGTAAAAAACTAAAGAAACTACCGCTTAAGAATCCAATTAAAAACAATGTAAATGAACATAAAAGGAAACGTCGTGAACCTTAACACGGAGGCTTACATTGTCGACACAATACTAAATATAACAATGTATGAACACAGAATGCTATTACACCCAATATTAAAAGACATCATTCTAAACAGCCTATAATAAACAACGCATTTTGGCCTGGGTGATTTAGCAGGAACTGAGGCGATATATCTGTCCCATTTACACTCATTGTGTGGGTGCATTTGTGTCTCTTTCACGGGGCAATCGAGTTTAATTTTGTGCGAGTAACAATTTATAATCTAGGGTGGAGGTGTAAGGAATATCTTTGGCACGTTCGGAATTACGAAATTACTTTTTTGGAGCATTGTTTGCTATAATCGTTTTTTTATGTTGGAAAATCCAGCTATGAAAGTAATCTTGACCTATTTACGGGATTATAGGCAAAATATAAATTGTTCCTGTAAGAAAACGGTGCGTAGTTCTGAAACATGGTTTTTATGTGTTATGAAAAAGAATTATAAGAAAGTAGTTGTGTTTAAATACGACTGCAATACTTCCTTGTGAACCGCTTGTATGATGTAATCAAAGGTGCTCGTAGGGCAGTGGTGGCAGTGCTTTGGTATTAATACCGAAGTGAAGCAACCTAAGGTGCAGTCGTGTTTAGATGAGTTACTATTCTGATATAAGTAATGTACATCACGATCCTTCACGTTCAGATGTTGGTTCGGGCTAATATCGAATAATAGTCGTTAAGCCTAGTCAGAGGCCATATAACGGGCGGCTTGATGATTACATCTCACTGCGAGGTTGGTCGTTTGCCTTGCATACACCCCTCTACGCTAGTACTATATATATTCTGTGCCTCTACCAATCTGCTTTGAGCTCGCGTGGTACAGTATGGGTCATACCATCTCAAACTTGAGGTCTTACCTTCCTTTGCTCCAGTAGTGGCAGGTTTACAGGCTAACTTTACTTATTTTTTTGCGTCAAAAGCCTTGATCGTTATGAGATTAATACAACTAAGAAGAAAATCTATAAATACTCAAAAAAAACTTGTAAGTCAAATATCTGAACAAGATGCTGAGATCTCATAAGTAATATGTTTGAAAAGGAATCCTGTATTTCGTAAGCGTTACCTAAGATATTTCTTGTAAAACTTACAAACTGCGTAGTTCGAATATTTCCTTCTGGCTTTGAAAAACTTAATTTTCAAATGGACTTATCGAAAGTTACCTACCTGATTTAGTTAGCAGCAGTCTTCACTGTAACTTCGCCTGATTTCTTGTACCAATTGATGGCAGAATTATGCAAGATGTAATTTGAATATTTCAATGTTTAAATCTGGGGCTACACTCTTACTGATATAATTTTTCGGAAATTAGATAATGTTGAGATCATTGTAACTCTTTTAACAATATAAACTATCCTCATGTTTAACCCTCACGGATGTGTTAATGAATATTATTTTGTACGCGACCGCCGGCGGCCTGTCGATCACTAAGCGTTTTTAAAGACAAAGTTTTATCATTTCCAACGTAAAATGTAGAAAATATATCATATCTTTGAAAATTTAAAAACGTAGGTACACTTTTTTATTCTGTTAATTTTTCATATGTCTGCTACTTACTATATTATAGATTGTTTGATAATTTATTCTTAACCTGCATTGAACTTGTTATTAACAAGTACAATTATTTTGTTTAAAAAAAGAAAAATCACTTCAACATCGCTGCTGACTGATTGTAGAGTGTATATTGAGTGTGCCTCCAGCCTTACAATTCATTGGAAGCGAACTATTTTACATGCAAAAGTCTTTTAAATAAGTCTTACCTACTCTTTGAAACGCAGTTAGGGAGAGTTAAATTTTATAAAGTTTTTAAGTTCAATTTAAATACAGTTCGTATCTATTTAGATTGGTATTACAATAGCTTGGAATCGAAAACAAGTCCTTGTTTCAAAATAAAAAATAAATGGGTGTGGGTACTTGAATTTGTATAATCTACCCGCCTAAATATTCCGATCAAAATATTCACTGTCGAACCAGACGTATTTCTGATGTTTATTAAATGTACTACACGAACAATCCAGATGTTTGGGTTTAATTTTGAATACAGCTTTGGTCATTCTCGAAGTAATTGATGTTGAAATCTGGTGACTTTTGAATGCATGTATATTTTGGTATACAAAAGAGTTACAACAATGACATAATAAAAATATCAATTGAAACCAGTTGTTATTTTAATTTTTTACAGTTTGCAGTTTAGTTTAACAATTTTCTAAACGTTATGAACATAATAATAGCGTTTTCTTTTTGAACTAATTAATTCTGGTCAAGAATAGTACACATTTTTTAAAAGCCACTATCTATTTATACGCTAAGGGAAATGAATTCAGGTGAAGACTATATTTCAGGCCTTAACACTTTACCTTCGATATATACTAACTTATCTCATTAGCATCACGATAAAACTCTGTGGTTTTAGATGTTAATATTTCCTATAGTATATTCTCCTGTAATTTTGTCAATACGATAAATAAATAAATAAAATATATGACTGAGCTGGACTCGTAGGTAACTGCCCAAAATCGTTGAGAGTGGAAAAGGGAGAAGGAATTTCTTAACCTGCGTGGGATAGGTACTATAGATCCATAATATCAAAGATATTATGGCTTAGAACTTTGTATTTTTATTTAATTATCTATCAGGAGAGACTCTTGTCGTTGGAATATTTTTATTAAAACTACAAATTAGGGAAGACAGTATGGTAGTTTCTCTTTTGCACTCCACACGTTTCCCTCATGCGTTCCACACATAATTTAGCACTAAAAACTAATTCTCACCCAACCCTGTGTTCAATATCTCACCAAACAGCTAAAAAAATTACCACTTTTCTAACCGTAAAGCAATCTAAACCCTCAATTGGCATACTATATCACACGAAACAAGCAGAGAAATAGAAAAACAGCGGAATGAGGCCTTTCCTCAAAGGGTAAGAAAGGAGATATGACACTATCAAAAATGTTATTTCGCGGAAAAAGTAGTGCTAGCGGGTGTTCGGTGAAGGACATACGGATACGCAAATTGGCAAACATTTAAGTCCGACTGACTCTAAATAAATATACTTCAGTGAAATATTCAAATTCGTTATTTAAGAGGCAATTTTTTATAAAGTTTTGTTTGCGTACGGTGTGGCAATCTAGGGTAGAAACATTTATTTAATCATCTTCAACAGCCTCCTAGATTCTACTACTGCAGGAACACGATCTATCATACTGGAATTGAGAAGGAAAAGGCCATAATCTGCTACGCGTCACCCATGCGTAATAAATCTCTCTCTTGCTTTCAAGGGTCCAGGGCTCTCTCAAATAGCCCCGCAGGAAATCATCGGTAGGCAGCATGTTCTATTCTGTAGCTGCCAGCATAAGAAAGCAGTCTTTTTAGGGTTCCGTAACTAAAGGGGAAACCGTCCGTCCATCTGTCTGTCACCAGGTTGTATCTCAAGAACTGCTATAGCCAGACCGTTAAAATATTCACAGACTCTGTATTCTGTTGCTACTATAACAGCAAATACTATAAACAAAATAAAAACAATATTTGGGAGGATGTACCACGTGCAGGTGAGGTTGACTTGGAGCTTTCAGTTTCTGCGAAGACTGGCCAGCTCAGACCAGTAACCGCGACCACTGGAGAAGTTTGGGGGAGGCTTTTGCCCAGCAGTGGGACAGTAATAGCTAACAAAAAAAAAATGGGAGGGCTTTTGCTCGTTTTTGCTCGATATCAACTTTTTACCTAGTTAATGGTACGGAACCCTACGTGCGCGAGTCCGACTCGAATTTGACCGGTTTTATTATATAGTCTAACCTTCTCCTGTATGCTTGCCAAACTAGATTTCTGTGTGTATTCCAGTCTGCTCTAATATATCATGTAAATGCAGCAGAATTGTGTCGCGACCCCGAGGGCATAGGTTATTTATCGTGAGGTTTTATTTAAAAGTATGATCAGATGTCGGCGGCTTGTATAAACAATCTCTTGTGATTACATTACTTTGGATTCTTGGAACTATTTAAAAAAGTTAAGAAAAACTAGACTAGACATCGCTACCATCCAGCATCATTAGTGAGATAAGGATTTCAAGGCCTATTATTCAAGAACTGACTGGAGATTTTCTTTTATATCGATAACAATTTTTCAACTATTTGTCAATTGTCATCATCATCATCATCATCATTTCCAGCCCTTATTCCCAGTTCATCTGGGGTCGGGTCTCCTAGTACATCTGCGCCAGAGAGCTCTATTCTGGGATTGTCATTTTTATAATAATTTTGTATTGATGTTGATACCACATACAAACTTTAACTAACCATTTTTTTTTTTGTTTCAGGTATGAAATCAAAACAATTTAGAATCAGTACGAGTACTACCAATGACGGTTTGTGTAAGTGAATGAAGTATAATATGGTTTTATCAAAAAAGTTTATTGTTAGAATATCTAAAAGCCACATAAAAATATATGTGTTTGCACTTTTTCTTCCTACAAAGAATAATTACAAAACCCACGTTACATTTTCCTTTTGCTAAAAACTATCTTAAGCACTCTTGCACAAAGCAGGCAAAATTAAACAAATTAACTTAGTTCTAACTAATTACGGAACTCTTTTATAACACAATGTAGGAAAGATGCCCAAAGTGTGCTTTTTCAAAATGGCGCGATGCATTATGGAGAGCACTCTACATATTTGCATCTCTCTGAGACTTTTCTGTGATATTTTTTAAGTGAACACGACAATCAGATGTTCTTTTGTTAATATTTTATTATGTCGGATGTAAAATTTCAGGCAGTGTTGCCTGCGTAGAATTTTTATGCAATTTTTTCCATCACTGCAAGAGGGATGAAATTTGAAGATTGTTACACCTACCATTAAAAATATGAAGTAATTGTTAATGCTATTGAAGCTACAACATATGAAAATCTACATTTCCGTATTTTTTTTTATGACACGGGTTAAAAATAGTGCGAGCATAACATCATTTTCTAACTATCTGTCCATTATAAAATTGACACTTAGAAGATCCATTCCAAAGATGGTATACAATACTATCGTTTTTAATATTCAGTACAAGAATTCAGCTTTGTAGATTTCAGTTTAAAAGCCTTTTTTCCGCAATCCATAATTAAAAAATTACATCGGGTTTCAAATGTTTGCATTTTTTGTCGTTAGATCATCCAAAAAATTAAAAGTAACAGACGTGAATTCGATTTAATCCAAAGTTAAGTTAACTCAGAATCGTGAGCTTGAGCCTTAAACATAAGTTGTTATACCTACTCATAGCTTCAGTTATAATAAAATAAAATAAAAATAGTTTTGAAGTTTCTTTTTATGATGCATGTCTCAGTTTTTCTTTTTTTGTGTGATAATTAATAAAAAAACAGTTATATATAAAGTTCAGTTATAATAATAGCTATAGTTATTATGTATATTATCACGATCGCGGTAATCCCCGTTTGAATGTGTATAACAAATTCAATTCCTTATACTTTTCTCCATACCTCTCTTCTATTGATAAATAAACCTCTCATTTCATGTACGATTGCGCATTGATTCAGACTCACTGAATTTTTGAGGGTCTTACGTTGACTAAGGGTTGAGAGTCACTTGACCAGCAAGTCTAAAGCCCTCCGCTCACCGCCTGTAACTGACATTTGGCTCGTCTGTGAGGGCCCTTAGCGGAGTCGTGGTTAATTAATCGAGTGGTTAGAATTCAGGGCGTAATTAGATGAAGGTAGGGCTGGTGAGTATTTTGTGAGATTAAGCGCGCCTTCACATTAGCGCGACAGCAGCGCGGCAGCAGAAGATGCCCATATACAGGTGACTTTAAAAACATTGACAATATTTTAAACTAAGAAACTACACATGATTCACAGTCCCTTCCACATATTAAAATAAAATTCAATTGTTTTATACTATAGTAATAAGTAGTGTAATACCTGTGTTTTTGTGTCTTAACCTTGTATGTTAAACTTTCTCAAATGTATCTGTTTGTTTGTAAATCATGTTGTGTACAGTAATCTTAGGTTGCCGTCTAGTCTGATACTGTATTATCAATGTAAGCTATGCATGTCTGACTGTAATCTGTAAGTGTACCTGTAATCAATAAATAAATAAATACTATCATTTGATGAAACCGAGAAAAATCATATCAAGCACTTTAGAATTGATTATTGCTTCAAATTAAACTAATAAATTAGTTTAAGTTTTTCTAAAATCGACAAATAATATTAAAGTAACAAAAAAATACTCTGCTTAAACGGATCCGGATCCGGATCGGAGTAAACCTTTATGATTTTGCTCGGTTTGATCAAATCAATAGATTTTCATTTTAATATGTGGAAGGGCCTATTAATTATGAGTAGGTTCTTAGTTTAAAATATTGCCAATGTTTTTAAAGTCATCCTGTACAAAAAAACAGCAGTGCGACTATCGCGCGACCTGCTAAAGTCGCCTAAATGTGAAAGCACTCTAAAACTTGTAATGAATAGAGAAAAAAAAACCGGATAAGTTCATTCCTATGCCATTGACAACTTCTTTTCTTGGTCCTTGGTTTATGAGATACAACCTGGTGACAGACGGACAGACGGCGAAGTCTTAGTAATAGGATCCCGTTTTACACTTTTGGTACAGAATAAAAAAAGGGCCTTGGAATTTTGATATTGAATATTTTGTGTAAATAATGTAGGAATCGATTTTTTTTTAGTTTTATTGATGGCACCCATTTAAGAACAAAAAGTGAGACAAAAGTTGCAAACCCTTTTTAAGTATTTTGTGCAGTTGATTCCAGATTTTGACGTAATGCACACAAGAGATTTTTAAGATCATATTGTGATAGCAAACAACCGATTTTAGTTTTTGATATCGAAATTGATTCTTACTTGACGTCAAGATTGAAACATAACACGCATGTAAATCAATTAAGGTTTAACAAAGTACATGAAACTCATAATATTAATGTTTTAGGTTATTTAAGTATGATATTACATACATTATTTAATTTTAATAGACTTTAAAGAACGTAGACAGCCCTGGGCAAGTCTGCCATTGTGTCAGAGATAGTTGAGGGCCTGTCACCAACGCGTCATGAGGGTTTTTGCGAGCATCTAGGAGTGAGGCCTTATTATGTCCCTTAGGGTTAGATCTGAGTGTAACTTTAATTAAGTTAAGTTGCTAACCATTTAAAAAATAAATCATATAAATTACTAGGGGCTCAGCATAATATAATTTTTAATACTAACATTTTCAAAGTACAGGCTTGGTTTTGGTACCATCGTTGTTTCTGATTTTCATAACACAAGTTTACTACTACTTACTTTAGGATCAAAGAGGGCCTAATTCGCGTTTTCCTCTCACTATTGAGAGTAAATTAGGATTTTGTATGGAAAGTTTCAGCGCCACACACACACACATATAATAATTGTTCTCTTTGTACGTTATCTCTATGTACTCTTGCCTCATTACAATATTTTTTTTAACTTCTGATAACCGGCTTTATCTTTAGGGGCCTGTTTGAAAACCAGCGCTGAATTGATTTCAGCATTAGCTGAAACGGGCACCCATTGCCAAAAGTTCTTTTATTTTTCACCTGTTTTTTTTAAATTAAGTTAAGATTAGATTATAAAATGTAATGTTATTCACTGTGTAATCTTTTTTTTTCTTGGCAATAAATGTTTTTCAATTTCAATTTCAACTTTATCTTTCCTATGCAATATTTTTCGAAATTCAAAAGCGCTCGCAATAGAACTTGAGGATTAAAAACTCAAAATGGGCTCTCATAGCAATGTATGTGATTGGTGACCAATATATTTATATATTAATTTACAGTGTGTAGATAGCAGTATCCAAATATATAACCAGGTAAACTTTAAAAGCATTTCATGTGACCACAAAACCTTTAAACGTAAATTCATCCACCGTGTAGCCTCAAGGCTAGCCAGTAAAATGTCAAAATAACGTCGTCCCAAAAATGGATCGGTGTGGGTCAAGAGGAATGCATTCCAATGTGCAGAGAAGGGTCAGGCTGGGTATTTTTGGTGTCATTTTTAGTGGGGCTTTAAGGTGAGCGTTTACCATCCCGCACCGGACAGATCATCAAAGATGGTAGCAGAAAAAACTGTTTTGTCATTGCTATAAGCAGGTACAGTAACTGAAACGTGATAACGAATAATAGTAAAATAAAATTATACCCAACATTTGGTATTTGCACTATTTTAAAGGCATTTACTTATTCGGTTGTTATTCAGTCAGTTCATAATTAAAACTGTAGTCACAGATTTTCAGACGAGGGTTTATTAATAAGTGTAAATGAATGGATGTCATTTGAATAGTATCCTTAATTTTAATAATCTTTATTCCTTAATAGCCTTGGTGGTAGAAACAGGTACGGTCCCTTACCATTTTTAAACAAAAATCGCTTTCTCATTCGACACAAAAACGGGCGGGCTAGTGAACGCCTATCCTAACTATATTTTCGAAGGCTCTATCAATCAAGATGACAGACTGGAGATGTCTGGATCTATATCTGATAGTCTGAGTGATAGCCAGACAAAGTGCTCTTAAAAGGATTCAGGTTTATCTAGAAAAAGCTTTGAGTGACTGATCTATTCGTGTATTTTTCGGCTGAAAAATTTTAGTTGATCTTAAAAATTTCTTGTAGAGTACTAGGTATTTTTTTTTAAATTTTAATGGAAGACCAACAGCTACATAAAACACAATAGTAAAACAAATGTAGTAACATTAAAGCCAATTAGAGTTCCTCACCGATTGAAACAATGTAGGATCACAAATAATTGAGTACTAATACATTGAACACACTACCAAGACAAAAAGAACTATGGTGGGATAAATCTAAGTACTAAAACATAATCAAAATCAAATTACTGGAGCAAATGTTCATTAAGTAATCGCTTAGCTTTAGCTATACTCGTAGCGAATAAGTATTCTTTGAAATTATTTTGGTATGTATCTGCGACTCAGTAACCTCAAGTGTTAATGAGCAGGGCACATAGCGCGAAGAACTGATGGCCGTTAAGGCAGAAAAGTTCTAGATTGCAGACACTTTGACCAAAGGCACAGTGTAAGATGTCCACTGATAAGATGGACAGACGATCTTGTAAAGATCGCAGGATCACACTGGATGCAGACCGCTTGTTATCGGTGGCTGTGTAAAACTGTGGGGTAGGCCTACTTCCTTCCTTGTTCCTTCCTATGTTTAGCAGTGGAAATCATTTGTCTGATAATAATGATGATGATGAAGAAATGCTTAACTCTACATTCGGATTTTTGTGTAGGTGGTTATTGTTTTTTTTTATTACAACTTATTGAATTGCAACAAACAAGTTAATTTAAATAAGCTGAGTCGTATACATAAGAGTCTAAGATAAAAATAAGATGACTGAAATGATGAAATATATTTTAATATAATTCAGTGTGATTAAAAATAATGCAAGTATTCCGATTATAATTAAGATATAGTACGTTCTAACATCTATACTCTATACTAATATTATAAAGCTGAAGAGTTTGTTTGTTTGTTTGTTTGTTTGTTTGTTTGAACGCGCTAATCTCCGAAACTACTGGTTCGAATTGAATAATTCTTTTTGTGTTGGATAGTCTAGTTATCGAGGAAGGCTATAGGCTATATAACATCACGCTACGACCAATAGGAGCAAAGATATATTGGTAAATGTGTAAAAAACGGGAGAAAGAAGTCACGATTCCACGCGGACGAAGTCGCGGGCAAAAGCTAGTGTTTGATAAGCTTTCTTTACACTCTCTCTTAATTATACCAGAGTAGCTTTAACCCACAAAACACACTGCAACTTCAAACGCTATCAAAATAAGGTCTTTAAGCCTTCAAAGAAAGCCCTCGTGTATGAAGTAACACTTAATTTCATGTTACAATGAAGTAGCTTTACTAGAATAGGTAGTATGTAACATTCATAAAGGCATCCTTAAGGCATGTATGTGTAACAGATAAACTTCATTATCAGTCAGAACTTTTGACTGGTTAAAAGTTTTGACTGTAACTTATAAAACTTATTATTACCGATATAAGATTATTAAGATTACTATTCGATATAGTAGTTTTATTTATTTTTAAAAGGAACAGGAATTCAATTTGTAAGGGTCAAGCCCAATGTTTGATCAATCGAGATAACCTTTGATTAGTCTTAAACTTAACTTTTAAATGAAAGTGAAATAAACAAACAAATGCAAATCTACTCTACTGACGACTACGGTGGTCAGTCACAACGACTTACCAACTGCGCGGGACATATAACACAAGTGCACTCTCTATTCCTTTCACTCTCATAACCCGATGGGACAATCGGACACGACCGGAGAGAGATCAGGCGCAGGACCAACGGCTTTACGTGCTTTCCGAGGCACGGCGGTGAAACACCGCCAACTTCCAAACTACGGGCTTCCTTGAGAATTTCTGAACAGAAAAACCCAGGTACATATTTTTGGAATCGAACCCGGGACCTCGGGCGCAGCCCTCTAACCACTGCGCCACTGAGGCATTAATCATTACAACACATCTAGCTAACATATATCTGCTTAATTATCTAATGCGCCTCGGAACAAACGTGACTAGAAGTGGCCTAACTATATTATTCCAGACACCATATTCCAAGTTGGTCTGGAATTTCTTCTGTCCGCGCTCAGTTTATTACGAACAAGTAATCCGGCGAGTTACAAAGCGGGGTAAGTGTCTGAAATTTAATAAAGCCTTAATCATGTGGATGTTAATAAAATGGAAGAGGCTGTGAGAAAAAAAAATCCTTGTATGTTTTTTGTTTTTGTAAAATAAAAGTAAATTTTTTTTTTATCAAAATTTTTATTTTTCTTAAAACATTGAGCTATACTTTATAGCTCAATCAAAAAATCAAGCTTTATTTTATTAAATGGGTTTTTCCTCTTGTATTTAAACTAATACAAACGGAGCAAAGATACTCTTGGGCTATTAATCAATTAAACGAGAACCAAACTTGTAATATAATTGTTAGAATCATGGTCGTAGCTGTTTGCAGTATGTACCTAGTGATTTTAACGGATATAATGAGGCATAAACATCATTCATTGGTTTTTACGTTGCTATTCACTTCATTTTCTGAATCACATTGGCCAACTTAAAAAATGTGGTTTTATGTTGACTTATTTTTGCTCATCATACTAGGGTGGGAATTTATTTGGGATTAAGAATTTTGTCCTCATTTGTGCCATATCCCTTAAATTTACATCCGTGCCCATACTCGACCCAAACAGCGTTGATACTTGTGTGTTCTTAATCCAGTAAACCGAGGCAAAAGGATTAAGCCGTTTTAATCCGCGCTCTATGGGTCTTTCCTTATTAATAGTTGTTTCGTTTGTTTGTTCATGTATAATTTATTCCAGGGTATTGCTGGAATCTTGAGACCGTTATTTGGTTACGAGATGTACTTATTGACTTGGCATATATTGGGAAGTTGTCAATTTTGCAGACATTTGAAGCTGGCATGTTAACGACAAGGATTTGACTGTCACTACGTCAGTTATTTTTTTGTAAGTTAATAATACTTTTCTTTTTCGGTATAGCTTTTAATTTAAACGTTTATTATGAATGAGACACAATAGAAATTCCATTATTATGCGACTCCCGGGAGTCGTTTGATACCTGACTGATTAAGAGAAAAAGTGGGTTGCGCCAATTAAAATTAGGTAGGTACTTTAGGTAACCTCTTAACCTGTTACATATTATTTGAACAATTTAAATTCATTGTATCTTACTAATTTCCTAGAAATGAGAAATTACAGATCTGAGTAACAAATCTGATAGCTTATTAGCAAGTAGCTGCTTTGAAATAGAAATTGTCTTTGCTTCTAAGATATGCAAAAAAGTAACTATGAAAGAACTGATGATCTTCAAATGGCTGAACAGATTTTCAAGCTAAGAACACTCATTTTTTTACGACACAAAAGAAAAACTAAACGACTGACACATTAAAATTATAACACCTCTCTCTTTTTGCTTCGGTGGTTAAAAATAAGCTTTTATATGATAGTTTTTCATAACCTTACGATTTCATTCATAGTAGATTGTCATTCTCATTTACTAAACAACACAATAACTAAAAAAAACACTTTTAAACCTGTCATCCCGTGACTGATTACACGGTTGAGTGATAATAAGTAACGCACCGTCACGTAATCGTTCACGTGTCGTCAGAGGCTCATTACTCCCCCCTCCCCTTTTCTACCCCCTCCACACACCTCAGGTATAGTGATTAAAGCCGTCTTAGGAAGGGCTACGTGATGGGTCAGTATAACCCACGCGAATAGGAATGGGGTGTTTAAATGTAAATCTGATGAAGTATCGGTATTTGCAAGTAATTTAAAACATTGTTAATTATTTCGAGGGCACACTAATCTTAACAAATAAGCTAAATTAATGTTTATTTTATTTGTAACAAAGTGTAAAAGGCACTATGCCTATGTGAGGGAATTAAGGAAACATTTTATTTCGCCACCACTGGATTTAATCATTCAAAAAGGAATATTATTAGGCAAATATTTACTGCGAGGAAACTTTTATATTAATAACTTCCTCCTTTTTGAAGTCGCTTAAAAATAATACACTTTTACCAGCCATTAGACACAACAAGGTAATCAAATATTTGTTGATTGTTGATATTTCCTATTTTATTTTATTTATTTATTTTATTCATTAATTGCAAAAAATGCACAGTAGATAGATAACTTATTACAAAATGAACATCGCTTACTACATGTGCACACCACACCTTTTAGTTCATCTAGAGCGTACTTTATTTGATTTATCGACATAGTATCGATACTTTCTACGCACAACACTAGAGTGTTGCAGCTAATTGTCCAAACTAGTCCACTTACATACATTACCGTAGATGGACCATCGAATGTTTTGTGCATAATCAAGTGCCATACAGTGCTATACAGGGTGACAGACATGGCTTGAATATACAGAACGTATTATACAAACGAGAAGAAACAATATTCTACAGGTGTGAAATGTACGCGGTAATGTTGTAAGACATATTCATAAGACCAATATTTCTCGCAAATTATTAGGAGCCCTATTTTTTTTTTCCTTAGTCCAAAAAACATGAAATGTATCATTTTGAAATGTTTACGTGATTTTCTTGCAAAAAAGACGCCTCTTTGAAAATTAAAAGCTGTTTCTTCATTAATTTCATAACGTTAAGAACAAGTTTTAATAAAATGTTATTAGAAACTTGTACGTACACGATAATTTATTTAATTACTACCAGTCAGCTTGATTTCTCTTAATTACGATATATCTAATTGGCACAAACAATCAAATAATTCCCTTAACTAAGTCTATTAGTTAGTCTCATACCATCACATTACCTCCAATCAACGTTTCATTTACTTAATCAAATGTTATGATCGCGTCTCTAACATCTAATTATAATACACGATATTTCATTAGAATAGTTAGATACAGGAGTGCTACCATGTACTTTATAATTTATTTGAGCTTCCGATATTTCGGCTCGGTTGCAAGCGCCATGATCACGGAGTAAATGAATAGAACTTGCGGGTGGGTTGTTATTGGCAGACATATCGGTCTACCCTCCTTTGAAGGCTATTTATGTTTTACATTTAATAATAATTAAATACTAATATAGGTTAAAGTCAATTTACTAACGCAATGGGACTTGTAGTCAGAATTAAATAAATAAATGATAAAAAACTGACCAATATTTGTTTAATTTTCTGGCAGGAATGTTATTTGAAAATCACTTTTATGCATTTATTTCGTTTTATAAAGAACGTGTTAGACAGGAAAAACTAGATTATTATAATTCTTTATTTTCCAAAAATACTGTAGCCTCGCATGAACTCTAATCCTACCAGTACTATCGAAACGGACAGATGCTACTCGATTCGTGAAACGACACGTGACACAGCTCTTACTCTGAAAGTAGTCCATATTTTTAGTTCAAATAATTTTTATCACTCACATTTTTTTTTGAGGCAGTGGGAATTATGTGTAAGTGAAACATCATCATATTTTGATACTGCCGTGTGGAAATGGTCAGTCTCTACATAAGAGGTCTCGGGTTCCAAACCCGGGTCAGGCTAAAATAGATTTTTCTTGAAATACTCAGATAAATCTCGGAGCTAGGAAGATGAAAGGTGACCCCACCACATGCCTTTTCAAATTCAGCTTGAAAAATTACAAATATCATCATCTACATAATGTTAAAATTATATTTGTAGCAGCAGAAAATCTGAAAATTTAATTTATTGAGACGAAAAATTACAAAAAATGTACATTTTGAATGTCTGAAACTCAAAAAATGAAAATTTTTCGTGCTTCAGACTGTAGCCACTGGTCTGTTTTTGACGAGTGCTGCCATCTTAACGTTAAGTTCGGAAACTTTTCAGACCGCCTTTGTTGTAAGTCCACCCATGCGAACATCAATATGAAGGTAGGACCCCTTGATTTGATTATGGACTCAATGTCGTGAGCATGGACAGTGGCGTACACGATTTCATGTTCTGGATTTCTCTAGCTGTTTACATTGGAAGACGATGATTGGAGGTGAAAATTAAACTGTTAATATGTCTACCACGTATTTCACGCTTACTCAGCAAACTAACCGATATTTTTTCTTATTCAACACATTCTTTATTACCTGTTCAAACAAGATGAAACAACGTGAATCACTGTGACCCCATATTCGAAGCTAGGTAAGTCTAGCTAAAACTTTACAACACCGTCACGTACCGAATCAGATTACGTGTGTTACGTCTATGTGACGCAAAGAAAGTCTATAAAAGTATCTTGAATACAGCCCTGGATTTTTTTTGTGAGAATGCAGTGGAACTGGGTTATGGGTGAATATGAAGGATATGAGTGAATATTTGACGCGTTAGCTTATGGGAGATGGAATTGTGAATGGCGGAACGTAGAATGGTCATTTACTTAGTATCTTGGTTCATCTATAGAGGATATATCTATCTATCCTTTTTGTAAAGCTGAAAATATTGTTTAGTTAGTTGGTTGAAGGCGGTATTTTAAAAACCACTGGTTTGAATTGAAATATTTTTATTTTAAGTCTGTTTCGTTAAAGGCTGAATGAAACTTGTTCTAATACAGTAACTTTACCGCTTCTTGAGCTCATCGCATTGATTCTGTCTTATTAAACTTCATAAAGACGTCAGAGTGGAAAAGCTAAAAACGAAAGACAAATAAATAAATACACTGTTTGTGAATTCATGTCATAACTTCTTCATTAACTTAAATTATGACAAAACTTTCGCAACTTTATAGAGTTCCTCTTCAACATTAGTTTATTTTTACGTATACCTGTTGTAGGTGTTTTTAATAACAATGTGACTAAATATACCACTCTCAAACTACCCCCAAAACCCTGCGATCACGTTCGTTTGTGTCCTTAACGAAACGTGTCGTCCTACCCGCGTTTTATTATGTGATTCTCTCGTTTTATGTGGGTGCCTTATTGGCGTAATGGGACATTCGATGTAATGTCCATTTGATTATTACTGCGGCTTTTTTGATGATTCATTTGTTATTTTTTTGGTTAGGTATTGGACAGTGGTGATAAAAAAATAAGGTCATATGATAGAAGTTCAAATTTTCTATGAGAATGAAACTAACACAAGTTTTTAAAGAAATGATGGTTCATTGCTTCTAGCTCGTATTTTCCAAGAAATCGCAAACATGATTGTACTTTCAATATTGTGCAAAAATAATTTTATAGTTGTGAAAGTAAAGCTTTTATAAAGATAACTAGCATGAAACTACAATCCAAAATGCATATTTTCATGAAAATACGTACCTATCTGTCATATGACATGCTAAAGTCATACAGAGTGTAGAAAAAAAGGTGCCATACCATACCCTCATTCAACTTTAAGGGTAGACCTATTTACATCACCCACGTATGAGGCTTGATAACAAACTCAAGCCCACAGGCAAAGCTAGTTAACAACCCATTGAAAGTCTGCCAGAAATAACGAGTGCTGTACAAAACTTGGAACACTCAGCGGAGTGCTAAACAAACTCGCAGCGGCTCAGTACATCACTTAAATACTTCACTAGTTAAGTGAACTATAATTCCCGATAGCTCCACACTGTAGATGTAAAACCGCAGGACTGTAGCTAAATGAAATCAATTCGTACACGTAAAGTGTTTTACTTTCATTTTCATTACTATTAGGTATATTAGTATTTTACGAGGATGCTTAATCAAAGGTCAAAAAATTAAAAAAATAAACTAAATAAGCGACGGCATATAAAATTGAAAGTATTTGTAAGCATACACAATGCGTCCGCCTACAAGCCTAAGGGTTTATCTGGGATAAAAGTTAAAATTAGAAACAAAAAAAAAATTGTTTTTTTTCAATCTCTTTTTTTCTTTCGAATTCGATTTAGTGGTTCTACAGAACCTTTGGGCTCGTAATGTAATCACTAATACTCGTACATAAACGGACAAAAAGCTTATTTTTTAAGTCATTGTAAGAAATGCTGTTTACTAGAGTCTTGTTGCTGATAACTTACTTTTGTTATTGTTATTCGTAATTCATATGAGTATAAATCTAGATAAAGAAGCTGGCCGTTCTACTTTAACTAGTTTTATGCAGTCGAGTAACGAACTAATTGGAGGCGCTAACAACCACGTCACTACGGATACCGATCGTCGATTGCTTCGCGGCATCTACTTGTCCTAGTTATTTGTGGTTTTTGAGATAGAGTTGCCGACGAAGTTACAGCAACAGTCAAAAAACCACTAAAAAAATTGACTTCGTCATGATGACTTCGCACCTTGTATAGACACTCGTATGAGACTTGTAGTTTTTGTCGAGATTTTCTGTCTAGCAATTTGGTACTCAGAAACTCGTCGGAGTCAGTAAGTCTGGGAATGATACCCTCGTGCCAACCTGGCAGTCAAATGTTATCGGGCCAGCTAATACTAACCGATATTAGCCGAGACTAACGGCTTAACGTGCCTTCCAAAGCACGAAGATACTTGTGATACCAGTCGTCACATTATGGTCGGAATGGTCACCCATCCAAACACAACCGCGCAGTAGGTTGCTTAACTTCGGTAATCACTACCATAGCACTACCACCACCGCGCTAGGAGCACTTTACAGTCGGGACTATAACCAAGGATATGTATTTTCGGATACTGGCTGTTTTAGTCTATTTGTGTCTTCGCAGTTGGATAACGAACTAATTGGGGCTAACAACTGTCACTTCGATACCGATCGAATGCGGTATCTACTTGTCCCAGTTATTTCACTTGCATCTGTTGTTTTAATTTGAGAGAAAGTTAGAGATCTAGATTTAGTCATAGTCGCGTTATATTGGAAATCATAACCTTTGTCCTATGTACTCTACTAAGAATTTTTCAGCTCATATCAAGAAGAAAGCAAGCACTTGCAAAATTCAACAGGCTTGCCAATGTGTCGGTGGACGAGTGGTATAGCCATGCGCTTGGATAGCGTAAGACACAGAGTTCGTTGTCAGACGCAGTTGCTTTTTACAAGAACAATTTGTAAGAATAAATTTTTATCTTATTTGTTTAGTGTAAGTACAAATACTTTTCAAAGGTTCTTGGTATGTCATTTCTTAAAATCATGTATACTCTCACCACATCGATTAGACATGATGGATGTCTAATAGTTATTGCAATGCAACGCGAAAGTTTAAAATCCTATATACTTTGACCACATTTTAAAAATCACCCTATACTTACTATATATTCGGCTTAATATTAGTCAAAGTAAACCAGAGTTTCAGTAGCACTAACTCCGCTTACGCCAGCCATTCGTAACTTTTGTACCGGCAATAACTCGAAAGCACAACTTGTGATGTATGTAAGCAACATAGAAAGCGTGAAAGAACATCGTAAAATATGGTGAGGGTAGCGCGACGTTACAGCTTTGATATTTAGTGGTAGATCAATCGTATACCAAAATAATTGAAATTATTAGTTTTGCACTGAATATCAAATAACATAACGTGTAAGTTGTTCGTAAATTAAAATGTATTTGACGTCGCGTTTGGTGTATTGGTTAGCGCTCCTGACTATTACGCCGGCCGTCGCGCACTCGAATCGAAGGGGCAAATTTGTGTGTGATGAGCACGAACATTTGTATTTAAGTCATGGATGTTATATGTATTTAAGTAGAGACGCCTCCGTCATAATCGTTGTCTGGTACTTCATAACACAAGGAGGAAAATTCCTTACCACGAAATCAGACAATAATTGGTGTGTTGTCTGGCGCATATATATTTATTTATTCTTTTCCATCTTTTTTTTGAGTAGTTAGCGAATTTCACTTAGGACGTGTTTCATCATTGACAATTTAGCAATAACCAACACACTAATTTGTATCAGTTACACTAACTTTACGAAGCGGCATCTGGTGTTTGATGGGTAAAACTGGTCGAGACATCCAGAAATCAAATTTCCTGTCTGGAAAGACATCCAGATTTCAACTCCTGCAAAATATACTACATTTAATACGTCAAGAAAAGTTCAGCATGAAAATGCACGTAACATTAAAACCACATCACACAAAACGTCAAACTATTGTGTAAACCAATACAAATGTTTTTTCACATCTATTTTATATTCCTGCTGTCTCTCTTTCAATAACGTAGTGATGGTTCGTGCTTTCAACGCTAATTGACAGTTGGAAGTGAAGTCTGCTTCTATTTCGTTTTACTTTTTGAATCAATCGCTCAAGTGGTTGTGTGAGTGCCTGTAGTTTGTCTGGTTAGTTGGATTTATTTTGGTGTTTTGAGCAATGGTAGGCTTTTAATGTATACTGGATTGACTTCTCAATGCATACGTTGGTTTTTTAAGTTTATTTTTTTATTTTATTTGTTAAGGACAACCAACAAAGCATACACCACACATACTTAATATTAAAACACAATTTTACAGTGTTTCCTTACTTATAGGCTGCCACGACATTCACAACAATACTGCTGAAAACAGAAATATAGCTTTAGTTAATTTAAAGAGACGGTAAACAAAATGTCTTAAAAAATTTGAAACAATTTATCACCTCTCAAGTTTAAATGAATCCATGAGTGAGGACTTGAAGGTTTTTAAAATCACTTTTGTGATTTTAAAAACATACTCTCATGAATGATGTTAGGCCACTGTCCTACGGCAGTCCAGTTCTGCTGGATCACTGTTTTACCGGATCCTGCAGAAAGCTCTTGTGTGTATAGCATTTTTTGCAGATGCAGTTGTCTGTCAACTAAGTCCTGTCAACTCCTGTCAGTGACATGATGTAGCTCGCTTGCAAACTCAGCTTCAAATTACAAGGTCTTGATGGGAGACTTTCCCCCTTTCCCTTTTTTTTATTAATATTGGTTGCAGTTCCCCCTTAAGATCTTATAGATTTCACTCAAACTCACTTAGTTATTGTCAAAAACATAAACCCTACTACCTCTTCTAACTCAATTAGAACCCGTTAGTTCCTAACAGCTGAGCCGCGGTTACTGATAACTTAATCTGATAAAAATATAGTTTGCAGTGCAATGTTACCCGAACTCTTTAATTTAATAAACGCTATGTCAAACCGGTGCTGTGAAAAGGGTTCCATTTTAGAGTATTGTTGAAATCCAACGTCGATTGTGGGTTTGTGAAGTTTTAGAACAACGAGTGGTTTCAGTTGTTTGGTAAATACTTAAAATGGATACTTTTAGTTCACAGTTGTTAGTTTTTAACAGGTGACCAACCGTGGAATATCAATAAACGTCAATAAGAATACCGTTTTGCGAATCTGATATGTTTTTTAGTAAGGATTGCATACTGAAACTTCTTCGAATCAAAACGATGATGGTATTGACAGATTTCGTTTTTCATAGTAGGCCCACTGAGTCAACTCATAAAACTGTCTTTTGTGTCATACGCTTGTCAATAATGACGGGGGCGTCTCCCATAACTACTTAAATACATATAAACATCCATGACTTATGTAGAAATGTTCGTACTCATCACACAATCATTTGCCCCTTGCGGGATTCGAACCCGCGACGCCGGCATAGTAGTCAGGAGCGCTAACCACTACACCAAACGCGCCGTCAAATAAAATAATCGTGTTTGGTTTTTTTTTGTGTTTTGAGACAAAAAAGGAAATGTCCGCTCTTAGATTTTAAGATACCTACTAGATTATTCTAATATTATTTCCAAACTGTATCACCAAAATAACAAACCATACCCAAAACTATCTCACTTAACCCATGAAAACCGATACACAAATAGATCCCCGAGGTATATCGAAATCGTAATAGATTCTAGTATAATCCCGAATGCATTGAGCTCGCAAATTAATATCTAACTCGAGACTACCTCCAATAACTCGGTGTACGTTTGCGCAAATAGTTGAGGTACCGGCCCTTGTGGGTTAAGTCCGCAAGGAAATGACTAACTACGGTATTGATTCTGTTTAACTTTACTTTCTCAAAGGTTTGCAGAATTACACACTTTCTACTAGTATTTGCTAGTGAAGTAATAAGCGGTAAATGTTCCGCCACTAATTACATTTTCTACATTTTCCAATCAGTTGACTGGTAAAGAATGCCCGAAGGCAGTTCGTCCGCCCATGTTGCTCAATGCAATTTTTTTTTTTAATAAACACAAATACTGTTACGGAGTACTAAACATAATTAAGAACATGTTAAATTCAAGACATTGAACTTTCTTAGAAGTAGCTATCATTAAATATAATAATATATTGGTGATTTAAACAGCCATTTTAAAACATTTTTCATTAAATGTTTGTGATAATAAGCTTCTTAAGCAGCTCTTATGATCAATTTCTCAAAAGTAATATAAGAGATATCTCCAATCATGTCACATGGACATAGAACTACTCGATCGAGCGCACTCCAAATCGAACCCGGGCCCTTAGGGCATCGCAACCCATCCACGGTAATTTATAGCACCACTCTACCGCTGTAAAGGTTGTGTTCCAGAGAGAGCGTAAAGAGGATTGAAAAGTAGGTCATCATAGAGAGTAAACACAAAATCAATAGCTAGCATAATTCAAAGCTACATACATAGAAACAAGACCACATTGGATGCAGATCGCTGGCAACCGGTCGCTGTGAAAGACATTGAGGGAGGCCTATGTTCAGCAGTGTACGTCCTTTGGCTGATAATTATGATTATGATACGTATAAACAAAGGTAGATATGAAATAGTTTACGGTTAGTATAATTTTTTCTTAAAACTTTAAGAAATTCTCGTTCGTTCGTTTAGTTGCATAGTTATAGAGTCATTGCTCTTACAGAACTAAACAATAGTTGATTCACGGAGATGCATTGTATTTTAGGTAGTGTAACTCAGTTTCTTAAGCAACAAAGATTCAACTTTTCATATGTGTACACTTTTTCACTAATTAAATGCGAATTTATGATAAATGTCAGAAGACAAATGAACATCACATCTGCCAATACTCAGCTGCCCCAAAAGGGAGAATGGATGACAAAAAATCGGACCAATTGCCCTGCCTACTGCGAGACGATGCCTCAGATTGCTACGAGGCCGCTACGAATGACTACGGGCTACGAACCACCTACGAGTACTACGCCGTAGCCCGCAGCGAGCGTTATTGTAGTGAAGCTTGTATGAGCCCATAAATAGGTTTGGTTAACATGTTTTATATATATATATTCTTTATTGCACTTATAAGATGTACAGAAAATACAAAAAGTCACAATGTGAACAAAGGTGTTTTGCTTTTATTAACTAGGTATTTTGTAAGAGCATCTTGGAAATCATTATTATGTACATTGATGGGAAAATTCTGTAAATTTAAATGGGTAATTATAATAAACTGCTCGGCTTCTTGACTGTTTCTGAAAATTATATCCATCACAAGTATAAAAAATGCTGCAAAAGATATTTATGTAAAAAGTCCCTGCCACATTATCTATCATGCCATATTAAGTTGTCTAACGACAACTACATTATATCTATACTAATATTATAAAGCTGAAGAGTTTGTTTGTTTGTTTGTTTGTTTGAACGCGCTAATCTCCGAAACTACTCGATCGAATTGAATAATTATTTTTGTGTTGGATAGTCCAGTTATCGAGAAAGGCTATAGGCTATATAACATCACGCTACGACCAATAGGAGCAAAGATATAGTGGTAAATGTGTAAAAAACGGGAGAAAGAAGTCACTATTCCACGCGGACGAAGTCGCGGGCAAAAGCTAGTTGAAAATATCCTTTAATATTTTGGTCGCCATCCGTTTCTTTGTGCATTGAAAAAGCGTCTGAGAAAGAACTTTTATTTATTCATAAAGCCACCAAATAAATTGTCAACCATTTAATACCCAAAAAAAGATTAATCAATCCCTTTTTATGTCTCTTATTTCAAATCCACCTCAAATGGTTGGTAATTTGAAACAAATGCCATTCGTTCAAAGAACGAGATCGAGAGCGGTCATAGCTCAGCCATTGATGGCTTTTACCGTGAAAAACGGGAATTCCCGGTAATTTTCCCGGCCGTTTGTTAGTTGTTCCACTTGCCGGTAAGAGGTTGGATAAGATGGTCGTTAAGGCTTGTGTGAGTGGCGTTTTATTTCAAAGGCCCGGTTTCGTAATCGATAGTTGGAAGACTTCTGTGGTGTAGTGGCTAAGCACGCTGGGTTTCAAGGCGTCGCCGCTCCGAGGTCCCGGGTTCGATTCCCAAACGGGTCAATGTAGAAATTATGATTTTCAATATTGTCCCGAGTCTGGGTGTTGTGGTACCACCGTTATGTCTGATTTCCATAACACAAGTGCATTAGCTACTTACTTTGGGATCAGAGCAATTATGTGATTAGTGCCCAATATTTAATTTTTATATTTATAATTAACTTAATTATTGATCAAAAGGATATTTATGATTGAGCGTATTTTGGCTTATCAGAATGGCTATTTTAATGACAATTGGTTAAGGATTTTTTCTTAAAAACGCGCACAATGTCAAATAGTTGAGTTAACTATCGATCATGCAACCGGGCCTAAGAGACTGTTACATGAAGGTATTTCGACTCAGACTAACGTCAAATCAAAACGATATTTTTTTCAAAAACAGAAATGACACCACAAAATTTTACTTTTTATTCATCCACAAAGATATAAAATAGCGTCAACAAACTTAACCTTTTCTTTTCTACGAACCATTAGCGCCATTAGTACACCAACGGATCACCTCTAGCTATGTTAGAGCCAGATAACTAATGCAAATTTTGGTTGGTGCACTAAAGGCGTAAATGAAACGCAGAGATTAGTTATTATTTAAAAAAAAACTCATTCGTGCTTAAGTCAGACAAAGTAACAAGATGCTTCTTGAATGATGATCATGTCACAACAGAATCACAAATTTTTCGATCACAAAATATTTAACCAACATTACAAAAAATTCTCATATTTCTCATACAACATTGGTGGGGGAATGTAAATAGTGTTTCCTGTGATTTATAACGGCTCCGAGGAACTGTCACTAGATCATTAGTTATTATAATTGGTGCGATTTACTATGTCGGAGGGTGTTTTTGTGTGCGTAAGTGATTTCGGGGTATAGATGACTGATTAGTTGAAAATGCTTCGGGGTTTTTGACATTGGAGTTTCGTGCAGCAAGCTTTTTATAAAAAAGATAGAGCGATAAAAAGTGTGTCCCTAGTCAGTTTAAATATTTTTAACATGTATGATTATTAAGGTTATCTATTACCTGCAGGGTGATTACGGGAACGCTAAAACCTACGCCTTTAAACGTCCTCTACTCCCTAGCTGGAATAGCTCCCCCGTGTGTTCGGCGCCAGGTTGCATGCTCCATTGAAAGGCTCAAGCAAGAAGAAGATAGCAGGCACCCGTTGTATGGACATATACCGCCACCCCCACGTCTAAAGAGTCGCCGCACCTTTATGCGTAACACCGAACCACTTAGCGTGGATCCACCTAAGGCCAAAGAACAGCTGTGGTCAGATAAGTTCGCCCCCAACAACCCATACATCTCCATAGCTGAGAAGCTGCCGCCAGGTCACAATCTCCCCTGGCCCATTTGGAAGGCGTTGAACAGACTTCGCTCAGGTGTAGGCAGGTGCAATGAACTCAGGAAAAGGTGGGGCTTCTCTGAGGACGACACGTGCGAGTGTGGCGCCTTACAATCTATGCCACACTTAATGTCGTGCCCTACCTCTCCTGCCACCTGCACGCAAGAGGACCTCTACAACGCCAACCAGAAGGCCATTGATGTTGCCACTTTTTGGGCGCAGAAAGTTTAATTGCCATTGACTCGAAAAGAAGAAGAAGAAGAAGAAGGTTATCTACGGGTTGAAAGTTTCATTTAAGTCATCACAAAATTAACAGAAACATCAGGAGTTCTTACAAATTTTAAACAACAATTACTGATGAATACAAATGTAGTCAGATGTTCATTCATTATCCTTTATATTTTTATTTTTAATTACGCTAATGAACATTACAATATAAAATGTTCAGCCGATTTTTGGTTACGGTTAAAACAAAGATTGAGTCTGACTGATTGAGACAACCCTTTTGAAATATCTCGACATCTAGTTGCAATAAAATCCTTATTGCTATCATCATCATCATCGTCATCAGCCAAAGGACGTTCACTGCTGAACATAGGCCTCCCCCATGGATTTCCACAGCGACCGAATGTGAGCGGTCTGCATCCAGTGTGATCTTTACAAGGTCGTCTGTCCATCTTGTCGGTGGACGTCCTACGCTGTGCCTTTGATCGAAGGGTCCCAATCTAGGACTTTTCTGCCCCAACGGCCATTGCTATTTGCTAATATTTATTAAACATAAAATACACATGCACAATTTCCTTACTGCATTTACTCCCAATATTTTGATCGCAAACCAACTCTGTTTATTTATCTCCAGCACATTTTCAGTGAATGTTATTCTTCGGGACACGAGAATTGAACCCGGGACCGTTCGACCCACAACATTAATCCATTAGATGACCGTACAATTTACATGTCGTCACTACGAGTGAATAACAACTTTATTTTCAAAGGCAAAGGGTTGGTTTTTGAAGAAGGGAGTTTGATGGAAGAGATAGGTAGGTAATGTGGATTGCTAAAATGGCGGTGACGATATTTATTGGTGGTGATATAATTTATTAGAGTTTTAGTATTATTCAGAGTGTCCATGCATGTTCAGAGGTAGATTAAATATCATTCTCAAGGACTAAGTTAACAATTTTGTCGTTAAAAATTTTAGTCAGTTTATTTTGCGACTAAGAAAAATATACGAGTGACGTTGAAGACAACCAACATTATTGAATAAATCCTTTTGTGTGTAAAACCTGAGTATGCACATTTTTAGGCATTTTGTTTTGAGCAACAAATGGACTGTTTTTATGATGAAGCACTAATACGTTTTCTTTTAAGACCTACTGTGAAACTATTCTATGTATATCTCACGCACTTAGCTGTTTTTTTCACTAAAAGTAATATTTTTGTGTTTCGTTCATTAATCACAGGGATTTCTCATAGATATATCATGTCATAGTAATCATTTGCTATCATTTATCACGGCAATGTTTTCGTATAGTAATCCGTCATGGTGTTTTGTAAATCAATCTTTTTAGGGGAAAAACTATAAGTGCAATAAAAATGGTTTAAGAATTCGATTTGTCTTTGTCGTATGGATTTCCCGACATAATGGTGATAAGTACCATTAAAATGGGGGAATATTTTACCATCTGCTTTCTGCTTATGAAAACCGTTTATCTTGTTCTTTACAATGTAAACGTCAGTATATTTCTTTTATGTTTTACTCGTACGTCGAAAATAATTAAAAACTTATCTGTCTAAAAATTATGTGCGCTATCTAAATTTTTGTAGTATACTTTCTAGATTTAACATATAGCCTACTTTTATGGTACTAAAAAAAAGCTGATTCGACATAACGTAATAAAATTAAGTAGGAACTGTTATATACGTTCATTCTCAGTATTTAAATAAAATACGCCTAGGTTATCACTACAGTATCTCATGAAGCTGGAATAAAAACGCTGGCAAATGTAAATAAAAAAAAGAAATTATACCAAAAAAATGTTTACATGTCCTTTGCATCTTCACTGCTCAGACATGGTTTGATCCTTTGTTTTAATAAGCCATATCACAGATTAATAAATATAATAAAATATATTGATCTAGTAATCGAATAATATTTTCATTCTTACGCGTATTTAATTATCTTAATCAAGCAAGAAAACCAAGTCAACGAACGTTAAAAAAATGGCGACACGACATGCCAGCAGTAACGATCTCGGCTTTTTCTCATATAGGAAATTCGGTCATTTCCGTCGGGGCATTATCATTATGCGAACGATAATAGGAGAAAGATTCCTGTTACGTCATCGGCGCCGACGGGGAAGTGTGAATGTAGTTGAGGAAGAGTTAGTAGGCTTTTATTTTTGTCCATCATGAAAATCGATCTTGCACTAGTGATCTTAATTATCTAAACTTCTTTGGTAAGTAAAAGGAGTCCACATTCATCATACTTAGACAGTACGTAAAAAAGATTGGTAAAGCCTTTAGTTTACAAAATAAACCCAATTCAGGTTGTGTTGTTGTTGTTGTAGAAACGGTAGATCAAACTTTAGATTCAAGTGTAAATGGTCAATTTTTGACATCAATATTTATTTTTGCGCTTTTGATTGACACAAGTTTTATTTAAATATGTTTTTATCTAAGAAATAGCTCGGCCTGCACACAGTTGCAGGAAAAGAAAAAAAAGTATAAATTGTTTGATTAATTTTATATATGACTAGCGGCCCGCCAGCGACTTCGTACGCGCGTAATAGTTTTACTCCTTTCCCATAGATTGTAGCGAAAATATTTATACGCCTATACGTTTTAAACTACTTCTATAGCCTTCTCAGATAATTTAGCTATCTAACAATGTATCTAACATATTTTATAACCGGACCAATATTTCCTGTGATTAGCGCGTTCAAACAAACAAACAAAAACATCTAGTTTTAAATAAATGTTATAATTTATGTACACACAACATGTAGCCCGGTCTTAAATCTGGTCAAACTTACACGGGGATAATATCTTTTTATTTTACAACGAAATGGAAATACTTACTACGCTATCGTCAATCGTATATTAATTCTTTCGGGTGCTAATAAAAAGACCAGGCGCTCTGACTCTCAGACTCTGTGCGCTTACACAGTATAATGCCACATACAGGCTGTGGGAGAAGCAAATTGAAATTAAAAAAGAGAAGACTTGAAGAGTCTTCTCCCGCTACCCTAGGAGTTTGAACTTGAGCTTTGTTTATGGTCATAGCGAATAAACTTTCTTGAATCCAAATCGTGAAATTAAAGGGACAATTCTATGTAGGGTACCCCACCATCATCATCAACACCCAAAAGCCGTCCACTGCTAAACATAGGCCCACACGAAAAGTTTGCAGAAAAGTTCCAGATTAGACACCCTTCGACCGCAGAAGCAGCGTAGAATGTCCGCCGACGATATGAATAAACGCTCTGCAATCTACACAAGACACATACCGCTTGATACGTTGCTTGATACCTACCCTGTTTACACAAAACAATTTTCTTTACTGTTCTAAGGAATAAAATCTCTTCTAGAGCATTTTCTCGTGAGCAACATCAATAACAAACATCTGTCAAAACATTGTGTCTCAGACATGTCAAATGATTGTCAAAAATGATATATAAAATATTTTTAGCATTAGCACTAAAGAGTATTGATATCAAATTTGAAGCAAATTACCCCCAGAATAACTTTGTACCCCTTTTCACCCCCTTAGGAGATGAATTTAAATAAAATACAAAATAGGTCTTCCGTCAATTCTGTTAAAGAATGTGTATACAAAATTTGAAGTGGATTGGACCAAGGGATCTGGTTGTCCCATACAAACTTTGCACTCCTTTTTGACCCCCTTAGGGGTAGAATTTCTGAAAATCCTTTCTTATCGGATCCCTTCGTCATATAAAGAATACACCCTCCCAGTTTCAGGTCCCTACGATCAGCGGTTTAGGCTGTGCGTTGATCCATCAGTCAGTCAGTCAGTCAGTCAATCAATAAGTCAGTCGTTCAGGACAAAGCATTTTATAGGTATAGATAAGGACTTTGGTATTGATTATTGAGCAATTGCATATTTTAACACAAATTACCAATTTAATTAGCATACTAGCAAATGTCTAGCTCTGTCGGAAGAATACCAGCTTGAGTGCGGGGTAAGGCAGGGCGGGTTGACCTCTCCTAACTTGTTCAATCTGTACATGAACGGGCTTATCGATGAGCTCAGCAGAACTAAGGTCGGATGCCATATCAGCGGTGTCTGTGTCAACAACGTGAGCTATGCTGATGACATGGTGCTGCTGAGCCCATCGGTAGGGGCGCTAAAGCGGCTCATATCAATCTGTGAGTCCTACGCAGAAACTCATGGCCTCAGATATAACTCCAAAAAGAGTGAGCTTATGTTATTCAAGGCGCGCACTAAATCGTACAGTATACCAACAATTACCCTTGGAGGCACTCCTCTATCAGAAGTTTCGCAATTTAAGTATCTGGGGCATTGGGTAACTGCAGACATGAAGGACGATGTCGATATTATGAGGGAGCGCAGGTCGTTGTGTGTTCGCTGTAACATGTTGGCCCGCAGGTTTTCGTGCTGTACACAAAAGGTCAAAGTGACGCTTTTCAAAGCCTACTGTCAGTCCTTCTACACATGTAGCCTGTGGGTCTGCTATACGCGTCGGACGCTCAGCGACTTGCGAGTACAGTACAACAATGCGTTCAGGGTGCTGATGGGGCTGCCACGTTATTGCAGCGCATCCGGCATGTTTGCTGAGGCGCGGGTGGATGGTTTTCACGCCATCATACGTAAGAGGAGCGCCTCGCTGCTGAAAAGATGGCGTGGCAGCGCCAACAGCATCCTGACGGCCCTAGCTGACCGCTGGGACTGCCCCCTCTTGGCTCATCTGAGCAGGTTACATGTACCTGCACCCTGACCTTTCGGCCTGCCTTAATTGTATTGTACTGCAATTAATTGTATTGTAATTGTATTGTAATGTAAATGTAATCAGCACTAACACTAGTTTTTAAGAATCATTGTTACTAACTGCTCTAGGTTATGCTTGAAATAAACTTATTTATTATTATTATTATTAAATCGTGAAAAGACAGAGTTACTAATAATGTCGAACAGTTACTACTGTATACATATTAGATTGTGACCAATGCCTAATAGCATTATATCGCAGTCTGGTTATAAACAGTGGTGTTATGTGTCATTACCATATTCATAAAAAGCTAACGCCAAAACTAAAATGCCTGTCTGTTCTGGTAGAAAAACTATTCGTCACTTGGCAAATATTTTCTTTGCGGTTGATGTAAGTAATCATTAGGTAGATATTGTATCGATAAATGTGAAAAATAATAGTGAAGTCTCCTTTTTATAAATATCTTTGTTATTTTCTTAGATTTCATCTTCCACTTCTTTTTAAAACTGGTAAAAGTTGATGGCAGTAAATGTGTGTTGAGTTAAAATCGACCCACTGGGCAGAAAATAAAATTATGTTTTTAAAGAAAGTTACATTGTATGCTTGCCTTTCATTCACATATCATGCGTAATCATAACTTACGTAGCAAAATAAAAATCTCGTTGAATACTAATAACCGCCTTCCACGCGACGAAAAACTTTAAAAAATCCGCCATTTTGCCCCGCAAACTTTCAAACAAGTCGTATTAATCACTGCAACGTCTCTTTCTATTTATTAAAGATGGTAACTCCAGATTTATGCTGGTAGATTAGCAAGAATTTAAAACTTTGGCGGTTTGCTTGGAAAAGTTTTCGAGTTGCGCGGAAGGATTTTTTTCATAAGTTGTCGGTTTTTTTAATGGGGAGTAGACATGCGATTACTAAAAAGTTCAAAAGCACATACACACACACTTTGTTATAGTAAATTGTAAATTGAAAAAAGTAGTGGAAAATGGTTTCATTAAATATTATCAGCATACGGAGGTATACAGTTTTAAAAAATAACTAGGTGCATTCAGCGTTTTAATCAGTCAGGTATCAAACGAATGCCGAGAGTCGCATAACAATGGAATTTTTATTGTGTCTCGTTTACGCATACTTGACGAGTTAATTGCAATCTTAACGACAAGTGCCACATTTTGACCAAAAATTTAATTTCAAGTTGAACACTAAAAAAAAAAAAAAATTCAAAATCTTTATTTCAATTTAGGTCATGAAATGACACTTATGAACGTCAAAATATACAGTGAAAAAAATAAAAATAAATGTGCCCTGAAAGGGCCGAAACATGTCTCCTTATCTTTTGGGCCCTACCAGCGCTTCGAGACAGAACACAGACAATTAGGCAAGTGCTATGGAAACGAAACTATTTTGTACCTAAAACTGTAAAAGTACATTCCAAAATAAAACTATAAAAGTAAATTAATTCAATAGAACTAAATCCTTTTGTAACTACATAATATCTAATCCTTCACTCTAATATCAAATTCAGCAGAGTGTACAACTAAATACGAAAACATATTTAGTTCAGGTCGAGATTATTTCCGAGCGAATTTGGAAACGCAGCACTGTGCGTAGTAAGCTCCGGAGCGACGGATTGGGCTAAGCTGAGTGTCCAATAGTGATGGGATCTGTTTATCGATAGTCGATGTTTTGAAAGACAAAACAAAGTCGGTTTATCACCGTTTTATTTGAAATTAAAGTGACTCAAAGTTTCAATAAGTGAGGGTTTCCTGAATTTATACAACCACGGTGCTTATCACCACTGAGATAAGCTATTTGAACAAGGCAGTTCAAATAGCTTATCTCAGTGGTAATAAGCACCGTTGGGCAGTGATAAGCACCGTTGGGCAGTGATAAGCCCAAGAGGTTCCTCGGGCTCGAAGCCCGGGTTGAGCCAAAAATTGTTTCTGGGTTTTCTGCCTAGAAAATACTTAGAAACAGGTTGGACTCAAAATGGTCTCTCTTTCAGGTAGTGATTTTGATATCTAATTTTGGAAGTAAGATTAAATGCTTAACAGCATTCGGTTTGAAGTTACACAGTACACAAAACTGTTATTTTTTATCTTCAATAATACTTAAAATTCGTTTAAAATTATTTTTACAATGAAAGAGCATAATTATGACTGTCTAAAATAAAAATAAACTTTTACCGATAGTTACTTACTTTACTTTTATTACGTTACTTTTATCGATAGTCAATAGTTCATTCATCTACCCATGCACAACACTAGTAAGATTACAGAAGGCCGCGAGCGCGTATCTCTGTTTACCGACCAATTAGAGGCCAGGCCTCGCAAACGGACGAACAAACAGGCGAATATAAATATAAACATTTGTGCTGTGACACGTTTTTTGTCAAAACAAAACACGCTCGCAAATAAAAAGAACATTGTAAAGAATACGTCGTTTACCAAAATATTTATTTACACTGCTACAAACACCAATCAGAGCTGTATTAGCCGCAAGAGGTATATTTCTGCAAATAATAGCCATGGATTTACGATGCTACAACCTCTATAGAACTTTTTATTTCATATTGATTCCCATTGTTAATGGATAAAAAAAGATGGAAAGTTAAGGACAGCTTACTTTATAAGTTTTTAACATTACAAACTTTTTGATTGTCACTTATTTATTCATCACATTTATATCAGTAGCTGATTTGATGAATAGGCTTTTGAAGCTACGCTTTTCCTCTCAACATTGAAAAGCTTTTCAAAACATTTTTTAGATAAAAAAAGTTGTAAAGTGCATTCTATAAAACAGGTGTCAGATACATCACGCAACCGTTAAAAGCACTTTATATTTCCCATTGATCGCTGACCACCATGCATACACCATTCAACCCTCGATTTTTTATTCAACCCGTTTTTTCAACCCCTCACAATTGTGTCCAGTAAGTGTGGATTCGTGTTTAGTCCTTTGCCGGAAGCGAAAAAATAATAAATACGAGAAAAATCGGAGAGGAGAGGAATGTGTACATTCGAGGGTTACGTCATTTCCTTAAAAATGTTAATCAGTCAGGTATCAAACGAATGCCGAGAGTCGCATAACAATGGAATTTTTACTGTGTCTCGTTTACACATACTTGACGAGTTAAGCGTTTAATACCTTTCACTATGTTTTGGTTTATTTTATGTAAATTGAGGATTTGTTAGAGATATTAAAAAACTTTGTTTTTTATCGCCAGTGCTACTTTATTGAATATGCAAGTTAAGAAACGACTACCTTTTCGTTTACCGTAATAATTGTGCGCATATTTAAACAAATCCAGTGTAATTAGCTATTCTCTGTTCTGATTGGCTGCTTTCACCAGAATTGGTGTAGGGAGAAGGTGACTGCAAATTTTCTAACCAACACTTTAAAATAACGCTTAGTATGTTGCATGTAAATAAATCTTTTACTTCAACAAACTCTAACTAAGCTTCAAAACCAAATCATCAAAACAACAAAAGTGATTTCACAAAATCAGACGGCCAGCAAAACGTCTGAAGCGTTATCCGCAACGTTAACATTTGTACCGCTACATAAATATTCAACTAATTTGCCAAGTTACTGGGTTTTGGCAGCGATCGGTGCTTTCCGCCGAGTCGTCGGATGATTTACGAAGCTAGTGTTGCGGCGACTTTTTAAAATTAGTGTTTTGGCTAAGTTTCCTGTCAGTACTTTTTAAAAAAAACAAACTTTTGGACTTTTAACTAAACTAATTCCTTCTTTTATTCGTTCAAATAAAACTTGCAAAATTAGATGTTTTCGGCTTATCATTACACTGTCTATTACTTACGATGTAAGTTTTTTTTTTTTAATTCTTATAATGTACATGCATTAATCAACAAAAAGTGTTTTTAATAGTTATGTCAATATTGTATTTTCTCAAAAAAACTCAATACCTCTACAGTTAGCCCTGTAACTTCAGAGCTACTCCCAAAATTCACAAAGGCGACCATGACTACAGTAGAAGCTAAAATAACTTTGTATATTGTAAAAGTTTGTTCGTTTATCGGACGTGTTGCCAGAGTTAATAAAGTGTCCTAGCGTGGACACAGCACTGGAGTTAATAATGCAAGCGTGGTCAGGGTTGCCACACGTTGGAAAAACGAAACGAAGAATGCGAAAATTCTAATATATTATTTTACACTTTCAAAGTCACTAACATTGTGCTGTGACCTTGGTACTTGCAGCAGTGCTGAATCGAAAACTTGAAAATACTAAGCTTCATGGGAGCAATCCCGTAACAATATCTGCTATATATAAATAAGTCGGGTTTTCCTTCCTGACGCTATAACTCCAGAACGCACGAACCGATTTCCACTGTTTTGCATTCGTTGGAAAGGTGTCGGGCTCCGTGAGGTTTATAGCAAAGAAAATTCCCATAAAACGGGGCCGGGGCGGGACGGGGCTGGGGGCGAAACGAAGTTCGCTGGGACCGCTAGTATTTTAATAAAAATTAAAATAACTGTTGTACAGACCACGAGAAATTATTGATTTTATTAAACTCGTTGATAATTGTATAGCGATAAGCCTACATTTTGGTTAGAATCTAATTTTGCAATAACGAAGTATTAAATTTCCTAAAATATTAGTGACAATATTGACTCAGTAGGTGAATATAAAAGTCAAAATATACTATAGGACTCCAAACAAAAGCATAATACCAGCGGCCATAGTCTGAAGCAAAATTTTTGTCATTAGGCCTCGAAAATTCCATTTCATTTCATTTCGATAAGTTCAATTTCAATCGTCTGATTTACTGCAACAACAAACATCCTTTTGACATATGTAATGGCTTTTATCCTACTACTATTATAAAGGCGAAAGTTTGTATGGATGTATGGATGTTTGTTACTCTTTCACGTAAAAACTACTGAATGGATTTGAATGAAACTTTACCACAATATAGCTTATACATCAGAATAACATATAGGCTACAATTTAGGGCTCTGCAGTGCTTACTTAGTTACCGTATTTCTTACTTATTACTAGACTAGACGGGACGAACCTGAAGTCCACGCGAACGGAGTCGCGGGCAAAAGCTAGTTTTTATATATTTTTTTGTTCTTTTTGAATATTCTTCTTAATCAATGAACAGGTAGGTAGGTACACGCTTTTGACCGCCACCTGGTGTTTGACAGGTTAAACCGTGTCCAAAACAGAACTAAAATAGTCTTGGTTTTAACTTGATATTCTCTTTTATAATAATCTTTGCTTTGTATGAATGCGATGTTACATTCTGTTGAGCTTACAAAAGCCCTATAAACTAGGCATTCATCAATAACTTTATCTCATTTTCCAGTTTCATTACATTCAAAGTTTATAGTTAAATAAAACTTTACTGTTTTCTACAAACTAGATACAATGTTAAACAAAGGCCCGGTGGCTAACGGCCGTTTGAGGGCTTGTAATAATAGTAAAAGTCTAGCGAAATATGTCATTATTGCATTTATGTTGTAGAAGTTCTTAATTAGCGACATATTGTTGGTTTAGTAGATTCGACAACATGTTTACCTGTGCTTATAGCAAATACAGAATTGAAAACTTGGGTTGAAAGCATAAAGATCAATATCATTTGAAACACTGAAAGATTTGGGCGTGCTTTCATACTAACATAAATGCAGTAGGTATTTGGAGAAAAAACTACTTAAGCTATTCAGTTTCAATCAATTTTTTTTTTCAACGATCATTATATACACTTCATAATCATATTAGAAGTAAATTTAATTTCGAAATTGTAAGGACTTATTAAAACTTTTGTCCCTATTTGCGACGTAAACAACTCAATTACAACAATTAACGTGTTTGAAACTTAGATTTTAGTTTATCTAATTTATATGACGGCCAAGTTTCACTAATTCTTTTTGTTTGTACTAATTGAAATCAGTCAGTGCTCATAGTTTGAATAGGTTTTAAAATTATTAACCGATTATCTGAATTTAAATTGCTTATTTTTACAATAATCATTATATTATTGAATTGTAGGTATGTACCTTATAATGTTGTACTAAACACGGTAAAAACTGAAAAATCTTTGAACATTATTATTTATTTACTCATCATTTAAAGTTTTGCATTTTTGAGCGCCTGTGTTTACCTTTTGCTAATATAATTACCTATTTTATACTAACCTATATATTAAACCTCTTGTTTACCATAATGTATCTAACGTATTAATTAGCATAAAAATGGCATTTCGTACCCTCAAAAAAACCAATTTCAACCCACAAATTCCGAGACCAATTTCAGCAAAAATGATCTAAATGATAAACGACCATCTTTGCATATCTCCCGACTGTACCCGACAATTGCCGAAAAGGCCCGAATCGTAAATTTTCAGCCAATTACAAGTTACAATTTTATTACCAAAGTTACTGGGTATATATCTTTTTTATGAGCATAGTTTTTAAAAGGTTGAATGTGGGTTATTTATCGGAAGACGTTTATAAGGAATGCTGAGTTTGTGAGTGTCTGACATGGAATAATTTCATTTATTTTTGGAGCGCGGTAGTTTGAAAGCCAAGTTGTGTGGTAGAATTGTGACTGTATTGTCTTATTGTTTATTTCTTACGATACCGTAGTAAAGGCCGTGTTAAAATTACAAAGTATGATTGAGGAAAAAACTCCCAATTCCTGTAAAAGCATAAAAAAACATTGATTTTTTTTAAATCTCCCTTTGAAATAAAATAATTAAAATAGAAACTATCACATTTCGAAAGATCATCTAATGCTTATTATCATTTAGTCACTTTCTTATTTTTTTATCTATTTTTATAAGTATGCGTCGCGTCTACGCGTCTTACTTTTTATTTACGAATTACAAAATTATCAAAAGAAATAATTGTTAATTAGTTGTTCAAAGATACGGCGACCTTTTTTATGAGTTTTAATTAGGAATGCTAATTAAAATTTTAGGACCGTCTGGATTTTAGTTTTATTAAAGGTTTCATTAGCACTTTGTTTTCATAATTTTGGAGGTCTGAAAATGGTTATTTACTGGTTAAGTTAGATAAAAAATACGGTTTTAAGCCCAACTATTACAAATAAAAACAATAACATTTGCCATTTCAGAATTAATGAATATAAAAAAAAATATATAAACACTTAAGTTTAGTGGCGCTTGTTGCCGATGCAACCTATTTTTGATCTTTTTATATTCAAATAATTCGTTGTATTTTGGATACTATTTTGTTTTTCTTTTACTACTACTACTTATAAATTTTACATGCCATACAATGGCGAGACATGTCGATTATTTTTCTTTCAATGTAAATTTTTACAAAAGACAGTAAAGACGCGTGTCTTCTGCGTACAATTCGTATTTTTAACGTGTATTCGTATTGTGTACTGTACACAATTCGTATTGCAACAATGCGTATTGTTCAATTAAATATTTTTTTCCTGTTTTTTTCAGCACTTTCAAACTTTAGCCTGACTTGATCAGGCTTGTAATTTTGAATCGTTTGACAGCAAATTTACGTTATTATAGTTTAAATAAGATAATGCCACGAAACCTTAATCTAGGCCAAAATATAATAATCCCAGCCTGGCCTTTGCTCACCCAATTACACTGTGGCTTTACCATTCAAGTCCGGGTCAAATTACAATCGTAATTTGCGAGGTTAAGCGTGATACAGCCTTCCGGGGCAGCCTCATTCAATTTGATGGCAGGCTGACCTTCCGGGGTCCAATTTCTTGGCAAGTGGTATGACATCTTCTTGAGAAGTTTGTGTGAGAAATAAATATAGAAATTGCTTTTAATATAAAAGTTTGATCAAACGTTAACGGTTACTTCAAAAAACGCAGCAATTTATAATGTGTAATAAGTACCTATATGCTGGTGATCATGTGTCTAGAGCAAAAACTTTTTTCTTTGTTACGGTTTCGCTAATGACAAAGATGAAAAAACTTGTACCTAAACTGTCTGTTGACATGGCTTGATAAGATTCAAAAAAAGAAGCACAAAACAAAAAAAAACCTGGTTTCTCACCTCGCTATGGTTTTTATCCAGACTTTCGGTTAATAGATACACAATCGTATTAGAAAACTGGACAGTCAAAGTTGTAGGTAGATAGTACTACTAACTTTGTTGTACGTTGTACCACAATTTATGTGAAACACTTTGTATCGATTACACAACGCCAATCAAACCAACAAACTATCGAACTGGACATCGATGAAGCAGCAGGTTTATTACGCAACTTAATTCCGTTCATATTCTATCGTTAATGACATCATGGCTGTATTTTAAAAGATCCGAAAAAGCACTTGCAAAAGGAATTGCAGAGCTAAAAATAAAATTTCTAAGACGCGCTTGGCAGGATAGCAGCCATTTTACTATCGAGCGATTTGATTCGCCTATCCACACTTTGATAAGGTACAATTTCATAGCAACTGCTTGGAAATTACGTAATATCCCCGCCGATCTGACTAAACCAGCATAACTAATGATGTCCACGATTCGGCTAAATTTAGCCGATTTCGGCTAAAATGTTTGGCGAAATTCCAGAAACGCTGTTGTTCCCAAAATCCGTTGTCAGTTTAAAATATCGGGTGATACGTTCATACTAAGTGTATTGTTTATGTTTTAATATATTGAATGTTGTATACTTAATTCCATTTGGTACTGGAAACTGTGCAGAGATATCAAGATTTGGTTTCATGCAACGTAAAATAAAATTGGAAATGATTAGTACTTGCTAATCATACAATATTAATAACAAAAGAAATAATATTTGTAATTAATAACTACAAACTCACAAAAAAACTTAATATCAATAATGTGAAACTTTTCGTCCTATCAGTCAACCTGTTCCCAATAAGATTTCAATCTTAAATAATCATTATAAGCTGAAAATTCTAGATTGGTGCTTTATGTAGATAGATATATAGATTGGTGCACATAAAATCTGAAAAACATTCTAATTCTATAAAATATGATTCACTGCTATCACCAAAACAAACTTCAAAAAACAGCATTTTAACTCACCACTCTCAAATCTGAATGCATCGCAATTTCAAAGGTACTTTAAACATTAGCTCGAAGCGGAAATTATCGCTTTAAAAATGTTAATTCAATATCCGTTTCAGAAATGCACTAGGAAAGAGGAAAATAAGCTTAACTAGCATTAAGAACATTTTTCTACAAAATTACTAGTTCTAGTATAAACGGGTGTGTGGAGAGAACATAAGAAATAGGGGAAATGTATTTCGATTTGAAAAAGTTAATTTGAACCTGTGGTCAAAAGAAATGCAGGATTGAAATCTTCATTAGTGTTATTTGTACAGTTTTCTGTGAAACAACAAACAAGCAAATTGTTTTTATGATTTTAAAAGATGCCAAATAATTGGAGTTTAAGCACGTTTGATAAATTACAGTTGATGATTTTATAGCCTGTTGTTTTTTTTTTGGCGTTTTTTACTCGTATGATAAAAGTAAAAATAATAATTTGGTCGTAGTTAGCCGTAGTAAGTCGCAGTTACCTGTCGCCAGATCTAATTTCCAAAAGTATCTTGTAATTTGGTATGAGATACTCATTTAGGTAGCATATTTCTGAACACACATATACCTCATTCACACCTGACATCAGTGCGATCGTGATTAAATATCAACGAAATCTAATAATAATATGACTGGCAGAGAATGCCATATGGCGTTAAGTCCACCGTTTGCACAAATTTTGGTTGTGCAATAAAGTAAAAGTAAATTACCTGTACCTAAATAAAAAAAATCTTTATATTTTGTAGTCATATTTTACTGAGTGTGTGGGTGATGCTTATGAATTGTACCTATTTATACCTAAAATTCCGCTACACCCAATCTCTATGTGCACACCCATACACTTTTTGTTCCTTCCACACGCTGACGCTACCAGATTACTGCTAATAAGCAGCTTACGTCTAGCTTTACTTTCAAGTTTAACTACATGTTTCTAGAAAATTCCAGCGCACATTGAATATTTTACAAAAGACGCAATTTTGTTTGCCAAAGGCTCCATGAATTCTGTTTCGCTTCAAAGAAGATTTTTGTTAAGACGTTAAGAATATTTTGTTTGATACATGAAAATTAGGTAGGATTTATAGTAAGGCTTAAAATACACAGTAATTCTAAGAACACATTTTTTCACCTGATCTTATTTTTAAACACAGGGTATCATAAAAATTTACCAGAAAAAGTCTACTAATAATGGAATACTAAACTATTGAATCCATCAGGTATAATTGATGGTTAAACAAACTTACCTGAAGTGAAGTTTGACCGTAATTATACAAGACGTTACATCCGAAGAGATTTATTAACACTATGTAGTTTCACTTCTATATGTACTAGGCATCACACACAATATTCAGAGCTGTTTATCTAAAAAGAAATAAAAATAGTCTAATTGGATACTACTAGCGCCATCTGTTGTGGTAACTGCGCGACGTCAGCCGGTCAGCCCCCCGCGCGTACATACCTCATTTATTTTGGAGATTTTATTGCTTATTTCGTAAATATTACATATCAGGGTTGAATAACTTCGGGTGGGAGGGTGTATAAATCTCTTCGGATGTAACGTCTTGTATAATTACGGTCAAACTTCACTTCAGGTAAGTTTGTTTAACCATCAATTATACTTACGACGTTACATCCTCGAGATTTATTAACACTATGTAGATGTTTAGCGCACGAAATAAGTAAGTAAAAACAATGATTAACTTTTTACAAGTACATTTATTATGAATCACAAACAAAATCACATTTATGATGCTTCTATAAATAATTTTAATTATTTTCTAGACTAAATTAATTTAAAGTCACGTAAGTATTGCATCAGCAAATTCAGTACCCGTACTATTAGGAACGGGACGATTGTAAAACTTAGCGAACGTTAGTGAATTTCCTGACCAACCTGCCGCTTGTTTTATAATTTCTATTGGTGTCCCTTTTCGTCTAGCCGCAGATGTAGATGCGTGACGTGTACTGTGTGCGCAAAACACACTTGTGTCCACACCACTGTCCGCAAGGACGTTTTTAATCCATCGTCCTAGCGTTGACGGGCTAGCGTTATGAATGGGTTTTTTCGTGGTCAAAAACAATTTATCGGTTTTAGGGAGGTTTCTTAACTCTTTGGTGGCGTTAACATATGAATGCATAGTTAAGCCGGGGCATATCTCTGGTTTTTGGTGAAAGTAAGGTACAACCAAAGTGGGTAGTGTGTTATTTGGTTTTGAAGTTTTTGTTAATTTAGTTATTAAGATCACTAGTTTGGAATCATATGACTTTATGTTTGACAGTTCTATAAGTGATAACGTCTGGGTCCGTTGTGCTGTCGACAACGCGAGCAGAGTTATGAGCTTTTTTGTAAGTGTGTCTAGCGGGAGCTTATCATTCGGATAGAATTGGGAAAGGTGGCTTAGAACCAGGTTTGGATCCCAGGTTGAGACATACCTAGGGAAGCTAGGTCTTGTCCTATATACTCCTTTAATGAATCTATGTACCCTATCATCTTGTGAGAATTGTTTGCCAAGAATAATGGCCAGAGCAGAGCGAACGGTATTTAGGGTAGAATAATTAGAGCCGGACTCATATAGTTCTGTCCAAAAATTCAGAACTGTTGGGATTTCATCGCAAAAAAGTTCTAAATTATGAACGTTACAGAATTTTCACCATTTTCTGTATGCACAATCATATTGTTTAAGGGAACTCGGAGCTAACGATGCGATCATAATTTCAGAAGTTTTTACCGACAGTGATTGTCTTGAGAATGCCCGCTTGATAATATTGACGACACCAGGGTAAGTTGCTTCCATAACGGGTGTGGAGACCTGAAAGGTGATAAGAGAAGGTCAGGCTTCGGTTTTAGAAAAATAGGTTTTCTATGAGACAGTGACACGAATAGTGGATACCAGGGTTGGCTTGGCCAGTAAGGTACCACCATAATGCCAACCGCTTTGTCTGTGACAATTTTTCTTAAGCACTTTAATATTAGCGAAAAAGGGGGAAAGGCATAAAAGAAGTACTTCTTCCAGTCTAAGGTAAACGCGTCAACATTGTATGCTGAGGGATCTCGCTTCCAGGAAACGTATTTATGGCATTTTGTATTTTGATATGTTGCGAACAAGTCAATTTCAGGTCTACCAAATGAGGCGATGATAGACTGATAAGCAGTCGAATCGACGCTCCATTCTGTATCTAAGTTAAGTCTCCTGGACTCAAAATCGGCCTCCACATTGTCTTTAGACTTTATGTAGGAAGCGACAACAAATAATAGTCTCTCCTCACACCATTGCCACAATAATTTAGATTTATTATGTAGGTGAGGGTGTTGAATTCCGCCGTATTTGTTAATGTACGCGATAGCGGTTGTGTTGTCGATTCGCAAGAGAATTTCTTTATTTCTTAAATCTTTCGCGAAGCATTTTAACCCCATGAATGCTGCTTTTAGCTCAAGTATGTTTATGTGTTCGTCTTTCTCGGCTGTTCCCCAAAGTCCGCTAGTACGCTCTCCGTTACAATATACCTCTACACCCCAACCGGTTAATGATGCGTCTGAGCAAATCTCTAGCGCAAACTTGTTAGTTCGAATGGGGTTATAAGAGGGCATAATATGTTTAACCCACCACAATAGATCCGGTTTTATTTTACAAGCTAACTGCATCTTTTGTTCATAGTCGTCATTACTACCTTTGAGGGCTAAAAACTTTTCTCGTTCAAGTTCTTTAGTATATAACCACCCGTAAGAGATTCCTGGGCAGACTGAACACAGTGAGCCTAGGAAGCTAGCAAATTCTCTGATGGAGAGAGTTGTTGTTTTTAGTATACCATTAATTTTACTAAGAATTTTACGTCGTTTTAAATCAGGTAGCTGTATAACCATGTTACGCGAGTCTAATTCAAATCCAAGAAAGGTTTGAATTTGACTTGGAACAAGGTGGCTCTTTTTGGTATTTATAATGAATCCAAGATTTTTCAGCAGATCTACCGTATTTTTGACACTCTCGAGACATGTTTTACGGGAGTTATTTACTAACAAAATGTCATCCAAATATATTACCATTAAGTAGCCCCTATTTCTGAGAGATAATATCACAGGTTTCATCAGTTTAGTAAAAACAAGAGGGGCTAGTGACAAGCCAAAAGGGAGGCATTGAAATTCATAAGTTTGACCTTGAAATTTGAATCTCAAAAATTTTTTACTGTCCTCATGGATGGGCACCAAAAAGTACGCTTCTTGCAGGTCAATAGAAGCCATAAAGTCATCTTTGCTAAGTAACTTTGTGGCAGTTCGTATGTCTTCCATCTTGAAATGGTAAGGGTCGATAAATTTATTAAGTTCCTTAAGGTTTAAAATGAATCTATAGGTGCCATCGGGTTTTGGAGTTAAAAATATTGGAGATACAAATTGCCCGGGTATGTCATTACATTTGACTATGGCTCCCGAACTTAAAAGTTGTGAGATAGCTAGGTGTGTTTCTTTTAAATCGAGAGAACAAAGTCTTCTACTGTTATTATTAGGCTGGAATGTTTGTGACGGGGTCTTATTAAACGGAATACGAAAACCTTTGACATAATTGAGAACGACTGGGTCGTCCGTGATTTGTTTCCAATTGTCTAAAAAATGCCGAAGTCGGCCGGCATGCTGAAGTACCTCGGTTATGGCCTGCGGGTCCGAGGGTTCGTTTTCGGCGGCGGTGCTGTCCGGTTCGCTGTCTGAGGTGGTCGGCGCATAGACTGTTGCTGGTAGGGCTGGTACCGGTTCTTCTGCCCGCCTTGCCTGGGTATCCTTGCTGGTGCTTGGTTCCTGGGCGGGCCGCGCCAGTTTCCCTGGTTGGTGTTGGTTGTACGAAGGTGATTATCAACTCGCTTGATTTGAAATCCAGATCGTTCAGCAGTCTTAGTGGCCTTGATTTTTTCACCTAAGTTGGTGCCAAAAAGGTATTCATCACGTTTAACGTCAGAAATCATGTTATAGAACTTCTTGTCGAGCGATGTGGTAACTATCTTCCTTCTTGACTTTGTATTTTCAAAGTGAAGATCGAGGAATATCTAGCTTATTTCCGAAATCTTCTTTAGGATGCTAACTTTATCTAGATCTTCTGTTATGAGGTCTGACGCCAACCTAGTAAGACCGGCTATTCCGAGGCCAAGGTAATTTTGCGCCTTTTCAAGTAGCTTGTCCCTATTTTTGACGGCGTCGCTAAGAACAGCGGCAATTTCGATATTAAGCTTAGGCGCCTTGGTAAGTCGAAAGTTTTCTGGTATCAAATTTTTTTGTAATAAAGTCTCCTTGGCTTCTTTGGTCAAGCCCTCAACAATTATCGTACCCCAGCGTTTGGAGATTTCTTCATTGATCGCCGGGCCCAGTGTTTCATCCTTGCTCTGTGGATCTCCTAGTGCCTCAATTATTTCTGGTGGGAGTGTCTCTCGTGATTTATCTGAGCTCGGTCCTGCGATTGGCTCCTCTGTTATAGGCTGCTCGTTTGAGGTGGTTGTTGGAGGTGGCACAACCACTTGGGATTTTACTGGTTCCGGCTCGAGCGATTGTGAGTCTGATAAGTCACCATAATGGTCTGGTATGATTGAGTCGGATGATGAAGATCGACGGTAACGGTAATTATCTGAAAATTACAGAAAGACTTCGTTGGCATAAAGAAGACAAGAAGATTGCACCACAAGTGAGCTTTTTTGGGTAATATTTTGTAGGCAAAATAGTTTTGAGTCGCTGGTCATAATCACGTTACGACACTGGACTTTAAGTTATCAACTATGATCACGTCACAGAGAATAACCAATAATAAATAGCTATCAGTCGTGATCGCGTCACGAAGTATAGCTGTTAGATCAATCTATTAGCCGTGAGTTCATCACGGAGAATAGATAAAATGTTTTCATGTTACAAATAGTTTCGGCAGGTAGGCCGGGAAAAATATCGCATCGGCATTATCACATAAAAGACAAAACACTTTCGGCATGTAAAATATATGTACGTAAGTACGTAGGTGCGTCGGCTGTGAACCCTTTTTACGTTTCCTAATTTGGTTTGAAATAAGTAACACGGGTTTACTAACCTTCGTAATCACTAGATGATGATCGCCGAATACGTTTTTCGAGACGTCTAATCTTCCTCCTTAGTTGTGAATTGCTTCTTTTCCGTTTTCCCATAATTTTGCACAAAAAAACACTAGAAATCCGATTTTATTCAAAATAACGAAGTGGTGATGCCAGCATACACAAAAGGAATGAGGTATGTACGCGCGGGGGGCTGACCGGCTGACGTCGCGCAGTTACCACAACAGATGGCGCTAGTAGTATCCAATTAGACTATTTTTATTTCTTTTTAGATAAACAGCTCTGAATATTGTGTGTGATGCCTAGTACATATAGAAGTGAAACTACATAGTGTTAATAAATCTCGAGGATGTAACGTCGTAAGTATAATTCGCGCTTTTTCTGACAGTTCTTATAGTTTTTATTATCCTGCAAGGTATAATTCAAAGCAAAATTTCTTAATGAAAACTCTTTTCAACTACCTACTAATGATCGTTTCTAGGTTTCTAGGTTAAATAAGTTCTCAGTAGCAAATCCCACCCGGATGATAAAATCTCCGAAACATCACGCATCAAAAACAATGAAAAGGTATGCGTTAAACAAAATGGTACCACGTTTCCCGGGATTTTCCAGGATATTTCCGGGATTACTCAATGTTGGCGCCATTGCCGAGTTTTGTAACGGCTAATATGTTAAAATAAATATTTTGTCCACTGTGCCATTGATTTCATCAAAGTATTATTAGATAGTTAACTAAGACGAAATAAGTGTAATGTTTTATACGAAATGCCTTATTGTTCGTAAAAGCTTTGTGTTCTTATTAAGTAAGCAGTAGCTGGTTGGTATCTTTATTGGTATGGATATCTTGGAAAGATACTTTGTTACTATCAGATTTTGAAGATTTTATTGTGTGTGTTACTTAACTGGTAATATAACAACTCAAAAGCTTCTAATCTTTTTGCAAATAATAGCAGCGTAGCAGCATGCGAGCGAACTATGAACCGACCAATAATTTCTTATTTGGGCTCCTGATTTTGGCCCTCCTAATACTCGATCCTGGTGTAGGGGTACAAGCAAAATCAGTCCTGGCAGAAGGTTAAAGATGTAGTATTCCAGGAATTCTTTGACAGGGCATTTAGAGGCGGGAAACTCTCAGTTCTTAAACTGCGCCACGAGGGAAACTACCATAATATCTTCTCTAATTTGGAATTTTGGAAAAAAACTCCATCGCCAAGAGCGTAGTTCTTAAATTTAATAATGATGATGAGTACTCGATCAACGCTAGCATGGTGGATTTATCCTTGGAAAAGTTTCTAGTGTAAGCATTGGTAGGTGGCCTCTACTCCTCTTTTCTTCGTCCAATCATCCATCATCCTCCAAAAAGTGAAAAGACTTTCAACTAATCAAACCTTTTTTAATTGTTCGCAGATCACGCATCAGCGATAGTGGGCGCCACCGCCCGCCTCCGCTGCCGTGTCGACGGCAAATCATGCGGCGAGATGCACAGCATAAAGTGGTACAAAGCGGACGCACGGGTGTACGTGTATTCAGCGGCTGGGGATGCGCCTGTCAGCCGCCCTGAGGGGGATATGATGGACAGGTAAGTCAAGCTTATATTAGGTCACCTCGTTTTAAGTGATAACATTTAGAGGACCGATTTAGCACAATAAATTAATATTTTTTTGTAGAAAACACTTTGGGTTTTTATCCGCTAGTTTTAGAGAAAATTGGAACTTAATGTATATGTTTTATTAAGATTTTATTTTTTTATTAATTAAGGCTAAGATTAGAGGAAAAGACGGTTTAGGCATTGATTTTAGAGAGGCAAAGCCGATGACATAGATAACTTTTTATATTCTCGGGGTGCTGTTTTAGAAATCGATATTGTCTTTGTTAAAGAAAATAATAAAAATTAAAATCTCGATTTTCTAAAAAATAATGATAGTGCCATGTTTCTATTTTATTTATCTATTTATACTTTATTGCACAACCACAGTTTGTAAAAAAGGTGGACTTAACGCTATATGGCATTCTCTACCAGTCATACCTTTGGGCTTAGCAGAAATGATTGATTCTATGATGTATACAAAACCACTGTTAACATATTATCACTTAAAAAGATTTGACCATAAAGATATTTTGAACCCTGTGTCTTACGCTATACCGGGCGCATGCCTTTACCACTCAGCCACTGACTCATTGAATGTTGAACTTTGCAAGTGCTTTCTTTAACGCGTACGCTGTGTTACATAGGGTTTGATTACTTGTCTGTTATAGTTGCGTTTTACAAGTGCAATTTATATTGTTAAGGTTTTTTTTTTTATATAATTGTTCGACTACGGGAATGTCGAGCTCGCGGAGCTAGCGGTTTACTTCCGCGAACACAACAGTGTGTTCATTTTGGGGCTTTTATTGATTATGTATTATTGAACAGTTTGTGAAGTGACGAAACACTGTACAAACAAAAATATAATTAGATCTTTTAAAGGCTATTGACCTAACTAAACTAAACAGAACAGAACTGAAAGGAACGGATCAAAACGGAATTACTTAAATGCAATTTTAAAGATCCAAATCCATTATCATTTCGTTGTTCAGAAAGGTCACACTACTGATATGCATTTAGATACCAGTTGCGTTATCGATAGTTAGCTCAACTAATGGTTATCTAACTAACTATGAATATTAAATAGCCACTCTGACATTTGGTTAAGGTATATTTGTTCATAACACACAATGGTATCTAACGACATTTAACCTTTGGTTGAGTTAACTAACGATCACAAAACCGGGCCTAAGAGTACAACTTGTTTACGAGTCACAACTCACAAAATGTTGAAAAACCTATGACCAGTTCATTTCAGTATTTTTAAACATACACCATAATCCATAAAGGGTAAAAAATTAAACAAGTTCATAATGAGAGTCCGTGGCAATTACCAACAAAAGAAAGAACAAAAGCAATAAATTGTGCACACAAAGGAATAGCCGGGACAATGGGAGTGATGTTACATTAGATGTTACATATTTTCAGGATGCGTTTTTACAAACTGCCCACCTGTGCTAATATGTGACACACTTGTAATTTTATAATATACCTCTACAGTTAAAGGTTATATACTTCCAAACGTCTAAAAACACAGCCAATTTGGAAAAGTCTTGGTAGTTTTTTTTATAATTTTAACGAATGAGATTTAATCCTTAATTTTGTAAGGTTTTTTTGTTTTTATTTTTGTTTTTTCACGTTAAGTTGCATGTTAGTTTTTTTTTCATGACGTGTGTGATATAAAAAAAAAGCATTTAATTTACTTTATCTTCGATAACCAGTCTGTCCAGTCTGTACATCATCTATTGTGCTATAGATACGGTACCTATTGATGTGATCCAAACATTTTTCAACATTCTCACATATCTCACAATTTTGAAATGATATCTTTTATGCATCTTTAAAACCGAAACAACAAATCCAACAGCCTCCATAGCATTAGCAAATACGCGTCTCAATGTGAAAGGTTCTACCGAGAAGAGCTCTAAAATATGCATACAACCGATCTCATATGAACGCGCACACAATATACTCCGCGCGATCTCTTTGTTGCTTTGAAAACGTGATAATATTTTTGTCGTAACTTATTATGTTAGACGCTTCAAGGAAATGAAGTCAGTTTCTCGTAGACGCAGATCGATTGTACTTCAACATAACTGTAGCTGTCAGTCACGTTTGATCGTATGGAATGTGACAGTTTTTTTTTCTTTTCATTGTACATAAATTGAAAATGTGCGACTTATAATATAATAGTGCGAGTATTACATATTAAATAAATCTGGTGAAAGATTTAGACTGAAACATAATTAAAAAACACAATCTTGTTTTCCTTATGACGATTCATTTTTTAATTGTACATATAACCTTCAAATCAAAATTATTTATACAAAATCTTTACTTTACCAAATAAAGCCTTATTAGAGGGTCCATCATCAATGGCCTTTTCATCTATTTCAGACGATTTATGGTGTAAAGTTTGAAGTACTATAATATTACACATTTGAGTTTTGTACATACGATTTTCATATTAAAAGAATATTTTTCTAAAGCAACTCACTCAAAAACAGATGTGTGCACGGTAACCTTTTAAATCATTCTCATTGTAATGAAGCCGAGTTAATTTAAAATCCATTTAACCTTACATTTCTGAACTGAAAAATCCTTCAACCTCCTCTCGTATTATTTATTCACAAACAACAGGCGATGCTTTGTTTCTACAAAATCAGTGTGTGTGAAAAATTGTCTAGACATCTATTTATAGCTAATTTATAATGCACACTTGATTATTCTAAACTGAACTTTACAGAGGATGAAATAGAGTTGAAATGTGACACCAGCCGGTGTAAGACTAATAGAATGTATAATGAGATTGAAAGGTGCTATTCTGGAGACGGTCGATAAGCTGAATAAAAGTTTGGAACAATCTATTTTATATTTCACACGAAAATACGGGTATTATTTTTATTCGAAATGGGTTTGGTCTAGACCAGATATAGCATGCTGGACAGAGTCGAGGACGGATGGATTTGAATCAATATGATATCAGTAGGTGGTTTGGAATAACCTTCAAATGTTGATGCTAATGATGTCCTCCCAGACTTATACGTCAACGGTAACACACGTATTAGCCTGGGTCCTTGTATAGGCGTGAGCGTAATTTAAAAAAAAACCTGGCTCTTTATAGACCTGGTTTCAGGTAGCACTGTAGAATTCCATATGCATTATACGCTCAATTAAGGCTATCAGACGTTTGAAGCCGATATCTTCGAGACATTTCTTGAGAATTCATTGCAAAGCCCAAATGTTATCTTTTAATATAAAAAAAAAACATCCATCCTAACAATCAAATGAGATGGGCAAATACATCATCAAATCAAAAAAAAACCAGTCCACGATTGTCCAGTTCAAATCCGTAACTGAGTGTAAATCTATACTTTCAATATATCGCTCGCAATCCTGACAGCTCTCTACCGAGATGGGTAATAAGCCCCGATCGGATTTATTAACAAGTGATAATGGAATCCGGCACTGTTTCCATTGTTCTACTCATTCATCAATTATTCTTGTGCGATATTTACCAAGACAAGAAAACAGTTTGATGTGGAATTGATGAAAAAAGAACGGAAATTAAACGTGGGACTGCGATAGCGCATACTTATCTCTTTGTCACACTCACGGGCCTTATGGGGAGGCGTATTATTGCACCAGTTAAAGTACCTATTGATACTTTACAGTTAGAACTACCTATAGGTGGTACATATTTAGTTTTATAAAAGGTGATGGAGACAATCAGTTGCTATACTTTTATCTTTTGGTGTGTTTTGTACATATAGTAGTGCAACCACAAGTTAACTTAAAAGGTATTTAACGTACGACATTTTATACTACATTAACTTAAAACCTCTTATAAATTCTATTTTCTTTCTTTCTGACTACTATAAGCATAGTTCAGTTCAATTCAATTCATAATTATGCGTTATTTAAACGTAGTTTAAGCTTACGCTTAATTCAAAGCCTATAAGGTGATAAATGTGATTACTTCTAGAAAATGAATTATTATATTTTATCTTATGCGACAGTGGAAACACGCGCAGTCCGTATTTATTATTTTCACCGAGAATGCATACGGCATCACACGCTCTCTGTTTCCTTCACTGTCATTAATATTCTATCATTCCCAGCTTATTAGCAAGCCAAGATGTAACAGCCAATCCACGCCACTTTGTCAACAATTTTGATTATAATAAAATATATTTTGTTTTGTCACAATATTTGCTAATTTTGATATTAATTTCTTTACCCAAAGGTTGTCTGGAAGAGATCGCTTATAGCAATAAGACCGCCTAAATTGTACATTTCCTTTAAGCAAATTTGTAAATTCACTAATTTTGTGTGCAATAAAGAGTTATCTATCTATCTATCTATCTATCTAATTTTGTTATTTAGGTCTGATGCACCATCTAACGATGAGATTTTGACAAGTCTAAAAAAGCAGCCACCAATTTCAAAACAGACAAACTGATAAGTCTTGGAACTTATCAACACACGGGATTTAATGAAGGTTTAAACGGATGTTTACCTATAAAATAAGTAAATCCCGTGTATTTACAATTTTCGTAGGAAATGCAGCAATGTTTAAAATCATATGAAAAGCCTTGGCCCATTGGAGCAATAATGCATTGGTTAATACTAATCAAATGCACGTACATAACCCTAGGCCACATCCATACTTACATAGGGTGTGATCCGATCAATCTTCTTAGTACTAAGTTAGTTTTAATGTAAAGCGGAAGTGGCTTTTATTACTTTTAATTATTATTATTATCAAAGATTCACATCTCCATGTGTCTTTTAAAAAAAAGTTATGAAAACATCAATCTATGACATGACTCAGTCGCTAAATGTTATTAATTGAAAATGCTCATGTTATCAAAAAGGCCGTAGTTTCAAACAAGTTAGAAAGTTTCTCAGTAAAATCATTATCGACCTTTGACAATTTGAAACTCAAACAGGGTTCACTCTTTAGCAAGTAATATTGACTGGCTGATTTAATTTAACTCTATGTCTCCCCTCATACTATATTTACAGTAATGTCAGGATATTGCCTCCGTCTATTACACGGCTATTTTTAGAGTTAAATCACAGAGGGATGCGTGGAGTTATTAGAGGGCCGTTTTGCAGAATTGCATCGATTGACAGTTGAAATTCCCATATTTTATTATCAAACGGTATAAAAGTCCTGTTTTTTAATCTGTTTTCGTGGCTTTGTGAAAATTGGAAATAGGTTTTTCAGCACCATTTTGATTGGAAAAACTTTTGGTGTCTAATGTCCTTATTTCTTAAGGCAATGAGGAAAGTGCCTGTGCATTTCATGGCATACAATATCGATTAAAAAGTAATTTTTGAAGCATAATTATCTTGTGTTGTAAGTATTAACCTTGTATACTTTTTTCATTATTTGACGACGCGTTTGTTGTATTGGTTAGCGCTCCTGACTATAACGCCGGCCATCGCGGGTTCGAATCTCGCAGGGGGCAAATGTTTGTGTGATGAGCACGAACATTTGTACCTTTATCATGGATGTTATATGACGTATTTAAGTATTCATGGGAGATGCCCCCGTCATAATTATTATCTGGTACTTCGTAACACAAGGAAGAAAATGCCTTACCACGAAACCAGACAATTGGTGTGTTATCTGGCGCATTTTTTTTTTTTATTATTTAAACAAATATTGGACACCATATACATAGCTCTGATCGCAAAGTAAGCAGCTAATGCACTTGTGTTATGGAAATCAGAACAACAGTTTAGAAAAAAATAAATAAAAAATCTTCAGAGAATGAGTAAAAGTATTCTTAAATCTTGTAAATGGCTTCACCTGAACATGACTGTATGTCAACCATCCCATTTCAATCCCATTAAAATAAATATGTTACGTGATATTGTGCTGTACTCTTCCACGTAACGGCTGAACCTCTTCTTATTAAGGGACTCACAGGAATTCCCTGAAAAACAATAAATATCGCACTTCCATTGCCGAACTTCAGTTATTTCGTGAGCTGGTTAAAGTCAGTTCAAACTAGTGTTGTGTAAGTCGCGGCTTTACTCGTACAGTAGGTGCAATCAGGGGCTTGTTAATGTTTTAGTAAAAATCTTTCTTTAAAGCAAAATAAATAGATAGATAGATAACTCTTTATTGCACACAAAATTAGTGAATTTACAAATTTGTTTAAAGGAAATGTACAATTTATGCGGTCTTATAAGCGATCTCTTCCAGACAACCTTTGGGTAAAGAAATTATGGGTTTATAGGAAGGGGTATTTTGTAATTGATAAATACTTACATGTTTATAATATATATATATATACATATATATAATAACACAATATAAATCATACATAATATATACAAACCAATGTGAAATGAAAGGAAATTGAATGATACATAAGAGTAGATAAAATTATTTTGAAGAGGGTAGATGTTCTTTAAGTAGATTTTTAAAAACAGTTATAGATTTTGATTTCCTGATAGCCAGGGGCCAGATATTTCCTGATAAATGTCATAATTATATTCCATCTACAATTAGTTTTTACAATTATTTTTATCTGGGGCTTATTAATGTTTTGGTAAAAATCTTTCGATAAAGCGAAATAAAAGTCGTAATTATATTCCATCTACAATTAGTTTTATCGACTGTTGTCACAACACTTGTGCTCGCTGCTCATTACTGCTAATTAGTGCAGTTTGAGTTGATGTTAACTGAAATAGTTATCGTCAGGTGTTGCGAGATGTTTCGAATGAACCTGCCCGTATTGTGGCTTAAAGCACAGTACTTAAGTTTAACTATAGTTAAGCCGAAATGTTAGTGGCAGAAGTTAAAAACCTCGGTAGAGCGGTTTGATAAGGTTATAACCTTATCAAACCGTCTTATAGTTTCGTCTGGAGTTTACATGTAATAATATTTTTTTAGAGCATAATTGTGGACTCTATCATCATTAATGTAGTATCGAGTTTTGATATTGCATTTGTGGTTTTCAGAGTGTGGCCAGTTTTGAAGTCTTGGGTTCGATTCCGGTTGCATCCGGTTTTCTTATTTTCTCGCATCTAGTAGAACCGTCGTTGTTTCTGATTTTTAATAACACAAGTGAATTGAAATCATAGTAACTGATATACTCTGTGGTTGCAAATTTACTTTACTATTTTTACTTTTAGTCTGCTCTTGACTTTTTACGTAAATGAATTTGGTAAAAAAAAGATATAAAGTGTAACGTACCTTTTTCATTTATTTCATATTTTCGGCCAAAGATACACAAGTGTTGTGCTGATCTGCCTAATTTACATTCAAATTAGACTAATACTGAACATAAATATGGCGTCAGTTCGCAGTTATTTAAATGAGCTGTCCATGTTACTGACGAGAGCGAAATAATGATTTAGCTTAGTAGGCCGTAGCACTATTACTAAAACCTACAAATTAAAAGCAAAATTTCACAAAAAATAAGTTCAACAATATCTGCCCTCATGACAACTCATTAAAACTTAGCCTAGATAACGATTAACTTCTTTCATATTCGGATCGCAACGAATCCTAAAAACTCTCACAAAAGCTACTTACAAAACAATATGATATTACTGTAAAAATCTCTATATATATAAAAGAAAGTCGTGTTTGTTACAACACTTATAACTCGAGAACGGCTGGACCGATTGCCATGGTTTTTGATTTGTTGGATTTCTTTCCGTCCCGAATAGCAGAATACATTTTAAAAACAATGAAAACTCGATATGTGTAATGAATACTTAATCATTTCAATTGATGCTGATTTGTTTATTACATGTCAAACATTTGTTGTCCAATCCTGTCAAATAGTGTAACAACTATTTTTTTTTGGAGCTTATAAAAATTCCTATAAAACGGGGCCGGGGCGGGACGGGGCTGGGGGCGAAACGAAGTTCGATGGGACCGCTAGTATTAATATAAATGAAAAACGTTAATTATTTGAGTCAATTTTAAAACCATTCAAACATTAAAAAAGACTGATAGGACACAGAAAAAATCATCATTATCAGCCAAAGAACGTCCACTGCTGAACATAGGGCTCCCCTCACGGCTTTCCACAGCGACCGGTTATGAGCGGTCTGCATCTAGTGCGATCCTGCATCTCAAGGTCATCTGTCCATTGTTGGTGGACAGAAAAATTAGACATTCAACATACCTATCCTACTACTATTATAAAGGCGAAAGTTTGTATGGATGTATGGATGTTTGTTACTCTTTCACGTAAAAACTACTGAATGGATTTGAATGAAACTTTACCACAATATAGCTTATACATCAGAATAACATATAGGCTACAATTTTTGAGGTTTCTAATGTGAGGTCGTAAAAAAACACATTTTTTGCGCTACTAGACGGGACGAACCTGAAGTCCACGCGAACGAAGTCGCGGGCAAAAGCTAGTTATTAATATTTAAGCGTTAAAGAGAATTTATATAGAGACTAGTAACACCGCTATCATCTCACAAATCAAACCGCAGCCATTACGTGGCCTCCCCGACCGTCACGTCGTAACATTATCGGTGAGTTAGTTAATCAACTTACTGTTAACTACGGGTTAGCGCTAACTGTTAACTGTCGCACTTGACTCATGGCCGATTCGTATCTGAGAGATAATTAAGACGCGATAATACGCGTAGGTGGTTTGGTTTATGGGTGTTGTTTTTAACGAAAACAAACGAAGATGCATAACGTAGTAATCGGTTACTTAATTGTACTCGTACTCTACGTTTTATGCTTTGGTTGTGATTATAAAAACATTATATTCTTTAAGTCAAGTCAAATGTTATATTTGCAAGAATACAGTAATCAAATACATCAGTTGGTAATGATAGTTTAAGTCCCATGCATTCAGCCTTATAATATATAAGTAGTAGTGAACAAGAAATAACAATAATTATACAGAACAGTCATGGACATAATATTACAATTTTATTTATTATATTTTTTCTTTATATTCAACTAGCGGTCCCAGCGAACTTTGTTTCGCCCCGGCCCCGTTGAACGGGATAAAAAGGATCCTATGTCCTTCTCCTGGTTCTAAGCTACCTCCCCACCGTATCGCCCCGGCCTCATCCTACCCCAGCCCCGGCCCCGTCTAACGGGATAAAGAGTATCCTATGTCCTTCTCCTGGCTCTAAACTACCTCCCTGCCAATTTTCAGCTAAATCGGTTCAGCCGTTCTTAAGTTATAAGTGGTGTAACTAACACGACTTTCTTTTATATATATAGACTAGCGGCCCGCCAGCGACTTCGTACGCACGTTTTAGTTTTACTCCGTTCCCATAGATCGTTGCAAAATATTTATAAGCCTCTAAGCATTAAACTAATTAAATAGCCTACCCCGATAAATTCACTATTTAACAATGTATCTAATATATTTTATAACCGGACCAATAGTTACTGTGATTAGCGCCTTCAACCAAACAAACAATAACATCAGTTTTTAAATTATAGACAAATGTAATATTTAGCCCGGTCTTTATTCTGGTCAAACTTACACGGAGATATTATCTTTTTATTTTACAACGTAATGGAAATACTTTACGCCTTACGGCAATCGTATATTTCTTTCGGGTGCTAAAAAGACCAGGCTACTCTGTGCGCTTACACAGCATCATGTCATGCCACATAACATATAGGCTGTGGGAGAAGCAAATTCCCTCAAGTCTTCTCCCGCTACCTTTAGAGTTTGAACTTGAGCTTTGTTTGAATTCAAAGGGAAAATTATATGTAGGGATCTACCCCATCATCATCATCATCAACACCCAAGGTCCACTGCTTAACATTGGCCCTACGAAAAATTTGCAGAAAAGTTCCAGGTCGGATACCCATCGACCGCAGGAACAGCGTAGAATATCCACCAACAATATGAACAAACGATCTGCATACTACACTGGACACAGACCGCTTGATACCTACCCTGTTTCAACACAAAAAAACATTCTTTACTATTTTAAGGAATAAAATCTCTTCTCGAGAGCAAAATTAATAACAAACATGTGTCAAAACATTGTGTCTCAGATATGTCAAATGATTGTCAAAAATGATATACAAAATATTTTTATCATTAGCACTAAAGAGTTTTGATATCAACTTCGAAGAAAATCACCCTCAGAATAACTTTGTCACCCTTTTTCACCCCCTTAGGAGATTAATTGCAATAAAATATGAAATAAATCTTCCGTCAATTCTGTAAAAGAATGTGTATGCAAAATTTTAAGTAGATTGGACCAAGTGATCACGTTGTTCCATACAAACTTTGCACCCCTTTTTGACCCCCTTAGGGGTAGAATTTCGAAAAATCCTTTCTTATCGGATCCCTACGTCATACAAAGAACACACCCTCCCAGTTTCAGGTTTCTACGATCAGCGGTTTAGGCTGTGCGTTGATCCATCAGTCAGTCAGTCAGTCAGTCAGTCAATCAATCAATAAGTCAGTAGTTCAGGACAAAGCATTTTATAGGTATAGATAAATTCTTGAATACTGTAAAAACTGTGATGTAATAACCATTTTGTCAGCTTTGTTTTAAATTTATTAAAGTCATTAATTAATCTAAAGTCGTCTGGTAAATTATTTAATAGCACAATACACATATTATAAACATTTATCTTGTATATTTGTTTATGGCAAGTAGGTTGATACAATCTGTTCATAATTCTCGCCCTAGTTTGCCTGATATTTACTTCAGCTCGTTTTATAAAAAATGCTTTAAATATTGACATAAAGCTTAATATATTCGAGACGGCAGCTTCGATTTCCACCATACATAATTAAGCACCAGCTTTACAAAAATAACACATCCAAATTGGTTAACCCATTAAGGAGCTACGACAGCAGATTTACATACATAGCGGTCAAAAGAGACATTAGGAAAAAAATAATCTCAAGAAACATTGAAGGAATAGAGCATCTAAGTTTAAGATATAAGTATGTATATAAATAATATTTTTTAAATGCAAGAAATAGCGCTGATAGTGTGAAATAAATAATTTTTCCTTTGTTTTTTGTAACTAGTACAATATTTTATTACTTAGTTATTTAGTGCTCATTGAGCGATGATTAGAATGGTAAGAAAGCAAAAATTTACCTAAGTACTTACGTCGTAAAAAGCATAACAAATAATATAAATGCATGCTTTATTTATTTTTAAATTAATAAGTAACGTTCTTATCTGATTCGTAACAGTTTTTGAAACCCTTCTTCAGGAATAGCATGTTTAAGTTGTGTCTATTTTATTCATATGCAATTAACAAGTTTATTTGTGCTTATTAAATATTCAACACAATTACATGGTTCGAGTCTTTGTTTAGGCACTTCGTAATTAACAACTTATACGCAATGTAAAAGGGGAACAGTAAGCTCATGTAGTTATAAAACAAAGATAGAGCATTTAAGCAAAATAAATAAATAAACGTGAAAAAAATAACTTTCTAAAACATTTCCCCATGGCTAGCAGCACGTTTTTTATCCGTCATTTATTTCAATGGATATAAATCTAACTCAATATTTTTCAAAGTCATGATGAGGCTAAAGATTTGTTATTTATAAGTGTTATTTATGTTTATTCTATAATAACTGTGTGTTTCCCAAATACTAATAAAAAAATTTGGAAATAAGTACCTAATAAAAACTTTTGAAATTGTCAAGAATATCAAATATACTTGTACACAAAAAATAAGATTTTTTATCACTCGGTCAACATAGTTAAGGTAGTATAATAAACACAAATAATAACAAATTAAACAATATACGTATTTCACAAGTTATATATTTGAAGGAGGTGAAACAGCATGATAATGCAAGGCTACTTAATGTTCTTCTTTTATTACGTATATCGGCACATTTCTACTTAAGAGGCTTATTCAATTTATATGTAAATTGTACCAAAACTTAACGGCAGGTACTTAAGCGGCTTAAAGTTAACGAGTAAGACTTTGATGGAGATACTTCAAAATAATAATTAATTAAGAAAAACAATTTGAAATTAGCAGTCACTTTACCTAACACTTGCCAAACTTGTATTTTCTAAGAAGTGAATACTGTGTCTGTTCTACGAAAGATGCCTTTTGTATGATAAAATAAATGTTCGAACATTTTCTCGGAAGGTAGTTTAACATTCCCTCTTGACAAGTGGTTTGAAATAACTAAGGTCTTTTTCGCGTTTGTTATTTATCTAACAATCAAACTATTTTCTGTTGCTGGGACTCAATAGCTAGTGTAACTCAAAATATAGCTAAATCAAACAGTAGTTTTTGCGTGAAAGAACAACAAACTATCCATATATCTATATACACAAACTATTGCATTTTAATACTCGTGTAGTAAATTAGGGCTGAGCTGTAGGCAACTTGCGGAGTCACAAGTGGCAAATAGTGAAAGATATGGCGGTGAGCTGCGAATATGTTGAATAAATAGCACCTAAAAAAACAGTGACAGGACTATCAGAATGTAGTGGGGAGCTAAGTGGGATGGATTTCTCTTCAAAAGCTACAATATTCAGTAATGATCCTGTGACATGGCGAGTAAACGCCGCCATTACATACGAGTATAAGCGTTCCCCAGGTGTTGGGTAGCAGCAACATCAGTACTGGCAGAACCAGCTCTTATATTTGATGAAACGATTGATAGTAGGATTGCAAGACTAAGAAACTGTTTTGTTTCTTCGAATTTTAATCAAAACTGTCTAATTCTAAATCCAACACCAGTCCCATTTCAAGTCCATCAGTGAGAGATATCCTTGATTACCGGTATAGTACCGTTTGAAACCGGTTTATAAATCAGTGCAAATCCCACTTGAGTCTAGAGACGGGCAGCAATCGACAGTTTTTGAATATTTATCCTTTAAAAAGTATATTGATATAGCCACAAAAGTTGAGTAAGGTACTGTTTTAATGATCGCATGATCGCACTGGATACAGACCGCTCATAACCGGTCGTTGTGAAAAGCCGTGGGGGAGGCCTATGTTCAGCATTGGACGTCCTTTGGCTGATAATGATAATGATAATGACTGCTTTAGCCATTGTGATGGCTTGAATTTGAGTTCATATTGGGGTTTGGCCGAGTATTGATAAATTAAATTATTTTTTTTACTTGTTTTGAATAGTTTTCAGCATTTTACGTGATATAATGACAGGGACAGGGAACGTTAAACGATAGGTAATTTAAACAATATTGTGTCTTAAAATTATTTTACAGTCAAATCAAATCAAAAAACATTCACAGTCAAAAAAGGTTTGAAGCTTCTCAGAACGATAAAAGCGTATAATTTATCATCATTTTACAAGAAACTTTAAAAGGCTTTGCATCTTCATGCTTTTAATAGCTTCTTTACTTTCATTCATCAATAGTATAGCAATTAAAGAATAGTCTTTTGTCGATTTCTATTTTTGACTTACATGTTATTTTTGTCCTAAACTGCATTGTCCATAATCTATCGATACTTTATCAAAAACTGTTCTACCGAGTAACATCACTATTCGAATCCGAATCGAACCATTACGCGTTGCGAGTTTGACATTGATTTGTGCATCGTTTTGGGATTAAATCCGGATTTTGATGTTTTATTTCGATGCCACCGTTAGGTTTGGATGTTTGGAAAGAACTCACTGAAAACATATTTGAACTTCAATTTGTTTTAGACGAGGTTTTAGCGACGATTTGTAAGTAAACTTTTTCAATATTCAATGTTAGCCACTAGCACATGAACGTGAACAATACTTTGTTTTTTATTTATTTATTTTATTTAAGTACTTTATTTCACAAATAACAGTGTACAAAAGGTGGACTTAATGCTTAAAGCATTCTCTCCCAGTCATACCTTTAGGTCATGCAGAAAGATTATTTGTTTTTCTATTTTGTGTGTTATGAAACACTCAATCATTTTACATTAAGTTACATTTGTAGGTAGGAATAGTACTATAGTACGAATTCAACCTCATTACTTCCTATTTCGACGAATTTTACAGCTGTTAGCTTATTGATGACACAAAACACACAAAAAATAATTCAAGATAGCATAGTAATAGTATGGTAAAAATTGTGAGCATAGAAATGCATGTTCACAATCATTTTTCACCGACAACATTTAGGGAAGATACAGATATGTAAATCTCGATAACAGAAAGGAGATATTTCACTGCCAGCAAAATAGCACAGCTTGTAAACCTGAACACAGAACACTGATAACGGAACCCGGTGCCAATTAGCTCAATAAATGACCCAAACTACAGACCAAATTGCAGGCATTTACCGGTTTTCCTGCCCGTGTCCACATACCGGACGCGGAATCCGGTAGATTGGTTGTTGAAATGTAAGTTATGGCTCATTATTATGCATTGGTAAATATTGATTGTAACACATTGATAAATAGAATTTTTGGCATTTTTACGTCGCATCATTGGTATTTGTCACTTATTTTAATATACAACTCCTCCTAGGATTTCTCCAAATTACCGCATCTCTAGAATAATGAAATAAGTCATCATCATCATCATTATCAGCCATCAGGATGCCTACTGCTGAACATAGGCCTCCCTCAAGTATTTTCACAGCGACCGGTCGTGAGCGGTCTGTATCCAGTGTAATCCTGTGATCTTTACAAGAACGTCTGTTCATCATGTCGGTGAACGTCCTACGCTGTGCCTTCGATCTAAGGGTCTCAAATCTTTATAATGTTACATCATTATGAAATAAGGGTGTTATTTTAATAAAAGTAGTCGAAGGTAATGGTGACCTTAACTTGGTTAGTAACAAAACCTCGACACTAACGGTAACAGATCTTGCATGTAGGTGGCAACGAAACAGAAAAGTAAATTAATGACAGACATGATGCGCTGTTTGCTACAGCATAGATCACTCATTTTAAAAAACAAACTTACTTGCCCTGGCAAGACTAATCAATAGATAATACAGCTTCTATTCATTAGCACTTTATTAGTTTGACAAAATCGACTACCTATATTGAAGTTTATAAACGGGTCTGCATTTCAGAAGTGATCACAGAATTGCATGTGTATAGAGATGAGCAATGGCCAAATACGAAATAGCAAACATCCCACATCGCCACATTGAAAGCTGCGTTGGCCTTCGATAAATAATCGGTATCTCTATGCTGGGTCACAGAATAACAAACAGTGACAGAATGTTCACGCTTGAAATGTGATAATATTTTTCTTTTCAACACATTCTCCATGTCAAATGATACTGACCTTTGTGGAAAACTTTGCTAGTAAAAAGTTTTGCATCAGAAACTGCATTTAAGATTTAGCTATGTCTATGATCACTTAGGATTTGTAACAGCGCTGTCGATGAGGTGTAAAAAAGACACTCGTATGATGGTGGATCAACTGTTATTCTTACGAAAAATGCTATTGTTACGTCTCGTTACAGTAACAGGTTCATGCTAGATATTGACTTGAAAGTCATTTTTGATATCCACGTTCAGCATCGGATGTCTTATGGCTAACTAAGTATCTGTATTCGCAAAGGATTACAACCCGAAAATCTTTAGAGTCAAAGCAAACAGGCGTCTTTTGGGTGAGCTTGCTCCATCGTCGATGCTGTCCAATCCACATCAGGTATAGTTTAGAGTCAAGAGCAAGCTTATTAAAAAAAAAACTGATGGCGGTGATAATTACATTGACCTGGTGGTCTTTCATTAAGGAGACCTCGGGGATTCTCAAATGCCAGAAAAAAAACCAAGGATAGGATGACCTGGCGAAAAAGTATGAGGAGACTCGTCCCCAGATGATGGGAATAGAGAAGGGAGGAGATCAAGATGGTGGTAATGGTGGGTGTCGGAAAAAAAACTGGCCAACATTCCCTTTTAGCGGCATCAAAACCGTAGGCTTTTTAACTCGTATATTCTCATCGAGTTTAGGTCACAGTCGTTCGAATAGATACAATTAGTTCTCAAATGGACTCGACCCGACCGACCCGAATGGACGGCTAAATGTACCAATTATCCAGTGAAATTACCGGTTCGCAATACCGGTTTACCGGTATGTATGGATGCGGGTGTAATTTTGGCTTTCCAATAGAGTTTTGGTCGGATTTCGCTAGTCTCTAAATTTCAGTTTTTAGATTGAAACAAAACATTTGTCAATCGATATGATGTTCAGATGGTTGTTTTATTTTTGAAACGTTTCAATTTAAATATGTTCGATTTTTAGATGTCCAGACAGGGACATATTGAAAAGGTGTATATATTAAAATACAGCGTACGTGTATTAACTCTTGATGACTATAATGGAGTGTTACTAAGCTATTGTATCCAACATTTCACATTGTGACATTCAACAAACTACTTACCAGAAGGTTACGTAAGAACCAGAAGAATACAAAGTTATGGTGTGGTGGTAAAATAACCATGAGTAAACATAATAAAAATGAAACACATAGATTAGTGAGCTTTTTAAAACAAAACAAACAATCAAATAATTGTTTATTGTATCTGTACTGGTAATTTTGTAACGACGGATGTCTTATAAATATGACCTTCTTAACATGCTTATGAGGTGCAGATTTTTTTTTGTATTGTAAGTACCTAGTTAAAATAAACACAATATTAAATAAACTAACCATTGTTTAGTGTAATACAAGGAAGAAAATTCCTTACTTCGAAACCTTGACAATTGGTGTGTTGTCTGGCACATATTTATTTAATTAAGTGTGGCAACACAATTAAATCAATGATTGTACAATTTTTGTACAAAAAGGTATGAAAACGAATTGTAAATGATTTTCATAACAACATGGTATCATTTTTGATAAAAATGTAATTTCAGCTTCGTTTTCAGCCACAGAGAAAGATAATTATACGGTGTGTCTGTTGAAGCACTACCTTAATAAATGTTGTAGGGTAGGTATATACCGTTGTAGTATCGTCACGTTTAACAATTCCATTTATAATAGCATATCTTATTTAAAAAGAAAAATGTTTTTTTTTTAAACTAGTCAGTTCGGGTCAGTCAGTAGTTAATAGTCATTATATTACTTATAAATATTAAGTTTGAGTCACGGTACGGTTTTTTGTGCATTCTTTATCCTGGTTACTGGTCTTCTCGAAATTAAAAAGTGATATTTAACGTTAACCCCCGATATGTCACATTCAAGTGGACGCCGTAAAGCACCGCATTCGCAATAACAAATAAATCATTTCTATCTGAACGACACAACTAGCAGCACAGTTTAATGGGCAAAAACTGTATAAAACCGTTTTATTGCCCGCCCGGTATATGAGACCGTAAATATTATGAATTACAGACACTTTTCGATTTAACGAACAAACTCGTGTGATTACGTAGGTAACTAAAGATCGGCGGCTCAAAGAATGCTGTCATAAAGTTTTTAGTTTTGACAGAAAATATGTGGAAATAATGTCATACTTCTGGACCCCAATCACGAATAATTGCGTCAAAGTATTTGTATAGTAACGTAATAATTTGTATGAGAATTTGAAACCGCCTCTGTCGGACGTAAAACAAACTAAAAATTTGACACTCAAATAAAAAAAATATATTTCAATAATTTTAAATAAATAGATCGTTTAACTTGTTTCTGGACGTGCCATATTTACGTTAGTATGACGTCATCTGCGGCTACGTAAGGCTTTTGAGCTTACTAAACGACACACGGGAGTGCTTCGTGCTGCCGACAGACGTAAACTCGCTACAATTGCGTGACAAATACGTCAAATGTTCGTGATTGGGGTACTGGACTTTGTTTATTTTCCTATACATTTTCAAGCAAAATTGAAACTTGTCAGTAAAATTATTTTAGCAGCTGGTCTATAGATCGCTTTCTAGTCATGTCAGAATGGCAGTTATTGTCTCACCAAATTATGAGAGCGATTCTATGATTCAGGAACGATCGCTGTCTAGTTTTATACAGCGTGTGCCCTGTAATAGGAGCAAAAAATTTAATTAATGATTCTACAGAGTATAAAGTGCTCACTCGTGGTAGTAAATGACAATGTCAAGTTCAATGACTAGAGACATTTATATGCAATACATTGCTGGTTCGATTTATTCAGTTAGAAAATATCAATAAATTTATTTTTCATTTTAATAAATTAAACCTTTCAGAATGGATTACTGGTTAATAAAAGGGCCTATACTTTAGTTTTTGCTCCTATTACAAGCCACACCCTGTATATTGACGACCTTTTTGTTAATTTGACATTAAGATATAAAATTTTAACGTCATAAGAAAAGTTGTCTACACACAGAAACATAGAAATAAAGAATAGGCCGTATGGACCCTGTCCAAAGCCGTGAAACCTGTCTAAAAAAAGAAAAAAAATGATTAGTCTCCTGTTCGGAAACTCTTGACAGTGACTTGACAGCACTTTGGCATGCGATATGTGGAATTCGCATATTCTATGTCTCGCTCTAACATAGCTAGATGTGATAGTTGCTTCCTTCTCGGTATCGTTCAGCCCCATCTCTGCCGCATGCGAATGAATTGGTGTACTAACGGCGTTTTAAGGCCATGTAACACATGGATTCATATCGCTCGAAAATTGCACAATCATTTTCCCCGTTAGAGTGGATTCAACTCGTTACTCAAATGCGAATAACGATTAAAACCACTATTTGAGAATTTCGTTTATGTGATTTCAATAATTATTAATAATTTTAACAATTTCATCCATATCCCTCAATATGGGTCATTTGTAATAATATTCCATCGGAAAATAACGAACTTCTGTTTGTGAATAAAACGCTACATTTCTGCAAAATAATAATAAATTCCCAGCTAAAACTGCATTACTAAATATTTTCTGAAATATTTGCATCCGCGTCAATGCCATTTCGCGAATATTGTGGCAAAGTTTTTTCTGTTTTAATTTTAATTAAAATGTGAGCAGTAACTGCTATATTGAAATGGGTTTAATTATTTTAAAAGATAACATATTATGTATTTACGATAGGTATACAATTTAAAAAAATACCAATCATCTATCTATTCTGACTATTGGACATCAATGCATAAATTCTGGTATATTTGTGCATTTAAATTCATATTACGCCATAGCATAGTTATTAAGGCACAATGTTGTAGTTTTCGTAACCATAACCAACCAAAGAAACTCTCTGAAAGCGATTTGCCTGACTTGTATAGGCTCATTTTTTCTTCGGATAATTTTTAAGTTAAATTTATAACTTTTATGTATTAAATTGATGTAATAATATAAAGTTGAACCTAGTTGGGAACTTGGTACAAGGTAATAACCAATCGCAATAATTATTTAATATGCCGAACTCGTAGAACATTACCTATTTAATGTATCCAAGTAACTCTAGACTAAATGCATTGGAAAATGCCGTAATTGAAAGCATTGTTTCACCACTAGGAATGTCAGGCACTCACAGCTCGAACTACAAATCGCGCCAAACCGGTTTTTGTCTGGATTCACCAGTATTTACCGGTTTGAGCCGGCTTACGTCGGAATTCCGCGAAAACGCAGTATATTAGCACACAATTACGTGATGAGATTCAAATGCTATTTCGATGGAGTTGTGCTGTTTAGGCATAGATTGAGTTACACGTTTAGGGATATCACACACGAGCACTTGACGGCTGTAGCCAACGGCACGTCAGGGGCATGTCTACGACATGCCAATGGCTCATTGACGGCTAGCTGTAAGATATGTAGACGTCAGCCGTCGGCAATCCAATGAAAAATATCTACCTTTTTCTCAAAATTTTTATTCAAAGTTAAATTTAAAATAGCTTGACGAATTTATAATCTTTATTTCAAAAAGTCGGTCGTCAATCGATTTCATTGGCAGAATTAACAGCACTAGTAGCCCCTCCATGAGTCATAAAGATGTGTCGTATTAGATTTTCCTCCATTTTCATAACAATCTAACCAAAACTGTGTGTATTTATAATATATATTTACTGACCTCTTAAACTAGTTAAGTCAAACATCATCTTAACAATATGGGTTTCAAATCCATTCAGTTTTATACATTTCCAATACATACCAATGAATAAATATACAATAAAGTTTAGTCCAAGTGCCGGGCGTTCAGAAAAATGCAGCAGGATAAAGAATGCTTTTACACTGGAGTGTCCTATATTTGGACACCAATCACATACATTGCTCTGATTCCAAATTAAGTAGTGACTGCACTTGTGTTATGGAAATCTTAAATAACGGTGAAGCCACAACACCTAGGCTCGAGGCTTATAAAAAATTTAATTTCTACATTGACCCGACCGGGAATCGTACCCATTTCCTTAGATTTAACAGGGAAGCTTATTCCACTTCTCCGATGATAGCAATTTAAAATTGCATTATTAAGCCTTGAAACAGTCAGTGTCGCAGACATTTGACGACGCGTTTGGTGTAGTGATTAGCGCTCCTGACTGCTTTACCGGCAGTCGCAGGTTCGAACCCCGCAAGGTGCAAATGTTTATATGATGAGCACGAACATTTGTATGGCGCATATTTATTATATTTTAGAAAAAATCCTTAGTTTTGTAGTAACAAACTCTCTGTAGTTTCTACTTGACATCACCCGCTAGCTTTAATCTGGTCTCTATAAAAATGTATTTACTAAAAAAAACCGGTTAAGTGCGTGTCGGACCCGCGCACTGAGGGTTCCGTGCCACCCTTAACTGAATTCAGGGTCTACTTACTTTCACTTTACGAAAACATATATTGCGACAGCAAAAATAACTTTGTTTTTCATAGTGTTTGTATGAAAGACAAATATATATTTGCGGTTGATAAAAATGTGCTATATCTCAAAAACTACTGGTTCGATCTCCTTCAAACCAATTTTCGTTGCAAGTTTTTGTGGAGATCTACATCATATATTTTTTTCAAAATTTTCACTTTCCTAGTTCAAAAGTTAGAGGGGGGGGGGACGCCCATTTTACCACTTTGGAAGCGTCTATATCTCAAACCTTACACTTTTAGAAAAAATGGTTTTAGAAATCTCAACATCATTTTGAAAGACCTATCCATAGACACCCCACACGCATAGGTTTGAGTAAAAAAAAATTTTTAAGTTTTAGTTTCATGTATGGGAGCCCCCCCTTAAATATTATTTTTTCTTACTTTTTGTATCTGAATCGGAAAGCGGTGAACAAAATACATCTACCTACCAAGTTTCAGCTATGTGATGCTTATAGTTTCAGAATAAAGTGGCTGTGACATACGGACGGACAGACAGACAGACAGACAGACAGACAGACAGACAGACAGACAGACAGACAGACAGACAGACAGACAGACAGACTTGACGAAACTATAAGGGTTCCGTTTTTTGCCATTCGGCTACGGAACCCTAAAAATGACCAGATTATCCTTATTAACGCCGATGTAAACTAGCCCTAACTCGGACGGCAACCGAATGCACTACATCATTGGTCCGGTTTACGGCCGTCTGGGATTGAAAAGTAGAAATTGGTCGCTTTCGATAGACGAGGAAAGTATACTTGGATATTTCATCGCTGTATGTTATGTTTGGAATGCACAGAACGTGACTTTTGGAATGAAAATCAAAAACAGTCACCGCGTTATATCACTCATACTAATATTAGTCCCCTTGCCGATTTCGACTACGATAGCTAGTCACAGCGTCTAACCGACTGCGTGGGACATATTATTCCTTTCACTCTCATAGCCTGACGGGACAGCAATCTGACACGACCGGCGAGAGATCAGGCGCAGGACCAACGACTACGTGCTTTCCGAGGGGTTGAAACACCACCAACTTCCTAACTCCGGGCTTCCCCGAGAATTTCTGAACAGAAAAACCCAGGTACATATTTTTTGGCCCGACCCGGAAATCAAACCCGCACCCTCTGGCGCAGCCGTCGCTTTAAAATGCGACCCTAACTGCGCCACCGAGGCAGTTACATCACTATCACTCATACTACACTACGGTGAGTTCACAGACTGCAGTATCTAATGTAGTAGAAAAATGACCATATTTTCTTAGCAAAAATGTATTAGACGATGGACTAGCGAATCTACGTAAGCTGTCCAAAATCTTTATCCAGGTGTGTTCTATTCTTAATTACTTCAACAAGGCAGCATAACCAGAATGTAGTAAGGAGTCTTGTGTGATGGGCTTCTCTATTAAAAGCCACAATATACAGTGACAATGCTGTGACATGGCGAGTAAACGCGGCCATTGAATGAGCGTTACCCTGGTGTTGAGTAGCAACATCACTACTGGCAGAAGACTGCAGATAAAGTATATCAGGCTTGTGACTGGGCATTAAGGGGCGAGAAACTTCCGGTTCTTATAATGCGGAATGGAAGGCAAGAGGGAAACCACCACACTATCTTCCTTGATTTGGTAATCCCCGATAAACTACGCATCTAACTCAAAAATATTTTTGCATATCTAAACTAAAACAAATCTAAATTGATGCATTTAAACAAACTTTTCATGTGTATAATACCTATTAGTATACAGACCCAATTTTTATCACCACTTACAAACTCGAGCTGGGCCAAACAAAATTTAGTTAGTTACAACTTTTCTAAAAATTAAAATTTTGCTCAGCGACAAATTCAGCAGCAAACTGAATATTTCATCTGCCATCCAATTAAAACCGACAAATATTATATTGGAACTGAGCTCATTGATATTTACTTTCTGTATTGGCTGACTGACCTACTCTTTGTTTTGTAAAGTTGCATTGTATATTGCTGTGATATACATAAATGGCATTTCCCCGGGACTTTTCTTGCACTTCCATGCCAACGACCTCTATGTTACACTAGACAGGTTGTTTAGAACAAACTTTGTGGTACAATAAGTTTAGGCCAGATAGAGCATCTGCGTTTAGTGTGTTGCCAGAAACTACCATGTCAAAACGTTTCTTACGTCAAAAGATGAAATAGACAAATTCACTTTTTTATTTATTTATTTAAACTTTATTGCACTGTATACTGTACAAATGGCGGACTTAATTTTTTCTAACAGCACAAATGTTTATTGATTTGAAATGATGCAAAACTTCAACCCTGTATGGGTCCAGTTACGCCCAGCGAGGACCGGATCAAACCGGTTATACCGATTCAAACGCTACCCCATTTCAAAGCGGGTATTTTGATTTGTTTGTCATAGCATTCAATTGAGTACACTATAAGCTTTAAATAGCGTAATTGAGCACCTAATTTGTGGAAATTTACGTTTGTCATTTTACAATGAAACCGAACAATGATGGTTGATGGTCTACAAAGTACAACACTAAATTGGAAACTAATGCCTTTTACTAGCCTGAAACAATTATTTGTAAAGACATTATTGCACAAATAATTTTGTACAAAGGTGGACTTAACGCTAAAAGCATTCTCTGCCATTCAAACTATCACTAAACGAACGTCAAATAACGAAACCCTCTAAGTATCGCTTTTATTCTGTTTCCTTTGAGTAAGATAAAAAATCTCCTTTGTGGAAGATAAAAAAAGAACCTTAATTAGACTTGAACATAACTAAAAGTTATCTATTAGAAAGTGCTTTGATACACGAGCAGCATAAAATACGGCAAATTGAAAAGACGATGACAGGGAGACGATAATATCATGGTATATACATATAAGTCTATGGGTATATATATGGCTAGCCGCTGTAATGTTGGCATAGCGACCGCAAGCAACACCATTGTTGTAAAGGTGCCGACTTGCCACGTCAACGGTATGCCAGCGGCAAATACCGCCTCTTGTAGGTATCGGACGTTATTTTATGACGTCTGTGATTAAGATTTATTATCAGTACCCATAATCACGAATAATTGCATCAAAGTGTTCGTATAGTAACGAATCATTTGTATGAGAATTTGAAAGCGCCTCTATCGGGCGTAAAACAAACTAAAAAATTACACTCGAATAAGATAAATATATTTCAATATTTTTTATCAAATAGATTGATTACTTGTTTCTGGACGTGCCATATTAACGTTAGTTTGACGTCATCTGCGGTAAGGCTTTCGAGCTTACTACCTACACGACACGGAAGTTCTTTGTGATGCCGACTGACGTAAACTCGCTACGATTACGTGACAAATAAGTCAAATTTTCGTGTTTAGGGTACAGGTTCGTTGTACTGAGACAGAAAATCACACACGTATTACCAGATAATTCCAAGTCCCTAACATAAAGCAGTCTATATTCGACACACGGAGGGAGGATTAACTGATACTCAAACAAGACAAAACTCTGATACTTTTGTTAATCCGATAGGATTCGAATTGCGGTCAACGTGTTAGAACAAGTACGAAGTTATTAGTCTTCATGAACATTAATTTATTGTTCTATCAACCCTAATTGTGTGTTTCATAAATATGTATGATTATGTTCGTGGTTAAATCAAAATAATCCGCATCAAAATTACAAAACATCTAGAGTTACTTACCTTTGAACTAAAGTATGTTTTGTAACTATCTAATCAAAGAATTATAAACATTATAATAAATTAAGTTAATTTTAGGAGTGTCATCATTCTTCTGCGGGTAGTTTTATAATTATCAGGCATTGAAATACTATCACTAGCGTATGAAACTGGCATCACAAACAGATTTCTTGCGCCATGATTTGACGCCACTTGTCATCAACGCATATAAACGGTTTCAAATTCACTGTTATTAGGTAAGTAATAAATTTATAACTTTACATACTTAACGCTCACGTAAACTTCCTAAAATCAATGCTCTCATTCATCGCTCAGCTCATACTAGTCGGTAGTTGTTAGTGTTGACATCGTTTAATACGAACTCGCTAATAACGTGTACTCTACCGCGAAACTATTGTGTGCACGCCTCAACTTTCTCACTTATTCGACCTACTTCGGTAGGGTTATTACATAACCATATATATTTTTTGATTGCTTATGAACATAAATTATTGCAACTTAGCTAAAAATTTAATTTATTATAGTTCCTATCTCTAGCCTTAAAATTAATAATAATAAATAAATAAAAATAGGAACAATTTATATTCATAATTAAATTTTAAGACACGAGGTTCGATTCCTCATCGACACAGTTGCTTTTTACAAGTGCATTTTATATTATGTTCATGTTAAGATGGAGCTGTCACGATCTAGTTAATCGATCAAAGCTTCTAAAAAAATATTATAGATTTCATAATCTGCAAATTCACAAAAAAAACTCGCTCCAAATGCATGGTGATGGAACTTAATCCGAGCACAATAGTATTTTTTTTGTATCTTAATTCCATTTTTTTCGTACATTACCCATTTTATTCTTCAATTTTCAATAATTACTGCCTTATCAAACACGATTGCTATCATATAGCAATTGCTAGCTATTACTTAATAGTTCTTCGGCTTGAAGTATTAAACGCGGTTACGGTAACGGGAACTCATGTCATAGCCGAAACTTTCCGAGATGGAAACTCGACGAATTTCATTAATACCTGCACATACACGGCTAATCAACGAAGTTTTGTTGTTTTACAACGAGTTTTGATAATGGAGTTTTAAAGTAAATCTGTCAAAATTATTAGATGATGTTAAAAACAAAAATTGATTTTGTTACACCAAATTGAACAAAACTACTGTGTATAATACGCTTATTTTTATTTTATTTTATTCATATGGTACATCAACGATAATTACAATAGTGCAACTTACAAATGTAAGAACTAATTAAAACGTTTCTGCATCACCCAATGGTTGACTGGTAGAGAATGCTTTTAGCATTAAGTCCGCCATTTGTACTTTCTTTTGTCTGTGCAATAAAAAATAAAATAAATAATAAATAAATAAAACGGTTTAACATAGGTAAACGCTTCGACGCGTTCACCTTAATCTCAGCGATTTTTCTAATAATACATTTGCTGAAATTCACTGGCACTCACGAATTTGACAGCTAGGCCTAAGTAGTAAGCGTATTCTGGCAGAAAAAGTAAGCGTTTTCTGCTAAATACATCAATTACCTTGACGTTTTGTAAAGTATACCTTGTCCTCAAGTCAAACTCCAACGATCGATACCTTTCAACAACACAACTGTTTGCTTCCCAATTCAATCTACTCAGTTTGTTTTTAACAATTCCTACCCACATTGGTGCAGGAAAAACTTCAAACTCGCTAAGATTAAACACCGGTTGAGTTGGTAACAAACACAAACAGAACCGGAGCACGTAACTAGTTGTCGGCGAGTTTTTACCAACTTGTTACATGTTGGAGCCGGCTAAGCCGACTTCGATGGAGTTCGGGATTGTAAGGATAGACGTGACATTGTGGTTGTAATACCTAAATAGGTGAGATTTTGTTTTCAGGATATTTTAACGAACTTATTGTGCTGAAATGATCTTGTATATATTACTAGCGGTCCCAATGAACTTCGTTTTTATTTGGCCCGCCATGACACTGTTTTTATCCTATTCCGAGCCAAGATGAATCCAACAAGGCAAAAATCTTGAAAATCGGACCTACCGATCTCGAGTTATAAGTGATATAACTAACCTGACCCTCTTTTATGTAGGTAGTTAGTATAGATTTAATGCTATATGAGCACAGGCTCATACACCACATGGTGACTATGTTATTTTAATGAAGCCTTTTTAGTTTACCTAATTTTAATCAGTCTGGTATCAAACGACACCCGGGAGTCACATAACAATGGAATTTATATTGTGTTTCGTTTACATATACTTGACGAGTTAATTCAGCACTATTTGGTATTTGTCAAAAAGCTACCATAGAATTGATAACACAATAAACGTAATCAAAGGACAAGCAAAAATATTATCATATGAGTGAAAACAAATATTTCATTAATTTATTATCATTCTAAATAATAATTCATTATATTATAAACTAGCTTTTGCCCGCGACTTCGTCCGCGTGGAATAGTGACTTCTTTCTCCCGTTTTTTACACATTTACCACTATATCTTTGTTCCTATTGGTCGTAACGTGATGTTATATAGCCTCCTCGATAACTGGACTATCCAACACAAAAAGAATTATTCGAACCAGTAGTTTCGGAGATTAGCGCGTTCAAACAAACAAACAAACAAACAAAGTCTTCAGCTTTATAATATTAGTATAGATTATGATATAATTATCATTCTGTACCTATTTATTTTGATTAATGTATGTTTTGTTGTCAATTGATATTTCAATTGACAACAAAACATACATTAATCAAAACTGAACTGTCTGTTTGTTGACGTAGTGATAGTAAGCAATGCTGCTACGAGGCTATGCACAAATTGAAGCTTCGTAGCACTAATCGTAGCTTCGTAGCGCGTAGCACACCAGTTTATTGAGAAATATAAAATATTGATCAAAATGACACCGTATTGTGTTGGGTTATAAGTAACACGTGAATCATAAAATGTATTTTAGTTCATACGAAATATGCTCAAAAATTGGGTATAAAAGTTCTGTAAGATTTATTTTCAAGCATTTTTTACTCACGTACTTACTAAAAACGTTTTGCGTGAAAATCGAATGAAACACATTCTTCGAAAGAGCTTATATCTAGAATCAAAGATGATACTTACCTATTTTTGTGATATTTTTTTTCGATTCGTCTAAATACAGTGAAACTTGGTTAAGTGGGACCTGGATAAGTGAGAAACCTCCGTAACTGAAACTCATGCTGAGGTCCCAACACTTTGGCACTGAATTACCTCTGTTAGTGGGAGGAGGTAGGCCTCTATATCTAGGATTTGTTCTTTCGATTTATCATCATAGTTACCTCTATAACTGAGACAGCGAGTAAATTTTATATGCATAAACCTCTGTTACTGAGAAAACATTGTTTGTTTACTCATTCTTATTCTACCCACGAATTCCACACGTAATTCAAAGTACGTAAGTACAAATTTTGACCTTCAGTTTTAGTTTCGCTTTACTATCATCCAGATGTTTATTTGAAAAATGCCAAAACGAAAGCTACAATCGTTATCATACATGAAAAACTGAAGTTAATATCCGTTTATGAAAGTGGGAAGACACGCGAAGAAGTTAGCCGAAAGTGTGCCGAATTTAATGTGTCAAAATCTACTCTTTGTATAATAATAATTCAGAGTAAACATAAAATTGAATCACAATGTTCTAAAGGACAAGGAAAACTAAAACGTGTTTGATGACGGTTTAATAGATTCAGGAGAACTTAATGAAAGCGACATTGTTCAAGCCTTCTCGTCTTCTTCATTGGAAAATGAAGAAGAAGACGAAATGAGCGCGGAAGTAAATTTAGTAAAAAATTCTAAACGCGAAGCAGTAAAAGCACTAGAAACTTTGCACAGTTATTTTGAAATGTCATCAATTGGTGACCAAAGCATATTTGATAAAATTTATAACATCTAAAAACATCTGATGGCTGATACTTCCAAACGAGAAACTAAAATGACAGATTTTTATAATTGATGATAACATTCTGTTTCCATATTCGTACATATTACGTGTAAAAACGTGCTTGCATATTTTTGTTGATTACATTTGTGTGATTTTTTTTATTAAAACTCATTTACATACTTACATAACACGTTATTTTATTTAATGATAGCACCTGTATAACTGAAATAACCTGTATTCTCACCTCTATTAATGGAACCCTTTGTAAATGAGACAGATATTTATTTATACCTGTATATCTGAGACACTGGGTAATTGGAATACCTCTATAAGTGAAACGACATTGCAGGTCCCTTGATGTCTAACTTAACCAGGTTTCACTGTATATCACATCAGAAAAAAGAAACTCAATACATATAACCTAGATTAGTAAACACGTGCCACACAATCTAGATTAGTAATTTTTAATAGTCTCTCAAGATACAGGCATAGCCTAGTTTGAGAGCCTCTGGTAACTTGTTAGATTAAAGGTTCTTTCTGTTACTTTTTAATTTAATCTTATTGATTTATGTCCGGTGGTCAATAAACATATTTTTATTTTTATTTTATTTTTATTTTATATTTTTTTTGTATTCACGAAACAGTCAAGTTTAATATAGACGACTATTTTACATGTTTGCCTAGCAACACCGGACCCAACGCCCACACAGCAAAATTCGATTCCAGCTAATGTTGTCTCCCCTAATACAGCGTCACAAAATCTTATAAAGGCGAGATAAGACAAAGGTCGCGGCATAAATCTTCGCGGGCTATAACTGCGGGTCCCTAGAGACCTGTATACGAACTGTTCATAGATTACGAAAGGTGTAGAAGACACATTCGGTTTTTTAATATCGATGAAGCATTGCATTAGCTACTTTGGAACAAGATTATAGGTATGTGATTGGTGTTCAGTATTTATGTATTAATTTATATTTTAACAATGCTTAAGTACGTTTATCAATAATTATTGAAGATCGAAAGTGTATTTTAAAGTAAACAAAGCAACAGATATTCAAAGGTGATCTCAGTTTGTCCCAATTCAATTCCGTTTATCTGGTGTTGTCAAAAAGTTATTTAGAGGTAATTATACCCCTGAGGAAACTGGCAGTCTATTGCTTACTGCATTGAAGAATAATAATAATAAATATCAATAATAATTAAATATGCGCCAGACAACACACCAATTGTCTAGTTTCGTGGTAAGGAAGATACTGCAGAAGTGTTAGACAATTTAATGCTTGTAACTATAAAAAAAAACTGTTAGTTTAAATAAGAAACCAAACTGTCCATACAAGTGGGATTTGAACCCACGACCTCAGGCGAACCAGGCCAATAAAAATAATAATGTGAGTGTTGAAAATATTTGAGCCATAAAAAATTGGTTCATGTTAAAGTTTAAATAGCAATTTGACCAATGAGGTATTTCAAGTAATTTTTTGATACAAACAAGGTGAAAAACTTACTTATTTCAACGACTACCGTGCAATAAACTCAAAATGTCTTCCCATCTAAAACGGACACATAGGCAGAAAATGGCACATTACGTTTTATTACTGCCCCTTCTGACATACTTGCTCTTTGGTCACACAGGGTTGGTCACGTTCGCTTTTTATGTACTACCCGCTATTGTTTGCTCCAATACATACATCGGTAGCTTAGAATTCTGATGTATTTCCACCGCCCTTCGCGTATTTAGCACCTCGGTGAACGGTTTTCCTTATGTTTGTTTGACCGATCAGAATTTATGAGTCTGTGCGCAAACGTACATTGCCCGCAAAGACGTATTATTTATACGTCTGCTTTTTGACTTTTTATTTATTGCCCAAAGAAAAAAACGTAAGGACAGTATCACTTTTTGACTTTTTATTTATTGCCCAAAGAAAAAAACGTAAGGACAGTATCACTTTTTGACTTTTTATTTATTGCCCAAAGAAAAAAACGTAAGGACAGTATCACGTCAATCTAAAGACTGCGGTTGTCTTATGCAGTTGTAATAAGGGTCTTCTTCTTCTTCCCCCTAGACATTTACTTGGGGTCAGCCTTCCTCGTCCACATTCTCCATTTAGCACGGTCTTGTGCTGCGTCCTTATCTAATCGAGCCTCCTTCAGATATTTTTCGATCGTCGTTATCCAAGTGGCGGGTGGTCTTCCACGGGTGCGTTTCGTCGCTGGTAAGTCTAGGGCAAGCTTTACCATATGGTCCCTCTGGCGCCTTTGGACGTGGCAGTGCCACCACAAGCGTTTCTCTTTAACCTTATCGACTATTGGGGCTATTCTGAAACTGAACTGCAGATAGGCATACGCCCGGATAGCGTAAGACACGGGGTTCAATTCCTCGTCTGTCACAGTTGTCTTTTTACAAGTGCAATTTATATAATTAAGTTCGTATGGTGACAAAACACTATAAAAACAAAAATACACTGTACTGCAGTTGTTAAGGGTAAGTTCTCAAGAAAAAATGTACAACCAGATGAGCTGTTGACTGTAGAAATAGACTGAATGCTTTCAAGACAGTCAAGGCTACAGAAGTTCAGTTACTACTGGAGTCAAACGACTAGTAGCTATGCCTAAAGATGATGATGATGACGCAGCGTCTGTGATACACACCTTTAGGCGCTTTGCAGACGACGGGGTGGGCGGGTCTTTTTGACCACGAAGTAATAATGACCGCGTCTACCTGTCGCCAATGCCCGCGATGCGGGGACTGCCCGCTAGTACGCAGCCAGTGCCCAGAGGACAGCTGCGGCTCGGTCTTTTTGCCCTTCATATGCGTTGGTAGTACAGGATTCCTTTTACGCTATCGTTCGCAGTAACCGGCCCAGCCCACATCGCCGTCTACGAAGTGCCTTACTCATAGTTCATTCACATACAGGCTTTGACATGATGGGGAATGGACCAGAGGCAGAATTTACTAGTTAACGTGCTAAGGCATAAAAGTGTACATGCAAGTACATTTTTCTGAGATATTTCGAAACAGAAACTCTGAACCATTTACTTTGTCTAGGTTTAAATGAGGCAGTTATTTGTTAGAAGTAGGTATTGCTTAACGTTATTTTGTGTCCTGATACCTACACATCTATTAATTATCTTATGAGATCCCCAAGCTCTAAAAATAAATCTTGAATTCAAAGAACTGTTAACAAATGTTACATAAATGTAAAAATCCAAAATAACTTGGAACGAGAAAAATGCATAATAAGTCCCTTTCTAAGAACTCTCTGAACACATTCACTTCTGAGAAACAGCTTTTACAAAGGAAATTCTTAGTAATTTTTCTTATGCAACATTCTTTAGCAAAAGTACGCTACGTGAGTGTGAAGGTCGCAACTGGGTACGGGCCACGTATTTGATACAACCATATCCCATTACGGTTAACACATTTATTTCTTACCCTATTGGATAAAGATTTGGGTAAGCGAATGGCGGAGTTTTGGGCAAATATAAGAAAACAATTGAATGAATCAGAAATATCGAAATTGGACGTAGTTCTATAGAAACGTTTCAACCCACACCTTGGTCGAAATTGAGTTATTATACTCAGGCCACCTATCTGGGTACCTTCTATCTAATAGTAAAGACACTGATTTAAAACAGGCTATATTTTATGAAATATGAGCATGCTTAAAATCGTAAAATGATTCATAAGCAAACTTAACCAACAAAATAACGTGCTATGACGCATGAAACGTTTTGTTGAAAATGATTTATTCAAAAAAGTTTATTATAATGATTCAATATAAATTGAAACATTTCTAAAAAATACTAGATTTGTTACACATGGTATTTACAACGTTTCATGCTTTTTTGGTTGTTTCACTTAAAACTGATATCAATAAATATAAACGATTCAAAACATATGTTCCTCCTACAAAAGTAAAAATAAAAGTAATTTTAAATGATTTACATTGCTGTGAAACATTCAACAATAAATTTTAAGCATTTCATTATACATTATATTAAAATAATTTTCACGTTGTTATATTATTTGATAGTCAAAATAAAAATAAAAATATCATTAACTAGGAAATCAATGTTTTTAAGACATAAAACAATCGTACAATCCTCTTAATGATTATTACTATTTTATACCTATAAAATAATTTGTTTTAAATTTTACACGTCGTTGGTGTGTTAATTTTTTTGTTATTTTATTTTTCATTTTATTAGTTATAAAAACCGGCCAAGTGCGAGTCGGACTAGCGCACGAAGGGTTCCGTATCTACTAAGTATTTGAGCACTTTTGTTGCCTGTGTATGTCTTGTAAAACATTATTAGGATTGTCTTTTAAGGTTTTGATTTCCTTTAAATATCAAAATATCCATAATTATGAGACAAAACTGGTTATATCTTCTGATGGCGTCGATGTACAATTTTGTTTTTTTTACAGCTAAAAAAGACAATTAATATCAATATTTCACTACAATTACAGTTTCATATCTTAACGCGTTATGGAAGTAAATGTTTTTTACGCAAAAATTTACATGGAAATGATTTTGCTTTAAGTTTATGGACTACAACTCCGTAATTTGTTTAGTACTTATAATAGCCGTGATAGTTTTCCTTCTAAATTCATCCATCATTTATGATAGTGCTGTGAAATTTTCACGTATCTTCCTACTACCGTTTAGTTGGGAGAGAGTGGGGACATAGGACTCTAACAAAAATTAGCCCATTAAAACTAAATGTTACGGAAACATGCCACTTTATCGAAAAGTGATGATAGAAAACTCATAATCATTTTAAAAGACCTCTTTTACGATACCCCACACGACGTTTTTGGCAAGAGAAAAAAAAAACATTCTCACGTTACGTTACATGTATTAGTATTGTACCCAGAAAAAAAATATTAAAAAAAAAAAATTTTACCGCTTTGGCGAAGAGATTAGAATATACATTCATGCCGAATTACAGTTCTCTACCACCTCAGGTCTCTGCGTTGGACTGCAGACAGACGGATATAGCAAAACTATAAGGGTTCCATGTTGGACTACGGAACCCTAAAAACGAATAATCATGTTTTGTTTTCCGTACAATGATAATAAATAATTGCAATTTGGTTCTTGTTTATTTCTTGAAAAAGGGCCTTTTTTTACAGATTATCGGGATGAAACGTTTTATAGAATAATATTCGAGACACTTCCATACAAATGTGAAACGTTTCAAGTGCGTTTTAAGCAAAAATTTATAATTTATATTTTAATTTAGTTAAATGAAGTTTACAGAAAAATCACACTTTTTTGTTTATTTTAAATATGTAAAACACTCTACTATAATCTAAAGGACAAAAAAAGAATACCATGAAAACACAAAAACTTAAATATCTCAGTTTCACCTCAGTGTGGGTTGAAACGTTTCTATAGAACTACGTCCAATTGTGTTGTGTATTTTTTAAGAAAGGATGTAAGGATATTGATGGGAACTGGATTTTATTAGGTACAAAGAAATACAATAATTAAGGATATCATACACACAGTACAACACACTAATACGATTTCGTGATACTTGACCGATAGAAATAAAACATAAAATAAATGGATTGTTAACGTGACGATTTGTCAATTGTCAATTTCTTTATCAGTATTCCATCTTGTATTAAAATCATGGTTCTAACGTTTTGGCTCATCAATATTTTGTACCCCATGGTGTCGGACAAATTATTTCTTCAATTTCCCTTTTCACAAAATCCCACTATAAAATAATTTCGTTAAGTATTTTTCGAGTCACATCAGCAAAAAGCGGGGCAAAGAAAACCTTCGATAAAATATATTTACAACACACCTTTAGATTTGTATTCTGCAGGCGTGTATGTATTTATTTAGGTTCAGTTTTGAGTGTGTGGTGTAAGTCACGAGAGAAAAAGGTTCTAAAGTTTACGCGAATACGGATTTCGCGAAACATTTTTTTTAATAAACTTTGGCGAAATGAATCCATAGTGTGTTTTAATTAAAGAGACAGAGGAACTAAAGAAACTTAAAGGGTTGACTTAGTTTTGAATTCTTACAGTACCTTTACTTACGTACACGTTTGTATCTTTTTGATTTAAGGTTATAACTTGCGTTACATTAAAATATTTTCTATGAACAAAAGCAAACTAAACCGCTTTGTTTTGTAAGTCTTGAAAGTCAATCAGATCAGAATATTTTGTCGATTGATAAATATTGTTTTGACCATTGTAAGGCGATCGCTAGACTAAAGTAATATTTTGACAACATGTGGGGACACGTAGATGGTTTTTACTTACGAATCTGTAAGTAATTTATCCTTACGATACTGTACCTAGTGTTTCTCTCAATTTATTTTGAATAAAATATAAAATAACCTGACATTTGCTTACGTGAAGATTGCTACAGCCCACGCTTACTCACAGAAATCGCTTGCCTCTCATATCTCGACACGAAGCAATATATTTAGCCGCCTCCGGTGACAATAAACACGCGGTGTTTGCACCGCAACCCACAACGGCCATGTTGTTTTACACCCTTTTTGAGACGTTTATGTGTGGTGATAGTTGCTCAAATACATAATATTTATAAAAAGAAAAGAAGCTCTATTTACATTTTCTTTTTCACCAAGTGAAAAATTGATTTATAATGTCAATGTCAGATGAAGGAAGAATTTGGGTCCCCAAAGTCTAAGCCTTACAGATAAACGTTCCCATAACCTTTATCCGTTCAATACTTTTTATAAAACTAGCTTTTGCCCGCGACTTCGTCCGCGTGGAATAGTGACTTCTTTCTCCCGTTTTTTACACATTTACCACTATATCTTTGCTCCTATTGGTCGTAGCGTGATGTTATATAGCCTATAGCCTTCCTCGATAACTGGACTATCCAACACAAAAAGAATTATTCAATTCGAACCAGTAGTTTCGGAGATTAGCGCGTTCAAACAAACAATCAAACAAACAAACAAACTCTTCAGCTTTATAATATTAGTATAGATGACGGCAGACGCTACGAAATGAATTATTCTTCGGTTAATGTTTATTTTTCAATGATAAAACAGGCCCTAAGCTTTGTTTGGCAAAAAAATCTACATGCGTGTAGATACATATTATTAATATTGTCTAACAAAAGTCAGGTGTTTCAATCGTATTCACGTCTTAAACTACGATGAAATCTTAAGCTACACCGACAGCAGCTTACATAGTTCAGTTTCAATACGACTCTTCAAACAATTTTAAAATTAAACTCCCACCGGGCCATAATCAAACAGAAATTGACGACAAAAGTCATAAAGATCGTTCATATCTCTCATATTGCATTCTCGGTCAATAGCATAGCTTAAAGAACATAGAGATATAGACAATGCAATCTCACAACATTATGTGAGTTCTTTGCCATACCGCTCGAATGCCGACCCACATTTTCCATTTGAAAGCCTTCGAGGAAGATTTTCATTTCGATAAAATGTTTTATGGAGAGACTGAAGTTGGCTCAGTGTAACTGAAGGTTGTCTGCATGAGGTAGTTTGTCTTATTCGGAATAAGAGTATACCAAGTAAGCTATTTGCATACAACGACGAAGACAGATATGAACAAAGCTTTAGCATTTTAAGTTTTATCAATTTAAATATGAGTTTGTATAGTGACAAAACACTAAAAACAAAAATGAAATTTTAAATTAGCTTCCTAATATTTGTAAATATTTTCTTCGGATATTGTGAGGGAAATCTCGCAGCATTGATAAGGTCACGCAGCCTACGCGTTAAGGAAAGTACTTGCAAAATTCAACAGGCCGAGTGGCATAGGCATGCCTATAGTACTCGGATAGCTTAAGACACGGGGTTCGTTTCCTTGTCTGTCACAGTTGCTTTTTACAAATGCAATTTATATTATTAAGTTTGTGTAGTGACAAAACACAATATAAAAAAATATTAAAGCTTTAACAATATTTTGATGTGAGCTGGAAGTAAGATGTAAAATGCAAATTGGAGCATCGAAGCTATCATAAAGATGATTAATAAAACACCATAAGTATAAGCTTTTCTACACCGTGAAAATGATATTAATTTAAATGTGTTCTTCGTATTTTTCATTTAAGTTATACTTACGATTATACATACAAATCGCCAACGAGATATTTTGTTCTGTATTACACAGTTCAATTTTAAAACCCTGTACTGATTATGGTCAAGTTTGAGTCACCAAAATAACTAATACTTACTTTCTTTTTACTTACATTTCAAACTTCACACATTTTCTTCAACACCATTTCCCATTTCTTTGAAGTACAATAGTTTAACAAACTTGAACTGTATTTAACCGCACAATTATGGTAATATGGTATTAGTACAAAACATATCGTTTCATGCAAAACTGACATTAATATCCTCTTGTTACAGGTACGATAATTCCAGTCTAAATACCGTCCAAGTATGTATTTGTTAATTGTATTTGACACGAAGTCGACGTACATGACGTTTTTTATAACATGAACTACGAGTACAAAAGTGATTGGCACTCTTAGGCTGCGTTTCCACCAGAGATGTGCGATAGAAATGTGTCGTACGAGGATGTCTAGCTGTGCTGCGAAAATGTGTGGGTGTTTCCACCAAAGCTGTGCGATTAAAATGTGCCTACGAGGATGTGTAGCGGAGCTGTGAAAATGCGCAAACCTCGCAACACATCCTTCTCAACACACATCCCTCGTACACATGCCTCGCACACATTCCTCCCTTGTTTTGTATGCGCAAAATCTAGCTCCGCTGAGCCGTTTCCACCAGAGCTGTGCTGACCGAGGCGAGGTAAATGAAGCGATTCTATTGGTTCTTTACAAACACATCCCTCGCTACGCATCCTCGCACATCTCTGGTGGAAACGCAGCCTTAGTCTATATTGTTAAGTTAACATAGTTAGCTATTTGAGTTAAGGCCTTTGCCCAGAAGTGGGATGCTTACAGGCTAACTTAACTAACATAATCGCTTTCAAATTGCCATCGTTATTAAAGTCATGGTAGTAGGCATTTTGAAAATATCAAAACATTATGCATGTAATGGAAAAAAGTGACTGTATCAATTGTTTTGACTTGACAGCAGATTGAGAATTATTACTATGGCCCGAGTAAAAAGTAAGGTTATTCACCCAAGTAAAAAAAATTAGGATGAAACATAAATAAATGTTCTCAAGCGAAAGTAAATACAATTTTCAAAAGGAAAACATGCTTAGTAATTATGGAAGAACACAGAAAACATTTTTACAAGTAAATAACTTTTCATAAGTCTATTGTTCATGTACTTAACTAATGAGTAAAATGAACCACTAATTAAATGTTGGTTGTTAATTAACAAACAAAATTTTGCTTTAAAAATATAATATGATTCCTGAAGATGTAAGATTACATCTTAAAAAATATAAGGTAGGTCTACACTTACCAGAAGAGCTCAAAGCGCAGTGGTGGCAGAGTTTGGGTAGTACCTAAATTACCGAAGTTAAACCACCTTAGATGGGTGACCATTCCGACCAATTAATTGACGTCTATTACTAGCATCTCCGTGCTTCAGAAGGCACACAAGCCTTTCGTCCCGGCTAATATCGGTTGATATTAGTCGTTATGTCAGAGGTTCTATCTATGGGTGGCTTGTTAACATCTGGCAGCAAAAGTCACTTGCATTGCAAACACCTCTCCACCAATCTGCACTGAGCTCACGTGGCGGAGTACGGCTCTAACTATCTCATAGTGGAGTTAAGGCCTTTGCCTAGCAGTGGGACGTAACAGGCAACTTTATTTACTTTACACAGTAGGTATCTCAAGTTGTAATTGTTAGATTTCAAAAAATAAAAGATCAAATAACCTAAGAAGAATTATAGATAATATGCCATGTTATTGATGCTTCAAGGTTGGTAGTAACTTGTTTCTGAGACAAACTATCTTAATATTGCCTCTTCTTCTTTTTGATCGATCACTCATTTGGTATCGTGACTCCGTATTTTGTCAACCAACAGTTTCCATCGGCTGCGATCTGTCGCTTGGTGTAGTGCGGCGTTGAACGGTGTTTCCAATCGCTCGGTGATCCGACACTCCGACAAATATTACTTATAAACAGCTAAATGTCGGGAAATTGGTGCGTAGTACCTGTACCTCGGAAAATGCGTTCACCCACTGGTCCTGTTGTGCCTAATCTCTCAGGACATGTCAGAACCGTCTTACACAACTATGAGGGGAAAGGAAAAGAAAGTTCACACGTGCTCTGCGAACACACAACGTAAATGTCTCTGTTGAGTTGGACCACTGCAATTTACACGCTAATACATATAATAAAAATTTAAGAATATTCTGTAATTATCTCTCTATTACTTTTTGACTGAACAGCCAGCACGATGGTACAAGAACGAAGCGAGCCAGAAGCCCGATTGTTTACATTCAAAACTCGCTCGTAATCCGACCAAAAACTTCGCCAGATTCCACTTCTGATTTCACTCCAGCCGCCATTAAGTGTAGGGCTGGTGTTTTACAATATTTTTTTATTTAATATTTTTGGGAAAAGCGTTAATCGTTTTTTTTTATTTGCAATAACTTTTTGCTCTTGAATTTAGACTTAAAAGTAACGATAATGGGTGAGCTTATCCAGAGCCTGTTCAATCTAGTCTTATAAGTTAAGGTTACTGGATTAGTAAGTATTAACAAATTTAAAAACAGATGATCATTGTGTATAAGACCGATCTCTGAAAACGCGGTAGCTGCAATCTAATATGAGTTAATTATTTAAAACAGACATTTTTTGAAAAGAGTTTACTTAACGTAAAACCTACAATGCTTATATTCAGATCATTTTAGAAAATATGGACCAAAAGCTATTTTTGTGCCCAAAATTAGTAAACAAACACTAATCAAATCAGAAAAGTTGAGTTTAAATATTTTTAACTATCATCTGCAAACCCATTTTTCAACTAGTCAGAAGCATTTCCTTAATTAATATCTTTACAGCCCACTAAATTTTCCTCACAGATCCCAATCTTTGAAATTAAAAAACACAATTTACTAAGTTAAATTAAATGTGACACCCCTGCGTTTCTTGGAGATAAGCTCACTCGGGGCTGATAACAACAGTTAATTGCGTTTCCGTTTAAAGATTTTTGTCGGTGAGCGGGCTGAGCGAAGCGAGCTGAGCGATCGACCGGAAAAATGGCGAGCTTAACTCGGTAAGCCCAGAATCGGAGTTTAAAACAAAAATGTGGGGCGCAATAATGAAGTTCTTGTGTCAATGGAGGCTTAGGTTAGGGTTGTGGCTCGATTTCTCGTTCAGTGAACTGGCGTAGGATTGGCCTTTCAAGGATTGTAATGCAGTGTTTGCGTGTGAAAGAGACGTAACATATACGAGTAAGATCCATCTATCACATGGAGTACGGATTGGAATCGCGGATCTTAGACTTATGAACGGAAAGTTCGTTTGTATGAATCTCATCAAAAGAAGGACATAATAGAAAACAATTCCTCTGGAATATTATTAATTTTATTTCAAGGTAAGGTACACTGACAAAAAACTAAATAAAAAAAATCGTTGCAAATAAAATAAAAATATATTAGGTTAACCTTTTCAAGGCGCGTCCGATACCATCTAAATTAAAACAAATGAAATAGAAAAATAATGTATGTTAACATTTTTTATTCAACATCGCTAACATTCTCATATTGGCTATAAGGGTCGACAACTTTTTATTTGTATTGTAAGCTTTTATCAAACGTTGTTCAATTAATGTTTCACAGCCCAATACCCCGAACCCTTTTAATTTCGGAAGATAAAAAGCTTTTATCCTGATAACTTTTTATTGCGAAAGACTTTGTTAACGAAAGTCTTTCGTCAGAAATCGGCGTCCCCAAAAGCTTTCAATTATCCGTTGAATGAACAATAAAAGAATACTTAAGTGAATGCGGAGTTGAAATGTGAAACTTTTACCCTCCGGTCGGGAAATATGCGTTTCTGAATATTTAGCTTAGTGGGCCTTATTGTAGACCGAAGTTGCTAAAGAAAGTTTTTTCCAGATTCATCGGCAAAGACAAAGGGCCACAGCAGTGCTCCTTTTCTTGTTTTAATAGAAAAAAAGTAGTCTCGGTTCAAACTCAGGTTTAACGTTTCAGTTCTTTTTAAACACTAACCTGAACTCAATATTTTTGAATATACCTCTACGCTTGTTTTTCATTTATTGTGTACGAGTTTTTTTTTCGTACGTGGTTAAGTTATAACCACCCTTCATTTGCTTTTTACTGCAGAATAGGAATTCACTTACTTACAGCATTTTTAAAAATAAATTTTGCATCTTTTTTCACTCCGGTGTGACGTTCACCCATTAAGAGACAACAGAAAGAGATAAAACTTGGTGGAATATTGAAAAGTTTTTGATTTTTTGCCGCTCTGATGCCCGGCGGTGTTCACGAGGGAATTGAGAAAATTCTACTAATAAAAGAGCCTTGTCCCTGTTAATTATTGATTCCGGTTCTTGGTGATATTTTTAGGGTTCCGTAGTTTGCCATATATATAAGAGGTGCTCATAGCGCAACGGTGGCAGCGCTTAGTTAGTGGTAGTAATTGATAGTGATACTAAAGCAAGGCAACGTACGGGGCGGTCTCGTATGGATGGGTGACCATTCCAACCATATAAGTGACGTATATCTCGAGAGTTTTCGTGCTTCGGGACGTAAAAATTAAGCCGTTGGTCCCGGATATTATTATCGCTTGATATAAAAATCTGACAGCAAGATTGGTTGCTTGCTTTGCATCATCAATCTGCACTAAGTCCGCGTAGAGGAGTATGGCTTATAAAAATTAATCAATGATTCTACAGAGTACACTTAGTTACCTTGATCTGGTAATAGTGCTCTAAAATGCTTCTAGAGATATAGAAATCCAAAGTTATAATAACAATGTATAATCAAAATATTCGCTAACTAGTTGTAGTAAATTGTCAATGTCAAGTTCCAAGATTGGACACATTTTTTTGCAATACATTGCTGGTTTGCTTAGTTATGTTATAAAATATTTTAACATTTACTTTTAATAAATTAATAGTATTTAAAATTGATTACAGGTTACTTAAAGAGTCTATCTTTTAAATTTTTCTTATATTACAGGCCACATCCAGTATAGCAAATGATGGTGGCTGAGCCTGGATCGTATTACAACTGACGATTCGTAACATCTTACAGAGTACCTCTCACAAACGTCACAAAAACGGCCGAACCCGTAAATCGCGTCCCCAACTACCCACAGCGCGATAACTGCCATAACTCACTCGTCGATATTACCCACTGGCCGCGATTTGCATACCGGCCTAAACGTCGTATGTTGATTTATGACGGATCTTCAGATTTTTGGGCGACAAACTGAAGAGTTTTGATAAAAAATTTAATAGAAATGAGATTAAATTATACTTCAAAATACTATCTTACCTAAATTATAACGAGAATTTGCATGCTATCTTTATAAGGCTGAAAAATGTAAACTTATACATAATGATACGATCTAAACTGTACCCTTTTTCAAAAGCAAATAAATGACTATTTTTTCTTTTAAGAAGATGAACAAACTATTCTAGACATGAGATTAAGGGCTCATTATTACTCAATTATAATAAAATGAGTGGAATTCTGCGAATTAGTAAGCTGAAGTGGCAATGGTCAGGGCACATAAAGCGAATAACTGATGGCCGTTGGGAGAGAAATATTATGTATTATAATATTTTTACATTTTATTTACAATTCAATTCAATTGTTCAATGTATTTACTTTAAGAAGGTCTGAAATTCCTGGTAGTGATCTAGACAGTGTGACTCCAAATTATCTGGAACTAGCGGACCCAGCGAACTTCGTTTTAGTCAAGCCGATTCCAACATAAAAATCATGAAAATCGGTCCTCTCGTTCTCGAGTTAGAGGTGATGTAACTAACTGTAACTAACACGACTTTCTTTTATATACATTATATTATTGAGAGTTACCTTATAAAATCTATAAATACCTTTTCCTAATACGAACAAGGACACTTTTGTTCGACCTTCTGTCTTTTTTGTTACATTCGACGTTTTATCCAGGCCCACGCATCCTTTCTTGATTTATGTCTTATATGTTTCAAGTGATAAGATGAAAGCGATTAATTTATAAATATAATTTTAACCGACCTCAAAAAAAGGAAATTATGATTCACCGCACTCTAGTTTGTATCTTAACGAAAAATTACGTTTTAATCTTGGGATTATCTATACTAATATTATAAAGCTGAAGAGTTTGTTTGTTTGTTTGTTTGTTTGTTTGTTTGTTTGTTTGTTTGAACGCGCTAATCTCCGAAACTACTGGTTCGAATTGAATAATTCTTTTTGTGTTGGATAGTCCAGTTATCGAGGAAGGCTATAGGCTATATAACATCACGCTACGACCAATAGGAGCAAAGATATAGTGGTAAATGTGTAAAAAACGGGAGAAAGAAGTCACTTTTCCACGCGGACGAAGTCGCGGGCAAAAGCTATATTCTATATACAGACAAATATTAAAACTGGTTAAAATTATCAATGCTGATTTTTATTACTTTGTAGTTAACGGCGAAAGAAAGACATGCTAAAATTGTAGCCCAGATTTCATTGTTTATCTTCTATTTAAGAACTTTGGTCTTGTTGGAAAAAATAATTGCCAATATTTTCTCCTGCCAGATTTCATGTTATGTAAAATATTTTTAGTCTCACTGATTATTCACTCTCGTTCAATATGCGTGCGATGCATAATATGTTATTATTCTATGTATATATATGATATGAAAACTATCATCGAAAATGATAGTTTCCATATTATATTACTAGAAGTAGGTTTCAAATAATCTCTTATTGCTTGCCCCACACAGTTTAACCACGTCTCGTTATTTGCGATAAAAATGGCGGATACATTTTATTTTTTGACAGTGCCTCCATGTTTTCTATCAGATTTGGTTACAGAGTTTTTTTGAGTTATGTGGACGAAAACAAGATTTTTTTATTTTCAAAATGGCACCCTAAATTGTTTGCATTGCGACTCACGCAGTGAACAGATTTAAATTGGCATCGATGCAGTTGTTAGTATCCATGCAGTCACTAATATTATTATTTTTTATAATAGATAGCCAGACATTTGGCTACGATTGCACCTGATGTTAAGTGACAATGTAGCCTAAGATGGACCATGTCTGCCTAGTAACAGCCTATTCACTCTCTTCTTGAAAACGTCCAAATTGTAGTTGCCAGGGAACACTTCTGCCGGCAGCGAATTCTACACCCTAGCAGTACGTAAAAGAAATGTGGACCGAAATAATAATATACTGTAAGTACATAATTTATCAATCTGTATCGCGTCCGGCTTCTGTATCGCGACTGCATCGATACTGCATCGCGACTGCATCGCTGCTAAAAGTGTGGAAAGGGTATTTAACCTAATGCACCAAATGCTTGAGTTAACCAATCAAATAATAGTAAACTGTTTTAAAAACGGCTGTTAAAATGATTTAATTAACATTCTGTTGTAGTAAACTTACAAATCAATTTAATGAAATGAACGAACAAAAGACAATCTATTCCACTTTATCTATCATCAGAATTCGGATACGAATAACAAAAACTATCGTTGTGTTCAGCTCAAACGTTATCACTTACGCGCGAGTGGAGCCGCGGACAAAAGCTAGTGGATATTCATTAGGGATGCGCATGTATCGGTATTTTGGTATATTTAAGAAAAAATATTGATTTTTTTATTTGAATTTCTGATCATATCAAACAGTACTTCTTACAAATCAATCTCAATTCTTCAGATATCACATTTTAATTTAATATTTCTATAGTATTTTTTGAGGATTCTATTCCAAGTTTATTTGAGTTTTGATATAATTGCGTCTGATAAAATTAATCATAACTGGAATTCACTCATAGAAGATTTTAATAAAGTGTTATAAGGAAAATTGTTTCATGGGTTCTTAAATATATATCCTGACATACATATTAACTACAATTATATCATCCTCCTCTAACTACAATAATATCATGTGGCACAAAATAATAAACTAAAACAATACATTCTTCATTCGTAATGACAACGTTTTGTAGGTTAAGTAGTTTCCTTGCAAACCTTAAAACAAAGCAAATAAATACATCCTCTTTTGGCTCCAAGAACATTGAACATGATTAAAGTATCCACCCTCAGTGAAATATCGATAGATAATACCAATGGGATACCAATATTAGGCGACACTACCTCATACATAAGACCACACAACAATAAAAGTCACTTTTGTAGCGATTTATGTAAGTCTACCCCTTTTCGAAAACCAGTTTCTTTTGAGCCATCTTCTTTAGTACATTTTCGACGCAGCATAAAAAATATTCATACAACGTAAAAGAGCGAGAGGTCAAGTTATAATGGTGTTTACGCCTTGTTTCTGTGGAGCAAACTTATGGCGAGCATTGAGACTGAGTTTTGACAGTAAAGAAATAAAGCCTATTTTTGTTTGGTTTGTATAATTTATAAGTAAGTTGACACAGTCACGTTTACCATTATATTCGTGATTGCGGTTTTGTATGGGAATAATTTTGTGGCGTCATCGCTCCGTAATATGACGATATTTGTTCGGAATGGTTTATGTGTATTTTAGTTCAAGATTCTGTTATTTTTTTGGGGTTCAAGTCTAAATTGTACCGGGAAGCAAAACTTGAGTATGAAGCTCATAGATCTAATTGTATTTTATTTTATTGAAATGATGTACAAAACGAGTTACACACCATACTTAATTACAAGTTTATAACTCTTAGTGTGTATATTTTAGTAATTAATTAAACATAGCCTTTTAAATGCCCACTAAGATAAGGATACGAGTTTTAAGGTACCTGCTTCATTTTTTGGTATTAACATAATATTTTATCCCCGTTAAAATCATCAACTTCATGATTGTCTCAATAGCCCCCAAACGCCCCACCATTTAGGTCTCAAAAATACCCCGAAACGATGACCCCATATCTTACCCCGGGACACTTACCGTTACAGACATGTCGTGATAATAAGGTGAATCTACAATTCCACCCCTATGAGGTAGGGCAGCGGTACTCAAACTGTGACTTGCGAATCCGTTGAGTATCGAAAAATGAATTTTGGGAATGAAAAAAAAGATAATGTTTTTATATTTTATTTAAGAAATTGATCTTTATTTGGTGGTTTATGTTCAGTAATAGAAATTATTTTTATGCTATTTATTTATCCAATTTTAATAATTATAATCTCGCTATCTTATTAATCACAAGACGCGAGATGTTATTGACACAATGATATGTTTAAAAAATTGCCTTTAATTATTAGATAATAATTATCTTCATTATGTAGAAAGTTGAATGTTAGAATAGTGAGATACTCCCGTATTCAAACATTCAACTTGCTACCACAAAAGTTTAAAACAATATGTTGAACCTGTCCAAAGTTTGAACACCGGTTACATCGTTCTAAGGTGTAATATTTCACAAGACAGGGGCGAGGGCTGAGACACCCTGTCAGTGTGCCCGATGCATATATTATTGTAATTCGAATCGTGCTGTGGCCGTTTTAACGTGTTTTATGTTTACATGGGTTTTGAGGTGGAAAATTTAGTTTATCAAGTGACGGGAACATCAAAGTAAAAAGCCCCGTACATTCTATAACTGCAATTACGGCAGATGTTTAGCTGAAAACGATCTCTTTCAGAGCATATTTGGATATTCGAAACAGCAAAGAAAACCAAAGGCGCAGCGTTGGTCGTCCACCGACCGATTGAGGGGGTAGCATATGATCAGCAGTGGACGTCCTTCGGTTGTCAATGATGATGATGATGATGATGATAAACGATCAAAAGATATGTACTTATCTATAAAACGCCCCGTTGGTAGTAGCTTAGGTAATCGTACCTAAACAAGGGTAACATTGAGACAAATACCTAGCTAGAAGGTATTTAGCTTCAAGTTTATAGCCTGTACAAGTTTAATATGAAGATCTTCTAAAGGTGCTTCTAAAAACACAAGATGTTTTTTTCGTCGAGAACAAAACATGAAACTGAACAAATGTTAATCTCAACAAAAGCGAAAAGCTACCAACCAAATTATTCAGAAACAAAAGCTGTCATATTTTGTTCCAATTAAAAACTTTGCCATAACAGAGACTCGGCAAAAACAAGAAAACCTTCTAAAAGGATTAAGGTTTAACCTCTACGTGTTTTCTTAAAAAACGAACACATACGTAATTCTTATGGAGATAATCCTTGGATAAAGCACTTATTTATTTCACGGGGCCACAGTAGAAGCGAGTAAGTCTTTTTTGCAATTTTTCTCGGTGACAATTTATTGCGTCGCTGTTTTTCCCGGTTTTTGCGGCCTGGTGATATGTGGACTGCATCTATCTGGATTAGCGGATTAGGTAATGTTTTAATACATGCACGGATGTTGTGGACGTGTTTTGTAATGTTATACTTTGTTGAGGATTTTACAAAGTAATATCCGTGACCGTATTAGGAAATTGTACAAAAACAAACAAGGTTTTGGTTCCTTTCGTTTGTGGAAAAGTTGTTTGCTGTATTATTTATTTCTTGTGTTCTATAAAAATGTTGACTTATTACAAACAGAATAAGTATGTATTTTATGGCTAAAACTTTTTTGTAACATTTCATTCATGACCACGAACCATATAGCGGAACTCAGTCGATTAAGTCGAGTAAATTCAATAAGAAAGTATAACTTAATGAAATATAAATAATGATCTGCCGCAACAGATCAAATCACGAAGATTATCGCTTAAATTGATTGTGGTTTTTAATCTTTTTACAGAAATAAATTCTATTTATAAGAATCATGCTCGCAAACTCATCTCAAATAACAACCCCTAAAAACTCAATGAGGTACTTTGTGGCCCAACCACTGGAAGTTAATCTTAAGCTGTGATAAGTGCGGGAGGAGCGCGGAATCCTTAAAAATTGCCCTTTCATGTCGACATCGCTCGGTTTTGTCATATTAGTGCGCCCCGAAAACTGGGAAACGCGAGTTGTACGCTTTTTGCTCGCGGCCTTGATTGGCGTTTGCCGTTCGTCTTGGGGTTTTGTACGGGTTTAGATTTTTTCTTCTTTTATAAGATATTATTTGTCTTTACGCTGATATTTTTTGGTCTCATTCTTTTAACACGTTCCGGGACACTACTACAGACACAATAGATGTTTTATTGTTTTCACGCCTGTAGGCGTTCACTGTCCCAGAACGTGTTAAGTAGATATTCTGGTATACCTACTGCTACGTGTTTGAATGTTTTTTTTTTATAGTTTTGGTCATTATTATAATTATTGTCAAGATTTCTTATCACAGATTGTTATTTCACTCCTTTTCTCCAAGGTTTTGTTCCAAAGACAAAAATAGCAGCCATTTTATCCCCACCCTTATCTTTGAAAAGGCAATAACTCATTGTAACGGCCACTGACATTATCTAAATGGACCCCGCCTACTTCCGGTTGCGAATTATGATTGATGACGTCACCGCGACTTCCGGTGACGGGAGATTCTTACGGAGATATTTTATGTCCTTTTTATCGCGTAAGAATGAAATATTAGGTGGGGTCAAGAAAATTGTTTCCTTCCTAAGCAGTTAATAAGAAAAATCTTTAGTGTTAAAAAGACATTTCGGATAATTTAGTACGACCAGTTAAAGGAGGCGATGTTTTATCCTAATACGATAAGTTTTTGTTTGGAACTAGGCATGGAAGTTCAGGGAAAATGGTTTTTCTGTAATAAATGAAAGGGTTTTCGTTAGTATTGTCATTATGACCACTTTTTTCTTCCTGCATCTGTAATCCAGAAATATTAGTGTCTGTTAAAAGATTTAATTATTTATATGTACCTACCTATAAAAATGCGTATTGTTGTGTAGTTACATACAAACTAAAAGCTGTTGCTTATAATGCTCATATTGTTGACATTAGCCAGAATGTCCACGGCTGCATAATAGTTACTTACCATAAGGTAAGTTTGCGATCAAATATCAGATATATTTTTTTACTAATGACCATACCCAGGTTATGGTAAACGTTATGGTCGAAGCTATTGCCATATCATAGTCGTTTGTGTCTATAACATAATTTACCCAATATTTGAAGACACAAACTCTTTTTTTGCCAAATCGTATAATACAAGGCCGCACTCAACACTGAAAGGAATCCATTTTATTGCGATCGTTCCCACTCTCGGGTCGAGTGGCGATAAATTTTACACCATGTATATATGAGCTCTTCCATCATACAAATTGTGTCTGTTATACGGGTTGTGTAGGCAATCTTGGTTTACAGGAGTGTGTGAACTTTGAAATAAAACTGCTATAGTGTCTAGCAAGCATTTCTTTATAGTCCCGCTAGTTACTTTGTATCTATGACTGTGTTGATATTTGGGGCGGTGAAGAATCCAACAAAGTAAAAATCTACCTATTCTAGAGTTATACGAGGTGTACCTAACGCGACTTTATGTATATAGAAGAATAATAAGAAGAAGATGACTGTGATAAGATTATTTTTCTTATCAGAGAATTTATTTACACTGATGTTTTGAGAAAAAAAAATAATCAAATATTTCGGTTGATTTTCTTGAACTCTTGCATTTTTTGTTGTTATTTTTGACGTTTTATGGTCAAAGTGATATAGGACAATGGAGCCTTTACTTTCCTTATAAAGATATAGAAGATTCACAAGTTCACAACCAATTATAAAACTTTCGAGGATTCTCGGCAAGTTAGTTTGTCCGTATTTCATTATTACAAAAATATTCCACAAGCGATGAGCTGTTTGCTATTACTCGGCTTATATTTTATTTAGAAATTCATAATTTAACTTTGACTCAACTAAGTCACGGGACACAACTAGCATTTCTCTAATAAACACACGCTCATATCTTTTCACCTCTACGACTTTATAAACAAAGCTCGCTTGCCTGGTTATTAGGTCGTAAACAGTTGACGATCCCTGATGTGCCACAACTCTATTTTACGCCATAACGCGGGGGATTCAGTTTTATGAGATGGAAAGGGTTTTCGGAAGGACAGATCCCTTTTGACTTTGTACTTCGATAAGTACGTGTAAGTTGTAAGAGTTAAACTGACTTGACCTTGACCTCCCAGATAAACATTCAGCTGTTGAACGAATTTAAGATCTAGGCTCTTGTTGCTGAAGATTTTTTCTAAAACTCAAAATTTCGGAAGATGTGTGGTGATTTCCCTGTTGCCTTCTACGCTGCAGTTTAAGAACCGGAGGATTTCCGCCTCTTAATGCCTATTCAAAAGCCTTCCCTGATATCTTCAGCCTTCTGATAGTACTAATGTTGCTGCTACCCAACACCAGGGGAACGCTTATATAATAGCGGCGTTTACTTGCCATGTCACAGGAGCTTCACTGAATGTTGTAGCTTTTAATAGGGAAGCCCATCCCACTAAACTTCCTGCTACATTCTGGTAATATTCGCAGCTATCTAGTAGTACCATATCTAGTGGCGATTCACAATCCGCCACCAGTGACCCTACAGCTCAGCCCTTATTTATTGTAAAATCACAAGGAATATTAATGTTCTTATACTTTTAAGAAAAAAACACTGGAACATTTACAACAGTTTTAAAAACAAATGAATATAAATTGTAACATTTTGATTCATAAGCATAACAGATACATCACTGGGACTATGAATGAAATACCATTTAAAAGCTCATATTGTAACGCACAGTGTAAGTAGGTGAGCATTGTAATAACAGTGTAAGAATATCAATCAACATCGGCTCCTACAAAAGAAATATTAACTTTAATTACCTGAATGAAACCATTTTTAACATTTCCACTAAAGTTTTTAAATTGTAACATAATATTTTTAACGTGTAACCTCCACAGTCCACCTTTATTTAGAAGTGTCACAACTTGCCACAACAAACAAACAAACCTACCTATTTATTCATTCCGTAGTATCGATTATGAACAGAAACCGACCCCTTACTTTGTTATTGTTTACAATTCAAAATCAGGGCAGGGTTATGTCGGCCATTTTGTAAACAACACAAGGTCACTTAGCTATTGTGTAAATTTTGAATAATTTTGCAGTAACCGCTGCTGTCTTGCAAAGTCTGTTATAGATAGGCATCTTATTGAGTTTTGATTGGGAGGTCAATCTGGCTATTTATTTATTTAAGCTCAAAGTATAGGTTTAGGTTTTATTTAGTACATACTGGAAGTTTACGCGAATAAAACTCATCAAAAATAAATGTTCGCGAAATCAACTAACGCAAAACGTACAGTGTTTCAATCATGTCAGTCTGTCTAAAATGGATTCACTATCATTAATGTAGATTTGCTTCTTTTCGGTAATATTTTTTTTTTATATCCGCGAAGACGCGAAGATGCGCGCCGTCATTCGTCTTAATAGTTTTAAGTACATGTGTGCAAGTTTTTGCTTATATGTGATAATATCATCATTAATATAATAATTACATATTTAAATATTTGTCATTGTCTATACAGGGTAGGTATTTGTAATGGGCGGGTATTGGTAGCAGCTCTAACAACGTTTTGACAAAGTAGATCAGATCTTTGCCCCTGCTGTGACTCCCATTTCATTACATTTCCATTAACGATCATGTTGAGAACAATATTGAGATATCATATCACCGAATCATTCACGATAATGTCAGTCTTACAGTATGAGTCTATAATAACAGCAAAGGAGTGGAACTCGCTGCCCGCGTCGGTGTTTCCTAATGATTAATCCGAATCTATTCAAAGTTACAGTGAACAGGATTCTTCTGGGCGAGCTCGCTCCATCTTCGACTCTGTCTTAGTGCCACTTGGCTTAATCTGGAGTCAAGAGCAAACCCATACTAAAATAAAAAATAAAACATCTTTAGTATTTTTAATGTCTACAACCATTCTCTGCCTTTGATAGTTACCAAAATCGTATTAACCGTTTCAACTCAAACCCTTTTCCTTTCCGAACGGCAATAAAATCGGAAATTGAAAAAAATACCAAACAAAAGTTAACGGCTTTTTTATAATGGCCGATCGTAATTTCTGCCATTTTACGATCCTGCTGGAATCGGTCAGTGTCGCGATAGTAAAAAAGTATTTTTAGAAGTCCCTAGTCAGATGAAAAAGAAATGGTTTTAAGGGAGTCGTGATGACAAAGCTAGTATGGACCACTTTTGTCTTAGGTAAAAATTTCATAAAAAAACCGTAAAAAAATACTTTTTGATTTCTTGTGATTTTGTTGATATTTTAATTTTCTCTTGATTCCAAATGTGTATTTGGTAATGCTACATGCATTCGGTCCTCCGTTTTACAATACTTGTGGTACTATGTTAAAAATATTATTTTACGACACATCTGGTGTATAGTGGCACGTAGTGGTCAGCGCTCCCGACTTCTTTGCCAGCGGCCGCGGGTTCGAATTCCACAAGGGGCAAATGTTTATGTGATACTTCATTTATGGAGGTCCTCAAAAATATTACGCCAAAGTCGACACGAAGAATGTAGGCCGTTAACTCTCATCAGAAGTAGTTATGTGTGTTAAAACTCGCAGCCGGCATTGCCTGACCTATAACAAAATTCGTAAAACTCGGTCAACTGATATATTATACTGAAGGGTCCAGAGGATTTCGAGACCCTTACAAGTTACAACTATCCCTCGATTATGGTATTTTATGAATTTTCACTTAATGTTGTTATTACCCATGAAGAGATAAAAAGGGTTACGTTATTCTTGTAGTGATAAGATAGGTTTAAGGAAGATAATTCCTTACCACGAAACCAGACAATTGGGGGTATTTTCTGGTGCATATTTATATTTATTTATTTATTAGCTTTACGTATCTACTTGTTCTAAATGAGGTAGATAGATATCAATCATAACAATACTTTGATTAGACCAAGAATAAATTAAAACAAAGACATGCATGAAATCATAAAAAAAAACATAAATCTATCATAAACAAAACAATTTCTTTGTGGCAAAGAGAGCATTATAATTATCTAAAGATTTTCATTCTACAAGTAATTATCACACTGTCATCATGAGATGCAACAAGGTAGTTATAGGAAATTATTAATTGCACTAATTAACGACATAATATTCTAAATTATTTGGAAAAATAATCTTAAATTATATGCTGTGTTCACCTGTAATTGGGTTGCATACTAGATGCAACTTGTATTTTATTTAATTGGTCAATTCTTGTATGTAACCTGTTGGTGTAAGTACCAAATAAATAAATTAAATTAAATATTCATTTCACATTCAGTAAGGTAAAAACAGCTTGCCTCCAAAACTGGATTTTCAATGTAAGTAATTTGGTCACAATCGGACACGTTTTGTAAGTTGGAAAATGTATCAGCATTCCTTACCTCCTGAAAAATCATTATGGCTTATGTGACGCAGATGCAAATATTTATTTTTGCATATAATGTAATTTTGCAGGGTCACAGACAACATCGTTCTATCTCTGTATTGATGGTTAAAATAAACTCGAAATTAACCTAACCATGGATTGTGCATAGTTGATATGGAACCCTAACGTCCATCTTGACTGCTTTGTGGTAAGGCTATCACCACAAAAGTAATACTAACTTCACATAGGCAACGTATTTTTCAGCGCTGCTCGTTTCTTTCAGTTTTGAGCCTAAACACTGAATGTTGTTCCTACGCGTGGCGTTTTTTTACCGCTAGGTTAGGATAGCAAAGGCGTGTATATTTAGTAAAACGTGGATTTCTGTCGTTTATTACTCTTGTCTGTTTTTTGATAAAATAGAAAACCAAACTCTTGAGTATGTTTCTATAAAATAAAGGGGAAAAGATACTAATTATGTAGTCTGCTTTCAAAATAGACCAATAGTTAATTAATCAGTCAGGTATCAAACGACTGCCGGGAGTCGCATAATAATGGAATTTCTATTGTGTCTCGTTCACACATACTTGACGAGTTAAAAAACATTACCTACATTAAAAACTGCTGTTCACCCATAATTATGTAAAAAAAACACGTCTATTCAATACTTTATAATCCAAAAACGATAGCTGCATCATTCAAAAATATTTAAATGAACAAAAAATACGTCAACATTCTCAAATATTCCCCCACATTTTAATATCAAGTGTCTTTTAGAAAATAAACGTTCCGTTTAAGGAAAACCTTTTATAAATTCGGTTGCAGCTTTTTACTGGAAAGGTGGAGATAAAAATAACAAATTCTCCCCGAAAAGGTGTAGATTTGTGAATTCGGAACGAATATCCGAAATCTGAATGGAGGTGTTAATTTGAAAAACCGTTTTTCCAAGGCTGGATTTCGTTGGAGATAACACAATGACTTAGAAATGAGGATGGCGGGGCTAAAAATGTCTTTTCGGTTTGAAGTATTTTATTACAAGGGTGACAAAGCGTATTTTAATTTATCCTTCAATTATTTTATAACACCAATTAATTAGGAAAATAATGCGATAAATTCAACAATGCTAAGCCATGTTGTATATAAAACTGAGCCATCAGGCTAAATGTTCACTGAAATGAAAAAAAAACCTATGTAGGGGAGATCTTTTTTAGATATTGAAGTACTGAGTTTCGTTGTGTAGTATTATGTCATGTGATTTTAACCTATTCTACTTGCCAATAATACTAATAAATATAAATATATTTAAAATGGGCCAGACATCACACCAATTGTCTTGGTTTCAAACTATGGAATTTTCTTCCTTGTGCTACTAATAGTGATAGGGACGTTTCCCGTAAATACCTTAATAAGAGTACATACATGACTTCGGTACAAATGTTCGTGCTTATTACATACACATTTGCCCCTTGCGGGATTCGAACCCGCGACCGCTGGCATACTAGTCAAGAGCGCTAACCACTTCCCCAAAGGCGTCGTCATAAATAAAATAAAAATATTCTAAAATGTCTAACTCTCCATCACTAACCAATTAGTACCCAGAAAATGATGTTTTTTTTTCAATTTTCCTAACAAGCCCTTAGTTAAATTTATTAATAGTTTTTCGACCCAAACTTCCACTTAGTTCTATAATAGGCTTTTATGGGGTTTTCATCCGCATTGTCATGGTACTCTGGCGGTGCGGAGCTGGCTTCATTACAAGAGAGGAATTTTCACAAGTACTTTTATTGTTCTAGCTTGCGGCTGTAGTCACACCGATATGTAATATCAATATACAATAAGTATTCTTCTTCTTCTTAGCGTGTCGATAACAACCCACATGGAGGAATTACAATGGAGAAATTACATCGTAGCAGCCCAGAATTCAGCCACTTGTAATGCGGATCGACTGTTAGAAAAGTATTCTTAACATTAATATAAAAAAAAACAATTCTATTTATTTATTATTCTGTTCACATTTGATAAAAAAACCATTAATAAAATAAAATTAAAACTAAAATATACATCTATGACATAATATATACAACTTAAGGACTATAAACTATATAATAAAATAAAAAGTATAAAAAAGGGATAATAAAATAAAATTATAAAAATGGTCCATGTGGTAAGGTGCCCAAAATGCTGGCAGCATTACCTCGCTGAATGGCAATACTAATTCGCTGTGCGAGGTAGCTGCCGGCTCTTGGGTCACCACTGACGTCAGCTAGCCTCTTAGCAATTTGCCTGTGCAAAGAGATAGCGTTGGGACCCCATGAACCTAATGTCTCGACTCCGAACGGTACAAAATGATACCGGGAGTCGATCAGGCTATATTTTTTTGTTTTATTATTTTCTGCGCTTGACGCAGCTAAACCAGCGGCACGGCTTGTATTTGGTAGATGGGAGACTGCTAATGTGTCAACACAGGTAGCATCCCACACTAGAGCCCGACCCATCCGCCAAGGTACAAGTGACATGCCATCCGGCCTCTTGCCATCATCACGAGCCATACCGTTCGGTTCCAGAATGGCTGGCACGTTGATAGAGGCAAGAGAACGACGAATGATGTCGTTGATGCTGGCATGGCGGGAAAATCGGCCTGCGCTCTTAGCACATGAAAGTCCGTGGTGTCCCAACGAGCTGACTTCAGCACCACAAGGACATCGGTGTGGAAGACAAATCTCAGCACCAACACGAAGACCAATCGCCACGCGGAGGGTCTCTGCATCAAGGAGGGTACCTACGTTCGACGATGGGTATGCATGTAACCAGTACCCAGCCTCTTTTGCAGAGACAGCCTTGAGCCTGGCGAGGTCCCCGTTGTCGGTTGCACTCTCAATTAAATTATTTAAAAGGGACTCACAAGAAATTTGGTCCCAGCTTCGTTGACTTTTGAAATCTAATGGGAATTTATCTGGGAACGCCATTTGCCATGCATTTTTAGCTTCATCTAAGCACGCCACTTCGATGTATGCGGTGGAAGGCCGCAGGATACTGCCAACGAGAGCGGACGTGCTGTAGGATGATGAAAGAAAAGCTGGTAAACAAACACTAGAAATTTTTCGAGCTCCAATCCCACCAAAACGAATGGGAAGGGAAGCCTGGACCCAAGACCGTTCCGAAAGACGAATGTTCAGAATTTTTTCAAGTTGTATTTTAATCAAACTGTCAATACTGTTCGTAAAATTTTTGAATTTCCAAATCGGACAGCATCGAATAAAATAATTAAATTTAGGGACTAAAAGGCACGATTTAAGAATGAAGATAGCCGAATGTGCGTTGATTTCCAAAAGACGATCTGAACATTCATTAAATTTGGTAATTAATTTTTGAAAATGAGAAGGGATAGAATTTTCAAAAATAGGAGAGCCTAGGAGGTTGAGGGTTGAGTCCGTTAAAATCTTTATGCCAGGAGCCAGTGTATTAAATTTAGCAATAATTTCAGATTTCCTTGAGGGAGATGGAAGATCTGAAATGAAAATTTCACACTTATCAAAATTTAAAGAAAGGCCTACGGAGTCAAATTTTTGAACAATTCTTGTTAGGTCTAGAAAAACGGTATCGGCGTCACCTCCTAAAGTCCCGTCGTCCAAATACCAAACATTAAATTTTGAAAATAAATTTTGAATAAATGGGTTGATGCATAAGCTAAAAATGGCAGGCCCGAGAGGGTCTCCTTGTTGACAGCCTACTGCAGATAAAATTTCATGACTTTTGTAAAGCAATTTAGATGGATTATAATAACACTGATTAACAAAGTTAAATATTTCTGGAGAATTGATTTTCACTTCATGCAATAAGAAGTTCCTATGAACCGAATTAAAAGCATTTTTAACGTCTAATTTAAGCAACACCTCCGTCTGATTTTGTAAAAGAAGAGTACGAAGCGCGTGAACAGCAGCTTCGCAGCCCCCTTTGGTACAAAAGCCTAACTGGTGTGGTACAAAATGATCGCGAAGTTTATATGTGAGGAATTTCACACATAATTTTGAGGTTATACGTCGAAAAGTGGAACCAACTGCAATAGGTCTGACACCGCCATCTTTCTTGGTTAGTGCAATTAGATTTGCACCATATAAAATGGGCACGATTTCAGAATTTACTTTGCCAAAAAGCATAAAATTACAAAGTTTTGTAATGGCTGAAAGTAAATGTCGACCAGCATCACCTGCCTGAAAGGAAATTAGGTCTTTCAAGTGCTGCGGCGACAAACCGTCCAGACCAGCTGCTGAACCAGGCTTAAAAGATAATATAGCCGACAAGACTTCCTTATCGTCCACTTGCAAGCAGGAAGATTCGTCAGTCAATGGTTCCGAAGGAGGAGGTGTTGCTGAAGCTGGGGGGTGTTTCGAAAGAAGGGCATTGAGAGTGTCCGGGCTGTCAGATGATATCACGTCGCTAGAGAAGAGGAGTCGAGCGGCGCCTTTTAAATCACCATCACAAACTTTATCTTCGACTTTTCTGAACAGGTTAAAATTATAAAACGGTCTTGTCGTGGATGGGCATGGGATATTTGCCGAGGTGCAGTTATTTTTAATTATTTGGGTAAGAGATGTCTGGTTGGAAGAATGAAAACTAAAAAGATGCTTGACGCATATGGTTTGAAATTGATAGTTTTTTTTTAAATTACTAAACTGAACTCTAAGTGGTATTGACGAAATGCTGGTCAAAGACGTTGTTGAAATCTAACTCAATAGTTTATTCAGTCATTGACAATAGTGACTGAGTTTGTTACGCAGCTTCTTCTCAGCACTAGCCCTCATTTCTCCCGAAGCTGTAGTAGGGTCTATATTGGGACGTGTATTAGTTCCCCCAGTTGGTGTACATGCAGAAATAAATGACATTTATGACTTTTAATTCGTTTCGGTGAAAAAAATTATGAATGCCATTTATAGATACACTTTTTTTACTTACCTAGACATTTGGGCGAACATTGGATAAGTACAAACGGAGTATGATGGTCCTTCTAAACTTTTTAAATATCACTTCGGTGTGAGAGACAGAAGTTTTATACCGTCAGGTAGTTTTTACGGGTACCTTTATTGTGTTGTACTAGTTTTAATGGCGCACTGGAACTAGTAGGCCATTAAAATTATGTAACTACCGCGGCAGTTCAAAATGAGGCTTTTAAGCCCCAACTACCCACAATAACGCCAGTTTATAACCTGTTATGAATTTACAACTTTTTGCACTCAACGCGGGGCGATGAGCGTTAACAAATGTGGGATAAAAATGTGGCGCGTTATTATGAGTTTATTGGTTGTAGTGAAATATTTTTTGTGTTCTATAAGGTGCAAATAATTTGATAGAAAAATAGACACAGTATTGTTATCAGAGGAAGAGATACGAAGAAGAACTAAGGTAACGGACATAGTTCTGCGAATCGGTAAGTTCAAGTGGCCGTGGGCATGGCACAGCGCGAAGAATTGATGGCCGTTGGGGCAGAAAAGTACTAGATCTAAGACCCTTTGACCAAAGACGCATCGTAGGACTTCCACCGACAAGATGGACAGAAGACAGAAGTTGTAAAGATCGCAGGATCACACTGGATGCAGACCAGACCGTTTGTGATCGGTCGCTGTGGAAAACGGTGGGGGGATATTATCAGAGGATACTATGACGTATGTCAGGAATGGCATTTTAATTTTCTCCTACTAAGGCTTTGTTGCATCTTATTTTATTTATAACAAGCGTCAAATAGATGTCGAGTTCCATACGAAGAAACATACCTGACCTATATAATTATGGTAAAAGTAAGTTTGTGGTCCTTAAAAGATACCGTTACATTATTTCAAATATGGGACTTCTCTCTTATTATACCTAAGTATTGAGAAATAAGCGAAAGTATGAAAAAAACACTGACATCGTAAATGGTATGACCCGAATTTCTGCTAATTTTAAATTTCCACTCCATTATCTTCTGCTTCTGCTTTTTAAAAACTTTCAAGATGCTATTTTCAAACGCCATAAAGTCTTATTCTTTGCGAGTTAATAAAAGTGTTTGAAATATCGTCACTAGCTAAAAGTTTCGAGTTTACTAGAACTTAAGAATAAGTTATAGTTTTTATTACATACACGAATATAAAGTAAAATGTTTTATTTATTTACATAGTTTCATCTCATTGACAAAATCAAAAGATCAATAGAATGGTTGCCCTAGCAACCTGGTCTATCAAGAGATATGTCAGAGACATGACACGCCTCCGCGGCGAATCCTGGCTGTGGCACCGGCACCTGGGACGCCGGCAGGAGCTGGTCTAAATGACGAGTCCAGGTCAAGCCGTCATCAGTGCGCACTTTGTAATGAAGCTGACCTAAGCGTTGAGTCACTGTACCAAATGCCCATCTTTGGGATGAGTTACTGTAACTTCTAGCTTGTACTCTGTCGCCAATAGAGAAAGTTCTGATTCTTCTGCTATTACTAATTGATCTTGAACTATTGGCCAATGGCTTCTTTAGCATACAGTGTAATTTAGTTCTCACATCTCTTCCAAACATTAAATTATAAGCAGACTGGCCACTGGATCCTGGCGTACGCCTTAGTGTACATTTAACTTGCTGGATTTTATCAGTAAGATCACCTCTCTCCCCCGCCATTGAGCGCAGTGATCTTTTAATAGTCTGCACGTATCTTTCTGCTTGCCCATTGGTAGCAGGGTGGTAAGGTGCGCTAGTTTTGTGTGTTGTACCACATTCAGCAAGAAAACTTTTAAAAACGTCTGAAGTGAATTGTCGACCATTATCTGATACTAATGTGTAAGGCATACCGAATGTGCAGAATATTTCTTTTAATTTTCGGATGCACCAGGAACTCGTTGTTGTTTTTGTAGGTATTATTTCTACCCACTTAGAGAATGCGTCAACAATAATAAAAAGGTAGTGTCCTTGTATCGGGCCCGCAAAATCTATATGAATTCTTTGCCATGGGCCTGCCGGTTCCTCCCAGTGATGTAAAGGAGCCCGAGGAGGTTGATTCTGTTCCATTCGGCATGTTCTGCAAGACTTAACTTTATTTTCAATGTCATTGTCTATGTTTTTCCAGTAAACAAAGCTACGTGCCAGTAACTTCATTCTCACAATACCGATGTGTCCTCTATGTAGTTCATCAAGAACTTTTTGGCGTAATTTATCTGGTATTATAACTCTGCATCCTTTTAGTATACAACCGTCTTGTAAAGTAAGTTCATAATCATTATGTCCAAAAGATTTCAAGGAGTTTCCTTGCCTCAACGCATTGAGAATCGGAATCAGTTCTGTATCTTTACTCGTTTCTTCAGCGATTGAGTGAGGAGTAATTTCTATTGTATTTATTTGCTGTATTTGAAATGCACAATGTTGGTCTATAGATTCTTTAGCAATTTCTACTGGAAATCTGGAAAGATAATCTGCATTTGAATTTTTAACAGATGTTCTATACTCTATGTTGTAATCGAAACCGGATAAAAAGTGGGCGTAGTGAAATAGTCTCATTGTGCTTAGTTCGGGCAAGGTTTGGTTTGGGTGAAATATCGATGTTAACGGCTTGTGGTCAGTAACAAGTGTAAATTTTCGGCCGTAACAGTAATGGAAGAATTTTTTAAGGCCCCAATAAATAGCAGTTGCTTCCTTATCAATTTGACTGTACTTCTTTTCACTATTAGATAACGATCGTGAAGCAAACGCGATTGGTCTTTCAGATCCATCTGGAAATCGGTGAGAAAGAACAGCACCTAAACCAAATGGTGACGCATCTGTCGCTAAAACAATTGGTTTGAAGGGATCAAAGTGTGTAAGCACTCTTTCGCTTAGAATTTCTTTCTTAATTCTATCAAAGCTGAGCTGGCATTTTGAAGTCCAGTTGAATTCTGCTTTCTTTTGTAGTAAGTCATTAAGAGGATTCGTTATTGATGCTAGATTTGGTATAAATTTATTGTAGTAATTTGCCATGCCAAGAAATGTACGTAATTCAGATACGTTCTTAGGTGGTTCCGTGTTGCAAATTGCTTTTACTTTATCTTTGTTTTTATGTAGACCGGCTTCGTCGATAGTAAGACCCAGATAATTAATGTTACGTTTGAAAAAGTGACATTTGTCTTTATTAACTCTGAGATTACTTTCTTTGAGTTTTTGAAGAACTGTTCTTAATCTGTTCAATAACTGAGTTTCTGTAGATCCTTGAATAATAATATCATCAAAGAAACATTTCACGCCATCAAGCCCTTGCAGCAATTTGTCCATGAATTTTTGCCAAAGACTTGGGGCAACTTTAACTCCGAACTTAAGTCTATTCACCTTGAATGTTCCTTTGTGTGTACTTAATGTTTGAAGTAAAGAACTCTCTTCGTCCATTTCCATGTTCAAGTATGCTTGTGTAATGTCTAAAGTGCAGAAAAATTTGCCTCCATTCATTTCTGAGAAAATATCTTCAATTATGGGAATTGGATACTTTTCATCTTGAATAACTTTGTTTAATGTAATTTTGTAATCAGCACAGAGTAGGATGGAGCCATTCGGTTTGACGATAGGTACTATCGGTGTGCCCCAATCTGAATGGTCAACTTTAGAAATAACTCCTATGGAGCAAAGACGATCAATTTCTTCGTCAACTTTTGGTTTTAAAGCGTATGGAATTCTTCGTGGTTTAATGAAAATGGGTTGAGTATTTTCTCTTAAGGTGTCCTTTGTAGTTAGGTATTTTTCCAAGATCTGTTCTAAAAACTGTCGTTGAAAATTCATCCAATAGCTGATCTAATTTAGCATCTTGTTGTACTGTGTCGACTAGGCGTATATCGGCTAACTTAACGTCTATTTCCTTCATCCAGCTTCTACCAAAAATTGGGTCTACGTTCTTGTCAATTATGTATAACTTGCCATAAAAAGTCTGGTTCTTGTAAATTCCTTTAACATATGCAACTCCGACAGGTTTGATGATTTCTCCAGTGTAAGTGCGAAGTTTCATTTCAGTTTTGAAAATCTTTTTGTTGATTCCTAAACCCTTGTAATCCTTGAGAGAAATTGAAGATAAGGTTGCACCAGTATCGAACTCCATGCGTATTTTCTTATTTTCGACAATCACGGTAATCATATATCTTTCAGAAACTTCGCTCTTGATAAGATTAATTTCAGCAATACTTTCATGACTAGATGTGCTAGATAATTCGTCCAATTGATTTGTATGTGTTCTCTTAAGACACACTCTAGCAAGATGTCCTTCTTTTTGACATTTTCTGCAAATGGATTTTGAAGCTCCACATTCATTAGCGCGGTGGTCGTTCTTGCCGCATCTAAAACATCTGCCTTGCAAATCTTTAATTGTCACCGGTGGCTTGTAAATTCTTGGGGGTTGTCTATTGGAGATGGTAGCATTGGTTTTAATAATTTTGTGAATGGGTTCTGGTCTTCTTTGTATGTCAGTATGTATTTTCGAGTTATCTATTTTTCCCATTTCCATAGCTTGAGCTAATTGCACTAACTTTGTAAATGATGGAGTTTCTCGTTCTTGTAATATTTTTGTTCGTATATCACCGTCTTTTAATCCGCGTATAAATTGAAGGGATAGAAAATTTTCCATAGTAGTTTTTTTACAACTTTGACAGTAAAATTCGCAATTTGATGCAAGTTTCTTTAGTTCAGATGCGTACATAGAAATAGATTCGTTTTCTTGTTGTATACGTGATATGAATCTATGTTGTAATGCCCAAATGCTGGGCTTAGGATCAATGTACTCGTCTAACATTTCTATGAGTTCTTCAAATGATTTGTGTAGTGGTTCTTCTGGTGAGCAAAGGTCATTTAATCTTTCGTGAAGTTCTGGTGATAGAGTCGATAGTAATATGTAAACTTTTGTTTTAACATCTGTGATTTTATTCAGCAGAAAGTATACTTCTAATCTCTTGTTGAAGTTGCGGAAAGACTCATTTTCATGTAATGGTTGGAAATTAAATTTAGGTAAATGATCTATCGATGTACTCGTACTAGCAACTGTAGTTGATAATCCGTACCTTTGGTCTTCACATACTGGTCTGTTATTCTTTAGTAATGTCATCATCTTGGTTTTTAATAAAGTACACATTTCTTCAATTTCGTACCTTTGTTCAATTTCGTTTTCGAGTAGTTCATCAGTTGTATGTAATTCAATTTCTTCTTGGATTTCTCTGAATTTTTGTGTTGTACTATCAAGGGATTGTAATCGGGATTCAATTTCGTCGGCACATAAAGTCTGGTGTAAGTTTAGGTAATTTGCGGTTCGTGTCAAAATACCTCGTAATGCGGATCGCACTCTGTTGAAATTCTTTTCATTGGAAGACATCTCGTCGCCAAATTATTACATACACGAATATAAAGTAAAATGTTTTATTTATTTACATAGTTTCATCTCATTGACAAAATCAAAAGATCAATAGAATGGTTGCCCTAGCAACCTGGTCTATCAAGAGATATGTCAGAGACATGACAGTTTTACAAGTACGTATAGTTTACAGCTATCACTTCCGTGGGAACTTGCACTGTTACTAAATAATGTATTATATTAATATTTATAGTGAGTAGGTACGAGTACGTACTTGTAAAAAATTCTTCGCCTTTCTTGGTTTGTATTTAAAAAATAGGTATATATTATCACTAGCGGTCCCTTTGGCTTCACTCGCGCAAATGTCGGATCTCAAAAATATTTTTACGAATTATGTTTTGTATTTTTAATTTATGTATTCAATATATGAGCTTATTTATTGTAAAGTTTAATCAAAATACAGCGAAGTTTTTGCATGAAATATTTACAAACATGCATCCATCCTCACTTTCCAAACTTTTGCATTTATAATATAAATAAGAGTTAAGGTCTGCCTGCCCCTTTTAGAATATGTCAATTTTGTGAATAAATTAATGTAAGATTTATCATAGTACCTACGTTCTGTTCCTGGCTCCAAAACAATTACACTGTGATCTTTTTAGCAATAAAACAGACCTGCTACTTTTCTCAGTACTTTCAAGCCCAAGAGCCAATTTCAGTTGAAAACATCATGCCACCCTTCTATCCTTTTTACTTGCGAATTAAAAAGCACAAAAAGAAGATTGTTCCGAAGGAAGTTCTGAACAAGTCCTGTGGGTCTTAGAGATCTTGCGACACGACCTTTTTTCTTTGCTGACTGTACACCGTTGAAGTTTTTGTGGATGCGGTGTCAAATAAAAGACAAAAATCCTAGCTTTTTTTTTCACCAAAATACCATATCAGATTGTTTGTTGTGACAATTAACGAAAATTATAGAAATAATTTCAAAACCGACTCTTTAGTCGGTTCTGAAATAATGTATGATGTATCACAGGTACAGGATTTTTATTAGAAACCGTGTAACCATTTTTATATTATGAAAAAAAAACTTATAATGCAGTCATGTGAAATGATTTTGTGATACTGAATATATTTTTTTGTTACACAAATGTAAGTAATGTTGTTAAATAAAATTAATGTAATATTTTTAATATTTAATAACTGCATGATTATGTAAAAAATTGCATACTCACTGGACTTCTAAAATTGTAAGGTCTTTGTAACTGTGTCTTACTCACAAAGTGTAGTTATAGGGGGCGGCTATAATGCTAAAAGCATTATCTCCCAGTCAATTAGGTCAAACAGAAAGTATACCGTCACATATAATTTAATCATGTGGAACTAACGGGAAGCCTAGTCTAGGTACTATTAAAGTCCCACAAAATACTTTGTATTTTTCCTGCTTTGAATAACATACGGAACTCATAAATAAAGCTCAAGACTACTCCGTCTCTTCGCAGTGAAGATGTTTTTTGCGTTTTTTGTATACGACACTAAGATTGGATTCCTTGAGTGCTAATGTCTTCTTTGTATTGCATTGTGGTTACTTTTAATAATAAAAAAATATATATATTTTGTAATGATAAAAATTACTATAATTTAAAAATATATATACTGAACTGCCATTACAAATGACTGGTAATTGATAAACAAAAAAAAATGTTTTATTTTACTTTAGCAAACTCAAATAGTTGACAAACTCCACACGAAAAATGTGGTTGAAATAGTTACTTAAAAGGAAGGTGCAATCGACCCGAAAAATCGCGGGTAAGATTTCTGATGAACAGGGATTCTAGTTATTTAATTTGTTGATTACATAAACCAATAGTATCTTCAGTATTCAAACAGCTAACTCTGATTTGAATTCTCAATTTCTTTTCTCAAATCTCAATAATAGTTTAGGAAATCTGTGGCCAAAGTTTACAGTTAAACTCAATCTCGATCTTCCATTCAATCGGAGATTGATTCGGAAACGTTTTCAAACTCGCTGTGTACGTACCGATACAACTTCACCTGCAGTTCTGCAATCCTTATTGATGTTGAATTGCCAAGTTGTCAAATGAAACATAGCTGAAATAGAACAGACTCATCGCTTTACGCGGGAGTGAGTAAACGCCAAGTCAAAGGGAACAAAGTTTATGTATTTGGAAAACCAATGCACCGGAGATTATTAAGTTAATATTTTAACTGAGGATTTCCATCTGGCTAGTGGATAGTGTCAATAATATCCGACTTTAGATAATATATAAAAATTCCATCAAACCTTGAATAATTACGCTGATTTCCATTTTTTTTCGCCGTTGCTATGACAACTTTTCTGGCGATATTGAAACCAGCCATGATCTGGCGATCAAACGTGCAGCCTAGGACGTCCATCCACCGTCCACCTGCAAGATGGAGAAACAACCTTGCTTACATCATGGAATTACTCTGGATGCAAGCCACTTTTAAGCGGTGTAAAGTTGATGAGGATGATGAATCAAACTGTAATTTTAATAATAATTGATGTAATCTTTCTTTGAAAACAATTATTTATCGGCTTTCCTTTTTGAGCTGTGGAAAGAACGACAATTAATGTAATAGGATAAGTTTTGGGTAGCTAACGTTGCATTTAGTCTAAATCTCGAGCTATTCCTTCTATTAAGCGTCAGAAACAGTGCAATACCATTCAATACTTTGCAATTAAGTCAAATTAAGTTTGCACTTTATTTTTTATGAAGCATTGAATACTGCTGAATATTCAATGCTTCATAAAAAAAAATATATTAAACTACTTTTAGCGACTCCTACCCTTAAATTACATTTTATTTTATTATGTAAAGATCGTAAAGCGGTTAACAGGATTCACTTACCTACCAATTTCATCTGTGTAATGCTAATAGTTTCAAAATAAAGTTGCTACGGACAGACAGACTTGACGAAACTATAAAGGGTTCTGTTTTCTGCAATTTCACTACAGAACCTTAGAAAGCAATAAAGTATTAAACCTTTTTTATTAAAACTACTGGACCCTCAAATTAAATGATAGTTCAAGTTACATCCCTTTGCGTGACACTGACACTGCGCAAATGACAGTTGACAAATCGTGCAAAGCAAAACTTTGTTAATTTACCCTCCAAAAAATAACCAATTTTCCCCGGTTCCTTTCAATTACAGCCCAGAAACAGTTCCGTGACTGGCAATGTTGGTAATTAAGTGTTCTATAGACAAGGTCTGATTGCGTTTCGGATTAGTTTTTTCTTAATAGTCACGCTGACACGCTCTTTGAGTGGTTGTAGTTGTATTCAGTTACCTAATTGATTGGTAGTTTATACATAAGTATGTTTTAACTACCCAGTGAGTTGTTTTTGCTTCGTATAGAGAAGACAAGCAAAAAATGTGTCCCAAATACGACGATAACATTGTGACGTACCTATTCCTTGAAATTGGAATCTATACTAATATTATAAAGCTGAAGAGTTTGTTTGTTTGTTTGTTTGTTTGTTTGAACGTGCTAATCTCCGAAACTACTGGTTCGAATTGAATAATTCTTTTTGCGTTGGATAGTCCAGTTATCGAGGAAGGCTATAGGCTATATAACATCACGCTACGACCAATAGGAGCAAAGATATAGTGGTGAATGTGTAAAAAACGGGAGAAAGAAGTCACTATTCCACGCGGACGAAGTCGCGGGCAAAAGCTAGTTTCGAATATGAATCCATTTGTTTGAGTTGTTGACAAGTGGCGTCAATTCATGGCGCACGAGATTTGTTCGTGGTGTCAGCTCCATACGCTAGTAATAGTAGTTCAATGTAACTGCCTACTAAATTATTATTATAAAAATGCTGCTAAACACTAATACAAAAAGTTTGTTTACCTAATTATAATTTAAAATCTAATCAGTTATGTAATTACTTTGATTAATAAATAAGTGTTAAGTCTAGCCATTATTTTGAAGTCTATTTCTGCAGCTGGTTGTAAGTTTTTCAAAAAAAGAATACGGACTAAAGACTCGCGTTACACTTTCTTCTTCTTCAATTTAAGAGCCGCGCTCTTGTCGGTGGAGTAATCTCCATTCTTTTCTCCTGCCTGCTTTTATCTTGACTTCTTGATACGACATGACATTAATTTTCTCCTTCACTTGGTCGAAATAGCTTATCCTAGGCCGTCCTCTTCCTCTCCTCCCTTCTATTTTCTATGATATTCTCTAGAAATCTGTCATGTCGTATCAAGTGTCCTATCATATTCCCTCGACGATTTTCTATTGTTTTCAGAATAGCCCTTTTTTCGTTTACCATTTTGAGCACTTCTTCGTTTGTTTTCTTTTCTGTCCAACTTATTCTTTCCATTCTCCTCCAACACCACATCTCAAACGCTTCCAACCTCTCTCTGTCTCTTTGTGTCAATGTCCACGTCTCGCTTCCATACAATGCTATACTCCAGACGTAAGTTTTTATAAGTCGCTTCCTAATTTTCTTGGAGATGTTTGCTCTAAGAAGATACTTTTTGCTGTTGAAAGTTTTTTTAGCCAAAGCAATTCTAGAGATCACGTCTGGAGTACATCTTGAGTCCTCTGTTATTAAGCTACCAAGGTACTTAAAAGATTTAACTTGTTCCAAATATGAGTTGTTAAGTTTTATTTTTATGCCAGCTGGATTAGTTTTAGATGCAATCATAGTTTTAGTTTTATTGTGGTTGATGTTAAGGCCAAATTCTTTAAATACTGTGTTCATTTCTTCTATTAAGTTTTGTAAGTTTTCGCTACTTTCTGCTACGGCTGCTATATCGTCTGCAAATCTTATAAACTGTATTCGCTTTCCGTTCATTTTAATTCCACCTTTTTCTGACTCTACTATTTTCTTTATAGCACTTTCTATGAATATGTTGAAAATAAGTGGCGAGAGCGGACATCCCTGCCTGACACCTTGTCTGATACTTGCCCTTGTCTTTTCCTCTCCTATCTCTATCATGGTTTCCTGCTCCTTATATAGTTGGTATATGATTCTCCTATCTCTGTAGTCTAGTCCTGTTTCTTTCAGTATTACACTTTCAGTATTCGCGTTACACTTACGCGTTGAAAATATTTAAATACAATTTTATTGAATTTATGAATAATACAAATTATTATTCGTAAATTCAATCATATTTATTAATTCTGGCATTAATTAAGCCAAAGTAGCTTCATAGTGCGTTTTAGGTTTAGCAGATTTAATAGTATTATTAAATTAATTACTACGTAACACCGAAATACTGCAATTAATTTTGGTTCAGCTTTTGCGTTAATCGGATAGATTGCGCTGTGAAAATTATTACTAAATATTTGAACCTTTACCTACATTTAAAACGTCAAGCCAATAGCAAACTGAGTTAGCTAGAAGTTGTTTTGTGTCAATGTGAAAAGAGCTCAATCAAAGAATGTTGAAGATTGTGGGTAGGTCATTTTTTATTAGGTCCGTGCGTGGGGAAATATTTCGTTGTTTCGTAATGTTATTTTGTTAGTCTGATAGTGTGCATAGTGCGGGTTATTACTAAATAAATTATGGTTTCGTTTGTTTTACATTTAATATCGGTCTATTTTGTTATGTGTTGGGTCGAAGAAATATAATATTAGTGTTTGTGAAAAGGTCAGTAGTTTAATTATTTAGTTGCTTTTTTTGCAAAGATGGAGTTTTTGATGGAGAAAAATAACTGCACAAAACCTCAAGGATATTGTATCATTAAGATATACAACTGCTGTGTTTCTGTGATGAATCGGTGGGGGTGCACGAAAGGAGCCTCCCTGCAGATGTACCAAAGCTTTGTACGTCGGGCGCACCCCGGGCAACAGTTGGCGATTACCGAACGCTAACTGGCGAATCCTTTCACCACGATGGAACCCACATATCCAGCACTAGAGCCAGCTTTGTGTGTAGTCTCGATTAACATCGAAGGTTTCTCGCAAGACAAGTCAGAAATTCTTTCTGAACTCTGCCGAACCACACGCTGTCACATACTGTGTGTTCAAGAAACCCATCGGGATGAAACACAAGGCCGACCATACATACCTGGACTAACGCTTATCGCCGAGACTTGCCACCCGAAGCACGGTAACGCAGTGTTTGTTACTCCCGGCGTTAGCATTACATCCGCCCAGTGTTCTACCCAGAACGGTATCGAGGTTATAACCATCGACCTCGGCCACTGCACCGTCACATCGGTCTACAAACCTCCTGGGACACCTTTTGAGTTCTTACCTCCCGACAACTTCAATGATCGACTCGTGAAAGTTGTAATAGGCGACTTTAACAGCCATAGTGAAACCTGGGGATATAACGACACAGACACAAGCGGTCAAGCTGTGGAGGCGTGGGCTGAGACAAACGATTTGGTTCTCATTCACGACCCGAAACAACCGGCTTCTTTTAACAGCGGCCGATGGAAGCGCGGGTATAACCCAGACCTAATTTTTGTCAGCTCAACAGTAAGCTCTCAGAGCAGTAAATACGTATGCCCACCAATACCTCGAACACAGCACAGACCTATAATGTGTAAAATCAACCCTGTCGTACAGCCTTTGCGGGTGCCTTTGAGGCGTCGTTTCAACTACGCTAAAGCTGACTGGACGCTGTTTTCGCAACTTATTGACGATGCGGTAATAGACATCCCACCTTCACCGCAACACTACGATCAATTCATCGACTCAGTGGTGAAAACGTCCCTCAAATGTATTCCGAGAGGTTGTCGGACATCTTACATCCCTGGACTTTCAGTCCGCAGAGCTGTTGAAAAGGTATGAGGTCCTGTTCCATAACGACCCTTTCTCTGAGGAAACCATACTGGCTGGCGAGGAGCTGTTATCGCAAGTAAGCGAAAATCGACGTGATGCGTGGATCAAAACTGTTACCAACATCAACATGACACACAATAGTAAGAAGGCTTGGTCCACCATCCGCAAGCTCACTAACGATCCACCATCACCCTCTTCTCCCAGTCAGGTTACCGCAAATCAGGTGGCACACCAACTTCTTCTTAATGGTAAATCTGACCGCCCTGCGAAATGTCCACATTTAAACAACTCTGCAGGCACGTCCAACCAAGTCAGTTTGCCATTCAACTTATGTGACATTATATCTGCCATCAAACACCTTAACTGCGGTAAAGCCTCTGGGTTAGACAACATATCAGTGGAGCATATAAAGCACCTCGGTCCAGCAGCTGTATCTTGGCTGTTGAAGCTTTTTAATAATTGCCTGGAATCTGCTCAAATACCACGCATCTGGAGAAAGTCAAAGGTGATAGCAATACTGAAGCCAGGAAAATCAGCAGACGATCCTAAAAGCTTTCGGCCAATATCATTACTGTGCCATACCTACAAGCTATTTGAACGATTGCTGTTGACCCGGCTCATAGGCCTTATTGACCCTAAACTAGTCCCAGAGCAAGCAGGTTTCAGACCGGTAAAATCATGTTGCAACCAAGTCCTCAAGCTCACGCAACATATTGAAGATGGTTTCGAGTCTGGGTTGATAACGGGCGCCGTATTCGTGGACCTATCTGCGGCCTACGATACGGTGAACCTCAACCAACTGCTATGGAAGGTGGACACCATGACCGGCGATCGCAAATTCGTCATGATCCTTCGAGAACTCCTCCATAACCGTCGGTTTCAGGTACATCTTCACTCAGACAAGAGTCGTTGGAGGTCACAAAAGAACGGCCTTCCCCAGGGCAGTGTCCTGGCGCCGCTCCTTTTTAACATCTACACCAACGACCAACCATCCAGCATAAATACGTCCCGCTTCTTATACGCCGACGATCTGGCATTAACATCTCAAGGTTCCAAGTTTGAAGAAGTTGAGGCTAACCTCACTGTAGCTCTCAATAATCTGAGTAGCTACTACGAGGTGAACTCACTGAAGCCAAACCCGAGTAAAACGGAGTCTTGCGCATTCCACCTGCGCAACAAAGAAGCGAGACGTAAACTCAATATTGTGTGGCAAGGGGTTCCAATCTCGCACAACAACTACCCGAGATATCTTGGCATTTTGCTAGACAGATCTCTTACTTACAAGAAGACCTGCGATAATGCCAAGAAGAAAGTGCACTCGCGGAACAACTTACTGCGTCGCCTAACTACCACCAAATGGGGAGCTACGCCGCACGTGCTGCGGACGACAGGGCTAGCGCTCGCCTTCTCAGCTGGTGAGTACGCATCCCCTGTTTGGAGCCGCTCCGCTCATGCCAAGCAAGTGGATGTAGCCTTAAATGACACCTGCCGGGTCATCACTGGTTGTCTAAAACCTACCCCAGTGTCAATGCTATCCACTCGCTGGTATAGCACCCCCGGAAGTCCGCAGGGCTGTAGCTAGCTCTACTGAAAGGGCAAACGCAGATCGCGACTCACGGCACCCTATGCACGGCTACGTCTCAGTGCCGCAAAGACTAAAAAGTCGTCGCAGTTTTATTAAGTGTGCCGCCCCACTTTCTACCGAACCCGCACAGGCCAGACGTGATCTTTGGCGCGAAAAAGCTTCTCTGCCTACTCCCTTTGTCCCACTTGCCGAGAACCTCCCTCCTGGACATGATCTGCCATGGCCGATCTGGAAGTCCTTAAACAGGCTTCGGACTCAGGTTGGCCGTAGTAAGGAGAACATGGCCAGGTGGGGATTTTTGGCAAGCTCCGATGTGGACTGTGTTTGCGGTGCAGTGCAAACTATGGCACACTTAACATCGTGCCCGGCGTGCCCCAACACCTGCACGCCAGCAGATTTAATGAAATGCAGTCAATCCGCAATACAAGTGGCTGAATTCTGGGCTGTTACGTTGTAATTTCTCCATTATAATTCCTCCATATGGGTTTCCATCGACACGCTAAGAAGAAGAAGATCGGTGATCGGTCGATGTGGAAAACCGTGGGAAAAGCCTGTGTTCAGTGGACAGTCTTTTGGCTGATAATGACAATGATGAGACGTCCTGCAGCTCAATCATAATGATCATATCAATCTAACTAATTGTCTCTTGTTTCAGAATATCAATATCCCACGCACCGAACGCGACCTTCGCGGAGCTGGTCATCAACAACGTGAAGGCATCGGACGAGGGCGTGTTCCGCTGCGAGATCACGTACCTCCACGTGGGTGAGGATTGCAACACCGTGCAAGTAACCGACTTCCATACTTACAGTAAGTGATTTTATTGTTTTTTTAGTCGGTAGACGAGTGATTTAATTGTTTCGTGTCGATATAAGAGGGCTTTTACTTCAGCAACGCGAACTACGCGCGACAGTCGCGCTGCTGATAATGTTATACTATAATGGCGAGGATATACATGCCTGTAAAACGGGGCAGTAGCTTGCATGCCAGTTACGGGCATGCGCAAGTTTAGCAATTTGCGTCCTTGCATGCCTATATACTAATGATATTATTACTGCCTGGGTGGCGCAGCGGTGAGTTATCGCATCTTAAAGCGACGGCTGCGCCAGAGGTCCCGGGTTCGATTCCCGGGTCGGGCCAACAATAAATACCTAGATTTTTCTGTTCCGAAATACTCAGGGTAGCCCGAAGTTTGGAAGTTGGCGGTTTTTCACCCCCGTGCCTCGGAAAGCACGTTAAGCCGTTGGTCCTGCGCCTGATCTCTCTCGGTCGTGTCAGATTGCTGTCCCATCGGGCTATGACAGTGAAAGAAATAGTGACTGCACCTGTGTTTGCGCACACACTTGTGCAATATAATATGTCCCGCGCAGTCGGTTAGTCGTTGTGACTGGCCACCGTAGTCAAAATCGGCTAGGGGGACTATTACTAATGATATTCACACACGCCAGTTTTGGAGCCCCACGTCCACTCCCTCACAATGTATACCAGTAAGCGTCTTCCTACATATACAAGATGGTGGCACGTGCCAGTAGCTGGCATGCAAGTGTGCCAGCTACAGGCATGTGTTTTTCAGCCTTCAACAGCAGCTGCGCCGCTGTTTTATTGTAAGGGTATCCGCTGCTGCCGCGCTGCCAAGGCTCTAATGTGAAGGCGCATTAAGGTCATATTAATGGATTACCACTCGGTAGTGCTTAGATACCTTTACCACAAAAGATATCCTGATAACACGAGCTGAATTTGAAGACTGCGTGTCGACGTCAAGACGGCGTTACATTGACGGGCCACTGATATTTCGACGACAGCCGCCAGTTAAATGTGTGTTGTTAAGTTACTGTTAAAGTATAGTCCTTATTACGGACATAACTGCAAGAGAGTTAATATAACAAATCAATTACCATGGTATTCATGTAGGTACCGAATCGAAATAACGCAAAAACGTCCCACTATTCCTTACACCCGCCTTTTATCCTACGATATTGCTTCCCATAGCCCAAGGCATCAGGATCCTGTTTTTGTCTCCTTCGCACACGTGTTTAAAGTATATATGTCTGTTCTACTCTAAGATGTACTGTATGTGGAAAATGGTCGACGTATATTTTATTGGTTGGTCCCGTTGTTTAGAGTCTCATATTCAACGTCAATATTACGCGTGTGTTTCAACGGAATATGGAATAAGTAAATATTTATATTCGTATGTTTTGTCTATGATATGTTATGAAAAACTTATGAAAATGTGTTTTAATTGGTAACAGATGCGTCATGATTGTATTTTTATTCTATATTTTATTCTTACCTTGGCAGAAACTTTGTAGAAATCTACGTGTATGGACTTTTGGTGATGGTAAAAGAAAGTTATTTGATGCAACTATACCCAAGTGACATTAGTTAGAGTCTTATCTACTTATTTTCTTACGTATCTAATGAAGTATACAATTAAAGAAAAAGTAAGAATATGAAATATATTAATGAGATTACTAGACAAACAAAGCTTTGTTACAATAGAAAATCATTTACTCAATTTTTTTTTTATTTTTTTTTATTAGGTGCACAAAACAGAGTTACAACAATTGCTTGACAAATAAAATAGAGTAAGTAAGATATATAGGTATGCTGCGACTCCACTACCATGTACACACAGCATGTTAAGCTTAACATCGATTTAGATAACAGATAAAATGAATTGTGGCGAAATTACAAACAATTTATTTATAATACAAATTATGAGAATATAATATAATAAAATGAACTGGCACGTTACACTTAATTATCCACGAAAGCTTATAAGGTATGAGGGAAAAGTTATAAATATCGTTTCAATTCTTTCAATTCTTTTACCAAATGCTTTATTTTAACCTTGAGGGGTTATATTTTATATTTCACAATCTAAACTAAATAGTCAATTTAAAATCCATCAAAATCACGGCTTTAAAATTAATAGCCATTAAAGTATTAATATTCACTATTATCTACAGACTGATCGATTTTACAAAATTTGCATCACAATACCCAATTTCAATAGCAAAATGGACGCTGCAAGTATCGGAGCGAAAAATCCTCATGGCTTTAATATGGCCTAAGGCACTTTGCTCAATTTTCTGATTTTCGTTAGAAGGGCGAGGTTGAAAAGGGTTATATTAGCCTTTAAGGCAAATGTACAGCTGTTAGCGAATTTCGTTAGATGTATTCATTATTAAAATGAATTAAACTGAAATAAGAATTCAGTTTATATTGTTTAAACCTCAAATTTAAATATACTTATTTAAAAATAAAAGGGTTGCTAGCTATTTTATATATCAAATAAGAGTAGGTACGTTTGTTGTAAAGTCGAATTTAGATAGTTTAATAAATTAAGACCCAAATCACAATGGTCAGAATTCTAAACAAATAGGTATGTTACCATCATACTCAAATTATTATCTAATTTCAACGATATCACCCGTATACATATTGGTCAAAAAGTTTGGTAGGTACTGTCCTTTTAAGTCGATTAAAAGAAAGAGTTTAAGGGTACTTTAAAACGCAACTTAACAAATAAATGCCGAGAACACTCAAGAAATAAAACAGCTCAAACTGTAAAACACAGAACGATTTAAACCGCTTCGTTGCCCAAACCAACAAAATGGCTTCTTAAAATGTCGAAGCCATCTTTACATTTGACTTCGGAATTTGTAAGCAAAAGGCTTTAATGATAAATATTCAACAGCCTGCGCGGAATTGCCCTAAACGGTCGAAGGCATTGTTAAAGGGATTATAAGGGTCTCGCAGACACCCGGTTCAAGGTTAATTTTTGTACAGAACCTCCAAATTGTGAGGGTTATTGCTTATCTGATACGATCTCTTTATTATTTTTGGGTCATTCAATATAAGGGCTGTGCCATGTGTATTTGAAGATAAGGTAATCAGTGACAAAGTGTAGTAAAAACATGTTTAAATCACACTTTACCATTCATAACTTATAAATTTTGTTTTTCAACAATTTAATGTACTAGTAAATATAGAGCATGTTTCTTCTCTCCTTTTTTGTTATTTCCAAACACAATGGTTTTTTTTCCTATACAACTGATGAAATGCATATATTGTTGATGACATAAGTTCTGCAAATAATTGAGATTTATAGATAAAAAATCTTCTCGATAATGCACAAACATTATGTATCTAGTTTTAATTTTTAATATTCTTTTCACCGCAAAAGTTTGTGAAAATCTCCACAGTAATACTAAATTTTTCTAATTACACATTTCCAATTTGAATATCTTCATCTTCAGATAAACCAACGTTTTTAATCAAATTACCACTTTGGAAAGTTTGCCGGGGAAAATTAAAAAGCTCCCCTATTTTGTAGGGGACATATTTCAGGGAAAGGTTTAATCTAACTCTTCGAGAAAGTTCTTGATACAAGCCTTGAGCGGAGGTGATTTACAAGGGGAGATTTTTTTGAACACCAATTGTTGTGTTAAATGTTAGAGTTCATCGTTTTATAGAAAATCAATCAAACAGTATTTGGTCCATAATACATCGATATCTATCTGATCATTGTTTTTCTTCTGTGTGTTACTTGCACCACTTATTACTCCAAAATGGGTGGACCGATTTTAATAATTGTTTTCTGCTGGGTAGTCTGATGTCCCAAATTTTAATTTTACAACATGACGTGTTTCAATAAAAAAAAGTCGCATCGAAATCGTATCTTCAACCATAAACGCGAAGTTCTTAAGAAAATATTGAAAGAAGCATCGTAAGTACGGTCCCATCTTGAATTAAAATGTGGATCTACCAGACTCTTTACAATCCGTCACCTCAGCTATTTGAAATCGGGGATCGGGGAAAAATGTAGGAGTTTTTGAGGTTCTAATGACACAGTTTGTTTGCGAAAGTTAGCATAGCGACCTCACGTCGTATTTTGTTTTGAGTGACGCCCGTTTTTGTGTTGTGTGTGTGAGCGATATTCGTTGTCAGCGGGATGTAAAAGTGATTAAGCGTCAAAGACCTCCACTGTACCGTTTAAGAGGTTTAGGTGGTTTGGCGGTGGTGCTCTTGATAATACCTTATAACTAAACCATTATCAGTTACACCACTGTCACGTTTTATTTAGATTAATTAAATAAAACGGCCAAAAAAATAAAGTTAAGAAAATATATTTAAAATTAATCAAGGGCGTGGGTAGGTTTCCGAATTAACTTCCACTGTACACTTGGCCAGACTCCCCTGCACTGTTGCTTCTCTCCCGGCACCAACGTAGCTCCCAGAATAAATTCGGAACAAGGTCCAAAAGAGCTTAGGTTCCACTCCCGGCTCCGCCGTGACTAGCAGAGGCAAGAGGCGACGGAAGCCCAAGTGGGCTCAGTAGTCCAGCCGTAGTTCCTGCATGAATATAAGGTATTTGTAGTGGAGGAATAGATCGAGGCGATCGTTACTGCCACTAATTCCAAGATGTACTAAGACCAGCAACAGCTACTATCTACGTAAAGGTAAGTGAGCGAAGCCAGTATGAATAATGGAGCAAGTACAAGAAGAAAGTCTAGGCGTTCAATGTTAACTGGGATGAAGTGGCAGTAAGGATAAGCAGAAAGGCTTAGTAACTACGGGCAAACAACAACTATAATAAGGAATGATTAAACTAATAGTTAATTTGATATCAACTATGTGGCTTGGCTCAATAATGCAACTTATAGGTAATTGTTACATAATTAAACTAATAATAAACGTGAATTAATATTGGTAGATATGCTATAAGCTAGAAAAAATATTACTTAACATTAGTTACACTATATGATTAATATCCTATTAACTATTTGGCCTGGCTCAATAATGCGATTAATTTATGTTAGATTTACTGAGTAGAAAAGTAAATGTAATCGGATCAATAAACTAAGCCTAGAAACCTTTTAAGAAGTGAGCGGAACGAATAGTACGAATGCAAACCGCCATTTCGAAATACCCTAATCAAAAAATAAAAGCTGAATGCACAACTTACCCAGATGTGGGATTAAATTCACTTTAAGACCAACCACTGTGAGATTGAGTGGCACTTGGCAAAAGGAAAACACTTTTGCTGAATTAATTTAAGAAATTATTACGATAAGAAGAGGTAGTGACGCCGCGGTCGCTTCGAGCGGCACACGGGTGCTCCGATGCAAGATCTGAGCGAGCCTGGCAGCCCGTGTCTCGCGACGGCCGGTTGGGAGCCTGCCCCTGCGGCGGTCGCTCCCCGCGCCCTTCGCCCCGAGCGTTTTGTTACTTCGCTAGGACTAATTAGTTATACTTTACACCAAAAGGAAATAAATTAAAGAATCTGAATAAATGTTATTTAATAGATAGTGTTTAGTATAGTGTTTTATAATAAGTTGCAGTACCTATAAATGAATTTGTAAAGTAACATTTTAATATGTTACAGTACCCCTCTCCCCAAAAAGAAGATTTTGCCTGAGTAAAATCTTCAAGCAACAAGGCAATTAAAACGAAAAGTTACTTTATAAGCTTTAGATCCTTTATATGCCACGCTCCTAAATCACGACCGGACATATCTTCTAGGACGTATACTAAGGGTGACCTCTTTTGGTTAACTCGGCACTTGAGATATTTTGGAGCGAGTTTCTTAGTAAAACGTGCATCCTTGTCGCTTTGAAAATAGCAACGACGCCATACTATATCTCCAACACTGAATTCTGCATGTTTTCGACGTAAATTATATCGTGTCGTGTTCTTCAAGTGTGCTTGCCACAAAGCAAACTGTACTTTGTCAAAAACCTTAGCTAAATTACCTAGGTTTTCAGCATAGTTATCGCGTGGAAGGAAAACAATTTCGTTTGAGGTGTCATTGTCGATGTAGTGTGACCCATCAGTGACTAGTTCTCGGCCATGGACAAGAAATGACGGCGTATAACCGGTCGTTTCATTAACCGAATTGTTCATAGCGAATTGGATTTTTGACAGGTTTAAATCCCATGAGCGATGGTCATCTTGAACAAAGGTAGATATTGCAGTAATAATAGTTTTGTTGTATCTTTCTACGGTGTTCATTTGCGGGGTGTATTTAGGCGTATAGTGAACGTTAGGTATCGAGTATTTTTTAAACAATGACTCCATTTCACGACTTGTGAATTGTACGCCATTGTCCAAGATAATGGTCTGAGGGATGCCATGTACCAAGAAAACTGAATCTTCAAGATGTTTACTTACTATAACAGCAGTAGCTCGACGTAAGGGAAACATGAGGCAGTATTTTGAGAAACAACAAGTCACTACGAAAATGTAACAGTGTTGTTTTCTCGAAACCGGTAAAGGGCCAACCAAGTCTATAGACAGTGTTTGAAAAGGTCTACTACAATCTTTCGGCCTCCCCATCATACCCAGTGTTCCCTGAGTCGAAAGTTTATATGCCAAGCAAATTTCACAATTAGATACGAAATTTACAACATCTGAGTACATTTTGGGCCAGTAGTAACGTAGTAATAGCCTTTTATGAGTCTTAAAGATACCAAAATGACCTGACGTAGGCTCACTATGGTTTTGCCTTATAACTTCAAGACGTTTTTCCTGTGGTACGACAAGCTTCCAGTCAAATTCAGCTGTAAGTGGGCTTTGACATTTCATATAGCGATAAAGGGAGTCATTTTCAACCCTATAGTTAGGAAAGCTTGTGGGTGAAGAGTGACATCCATTGAAGATATTTAGGTACCAGGAGTCCTCAGTGACATTATTTTCAACTGAGTTTGAGATTGCAGCTAGTGTGGGTATTCTCGAAAGACAATCAGGAACCACATTATCCTTGCCACGGCGATGCATTATGTTAAAGTTAAAAGCAGATAGCCTTACGCCCCATCTTGCTAGTCGGCCCGTAGGGTTTGAAAGCGAAAGAAACCATTTAATAGCTGAGTGGTCAGTGTAAACAGTAAAGGACCTTCCACTCTCTAGATAACAGCGCCAGTGTTCAAGAGCTACCAAGACAGCAAGAGTCTCGCGTTCCGTGACGCTATAGTTTCTTTCAGGCCCTGTAAGGGAACGGCTCATGTAAGCAACCGGGTGTTCAATGCCATCGATTGTTTGGGAAAGCATAGCACCGACACCAAAATTACTAGCATCAGTATGAACGTCAAAGGGATAATTAAAATTTGGACAAGCAAGAACAGGTGCATCTACCAGAAGGTTTTTAATTTGTTGAAACGATCTGTCGGCTTCGTCCGTCCAAAGAAAAGGCGGAGCATTCTTCTTTGTAGAAGTTAGTCGATTTAGAGGTCCCGCGATTGTACTGAAATTAGGAATAAATCGTCTGTACCAAGAAGCGGTACCCAAAAAACGTTTTACCTCTTTTCGGCTAGCGGGAGTTGGATAGCTGGTTATTGCTGCCACCTTTTCCGGGTCAGTACGCAAACCTTGTGCGTCAACAATGTAACCCAGGTAACGTAAATGACTTCGAAAAAATTTGCACTTACTCAAGTTGACCGTTAAGTTGGCCGAACGTAGCTTTTCAAGGACGCGTTGCAGCAATGCCACGTGGGCAGAAAATGAGCTACTTATGACAATAATGTCATCTAAATAAGCGAAGACCTTTAGCTCAAACTCTGGGCCGAAAAGAGTGTCCACCAATCGTTGCTGAGTAGCTGGAGCATTAGTCAATCCAAAAGCGGTAACCTTGAACTGCAGCGAGCCACGGCCTGGCACATAAAATGCCGTCTTTTCTCTGTCTTCTTTACTTATCGGTATTTGCCAAAAAGCTTTAGAAAGATCTATGCTGGAAAGATACCTAGCATCCCTCAGGTTATCCAGGATTTCAGTCATATAAGGCAAACAATAAGCGTCTTTTTTAGTGACCGAGTTTAGTTTTCTGCTATCTAAACAGAACCGTGGCTTACCATCCTTTTTTTTTACTACCAACACCGGCGATGACCAAGGGCTTTCGCATGGCTCAACGACATCCAGAGATAACATCTCATCAACTTGTTCGGTAATAACCCTTTGCTTCTCTGGAGACATACGGTAGTAGCGTTGTCTTATTGGTTTAGCATCGCCAGTATCAATATTATGAGTAATAACATTCGTTCTTCCCAAACCTTTTTCCTCAAATGAGATAGACTTAAATTCTTCAACTAAACTATCAGCAATAGTCTTTTCAGAAACAGAAAGACTATCATAATTTTAAAGGAATACTTCATTAGCTTCCAAGGATAAATCAAGTACACCAGGATCATTACAGATATAGTTAACATTAATTAAATGTTTAGGCAAGATTTGGAATTCGTTCCAAAAATCAATACCAAGGATAAGAGTAGAGTCCACTTCTGGAATGACATGAAATTTAATGACACGAGAAGAATTAACAAAAACCACTGGTAAAAGCATATAGCCCAATGATTGCAGCCTTTGACCACCGGCAGCGTTTACCGAAATTTTTTGGTCATCAAACAAGGTGTGGCCATGCTCTAATAATAATTCAAAAGAATTTCGACCTAGGATACTAACGACAGATCCTGAATCCAACAAACCGTAAACATTTAGATTGTTGTTTCCAATGTTTAATTTTACATAAGGACGTGGATCATTACTCGGCTTAGTTGTGAAAATTGAGGCAACATTATACGATGAAAAAAAGTTTTTAATAGTCAGCAGCCAATTTTCCCAATCCGAGTTATCAAAGAAACTGGCCGCTGTTTTGCCACAATTTTCACTTAATCGTTTTTTTTATCTGTTATTTGTTTATTTTTGTTACATTTGGGACACTCTGTAGAGCGTACATCTTTCTTACCGCACTTAAAGCAGAAAATTACACGCTCAGCAGGGCACTCCCTCATGCTGTGGGCATCCGAACGGCAACGGTAGCAAAATTTAGATTGAGAAATAGCAAAAACATTATTATTTACCTGATGTGCTCTATTTGCGTGATTGTTGTTACTAGCAAAGGAGCTGTTGGAGCTATAATTTTTAGAGAAAACTTTATTTCCTGTAGAATAAGCGAATTCTGGAGCTAAAGTTTTAGATGAGGGACCCGCAGGCTCTTTGAAGTTTTCAGAACGAGCCTTGGCTTGTTCATAATTACGGCATAAGGTTTGTAGTAACGGAATTGAAGAAATGCTAGGACAGTTAGCCAATACATTAGAGTAGCAAGGGCGAATGTTGTGGAGAATGATTTCAAGCTGTTCTCTTTCAGACATGGGCGTACTGAGCCTAGAAAACATGCCTTTTATTATGGAAAGGAAAACAATAATATTCTCGGTTTCCCCTTGGGTACGATTACGTATTTCTGTTATCATACGATAATCGTAGTCAAATATATCAAAGTCTTGCCGAAGTCTAGTAACGAGGTCATCCCAATGTACAATTTCATCTTTGACTGAACGAAACCAGTGAAGAGCGTCACCTATAAAAATTTCATATGCGTAAGACATCAATTTATCGTCGGACACATTTTTTGCTAAGCGAAATTCATCGAGCTTTTGTATAAAGGATCTAACGCACGATTTGCCATCAAATTTAATTTTTGAAATTTCTGCTGATGTGCCGCGGTCACAATGAACTGTCACATTCAAATTTTCGGTGCCAAGCATTCTATCAAAGTTTGGTGATGCAGATTCTGAATCTTTGAATTCTTCCGGTTCTATTATTTTAGAAAATTTAGCTTCACACTCAGCAAAATAACTTTTAAGCTTCTGCAATTTAGGGTATTGATCTGATGACTTATCAGGTTCCTCCAGACGGCGGAACCTATGATGGAGGTGATTAAGTAAGGATCGAGTACGGTCCGCGAGGTTTTCGTCCAATACGGACGCCGATGATAACATATCAATATTCGAATTGATTTTTGAAAGAGATTCAGTTATGCCCTTCAAATCTTCGGCTAATTCGAAACAAGATTCAGCGATATCATTTGATTGATAGATTTGTGTAAGTCTACATACTTGTCGTCTCAGTTCTAAAACAGTAGTAGCTGGTATTTCACCTCTAATAGTAACCTCATACAGCAATTCAGTTTTATTAAGATGAAGGAATTTGATTGGAAACGACATTTTAAATTATTGTGTAAACTGGGTAGGTTGTGCAAGTAAATTAATAAAAAAAAATAGTAGCTTATAAATAATTAGTGACTAAGTTTAAAAATTATTGTGTTCTATCACAAGGAGAATGAAGTACTCATAAGCATAGACATAAAATAAATCTAGCTAAATCAGGTAAAAGAAGTTCCTCAAACTGTAGACATACTTAATATTTGGCTCTTATTAAAAAAAAAATTGAATAATTTTTAAAATAATTCGTTGTACTTGCAATTAAAATGACATAAATCTTTCAAACTAAGAAAGACAATAACAGTATCACAGTGTAAGGAACCAACAAATAATGATGTACAAAAACAACATGCACACTACCATCACCAGAAAAAACAAAGAACTTAAAGTACTCACAGTAGAAACAACTCGGAAACCTTTAAACGAATGAGGTGGGCGCCATTTGTCACGTTTTATTTAGATTAATTAAATAAAACGGCCAAAAAAATAAAGTTAAGAAAATATATTTAAAATTAATCAAGGGCGTGGGTAGGTTTCCGAATTAACTTCCACTGTACACTTGGCCAGACTCCCCTGCACTGTTGCTTCTCTCCCGGCACCAACGTAGCTCCCAGAATAAATTCGGAACAAGGTCCAAAAGAGCTTAGGTTCCACTCCCGGCTCCGCCGTGACTAGCAGAGGCAAGAGGCGACGGAAGCCCAAGTGGGCTCAGTAGTCCAGCCGTAGTTCCTGCATGAATATAAGGTATTTGTAGTGGAGGAATAGATCGAGGCGATCGTTACTGCCACTAATTCCAAGATGTACTAAGACCAGCAACAGCTACTATCTACGTAAAGGTAAGTGAGCGAAGCCAGTATGAATAATGGAGCAAGTACAAGAAGAAAGTCTAGGCGTTCAATGTTAACTGGGATGAAGTGGCAGTAAGGATAAGCAGAAAGGCTTAGTAACTACGGGCAAACAACAACTATAATAAGGAATGATTAAACTAATAGTTAATTTGATATCAACTATGTGGCTTGGCTCAATAATGCAACTTATAGGTAATTGTTACATAATTAAACTAATAATAAACGTGAATTAATATTGGTAGATATGCTATAAGCTAGAAAAAATATTACTTAACATTAGTTACACTATATGATTAATATCCTATTAACTATTTGGCCTGGCTCAATAATGCGATTAATTTATGTTAGATTTACTGAGTAGAAAAGTAAATGTAATCGGATCAATAAACTAAGCCTAGAAACCTTTTAAGAAGTGAGCGGAACGAATAGTACGAATGCAAACCGCCATTTCGAAATACCCTAATCAAAAAATAAAAGCTGAATGCACAACTTACCCAGATGTGGGATTAAATTCACTTTAAGACCAACCACTGTGAGATTGAGTGGCACTTGGCAAAAGGAAAACACTTTTGCTGAATTAATTTAAGAAATTATTACGATAAGAAGAGGTAGTGACGCCGCGGTCGCTTCGAGCGGCACACGGGTGCTCCGATGCAAGATCTGAGCGAGCCTGGCAGCCCGTGTCTCGCGACGGCCGGTTGGGAGCCTGCCCCTGCGGCGGTCGCTCCCCGCGCCCTTCGCCCCGAGCGTTTTGTTACTTCGCTAGGACTAATTAGTTATACTTTACACCAAAAGGAAATAAATTAAAGAATCTGAATAAATGTTATTTAATAGATAGTGTTTAGTATAGTGTTTTATAATAAGTTGCAGTACCTATAAATGAATTTGTAAAGTAACATTTTAATATGTTACACCACCTTAAAGTTGACTTTTTAATCGCCATCAAAAATGTTTTTTTGTAGCTCAAAGACGACCGTTTTGTGATCGATACCTAACTCAATTTATGGTTAAATGTCATTATTACAATTGATTAAATATTTACGATTCTGCGTGTTTCGACAGAAAAACCTTAACTAATGGTCATTAAAATAGCCATTCTGATATTAACTATCAAAATAACGTTTTTTTTTTTTTCAAAACATTCAGGTAATTGGTAATTAAATTTAACCGCTGGTAACAACTTTTGACCATTATTTGAGTTATCCACCGATTACGAAACCGTACCTAAACACGCTAGGTTTCAACGCGTCGCCGCACCGAGGTCACGGGTTCGATTCTTGGTCGGGTCAATGTCTTAGGTCTGGGAGTAGTGGTACCACCGTTGTTTCTGATTTCCATAACACAAGGTGGGCTATGCTCGGTATTTCTCTACGAGATTGAATTATAAATGAGGAGATACGTAGAAAAACTAAGGTAACGGACATAGCCAATCAGTAAGCTCAAGTGGTAGTGGGCAGTGCACATAGCGCGAAGAACTGATGGCTGTTGGAAAGTTCTAGATTAGGGACCCTTTGACCATGAGCACAGCGTAGGACGTCCATCGATAAGATGAACAGACGACCTTGTAAAGATCGCAGAATCACAATGGATGCAGACCGCTTACAACCGGTCGCTGTGGAAGACCGTGGGGGAGGAATTTCAGCAGTGGACGTCCTTTAGCTGATAATGATGATGATTTGTGATCAGAGCAATGTGACTGGTGTCCAAAAGCTTAATCAAAGGCCGATGGTCCATCACGCATGTGTGAGTGCGCCCCTACATCACTGGCTCCATCGTGCGTGCCAGTCAGAAGGCTGAGCTACGAGCGTTTCCTTCCGTTGAACAACATCTACGCTATTTTTCGCTGTTCCTGAGCTTTTGTAGTGGAGCTATGATTTATTGTGAGAGCTTTTTATGAGTGATTTATCAAGTATGTAGTAAGCCAGGCGCAAAGTAAGCCAAGTGCTTAGTTTAGCTAGAATGGAAATATGGGTTAATGTCAACGTTTTTCTTACTTTCATTGTGTCGTTTTGCAATCTTACAAAAACACTCCTTTTTTGAATAGGTAAATACTTAAAATTATATTTTGATGCTTTTTAGGGATGCAGTAAATAGTTAGTTTATTATGATGATAGATGAGGCCTCTGGCGTCTAACCACTCTTGTACAAAAATTTATTGGATAAACAACACAAAGTCGGGTGTCACAAACCAAAAACGTCGCAAGGAGCAAGCGATTATGGATTTAAAGATAGTAAGGCAGCGGTGACCTTGGTATACCGACGACCAAAGATTGTATAAGTATGTAAGTCACGTCAAATTAAGCTTCAAAACTTAAGTTTAATTAATTAACTACCACGCAAAATCGTATTTCTGAAAATACATCAATCTTATCGGGAGAATGAAAACTAATTCACTTGATGACAGGCCGCTGTTATTCTACACTGTTATTAGAAGGCGGCATCATCAAAGGAGAGGCTGCCTTTGATGTCGCCGCCTAGATAACGGCGAAGGTCGTTACTTTGCTACTTCGATTCTTATGACTTTGAAGTATATTATCGTATTACTACTCAATATATATGCACAACACACCAATTGTCTTGGTTTCAAAGTAAGGAATGTTCTTCTTTGTGTTACAAATATCGGACATCGATAATGACTCTCCCATGAATACTTAGATACATAATATAAAAATCCATGACTTAGGAACAAATGTTCGTGCTCATAACATAAACTGGTGCCCAATGCGAAATTCGAACCCACGAGCGGTGGCATAGAAATCAAAAGCGCTGACCACTTTACCTGATTCCTTGTCTGACAAAGTTGCTTTTTACAAGTACAATTTATATTGTTAAGTTTAAATACCTAGTGACAAAACACTTAAAACAAAAATAATATTAAGGTATTATAAAACATAAATCGCTTCCAACATAATGCTTCTATGCACCAACAAAGCATTTTTGTGTTACAGGAAGGAACTAGTATATCAAATGCATTTCACAGCGGCACTATAGTTGGAGTTTCAACTATAGTTGTAACCGGAAACCGGGGGCAACGCTCACACATGATACATTGCTGAGATTTACCGCGATACCGTTGACGCGTTATAACGAAAAGCGTTACTCGTTATAACAGAATGGAGTGCGTGATTATCGTGTTTCGATGTGGATTTAGCATGAGATAAATTTAGGCTATGTGTGAATAAGGTTTTGATGCTGGCTTTTATTATGAATACATGATGTGCTTTTAGCTAGATTCTACGAGTATAATGAATGAGTTTATGCAATCCTGTCTGTGAATCAGCTAACTTTCATCATTAAGATAATTCAATATATATTTTTTCTTATATCGGGTGGTACTTTCCTTTTATTAAAATAAAAAGTCTCCATCACAATTACTTTTTATTTTGGATATAAGTTTTTTACCCATATCTCAAAACCAACTGTAACTATTTTTGATAAAACAATACAATTACTTTAAAATACAATTGTTTATTTGCCAGAATACATCATATACTACTCCCTGAGTTAAAATATACCTTCCCGAAATAAAAAAAGATTAATCTCGATATTACGTTCGTTTTTGAGAAAACCGTGACAAACAACTGACGAAACATACCTACATGTTCGGAAGCTTAACTACGAGCAGATCACCAAACTCAAATATTGTCTAATTCCCACAATACTACAAACGTACAGTTCAAATTGAATGCCACCTTTTTTTTGAAGTTGATAAAATAATACCAATCGTACACCGATAAACATTAAAGTATCACTTGTTTTTTGTGACCAAAACTGTCATTTAATAATGATCTAGTTCTTCATACAAGGTGCCCTGAGTCCTTATATTATTGAGTGCCTCTGTGTCCTAGATCGCATTTCCACACCAAAATAAACTTCAGAACCGAACCAACACAGACATTATCCCTTCAGACTATAGCCTACGTCCGCCATCTTTTATTCAGCAGAGTCCACAAACGATTTAAATTCAATTTTCCACTCCTGAAGATTTTTTTTGTCTACGAAGGCTATTGGATTGGCAAATCACACGTAACTTTGTATTCTGACGACGTTTTTAGATTTCCTAAGGAAAATAGGGTATTGTGATTGCAAAAGAATTGTAGTCTGTGGTTAGTTGATGAGACTGGAATCTTTAACAATGAAAGAAATAGGAATTGTATTTGGTTACTAGAAAGGTTCATTTTTTAACGGACTTCAAGACGCAGAATGTTCTTAATTCGACGGTACGTTTTCTGTATATTTATTACCTCATATCTCCGTCATTTGCGGTCAGATTAAAAAAAAATACATTTATTTAAAGGACATCCTCCGAAATTGGCCCCATTGTTTCCAAAGAGCGGATCTGATGATGGAATCTTGGTGTAAGCGTGGGAACCCTCAAATCTTATACTGTTCTTGCATAAGTATTTGCGTCTGATAGTCACCATTTTGTGGAGCTGTGCTGATGGTGGAACTCCTTAATGCTTGGAAGCTTAGAAAACATTTGCAAGTACTGTATAGCTTACTAAAGAACGTACTCTACACCATTGCAAAAAAATTACACGTAAGATAAACGTTTCAATAAAAGTAAAACCGACTTCAAAAACAATATGCCCAAAAAATCTAATACTGCGAATTGCATTTTGAATAAAAGAAAGAAAGAAACATTTATTTGACATACAACAATACAGACATAATAAAAATAATAATTTAAAAAACATGATTGTGTATCAAAAAGGCTTTTGCTGTTTTCCACGAACATTTGTTTTATCTTTAAAAGCCTTTCCATTGGAAATAGTGTTTAATGAATCAAATTCCGCAAAACTATTTTGACGGGTGTAGTAAATTGATATGTAACACTTGTTTAGTAGTAAAACTGTCAAAATGAGGGCTACCGTTTTCGTGCTCACTAGATAAGATAAGATAAGATATATTTATTTACTTAAACATGTGTACAGTACATAGTTTTTACAAACACAGTAGCAGAGATGTTAAAAACTTTTCATTGATATCAACATGTTTTACCGAAATGTAATGTCAATTTTAGTTTAAATTTGGGCAAATAATATATTATAGTAACTAAGTCAGTAATAATAATAGATATTAATCAATTCTAATTGTCAAAATTTATCTTCTAGAAAGTCATTTATATTAGTCTAGTTGGCGCCACTGTTGCGTGAGGGTCAAAATATAGCTTTCATGGTGTGTAAATTGTCATGATAGAATTTGCCATTAAATCTTAATATAAAATACATCGGGCATGCCGCAGTCCAGCTTTGTTAGGAAAAGAGAAGTATACAAGTTATTATAGATTAAACACTTATTCTCTTAGTCCCCCTTTCAAAACATTACCATTCATTGATCCGTAACTAGCATTTGCCATAATTAATGGTAATTATTGCTAAATATTCAAAACATTAATGGAAATAGAAGTCCGCACATCTAACCCACAAACAGTGACATTTGACATTTCGTAGACCTCACGCTATACAAGCGCCCCTAGCGGCGAATTCATACACGTTAGCCCTCATTAGGAGATAATAATATAGTGCATGTAATCCTAACCAATGTATTTTAAATAATTACCTACTAAATAACAGGAGGCGTCAGTCCTTTAATTACTTAACAGAATTCAAATCAACGCAAACGAAAATCAACAAAGCTTTATGAATCGCACATCCATTCAATACAATTATCTGGAAGCTTTGCCTATGTAATCCTCAAAAAGTTTTTATTCAACATCTAAGCAAAAGTCTCCTTTTCACCCCCCTTTTACCCCCTTTCACCCTCAATTAAAAGTAACGCAGAAAAACAAATGCCATTTGTTATTGTAATGATTCGTTCGATATTCAAACACCAGGTGTCGCTGTATAATTGAAATTTGTATGCGACGCCATCTTGGATTTTAGGGTTCAGTAGACTTTTTCCCTCGGAAATGTGTATAATAAATAAAAAACACTGTCAAAAGGTATAATAATAATAATAAATATTCTTTATTGCACAAAAAGGACACAACAAAACATTAGAACAGACGATCACATGTACAATATTGGCGGTCTTATCGCTGGAAGCGATCTCTTCCAGACAACCTTTGGGTAGAGGAAACAACGTTAAATAGGTAGAGAGCGGTGTGCAGATGGCTAAAAATTATAATATAATCAATAGATAAAACTTTGAAGATAATAAAAATGCTTAAATAGTATTAAATTATATATATAAAATAAATAAACAAATAAATATAAATAAATACATATAATATACGTACTTATATATAATAATAATTTATCCAAGAAAGGAAATTCTGACAGTTCATGAAAGCGAAAGGAAATGCGCTTTCACTCTAGCTTTGAACACAGGAAGGGACTGGGATTGTCGGATGTACAGAGGTAGAGAATTCCACAGTCTAACAGACTGGACAGTGAACGACTGTGAGTAGCATTGGGAGGAGAAGAGGGGAAAAGAAAGATGTAGTCTCCGGCTAGAACGCATGCTAACCTGGTTGTTGGTGGGTTGCAGAAAGTGGAAACGTTCCTTGAGATAGGGGGGAGATCGCGGATTGAAAAGGACATTGTACAATAGAGTAAGAATGTGAAGATTTCGTCTCGAACGTATAGGAAGCCACTCAAGCTGAGTACGGAAACCAGAAACATGGTCATATTTACGTAGGCCGAAAATAATGCGAATGCAAAAGTTTTGGAGGCGTTCAAGTTTATCAAGGAACTTCTCACTGAGGTCTAGATAGCTACAATCAGCGTAGTCAAGAATCGGAAGCAATAGTGCCTGTACAAGAGCAATTTTGGTAGGTATCGGTAAGAAGTTACGCAATCGATTCAGGGAACTAGCCGATGCATAGACTTTCCTGCTTACCTCGCTGATCTGTTTCTCCCAAGACAAAGAACTATCCATATAGATGCCTAGATTTTTAACCACATCACAGTAAGGAATTTTGACTCCGTCAAATATAATTGGAGGCAGCAGATCTCTGTCAATCTTTGAGATCAACCGAGGGCCGCCAACAATCATAACCTGCGATTTGGTAGGGTTGACAGTAAGGCCAAATGACTTGCTCCACTGCAAAATGTGATCCAGGTCTTGATTTAGAGTCTGTATTGCTGAAGGGAGTTCGTCAAGGCTACTGTTTGCATAAAGTTGGAGGTCGTCTGCATACAGATGGTAGGAAGCAGTAAGGCCGAAGGTGATTGAATTAATAAAAATAGAGAAAAGAAGAGGAGATAAGACGCCACCCTGTGGTACACCGGCACCGATGTCACACCATGCAGAGAAGGAATCCTCTGCACGAATGCGTTGTCGGCGCCCATGCAAGTAACTGTGAAACCAGTCAATTACCGTTGGTGATATGTTAAGAGAACGGAGCAAGCTAAGAAGGATATCAAAGTCGACAGTATTAAAAGCGTTACTAAAATCCAGCAAAGCCAATACAGTGAGATGTTTACTGTCCATGGCAAGGCGAATGTCGTCAGTGATTTTCACTAAGGCAGTCACTGTACTGTGACCAGGACGGAAACCGGATTGGAGAGGATTTAAGAGTTCGTGATTTGAAAGGAAATAACTAAGCTGCTGATGAACAACACGCTCTAATACTTTTGAGAGGAATGGAAGAATGGATATGGGACGGTAATCTGAATAACAAGACGGTGTGGATTTTTTAGGAAGGGGGATTATTTGAGCTTCTTTCCATGCTGAAGGAAACACGCTCGTGCTCAAGGAAAAGTTGAGGATTTTTGTTATGATTGGAGATAAGATGTCAAGTAGGGGGATAATCATTTTACGGCTGATGCTATCGCTGCCAACAGCATCAGAGGCTAGGGAGGCTATGTTCTTCTTAACATCACAATCGGATAATTGACTAAAGACGAATGAAGAATAGTCTGGAGTTGGGAGAGATGACAAGTGATTGAGGGTTTGTGTTTTGATGCTAGCATCGATGCTAGCAGAAGAGCTGAAGTGTTTATTTAATACATTGATGTTAACATCTTTAGAAAGGACATCATTACGACGTTTCCCAATTCCAATAGACTTAAGAAATTTCCAGACCTTAGTTGGATTTCCATTTTCGACGGATTTGTGAATATAGCGTCTTTGAGCATCTCTACAAAGTCTGTTGCAGCGGTTCCTCAGCAACTTATACCTCTCGCGGTTTATGTCGGACGGGTCTCTTTTGAGTTTGGATTTTGCATTATTCTTTTTATTTCTCAGTTCCTTGAGATCGTCAGACAGCCACGGGGCAGGAGAGTGCTTGATTTTAACAGGTCGGACTGGAGCATGCTTGTCGTATAATTGTATAAGAAGCGAATTAAGAAGTTCAACTTTTTTGTCCACACAACCTGCTCGGTCGATAACAGACCAATCCATTTCGAGAGCGTCTTGTTGAAGTTCATCAATGTTCATGCCACCAAAATTGCGCTGCAATAGGACTTTTGCTCTTAGTTTGGGAGGACGGAGTTTATATGACAGATATATTAGGTCATGGTAAGAAAAAGCGTCGGCGGAACATTGACCATGCTTGTCGATGTGTGATGTGGAAGAGACGATTATCAAGTCTAAGAGGGATGGGTTACAGTTTGGGAAGAAGTGCGTAGCATTTGAGGGGAGTATGTGAAGATTACTGGCATTGACCAAGGTATTGAGCTGAGAAGCACGAGAATCATTTTTGAGAAGACATGTATTGAAGTCACCCATCAGAATTGTGTGTGAGTAAGAGGGTACCAGGTTTTCAAGAGTCTTCTCAAAAGAAGAGAAATAGTCTACTTTCATGGAAGGGCTGTAGAAAACGCCAAGAAGGATTTTGCTATGCGACAGAATGAGTTCAATAAACAAATGCTGAGCTACGTCCGATGAAGAGGTAGAAGGTGAAACATCAACTATACTGTAGGAGATGTTTGATTTGATATATATTGCAACACCACCACCAGTACGGCCAACACGGTCATTCCGGACTAACTGGAACCCAGGGATAGAAAAGGATGTAGATGGTAAACTGGGGTTAAGCCACGTTTCCGATACAAGAATAGCGTGAATATTCTTGCTATCGAAAGATGTCACCAAGTCCACGTAATGTGCTGGAATGCTTTGAGCATTGATGTGGACGACATTAAAGTTTTTAGGCACATCAGCAAACACGGTCTGAAGGACGTCATGGAGCGGTAATGAGCTAGAGTGAAAGCTATCATCTTCTGAGGAAGACGAAAATGAGAGAAAGTGGTCAGCATGACTATCAGAACTTCCGGAATAATCCATAAGAATATAATACAATTAATAAATAGAAATAGATACAAACAAAAAAAAAAATAATATTAATATAAAATTATAAATATAAATAAATATGAGTTGACTACCTCTACCCGCCAGTTTCGCTTGATTAGACTTTTCGTAAACAATCACAACTTTGAAACATGAAATTGAACACAGAGACACGGTAAAAAAATTAAAATAGAAAAGTAACAATTAGCAATTAAAAGTAAAAAGTAACAATAACGTTATAAATAACAAAACGGAAACGACATTTGCAAATAGTCTATGAAACTATCAATTTCAGAACGAAACGTCACTGTCATTATTGTTGGAAAAAAATTGAGGTTAGATTTAAAACATTTTACGTAAACAGTGTCGGTTGATTTTGTAATAAAGTTTAAAATTAATTAGTGGGTTGGAAGAATATAAATTTCGTAACGGATTTCTTAAAATTTAGAAGGACAAAATCGACAATGATTTATGATAAGGCTAAACAATAATGACAGTATTAGGTCAATTTAAATACACAGATACAAATGGATGGATAGGAAAAAGTTTAACACTTCACTTTTTTACTGCTGCACGTCGGGTTTTACCACTGCTGGTGGCTGCGCTTTCCCCCGAGGGACCTGCAGATGACCCGGCGCCCGGCTGGACGCGGGGCGCAGCTACACTTGACGCCGCAGCGACTGCTGCCGTCGTTGGCCCACAAACCTTGTTGAGCTCGTCCAGTGTGGTGACACGGCTAGGCTTGCCATCAGGCCCAGTGACGACGATACTCCCGTTCTTCGTCCAGCTTCAGGTATCATTTGTGGCAGTAAACTATCCTTTATAGAGGAATCGGAGTTTACATCTCTGTAAAAATACAGCTGGTACAATTAAATTTACAAGTAAATTACTATAGTCCGTATTTTTATACTAAACGCTGATTTCAAGAATGAGTATATTACTTTCAATCAGCAGGTGTTATCTAGGCATTTTTGGAAATTTTATTTTAGATTTATTAAAATTATGAATTTGAAGCTTTTTTCTTAGACTGAGATGTAATAAATTAACCAATACAGTTTGGAATCTGTCAATCTCTATTTTAATTCCAGTTGTAGTAATGTACCAGAACGTACAATTAACATATGTACGGACGACTGCACGTTATGCTAAACAATAAGGTCTGTTTTTCAACAAAAAATATATAGTCTTATGTGCTGGCCACTGTACGTTTGTACGGAACCTTTACTTTATTTTTGAATCGTTCTCGTATTTTTTCTCTTTGATCCTTTTCGCGGCTTAGGTATCATTTGTGTTTTTCCCTTTGTGTTTATTATTCGGTCTGATCTCGAGCGGAGTGTTTGTTTTTATTTCTTGTTATCGTTAAAATCAAATCTTTCAACGGTATCCCGAATTGTTTGGTCAATGAAATAGTTTGTTTTGAACGTACAAACTTTTGCTGTTATAACTGTGTGTTTTTGATTCTTGGTTTGACTATTGTTCAGAATTAAATTCGTAATGTAATTTATGATGTACTTACACACGATGCCACCTGATAAAAAGGTAATTTTGTTGTGTATCCGATTAGAAACAGCTTACTTATTCTCACACTGAATAAGGCCGGTTGCGTGATCTTATCTTTTGGATTGTGCGTGTTTTTATGAAAACATACCTTAATTCAAGGTCGATTTTCTTCAAAACGCGCACAATCGTAAATATTCAACCGCTGGCAACGACATTATTTTAACCATTAGTTGAGTTGAATATGGATCACCCAACTGGGCCTTCAAGTCTAAAAATCAAGAAGTTTACGTCAAGGAGTCTGTCATACCACTTGATGTAGACTTTAGCTCAATTAATTCAAGTACGGTTAAGCATAGATTTCATAGATCACAACTTGACCTATTTAAAAACCACAGCCAGTTTAGGTCAAGAGATGGCTAACCGTGACGTGAGAAGTATGAAATTAATTTAAGTTAAAATCTGTATTACAGTTCAAAAGTTTGTTGAAATAATTTGCATTATATACAAGCCTATAAACGAAATTTTAATTAAACTTATCATAAACAAACAATTAGCTTTTAGTTGTCAAACTAATGTTTAATTAATATTTTTTATCAGGTTTGATTATTACTTGTTGCTTAAATAAGTATTTGAACCCCATAACTATACTTGAAACCCTCACAGATGTGTATATTTATAAAGATTCTTTTGGAGTGGGCTATGCATCCATAAGGCTTTTAAATAATAATAAAAAATACTAAATATATATATATATAGTACTAATACTAAGACAGCGTTGTGCAAAAAAGCAAACTATTTACGTAACTGAAAGCGGCAATCGAAAGCCTAATATTCATACCAAACATAGCTTCAAAGCTACATATTTTCTTCAAAAAGATTATTTCCATATCCTCTTTGAAAATGCAATTTTAATGTTTACAATTTACATACATTCCTTTGACATGGTTAAAGTAAACAACGAAAGGGATATAACGTTTGACATTCAGTTTGTGAAATAAGATGGTAAAGGATACTGGGAATATGCTGCAAGTTTTAATATCTGTGTCAACATTAGAAAAACCGCTATAAGTTTATTTACTGTTATGATGTGTTGAGATTTGAAATTGAAAATTAATTTATATTTTAACATGTTCCTTTATGTTCTTTCGTAATGTTTTAACATGTTCATAGGATGCTTGTAGCGCAGTGGTGGCAGCGGTTTTGATACATACCGAAGATAAGCAATTTACGGCGCGGTCGTGTTTGGATGGGTGACCATTCCGATTATATACTCTTGTAAGTGTCGTATATCACGAGCATCACCTTGCTTTGGATGGCACGTTAAGCAGTTGGTCCTGGCTAATATCGGCCGATATTAGTCGTTAAGCCTAGTCAGAGGAACCAATGCTTTACAACTCATTAATGCGGTATATTGTGTGATGTCCCGGCGTGGAACGATAAGTATGGAGACGTTTTTTAATGAATGGTGGAGATTAGCTAGCACCTCACGTTAAGATGAAAAAAATAAGTCTTTTAGTACGTTAGAGATAAAATCATCCATTCAGATCGATTAACCGACCGATTAGTCCTCAAAAAGGCCTATCATCCTCGTAAGAGGAGACGGCGGAGCGCCGCAAACGACGTCCTTTAACGGATGACGATCTTACAGGCATTGCGCTCTAGTGGCGGCGATCAGTGCCGAGAACTGGCGCAAGTTGGAAGAAGAAGCGATTTTATCTACTTACCTTCGGAATACTAGATATACTCTTTATAATCAATCAATGAGTGACTAAGGGATTTTACACAATTTGCAACGAAAAAAAAAAACAACTTGAAACTTCTTCGTAAGAGCAATTTTTACCTGCGCATTTTTGGATACAATTCGTCAGGAAATTGGCTCAAAAATGAATATTAAGCTAAAACCACCCACCCACTAAAACCTTCGCGAGTTCTTGCAAGCCGCTATAAGCAGGACGACGAAGGATCGCTTATCGCATGCGCTCCGTCATCCAAGCGGCAATCCGCACTATTAGGTGCAGTTACGCCCATGGGATGCCTCGGGAACCTTGAAACACCCCTAACAACTGGTGGATCACTTTGAGGTGGTTGGTGAGAGTCCCCACTCCCACCAATGCTGGGTCCACATAGAGCCAGTGAGCGGTCATAGCGCCGCCGCCGGGCTCCCAACCGCTTACGTCGTCGCGGGTCAGCCTGAGCATCCTCTTCCCTGGCCCGTTCCGCCGCCTCCTTGAGTGCGATAGTTTCTTCGCAAAAGGCACTCACCGCTTCCCACGCCTCTTCGCTGTCAAGCATGGCGGCAATAATGTTGGGCATCGAGAGGTCAGTGCCAATGACCGCAATCAGTGTTTGTTTGACTCCGGCTATGTTGAATTGTTATCTTCACATTGATTTATCGTAGTAAACAGTGAGGGCACTTGTGTATTTTAAATAGACTTGAGTACCGTAAAGTTCCAGCTCAGAAAAGTTATGTTGGGTAAGACAAAGACGTTTACAGATGATTTTTATCCGTTTTTAATAAAATAGGAGGTTCTCAGTTCGAATTGTATGCCAATTCTAATGCGGTTTCCAGTAAAGAATTTGTAACACTGAGGAAGTGGTTTTAGTAACAATTTTACTTCATCGATTGTTATGGCGGCCGTTTGTAGTCTGTAACTGACATGATTGGGTGGCTTTTTTGGTCCAGCTTTTTATCGGAGATACTAGGCTACTGCTGCTATTTTAGCTTTAGATATTTTTAATTTACACTATAGCATCTTCTTGATATTCTTTTAGAGTCGATGATCTTCACAGAGATGTTATAACCGCTTCAGCATATGACTTATGTGCTTAAACCCAGACGGGCTGGTCATCGTGCGGGTCAGCTCGCGTAATGTCACGTGAAATGAGCGTGGAAGACCTTTCGATTTGATAGAGGTGCGCTTAAATGTCGATACCTACATGTCTATCTATGTGGACCTTATAATTTATTTATTCATTGAATATTTGTCAGTTAAAGCATCAAAAATACAGCTGTTCTTTGAAACAATAATGATTTTTTTACGCATTTAAGAACTCAAAATATAATATTTACACACTTTTTAATCACCGTTGACACATTTGACTTTCCCTGCTTAGTTTCGTTGTTTGGCTAACTATTAATAGTTAGCATTTTTTCTTAAATTAAAACGAAACGTTAATCAGGTAATAAAATAAAATTTAGTTGCAAAACCATCAGTTTAACCTATCTAAAATAGCTATTGTCTTTTGTTAAATAATTATATTGCATAGCTTACCCGAAATTAAAATATCCATAGGCATCCCCTAAGATTCACAAGATTGTTTCTATTTGGTACTTTTAAATAACTCACATAAATTAATGAAATAAATAATAAATCTAGCTGGTCCCTAGTTCAAAAAATCAGCAAAGCTATCCAACGAGGCAAAGCAGCAAGCATCATCACCCTTACCACACAGAAGCAGTTTCGTTTTTGCATAGGTAGGTTTTTAGATTATTTTTTTATGATTTAGAGCACGTCTTAGTTTAAATTTTCTTTTTTGGTCTAATAAATGAATGAAATTATATTTTATCGATATCGACATTGTCGACTCGTGCCCACCCCTGCCAGGTAATGTGTCGTGAAACGCGCGACCGCCCCGTGATGACGGTCAGTCGGAATGAGCTCCGTGATTACTACCTGGCCGTCTGTCGATGACATCCGATAAAATTTGGGTGCGGCCCTTCTTTGGCGGATGATTGAATGAATTCAGTTTTAATACACTTGGAAGTTTATAGGCGTAATAGCATTTGTGTAATGAGACTTGGAATTCAAATTTTTTCAAGTGTAATTTATTGAATTTTTACCCACCTAAAAAAATGAAGTATTTCATTTGACCTGTATGTACATGTGATATCGTGAAAAAAATATAAAATTTGAGTATGTTGATCTGTTTCGGCTTCCAAACAAGTGTGCAACATTTCGTGAGTGTATGTATGTTTTGGTGAGTGGCGGATATATCTATATCTGGATGAACTGAAATTAGGAAGCTTGTTAGAGTGTACGTACCTTATGATTTCATATATTTTGGCGATCGCGACTTATTAATGTATTCATTTGTTAGAGCAAAAATAACTAAGACGCATAAATCATAAAAAAAATACTTTAAACTTAACTATTTAAGAACAAAACCGTTTTTGACAGAATTAATGACACCTGTGATACCTACCTACAGTTTTCACTTAGTAAAAAAGCCTGGTCACTTTTTCCCTTAAATATAAACACAGACAGCAAAAAACTTACCCAGTGACATTTCAGACAAATATAAGTTATCTTCAAACACTTTTCAACGAAGCTCGAGTCTAGACTATGGCAATTTTTCAAGATTTTCCCCCTTCCACCATCTTTTACCACGATAAGGCTAAGGTACTTCTACAAATGTCCACAATTGAGGAGTGCAGTTTACTTGAAAAGACGCTATTTTTCTTAGGATTTCAGTGTGAAAATAAAAAAGTACCCCTTTACTGTAAAGTTGAAATTGTGAGACTTTTTAAATTGCGCTCAGTTGAGAACTGATGCAATTCAAACATGAGTTAAAAACTTATGTACGTGCAAAGGGTGATATTTTAAATACAACAACGTCTCGTTTTTTATAATAAAAGTAAGATAAAGCAATTACGATATTTAAACGTTTTTTCTTTCTTTATTTCTTTCTTTCAATTACCAGCCACAATCCTGCTATATCCTCCTCTTCTTTTCTTCTTCTTCAGCCACTGTCTACCAATCACTTGGTGTAGGCTTCCTTTAACCCTCTCCATTTATCCCTGTTTTAGGCAGTTAGGATCCAGTTGCTGCCCGCTATCTCTTTTAGGTCGTCCTTCCATCTCGTTTGCACTAATCCTCCTTATAAATAAATGCGAAAGTTTGTAAGGATTTATGGATGTATGTTTGTTACTCCTTCACGCTAAAAGTTCTCTTTTGGTAAAACTTAACAATAACATAGGTACAATATTTACGTGGGTGAAACCGTGAGTAACCGCTAAGGATGTCCGATGATAAAGGTAATACAGCGTGTGACCTGTAATAGGAGCAAAAAATAATACTTTTATTTTCTACAGAGTATACTTAGTTACCTTGACCTGGTTTTAGTGCTCTAAAATGCTTTAACTCAGAGTTATAGTAATCCAAAGTAATAATCCAAACTAATCAAAGTATATCAAAATCGCTAACTCGTAGTAAATGGCTAAGTCAAGTTTTAGGACTAGACACATTTGTTTGCAATACATTGCTAGTTCGATTAATTTTGTTAGGCCGTCTTCCATTTAAGGGGACCCACTCAGTGCAGATTTTGGCCCAATTGTGTTAGATAATAAAAAAATGATTTTTTTTTATTATATAAGATTGAAACCACGTAGAATTTATTACTGGTAACTTAAGAGTCTCTTTTAAATCTTGCTAGGAATGATAATTTTATTGCTTGACTTGACTTTGTATTAATATTTGCATGCTTATAGTAATTTGAGACATGTATGTGCTCACTTTAACCTCTGTAACACCATTTATACCGTGTTCTTATGCAAATAAATAAATCTAAATCTAAATCTAAATTTTTGCTCCTATTACAAGCCACACCCTGTATAAAGCGTAGGGTCTTACGATCATCTTTCAAAAGAACATAAATAAACTCCAATTGCCCGGGTGTCAGTCACAATAACGTGCATAAGCAGTGCAGCGTATTACATCCAAGACTGCATTGAAAATCTCCCCAATATAATAATGCGCAATTCATCATCTCGTTTCGATGGCAGATAAATCTTTCCTAATACTGCATTGTGCTGCTGCAGGGATGCATTTGTCTTATATCTTGATGCTGTGAAATATTTACGGCGATATTGAAATTCTGAATTGAAATTCTAATTTCTACTAAGTAGGTAAAAAAACTAAAGTATAAGTAAACTATAAGTTGAAAAAGATTTTTTATGTCCAAAATTATTTCAAAATTTTGACAACCAACTTAGCATCAAAGTGTAATTTTGTTAGCTACAGTAAACAAGTAAAAAAGCTGGCCTGGAACTCGATATTAAAAAGATATTCCTCGTCAAAGAGTTGAGAGTACAGAGAAGCAACTGCAATTTGCGGGGCGCCTTACAGAAGAAATCATTAAACTTGGTCGTTAGGTGCAAACTCAAGTGGCTCTGTAGCAGTTGCCGATACCGTCGTATCGTTACTGGAGTGTGGTTTACACTGTGCGTGGAATAAAGATACAATTATTTTTATTAATGTCCAAGTATTCTGTGAAGTTCCATTATCAAATTGGTATGCTGTTTATCACCAGGCGAAACTAGGTTATGGCAATATAGGACTTATATCACAGAATATAAGTACCTTTTACCAATTTTAGGATTTCCGTTTTGACTGTTTATCAATTACCAAAATCCACAGCTTTTAATGATAACATAATATCATCATAATCGTTGTCTGGTACTTCGTAACACAAGGAAGAAAATTCCTTACCACGAAACCAGACAATTGGTGTGTTGTCTATCGCATATTTATTTATATTTATATTATCATAAAAAAAAACATATTTTACCACGTTACACACTGTCTCTTTACAGCTTAATTCTTTATAACCTTTTGGCAAATATGTTAAATACTAAGACTTTTCGTCATAATTGACAGATTATTTAATGTTATTTATTATATCGATATAGTAATAATATGATAACTTCATGTGTCTACGAGTATGCCTGAGTTTGAGCCAGCCTATTAACCGTCTTTGCTTGGCTACATTGAATAATTTTATTTATGATTGCGTGATCGTATCGTGTAAACGCACCTTCCTCTGTAATGAGATGCCGCTACGTTCAACCAACAGAGTACGACATCTACTTTTTCTGTCAGTACACGAATATTGTTCGACAATGTTTACTTGCGGAGTTTGTTGAGTGTCTGTGTTGGTTTTGAATTTATTAGTTTATTTTGCTTGTACTTTGATTTAGTCTCGGCAGAAAAATAACGTTTTTTTTTGTAATACTGAATGTTCTGATAAAATAGATGGTGTACTTCAAAGCTTGAGTTTATATTAATCCGAGATTTTTAATTTTATTCTACCTTAAAATGGAAGTCAGGCATTTGCCCAGCAGTGGGATGCGTACAGGCTAACTTTACTTCACTTGACTATGAATTTTATTCAGAACTATTATCAAAATTATTATTAATTGATCAGACATACTATTTACTGCCCAATCCAAGTGCGAGTAGGATTCGCGCACAAAGGGTTCCGTATCAACTTGACCATGTTTGTTGTCTTGGCAATTTTTTTATCCTTACTTAACTTGTAGGGGAGGTACCCCATAAATACAAAATAAACTCTTAGCGTCGTAATTGACATACACAAATTACTGGTTTCTTTCTAGTACCAAAGGTCTCTGAACTGAACCGCGGACAGACGGATGGGCATGACGAAACTAAAAGGGTTCCTTGTTGGAGTACGAAACCCTGAAAACCAACAAAATAAGTTTTATTTCCGGTTTTAGCAACCTCCCGTATTAACGCAGTTGCAATACAGCAAAATTACATCAGAACATTAATCCACTGAATGAAAACGACTAGATAAAACGCACTATTAGTGATTCCAATGCTCCTGACGTCTTGTCAAACATTTCATCTTCAGGAATATTCCAGAAAATTCCGAAAAATAGATATGGCATTCCAAGTGCATTGCGAATGCATCCAGCATTCGGGATCCGTATACATATTTATTTCGCGTTGGCTTGTATCCAGGGGCGTTCGTTGTAAACCATTTTGTTTAGGAGACGTGGTGAGTGGTTTTGGTTTGGTATGGGTGGTTTAGGGTTCCTCATTCATTATTTTGCTAAAGGTTACTTATGACACATAAAAAAATTAATCAGTCATCAAGAAACACAATTTTGAAGGGAATGGGAAGGATTTCATGATGAAAGGGCTAACCTTTTAATTGTATTTTTATTTAAGTCGCCTATACATTATTTCCTGGTTAAAGTGCCTAAGTAATCTTTGACAACATTTAGATACCTGATTCAAAGAAGCTACGTTCATTTTTTGTAAGACATAATTTTTATCATCATCATCATCCAGCCAAAGGACGTCCATTGCTGAATCGCCGCCCCCACGGTTTTTCACAGAGACCGATCACAAGCGGTCTGCATCCAGAAAGCTTGCGATCTTTACAAGGTCATCTGTCCATCTTGTCGGTGGACAAATTTAAATACTCAGCACTATTTTTTATGCTGCAGTGAGTCGTTGGCAAAATAATTAATTTTCAATAAAAAGTTAAATAATGAATAATCCTCTTTTTCTTCGACTGTAGTCAAAAGCAACACTCGTCTCTCTGACTATACAGTTCAGTCAAATGTTTCAGTTCTACCAAAATACGGGAAATGCTTCGTTCGCATTATCGTTCAACATACACCAAACATTTCGTATCTGAATTACCCGCTTCATTTATTTATTTCGAGGATTGTTTCAATATTTATCGTATGGTAAATAACACACGAATTTTAGAGTCCACATTTTATTTTCTTCGTTTGAGAACACCAAAATTTATTTATTTCAATCAAATATCCCGAAACGTTTGATGGATATTGATTTTCTTTCCAAAAATATAAATAAATAAATAAATAAAATGCGTTTATTGCTTCCCATACAAAAAAGAAGAACTTATTTCTATCACAAATTTCTTTCTTAAAACTAGACTTACTTAATAATAAATTAAGTATTGAATTTGGTTTGAGGATTGAGGTTTCTGTTAGTATGAATTTAAACAACAATGTAAACAAACTTTTTGTAAATTATGAGCAAATAAAATTAATTTACTATTTAATTTAAAGAGATCTCGGTGTTGAACTATGAATTAGGAGAAGATATACAATAGAAGGCGACCGATTAGAATTTTGTATATTCACGCTAAATCGTAAATATGTGTTAAGCCTTACTCTTAAGTGCTATCGCAACATCACTTACAGCTCATTGTCAAAGTCAAAGTGAACATGCTCTTTCTTGATGAGCTTGTTCCAGCTCAGAGACAAGACTCCAAGACAGACGAGACTCTGTCTTCGACAAGCTTGGCTATGTCTAGAGTCAAGAGCTACCCCATAAAAAAATAAAAAACAAAACAGCACCAAAATACGCCAGAAATATATCACGAGCAGTAAAAAGCGGTATAAAAATAAGATTTCTTGAGCAGAAGCCAGTGATATGTCAAGCTAGTGTGGAAATGTCTTATAGTCTACAGTTGGGTGTTAGCCAACGCGATACAATCCGACTGTCTACGGTGACATAATGCACTCGAGAGATAAGACGCAGGTTGTATTTCTGTGGTAATTATTTGACTGAAACAATACACCTTATGAAAACTATATTATTGTTAAAACGACGCTGCTTTCGATAGGAATAAGGGTCATAAAGTAAAGGTTGATTATTTCTGCTTACAGACCCACTAGGAGCATTTACACACGTCCCAATACCACCAACGGCCATTTTCACCATCGACTAATAAACACAAACCAATGTATTATTTAAAAAAAAAGTCATTTCGTATGAAGTAATGAACCGATTACTTTTGCCAGAAATTATTAGGATATAGTGGAAAGTATGATAAGTTTAAAAATATTGCATAGAGTAATAGCACGGCGAGTTCCTCTATGATGAAAATCAATTAAGAATCAACTTCTCGATTCATGGGTCAAAATTATTGAAGGTACCCATCAACAGTTAAAGGAAACTTTTATATTAAATATCCCGAAAATCGTCCGCCCTCTGAAATATTGAAAGAATTATTTGACAAGTTAATCCTATTGGAATTTGTTGGAAACTTATAATTTTAGAAGTTACGAAGGATCTCGAAATCATTCGTGTGGAAAAGAGATGAAGAATCTTTAGAGTTATTCGCTAAGTCTTATTTTAAAAGAGGTGTTTTGAAATACGCCAGGCTTATGAAAGTTTCATTGTGTATTATTTCATAACAGGTATTTTAAGAAAAGTGACATGAAATGTGAATAAAAGATTATGTTCAATCGTCTAGAAAATAGCTGTGAGTAAAAAATACAGCGAAATATATATTTTTAATAAGTTTAAATAATCATTTGAGTACATTGATTAAATAAAACCATCTTTTAATGATTTTATTAATTACTATACAGCGTGTGGCCTGGTATAGTATGAAAAAAACAATGTTTGTGCAATGTATATTATTTGACGACGCGTTTGGTGTATTGGTTAGCGCTCCTGACTATTACGCCGGCCGTCGCGGGTTCGAATCTGCGGGATTCGAACCAGGCCAGGCGACGGCCAGGGGCAAATGTTTGTGTGATGAGCATGAACATTTGTACCTAAGTTATGGATGTTATATGTATTTAAGTATTTATGGGAGACGCCCCCGTCATAATCGTTGTCTGGTACTTCGTAACACAAGGAAGAAATTTCCTTACCACGAAACCAGAGAATTGGTGTGTTGTCTGGTGCATATTTATTTATTTATTTATTTATACGTTGTTACCTTGACCTGGTTATACTACTCTAACATGCTTTAACTGAGAGATATAGTTACCTAAAGTTATAATCCCTAATCAATGTATATCCAAATCGCTAACTCGTGGTAAATGAAATTGTCAAGTTCTATGACTGAACACATATGAACCCGGAAACATTTAATGATCCCACTGATACTTAAAGGGTCTTTATTAAAAAAAAGGTACTATTACAGGCCACTCTGTGTATTGGTATTCAGTATGCAGATAAATCAAGAGCAAACCATAACTAAATATTAAAAAAAAACATTCTTATGTTAACTAACACGTTTATTTTTCTCCAGTCATTAAAATGTTAATAGAATCCAAAAAGGTAGTCCTATATTTATTGTGTTAGATGATGATTAGTAAATACGTTCGCAGTTAAATATTTTCAACTACCTATTCTACATGCTAAGGTTTACTTAGACAAAATTTAAGACCGTTATTTAGCAGTTTGTACATTAAAACCACAAAGCCTTATATATTAAGGCACGAGCTAAGAAAATCCGTTCGATAGCAAAATACGATGCTGCGCTGCACTTGACAGCTTGTGTGTTTGCCAAACTGATAGGGCTGGGGCGACGTCGATAAGATACTATCGATAGAAAGCTAAAATAAACTATTTATTCAAAGCTTTAAAAAAATGATTTTTTCTTAAATTTGGCTCTTTTTTGATGAATTAAGAAGATATTCTTTACACAAGTAAAAAGTATGAAACCACTTTGATTTAAGATGAACAAGTGTTTGATTTTTCTTAGGAATCTGACAAGACTTTTCAAAGAAAACTTTAATGGCAATTAATGGAAATAAATATCGTCTATTCAAACAAAATCTTATTTCGAGTTGTTTTTATTTATTTCGACAACAAAGAAAATAAATTCACTAACATTTGTTTTCCTTTGAATTCATTATCAAAAGGTCTCAAAATTATTTCAATCAATCAATCAGCCTGTTGCAGAAAAAAAATACAAAATTATTTAGTATTTTATAATTTATCGTAACTTATTTGTAATATTGTGATTGTGAGCCATAGTACATCAAATGCGATTGTAATGGCACTTGAGAGAGAAACGCCTTAAAATGTTTGTGTGTCAGTGTACGTCCTCTTTGATAGCGTTTTATAAAATGTTTGCGTAATCATATTTTTCATTGTGATTTTTGTGATTGATTTTCGACGGGTTTTTATTAAGATAGCGTATAATTAACAACCATTTCATTTGTCTTTTTGTAATAAGTATCTTTAAAGTAAATAAATTGAATTTAAGCAAATCCAAATAATAAAATAATACCCTTTCCTATAAACCCATAATTTCTTTACCCAAAGGTCGTCTGGAAGAGATCGCTTATAGCAATAAGACCGCCTAAATTGTACATTTCCTTTAAACAAACTTGTAAATTCACTAATTTTGTGTGCATTAAAGAGTTATCTATCTATCTATCTATCTATCTATCTATCCAAAAAGACGGGACCGCTATGTGTTATGCGGTACAACTACGTCTTTATTTAAAACGAAGTAATCTTTGTTTGAAATAAACTTATTTCTTAAAAGAAAACTAGTATTGGATAGCCAAATCTCAAAAATTGGATAACCAACCATTTCTATCACAACATACCTTCATAATGACAAAAAAAATCTTTATTAACCTTACGTTTAATATTTAGCGTAATTTGAAGAGATGGAGAGTGCTGCCGTGTATAAATTGAAGTTAAATATACGCATTACTCCAAACTACAGCTCGATGTTTCGTCCCAAACAGTGTCTCCATTCCAATACTCCGAGGATGATTTTTATTGCGCCATCTAGTAATAAGATACATCAATTCGTGCCACTCACAAATTCCCCAAATCTCCACTTAAATCCTTTTTTCTCGTGAGCAGCGACCATAGTAGAAATAGGAGCATGCAGAAACTACTTATTGGGTATTTTTCATACATTAAAAAGGCGCTCACTAAACTCATGTATTGATTCAATTTAATTTTAAGTTATAGAGTATGTAAATCGGTCTACATTTTGCTAACGTATTTTTTAAATTATCATCGTTTGTATTTACGTCACCAGAAAACTCACAAATACAGGTAAATCATATAAAGAAAATGTATTTACTTTTTTTGATCCTTGAAATGCATTCCTATCTGCAAGTCGTTTACCAACCTTTCTACTATTTGGCTGTATTCTTGAAGGAATACACCTACCGCTTACAATTGTACTATGTAAAGAGAATAACATATCAGTTAAAGGATAAAGCTAAGTAATACATTGTTGAAGATAGTGTTATTGCGTTTAAAGTTATCTGAAATGGGTTTTGTGAATTCAGGTCAGCCGTTAGCTTTTAGTTACAATATCTGGGTATTAGAATTCTCTCCGTATTTTTTTTAAAGAAAACAGTTCAAAACACTGATAAAAAAATTATTCATTTCTTATCATTGGTGCCGAATTTTACATTTGCATTCTAATGACATTTAAACCCTATTTTAGTTCCTATAAATACGGTAATAACATAATTTTCTGAAAATTAACCTGGCCAAATCGTTTTTATCTTCCGAAATCCCCTGTATACAAAATTTCATGAAAATTGTTGGAGCCGTTTACGAGATTCACAAGCTTTTATATCTACACTGATGATTAATAATGACCGGAGTTAAAGCCTAGTAACCAATATAAAGTTTTTTTTCACTTACTGTAAAAAACCAGTCATTAGGAAATGCATTATATCGATATCACCATGTACGTCTCTAAATCATAGCTCAAATATTTCACAGCACTTAAAAGTATCGATATACAGGCTGGGCGGGCCCACCGTGGCGGTAGGCCAACCGATATATCGACTAATGCATTTCTTCACATACATTCAGGTTTTAAGCGAAGCACTAGATTTGCGAGGAGGTTTTAGTCAAAAAGATGTATTTTATGATATTACTGAGTATTCGAGCTTAGAAGATATTAGTTGAGTACATCTAATGGATGTTTCGTAATTTTATTTTATAGCAGTAACATGTTTGTTTGCAAAAGCTTCAAAATACGTAAGTAGGTACAGTTTTTTTTTTAATATAATCAAAGATACATTAAATTATTCATCTCATACAATTAAACCTGGTTTGTTTTATAATAGGGTACTAATTTAAAATGGGTTGAGGAATGAAACATGCAAGTTTTCTTCACAGATTATTTTATTCATTTTATGTCCAAAAACAAAGATCCACGCTTATGTCAATCTAGATTTTATTTGCCTTGTAAAAGTAACATTATACCAAGTCAGTGGTCAAACTCACAACGTCATACTTATATTTCTTTTCATAAATAATTGTTGAGCGTACTTTTAGAATGTATAAATACATTATGCTAAACCAATTAATATGGAAATTCAAAATGTATAACTCTATCAAGCTGACAAATGGACACAATGCCTAAATGGAAATTACCTCGCGGTGATAATGTAAAATAGGCTGATTATTGCGCCGTAATCGCTACAAAATCACCTCACTTTGGCGGCTAATGTATATAGGCTTAGGTTACTAGAAATGCCTATTACATTCATGAAATACATCAATAAAACAAAAGCGTTCTTGAATAATTAATTATAAAACATTAACCTGGTCGTTCAGTTTTTTATTACCCTTGCGCATTTCGAAAAATGTTTTATTTATCTAAGGAACCTCTATGCGTCAAATTGTTTTTATAATAAAATGTAACTTATTGTCTGGCTCTATAAATTTTGGAACGAATGCATGCCATCTTTCATTTATTATACAAGAAAGCGCGGGGTGCGGGGGGTTTGACAAATATTAAAATATTAAATAATATTGTACAACAATTTTGTTTATTATTATTTTAGCAAATATTATTTATACAACATTATTTGTGCAATTAAGTCTTGAAATAAATAAATTAATGTTTTCTAAACACAAATTACGTTCACTCCCTTGACGGCAGCATGCAGTCGTAATATTAATCTATAGCTACTGAAATTGAACTCACACAAATCATCGATTCAATATTCAGTCTCCAAGTCTCTTCTAGCATTTCACAAACCTACGTGATATAATCGGCCACTCCCGGCCGCTAACACAGCACATTGTGTACTTTATATTACGCGTGTGTATTATACGAACTGTGTATTATGCGAACTGTATTATGCGGACTGTGTTGTACTGTATAACGGCATATTTCGGGCGAGCTTTAGATGGATGTTTACTGCTGACGGGAGCGAGTATCAAAGAGTGTTTGTCCTTTTACTCACGTAGGTTTCAAAAATTCATTAAAAAATGTTCTTTCAAATAAAATGCTTAGATAGTCTATTTTTAGGACAATGTCACATCGATCACACTTTATACTGCTTAGTACAAGATACGTTTTTAATAACCTATTTGACTTTTGGGATTTGGGGTAAGTTCTTATTGTAATTAAATGTTTTTAACAAATTTTAGCGATTTATGATTACACAAAAGCTTCTGTATGTTTTTTTGTTCTCGTATCTATTACTCATAGTCGAAGGTTCGATTTCAAGCGACACGCACTACAATTTTATGAGCAAGAATTCGCTTGCCTTACGTGTTGGTTCTTCCCCTCGACACCTTCAACGATTTTTCTTGTAAAATTTCTGCTTGAAATATCTTCAAAAACGTCCGAGAAAATTAGTTTTCGAAATTATTACCCCCACTAAGTTTTCATTTTCGCATTTTTCGTTGGCAATTCATATTCTGAAAAAAAAGTCTTCGTAAAATTTGTCTTTGATATTTAAGGGCATAAAATGAATTAGGTCTGCAGAAATGAGATTTGTGCAGAAAAAATACCTGAAAGCCCCAAATATGTCAGAATGGCTATTTTAATAAACATTGGCGGTATTGTTTCGGCAAAACACGCACACTTTTAAATATTCAACCGCTGGAAACAACATTAAACTATTAGGAGTAACTATAGATCACGTAACCGGGACTAAGTTAAACGCGGTAAAACCAAAATCAATGTTTTAAACAAACAACATCCAACTGAAACTAACGTAACGAATTCAAATATTTTCAAATTCAGTTCTAAACACGATATCCGGGGCAGGTGACTTCCTCTTCCGGTGACGTCACAGGAAACGTCAAACTTCACATTCGCTGCATCCGGCTATCGAATGCGGGTAGTTGGAGGTTTTCGTTCGCGGACGCGGACGTTGTGCGGCTGACATTTGTCATGACTTGTTCCAATTTTGAACCGCAAACTGAATAAAAGTGGGTAGAGAAACGAAATCGAAATTGCAAATGTAACTATTTCTTTGAACCACCTTCACAAAGAAGGTTATTTCTCATTTCTACTTTAAATACATGTATATTTTTAATTGCATATGTTTTTAGATAACTTGTCTATAATATGGTCCTTTTTATTCATTTTAATCAGATGTATTCCCAATAAGGAAAGATAGGTAAGAAATACAAGAAATTAAATTGATAAAGTAGCTGAAAAATTAGGCCAGTAATGTACGGTCAAGATTTTTGTCGCCTAACCACTAGTACTACCAAAAATGCTTGAACACACGACGCAATAACGGGTACCACTTCAAACTAAAAACGATGCAAGGTGCAGGCGATTTTGGCTCTGAAGGTGGTTAGACAGGAGTGACCTCGATACCATTAAGCACATGTATTTTTAAGTGCACATATTTAAGTTTGTGTTTATGTATAGTATGTGAGTTTAGGAGAAGTCGGAGTTGGTCACATAAAACAGTTTGCCATCTCCATACTAAAAAGCAAAAGTATAACTTTAAACAATGCTTCAGACCGCACTTGCGCTGTCAGGCGGAAATGCTTAGCAGATAATTAAACTTAACTTATTCGGTCAAAATAAACCCCAGCGAAGTGCCATTAGGATAATTATAATGCTGTGTTAATAAGCCTTTTAATTTTAAATTAGCTCGGTTCGAGGTTTAGCGGGTTAACCACGATTTATAAGGGATGAAGTTTGCATGGAAGTTAAACAAATGTTTGTTTATATTAATGTTTTTAGTTGATTTTTGTTTTTATAGTATAAAACACACAATAAAAACGAAAATCAACTATAAATTGGCTTTCTTCATCTTAATCGATTGTTAAAATATTTGTAAAAATATTTTCGTTCAGATATTGTGAGAGCAATCTCGCAACATTGATGAGGTCACGCAGCCTACGCGTAAAAGCGCTTGCAAAATTCAACTGGTTTGTTAATGTAACGGTGGCCGAGTGGTACAGGCATACGCCCGGATAGCGTAAGACACAGGGTTCGATTCCTCGTCTGTCACAGAGTCACGGTTGCTTTTTATTAGTGCAATCTATATCTATATCGGCGTTTCTTCTCAGCACTTGCCTAATTGTCTGTGTTCTGTCTCGAAGCGCTGGTAGGGCCCAAAAGATAAGGAGACATGTTTCGCACATTTATTTATTTTAATTTTTATATTTGACGTTCATAAGTGTCATTTCATGACCTAAATTGAAATAAAGATTTTGAATTTGAATTATATCTATACATATAATAAAACTGTAAAGTACTTAGGTGAATTCTGTACATTGCATATTTAAAAAAATAGCATTGAGAGGGCTTCTTACACGTAATAGATACCAAAAATATTTTTTTTGAATTTTTTGTCTGTCTGTCTGTCAGTCTTTCTGTCTGTTTGTTCGAGCTAATCTCAGAGTCTACTGGACCGATTTTGATGAGGTTTTTTTTATTTGACTCAGCATTACTTGGAGAGTAAACTAGGATAGAAATAATCACGCCAATAGACTTAGGGGGTAGGCAGAAAATTGAATCTCAGCAACTACTGGACCGATTTTGATGGGACTTTTTTCATTTGACTCAGTGTCACCTGGAAAGTAAACTGAGATATAAATAATCACGCTATTTGACTTAGGGGGTAGGCAGAAAAATTCTGAACGCTATTGAACCAATTTAGATGTTTTTTTATTCAACTGTGTGTAGGTACCTAAAGTCGCAGGTAGGACTGTTTCAGCTGTGTGAACCTAAAGTCGCAGGTAGGCCTGCATTTGGATAATGTTAACCTCTAAACTAAACAGTAGCATAAGCTGGGCAGGAATTGGTGGAGATGAAGTGGTTTACACGTCCTATAACAGTGTTGTACATGAGGACGCTGCTACGAACTACCCAATAGAGTTTTTGAGCTCTCTAACAGCGAGTGGTCTTCCTGCACATAAAATCACACTGAAAGTCAGAGTGCCCATAATGCTTTGAGAAATCTAACTCCACCGAAATTATGTAATGGCACCCGACTTAAAGTAAGTGCTTTGCAGAGAAAGGAGACATTTTTTTTTGGGCCCAGTAGCAACTTGTAGCGTTTAATAATGACATTGCACCCTAAATTAATAACTTATTTTTTAAACAATTAGACGAAAGATAACGTTTAAATAAAACCGGAATAATAAAATCGAACTAAAAGATGCGTTGTGTTGACTACTTTTCATCACGCCATTCCTCCTTTACAAATACGTGTAAAGGTACGACGGGCTGGTCAATATAAAAACAATATCAATTATTTCAAGTACGTGATTTTGTTTAGATCAGGTTTTTTCTACTTTTATTTTTTTAAACAAGGAATCTCTGAATAAAATATTTTAATTGCTTTTTTAAGATTTTTGCATAAAATGATTATCTAGTAAAGCCGTGGAACGGATAGCAACTCTGACATTTATCACTGACATTGACAGGAATGGCTGGAGTGTCATTAGTCACACTTTCCGTTTGACGTTTGGCTTTACGTCACCTTCCGTTTGTTTTGAATTGAGTGTTTGTTTTCTCCGGATTTTTAACGAAAAATAGAAGCAAAAAGCATCAAGTACGTCCCCCATTCCACTAAACCGTTGTTGTGTAACTGTGCAGTGAGATTTCAACGACTGTGATTTTCAGAAACGACTGAAAATGTGCGATAACTGGTACATGTGTGGATTTAAGTTTTGATAAATTTTCAAATATTCCCGTTAGATAACGAAAAACTAATATTGTTAATGTTTTTAAGACATTATAAGGAACAATTTAAAATATGTTTCATTACTAGACGTCACAATTTATGGGTTGGCCCATCCTCCATACAAGAAAAAAATGTCTCCTTTAATCCATGCTGAGATTCATACTGAATGTGGCGCGGGCGAAACTGTTTTCATACCAAGGATTCCACTCATTCCTAACAATTTCCCTTTTGAATTCACACACAGGCACAGAGTTTCCTATAAGTATCTGCTTCGCAATGACCATTAATAAATCCCAGGGCCAAACTCTTAAGGCTGCTGGGGTGGATTTAAGATCAAACTGCTTTTCCCACGGCCAGCTGTACGTGGCATGCTCACGAGTGAGTAGTGCTGAACAATTGTTTGATTTAGCCCCAACGGAAAAACTACCAATGTAGTTTATAAAGACATTCTTTGATTTTAGTCACTTACTTCAACGCGAACGAAGTCGCGGGCACCAGCTATTTTAAATAAATGTGTGGGAAATGAATCTGTTAAGTGTTTTAATTCTATGTGTAGTGTTTTCTCCATATTGGTTTGCATAAATTAAATGAAATTTAGGTACTTTACTTTATGGTACTTGCCAAAATATATCAAAACAGTGCCATGAAAAAATATATATTTAGATCAATTTTTTCCACCCAACAAAGTAATATGTTAGTAAAGTAAGTAGTAGTTTTTTTTTGTGGCAAAGTAGTAGTTAAAAAGTAAAGTAACCATATAATCCTCTCAAACAAAGGAACTCGATAATCGAAATACAAATTGTGAACATCCAAATAATCGGTATGGTCATTAATTGATCACCTTTGATGTAATATTGCTTCTTATTGTTGTAATAATAAAAATACTGATTTTGTTTCAAAATAAGTTTAATAAAGCTTACTGAGCATTCTATATCGCCCTTTAGTTTTAGTTAAGTATTACAGGGTGACTTGAAGATGGGTGCAAAGCTTGGAGGCGGAAGTAGTATAGGTGAGCCACGGTTGTCTTACGAAGTTTCACTATTTTTCTTTAATACTTACTATGTTTTTTTAATATAAAACCTAAACTTTTACAATTAATTGCTAATAATGGCCAATTTTCATGATAAGTGAGTACTAAAATGTACTTTAATAAACTTATATAAATATTTATATCTTGCGTACTTATAAGTACTTATACTTAAGTATCTTATTTGTAAAATCATAAGCATAAATAATTAAAAATTCTACCCAAAGTCACTATTCCACGCGGACGAAGTCACGGGCACAGCTAGTTTATAATATAAATGTTGTGAATAACACTGACTAATGTGTAAGGGTTATCTACAGAGTTTCTCGCAGATTGTCTTAGTAACACTTAAACCCACTTTTGCAGACCAGAGTTAACATGAACCCGAGGTTAAAACATCAATTGTCATTCCTTTAATATCTTTATAGCTGATTTCTGATCGATAATTAACTCAACCAATAGTTAACATCGTTAGCAGCGGTCAAATAAAAAATGCCCATTGGTTAAGCTTTTTTTTTCTTTAAGTTGCTTACCATCGTAAGTATTCAACCGCTGGTAACGGTATTTAACCATTCGTTAACTATTCAATAACGAAACTAGGCGTCAAAAATATCATCGTCAAATTATCTCGTTGTTTGAGGTAGTAATCTCGTACAAGTGTCCATCGAATTATGTTACTGACTGACTGAATCTCTATCTTAATTTTTTTTTAACATTTAGTTAATATAAGTTGTCGGTTCACAAACAGTTCACATTGATAGTGTAATCCCATAGCACTGTAACCTCAATATACACATAATGATATTAAAAAAGAAAACATTTGTAGGTTTCATTGCGGAATAATCCTCAAAACGTTGCGTTTAATCTATTTCTCCTGGCCTCTCCTTGTATGAGTATTTACCACGAACTACCTCCGTGCTTAGATATCTTACGTAAAATAATACAGCTGGTATCATGCCGTAAATTAAACAGTAACTGTTAATTGAACGCCGAGAGCCGCTGCGGCGAAGACGACTCCTCACCGTGAGATGTGGAGCCATAAAATAAGCGATGTATAGCATTTTTTTTAATAGAGTTTTATTGTAACCGTCATAAAGCGTTATTACGTTTGCATTTAGATACACAAGGCCCCTTACTTATGTCCTAATGTTGACTCTACTGTTTCTTAAAGGTTTGTTGAATCAGGTCAACTAAATACACTGGTACACCAGTCACGTTTAAGATTTTTTAAATTGTATTACAACTGTTTGTTTGTTTATTTCATGACTTACATTTATTTTAACTGTTTTAGCATTGTCACAAGTGGTTACGGAATAAGTTCATTTTTTACTTGGGTTTAAGATTTTTATTTTTCTATAAATACATTATTTTATTTAACTTAATTTAACATTGAAAATGGAAATATTCTCAAGCATCAGAACTAGTTAGTAATTTACGATATAATCATGTTTCTTTCTTTAGAAAAAGGTAACTTTAATACGCTCTTCTCGTGGCCCGTTCATAACTTTAGTTTTCATTAAGTGGCCGCGTAGCCGTTATTATGTCCGAGTTTGCATAACGGGCGCCACTGGGCGTTGTTAGGATTTATACGCCGTTAGAGCTATTAGGTAACTAGCCAGCGATGGACATGTAATCGCAAACCAGTGGCTTTACCCTAGAGTCTTTGTATTAAAGAGAACTTACAGAAATTTTGAGTAAACTTTGGAAAGGAATACGGTTACGCTAACGCTCTAGATTTTTTCTGGATAGAACTAGATTGGAAACCCTTTGACTAAAGACACAGTGTAGGACGTCCACCGACAAGAAGGACAGACGACCTTGTAAATATCGTAGGACAAAACTGGATGCAGTCCACTTGTCGCTGTGAGACCTATGTTCAGCAATGGACGTTCTTTGGCTGAAAATGATGATGCTGAATGAAAAAGATTATTAATTGTACTATAAAACGACATGGTAGGTACCGATATTTAAGCGCACTTCTATCAAATCGAAAGGTATTCCACGCTCATTTCACGTGACATTACCGTACGGGGGGATAGATGTGCTGAATCCTTTAAGGACTTTCCCTCCAGGTAGCATAAAAGAGTTCAACCCTTTTTAACTTAGTACGTGGCTAACACTGTCAATACTGTTATGACGTCACCAACAATAGCAATACTACGTTCTCCAGTTACATAATACCCCTAAGGTTCTGTCAGACCAGTGGAACGGATCTGAATATGTAGGGCATAGTGACAGCTGTTAGACAGAATGATGCCGGGCTTACATCTGTCAAGTTGAGGTCATGATAGTGATAGGTACAATGTTTGGGTGATTAAATGGACGGGCTTAGTTTACGTTGAAGGGTGTGACAGACCTTTGTGTTGACTTGATCATGACGGGATGGCTAACTATTTTAACCGACGTCAAAAAAGGAAGTTATCAATTCGAACTCCTGGAAGTGGATCCTTGCTAGTTGATGTAATGCTTGATATAAATAAATACGAAATATATTACTTACTTAAGAATATAAAATTATGTGATTACTTTAATTAATATAAATTGCACTTGTAAAAAGCAACTATGACTCTGTGATAGGCATACGCCCGGATAGCGTCAGGCACGGGGTTCAATTCCTCATTTGTCACAGAGTCACAGTTGCTTTTAATAAGTGCAATTTATATTATTAAGTTTGTATATATATAAACACTATAAAAACAAAAATAAACTATACTTTAATTAATTTAAATATATGAGTACTTTGTACAAAAACTTACCTATTCAAAAATATGCCATTTGTTTTCTATTTTCATTTCGTTATTTTTTTCTTGTTTGTTCGTTTTTAAAACATACTATACTTAAATATCTAAAAGTCTTACCCTATTTCAAAATGGTAATACTTTGGTTGACTTGGTGACTGGGTATTAAGAGGCGCAAAGCCCCTGGTTCTTAAGCTGCGATATGGAAGACAAGAGGGAAAGCACTATCTTCCATAATTTGGAGTTTTGAAAAAAAACTCTACCGACAAGAGCCTAGACCTTAAATTAGCACTTATCCTTGAAACAAAACTAAATATCTTACTACCTTCAAAGACAAAAACGTCAGCCATTTTAGTATGCATCCTGCTCACAAGATAACTGGCAAATCTTGCCTCTCACTCATTAGTATGCAGTGCACATACCAGAGATATAACGTTTGCGAATTCCCCATAGACTTTTTCTGATATATCGTTATTGCGATCGGTAAAGTTATAACGTTATGCGTTATTGGTAAAGGTATGTGTGAGAGTACGGTTTTAATAGGATCTTCAGGTAATATTGTAGGGAAGATGTTTAAATAACTTTTACAGCTTAGACGTTATTAGGCACATAGGATATTTGTGTACATAAATTTTTAAGAAACCTTCTAACATAAAATTTCTGAACTCATTTTAAAAATAACCTAAAATGGTCCGATGAAAACATGAGCCAAGTTGTCGCCTTTCACGTCAACTTTCAAAAACTTCGAACTCGCAAAATGGACGCCTCATACGTATTCATGTTCTAATTACAATACTTTGGTCTTACTCCCGAGTCCCGAGTGTCCCTTAGTTATCCCGTACTGGTGTTTTGAGGATAGAAAATACTTGAGGACCGATTCTATCAGCCTTTTTAGTTTTATTTGTGTCTTTCCCTGAAATGGAAAATAAATACTTAGGTTATCTTTATTATAGATATATGTAATGACTATTTCGCATTGATTTTTTCATTTCAATGTTTTTCTATAGGTACACACGAACATTATATTTTTATTTCAAAATTAATTTTAATATCGCTGTATTCAATTTTTAGGTAGGCATGATCATCATAAAATATTTACTCCACTCATCTACCTAGACTATCCTGTGGATCCAAAGATTCCAAATGTCCGGTTCACAATCGAAAAATAAATACTACTGTAGTCGATGTTGCTCGAAGTACGGGCGGAAGGGCACGACGTGACGTCACCGTCAGTAAAAGTCCGAAGTGCGAAGATAGGAGTTTATTCCACAGTCTTGAGGTACAAAAATAGGGGGCGGACCGAGCAGCGAACAGGTTCGAGCTCAGTGCCTTACAGACTCAAAAATATGGGATTACTAGACGCCCAAGATGGTAAAAACCAATAAGGTGCTCTTCTAGGAACCCAAAGTATCCACTACAGTATTGGAGAGACTAGACGCCCAAGATGGTAAAAACCAATAAGGTGCTCTTCTAGAAACCCAAGGAATGGATTGGATTACATGGTTGGAGTACTTCTCAATTACGCATAAAGTCAGTAGAGTACTTATGCTACGATACAAAAACATATTCAGCGGGAGCTAACTATGGCCAGCGCCATCTGTTGACAACGGGCGAAACGAATGCTTGATCACTTATGCTATTGTATAAAAACTTAGTCACCGCAAGCTAATAATGAAAAGCGCCATCTATTGTCTGGTAGCAAAACTAATGTATAAGTTTACATAGTTTTAGATATGTTACACTACCCAATATTCAACGAATATATTTATCTTCATATATCATGCATACGTAAAGGAAAGTCGTGTTAGTTACACCACTTATAACTCAGCTACGGGTGGACCGATTTTCATGTTTTTTTTAATAATTATAATAAACGAGACGAGGCTGGCGTGAAATAAAGTTCGCTGGGACGGCTATAGTTTTAATTAAAGAACGTCACGTCGTATGCAATAATTATCTGGCAGACATAACTAACCGAGACTTAATTTGAGTACTACAACAAAAATAGAAGGTGTTGAGAATCAGGCCCCTTGACAATCCCGCGGGACGTTCCGCGCACATGCGTCGGATTTATGGAAATGCTTTTCGGACTAATTTGCCGGACTTTTAGGACTAATACAGTTTGGTAATGTTTGAGTACCTTTTTATTATTAACTAGCGGTCCCAGTACACTTCGTTTTGCCCCCAGCCTTGTCCCGCCCCTGCCCCGTTTTATAGTTATCATTCTATTCGGGGCCAAGACGAATCCAACAACTTTGTTGGATTTTTACTTAAAAACCATGAAAATCGGGCTACCCGTTTTCGAGTAATAAGTAGATTAACTAACACGACTTTTGTCTATAAAGAAAAAAAAACCGTCTATGTTTGTGGTCCTTATTTGCTGCGGTTGATAGATATTAAAATCACCGGATATTACAAAATTTGCTTGTTTATTTTATTTAAGGTTAATAATTAATGATAATAAGAGAAAGAAGAGATGGATGGACTGTTTTAAAAATGATATGAGTGTGAAAGGAGTGGATGATTCAGTGACGAGTGATAGAATAGTGTGGAAGCGTAAAACATACTGCGCCGACCCCAGATAAGCTGGGAACAGGGCAAGAGAATGATGATGATGATGAATTAATGATGATAAATAACACAAACCAATAAAGAAAAATACCAAATTTTAGCTTATTAACTGTATTTCGATAGGCTTTAAAATTACACTGGTTGCTTTTTCAATTGTCTCTACCTATCGTAGTAACGCAATAAATACTTATCAAGTTTATTTCAATGCAAAGCCATTTAGTATCGCAAATATTTCTTAGAAAAACTTAACATCTTTGTATACCATGTTTAATGCAAATAAATATTTCTTTCTATTTCTAAAAACATAATCCAGTAACAGTAAGAAAAACAATAAATTAAGGCTTATACCAATAAGTTTCGAATAAACTATTTATTCTCATTTATTTGTAATTCCTAACTTGGCTGCCTTACAACCGAGGTCATATCTACGCCAAGTAAATCCTAAGTGAAAATGTATGTAGTAATCCGATGTAAAAGGATTAATATAAATGGCGGCTATTACACAACTTAGTAGCCTTTCTTGTTAAATAAAAATAACCCAACTGTAGCTTATAATTCTTAATACAGAATTTTGGATGATGTAAGAACGCAAAAGGGTGTTTTCTGAGTAAAAGAGCTGAGTAGTTGAGCTAAGTGGTTTCCAGTAGGTATTCGTACAAGTATTTATTAAAGGTACCTATTGAGTTAAATTATTGGTCAAATCGTTAATGCTATTATTAATTAGGACCGGTTTCGTGAGCAACAAATAACTCAACTAATGGTTTAAAGTACGTCGTTACGAAAGAAAGAAAGAAAGAAAAAAATATTTGACACACAACAATACAGACATAAAAAAATAATAATTTAAAAAACATGATTGGGTATCAAAAAGGCTCCCGCTCAGCACTAGTCGTGATATAGATAGTGCCATCCACGAAGGCGCGCCCCACCACTCGTCCAAATCGTTTATAGTACATGTGTGCAAGCTTTTTCCAACATTTGAATTGAATTTGGAACATCTTAATGACTAATGAATGACAAGCACACTTCAAAAAATACACTCAAAGGGAAAGATGCTCTACTTGGAAATAGTTTAAAATAGGTATGGTTAGTTACTAGAAAAGTAATATATTATTTTTTAAATGCACAAGCATCATTTTTACTATTGACGTAAACGAAATACGTAAGAACGTTTTATAACATTAAAAAAATGATTAAATCTTTCTTTATAAGAGAACCATCGGTCCACCGGGACTTCATACGCGTGAATTGTTTTTTCCTTGTACACGTAGGTCCTAGCGTCATGTTTTATAGCCTTCCCCGATAAAGTACATCCCGGTAATATTATAAGTTACCACATGTTTTTTTTTTTTAAATTGTTTATGGTGTTTAAGTTACCATTATAATCTTACAGTAAATTTAATAATGAGTGTAGATTATACCAGGTTTATTTTTTAGTACAACATACTGGGTTTTTTCTTGACATTTTAAAAATAATTTAAGCAGAGCCACTTTCGTGACGAGTCTGAATATTTGAATGACGGCCGGCTCGCAACTGACGCGCGTGTCACCCCCCGCACCCCGCACCTTCCTCAATCAAAAAAAGGGTGGGGCGCGCCTTCGTGGATGGCACTATCTATAACCATGTGTAATGTTTATCACGACGCTGATTTTCAGCGGGAGCCTCGATACTGGGACGCAGCACAGTGGCGGTTATACATTAAAAAAAGAAAATTTAATCAGTCAGGTATCAAACGACTCCCTGGAGTCGCATAACAATGGAATTTCTATTGTGTCTCGTTCACACATACTTGACGAGTTAACAAAAAACTACACTGTCGTGGCGAAACGCAATCCGCGGAAGCTAAAAACCGCAAAAAAAAATTATACTACTGTCATGTCATGTCTGTCATGTCTGTGTACATTGGTTGGATAATTACGATTGCGCGTGCTTGGAACATAAAATACCTTAACTAATGGTCATAGAAAATTTGCCGTTCAGACATATTGATTAATAAGGTATTATTTTTTTCAGAATACTAATCTATTTTACCGCTGGTAACGATATTAACCATCGGTTGAGTTACTATCGATCATGAAATCGACCCGTAGCATCAATTGACAGAACAACTGCTAACTAAGGCTCGGTTGTGTGAAAGATAGTTAACTGACAAATGATTGAATGTCGTTACCAGCGGTAGTTAAACATAGACTCCTGTTTCAAAAACCTTAAACAAATAAATTTAATGCACTTTTAATGACGCAACTGAACCTAAGTAAGATAACTTTACTCAAAAATCCCTTCTCGGCTTAAAGTGTGGGCAAAACGCCATACTTTTATTTATAAACCAGTCCAAGCTTTTCAACAAAATTCAACGATACAAAATGCTTAAAGTTGCATTCGGAAACAAAGTTGAAAGTCTGTACTCAAAAACCAATTGAACTTTCAAATGAAAAAACTCCTTCAAAATATTTATTGATGCACAATTTCTCAAACGATATGCTTTAAGATAGGGATGTTGGTGTGTCGATAAAAACTATCGATAAAAGTAGAAACTACGGTCGATAGTTATAACTATTGACAAAACTCGAAACTACAGACAATCACCTGTAATATAGGTAAAACTAGTTAATTCAGCCCGGTAGCCATCACCCACCCCCTGGTGGGTAAGGAGGCATTCAAAGGTACATGCCGCCGCGCTTCAGAAAAAAAAAACAAATCACCTTCTATTTTCCAAATACTCCGAGTGTGGTAGGTATAATTTTTTGTCATAGTGACCATAATAGTATTCACCCATTTCATTTTCGTTTAAGTACCTTAAAAAACTATCTAAAAAAAGCATAGGTATAAGAAGTTTACGGCTATCATAGACTTAGACTTGACTTTTCATAAAAATACTGTTTTCTCAAATTATAATTTTAATGCTATTTCTTTGCATCATGATTGCAGTTGACGTTGCTTTTTTATACCTATAGTACAACGTCGATTGCCAGTTTTGTGCCTTAATTACAACCTGTAAATACGAGATAGTGTCAAAAGGTCGTACCATTATAACACTAATATTATAAAGCTAAAGCCATTTTGTTTTTGTTTGTACACACCTGGCTTGTGTTGGATAGCTTATAATTTATTGGAAATGGTTCAAAGCTATAAACCATCTCGATGTGACGAGATGGGAGAGAGCAAGCTAAAAGCGAGCGGAAGCAGTCGCAGGGGACAGCTATTTAGTTAGTAATATCATTTCCGTTTTCGGTCTTATATTGTTTTTCTTAATTTATCCATGTTTTTGACTTTTTATTGACAACACTAGTTCCAGCAATGATTCTGACGCTCACGCGGAATGCATCTTCAAAATTTGATTGCGCAAAGTTCGAAATCGCGTGGCGAGTTTTAAGATATGCAATCTGTAAGTCAGTCAGGAGTTAGGGTTGTTGCTTATTATTTATTTACAGCAATTGTGTACTTTTGGAGCATGGCTATTTACAATTCTTAACGCAAATGCTTTTTCTTTTATCTGATTCTTAAAAATGATTCCTTTTCTCTCCTTATTAGGTAATAAGCTGACTTTTGTGAAATTTTGTGTCAAAATGGATAAAAATTTAATAGGTATGGACAATTAGATAGGAGTATTTGTTTCGTAGAAGAACTAAGGTAACGGATATAGTCATGAGAATCAGTAAGCTAATGTGGCAATGGGCAGGGAACATAGCGCGAAGAACTGATGTCCGATGGGGCAGAAAAGTTTAAGCTCGGAGACCCTTTGACCAAAGACGCAGCGTAGGACGTCCACTGTCAAGATGGACAGACGACCTTGTAAAGATCATAGGATCAAACTGGATGCAGACCGCTTGTGAGCGGTCGCTGTGGAAAACTGTGAGAGAGGCCTATGTTCAGCAATGAACAGTCCTTTGGATGATAATTATGATGATTTATATCATAATCATTGTTATCAGGGTCAGTCAAAGAATGACACCCATTTCTGAACATAGGGCATACTAGTTGAATCAAAATTCCCTGCTTGCAAGCTATGCTGCATGCTTTAGGGGCATCAAGACAGCTACGGTTTTTTTTAAAGTGCGTGGTGTCTGCATTTCATTTTCCTAAATATTTTTAAATAAAACTTTCTTGTTTAACCAACCCTATTGGCTAAAAGTTTTAACTCGAAATGCCTCGAGTTGGCAAGAGCGCGTGATTTAAAGCCAACTCGAATATGAATGAGTATTCAAGGAAACCGAAGTTTGTTGCGATATAATCGCGGAAAGTCGATACTTATATTTAATTTTGATTCGAGTTGCGTAACGTACTACACAACGTAAAATACATAAGTTATCGATTAATTTGGACGACCAATGAAGTTAAAAAAAGGGAGAAAAATAATGATGATTGACTTACGTTTGCAGAAATACGACAATTTTGCAAGAAAAAAAATAACAAACGTTCTTAACTTACACCTTGTTTTAGCTTTATAACGTCATATTTTTTATCCATACTTACTCGTATCTATATATTCATGGTAAAATGACGAATCGCAAATAATAATAGTACTTACTTCATTTTGCTATCAAAAATCTTGACGATTATTCAGAATTAAGTCTACAAAAACGCTTGAAAATACCTAATTAACTGATTGTACTATGTAACTCATTTAAATTTCGCGAGTAAAGTATTACGGAGCTTACTTCCAAAATAACTGTTGAAAAGCTATTCATACAAAAATGCGAGGTATTTTTACGATGGGTCATTTTACTCGTTTACTGAGGTCTTTATTATGGCATTTTATGAATTTATAACAATATTTTCGCAACGTATTCCGGGACCTCACTGGTAAAATACATTACACATTTGTATTGTACCATCAAAATGAACATAATAATGTAATAATTGATTAATGTAAACATCTTGAAAAAATATTGTATTTTTATGAATCTTGAAATGAATTATACTTCTGATGACTATTGCTATAAAATTTTTTGTAAAAATTTCAAGTTTCAAACATCTAAATTCAGCAGTGGGAAATAATATGCCTTCTGTAGTACTACAGATTTGATAATAGATGTTACAAACATGATCATGGTCAGAATGGTGACCCAACTCATCTCAACAGCGCAGTTACATATTGCATTTTTGTAAACGGGCACCAAAGGGCTACGAGCACAAATAATAATATTTTACTTTGAAAATAAATTCCTCCAATAATATTTCCCTATCGGAACAAAATGGCGACAGGGCGCAATATTGCGTATCTGTCAAATCTCCCGCCTAATTCCTGACGGTCATGGCGGCGGTGCGCGCCAAAATTTGACGTCTTTATTTTATTACGTTTGTGATGAGGGAGCGACTGGTGTATACTCGACTTATTTTTTGTTGTGCCAATTTGAATGATATTAAAGGATTTTTTTAAGATGTTATTCTGTGACCTGTCTTTTAGATATTCCTGGAGTATAATTGTGTCTCTTGATACATTTAAATTTGATTTTCTGTACATAAAATACAGATTTGGTGCCTATGTCAGGGGTGTACTCAAAGTATAAATATAGTTTTGTGAATAATAAATATAAAAATATTTTTCCAAGCTATTAAGCTAAGCATATCATAAGCATAACTAAATAGTAAACAACATTCAGATCTAAATATCTGTAATCTAAAAGGCTGTACATTCAGTTATTTTAGAGAAAAATAATAGCTCCTTAGCAAAGGTAGTGGAAAATAACTAGGAGAAATTTACACTGTTTGCTCCATTACACTTTGAAGCCTGATAGAGATGCGAATAGAGTTGTTTAAATTGATCATCGATATCGATGAAGGTAATTATAAAGGTCGCGGGTTGGACTCCCGCAACGGGCAAATATTTATGTGATGAGCACAAACATTTTTCGGTACCTAAGGCATGAATGTTAATATGTATTTGAGTATTTATGGGAGACGTCATAATCTTTGACTAGTATTCGCAAAAAAAAGACAATTGGTGTGTTGTCTGGCACACATTAATTTTTATAATTACATAGCAAATTTTTGGGTACTTTTTCAGATTTATAAAAAAAACACGTCGCATCTAAAACCACTTTAACTGTGTCGACATAAACTCACTATTTGAGTATCTAATATTCATTTACAGTTATTACTTTTCCTATAGTTAAAACTTGCAGTATTGCTGCTGAGTATTTTAATAATAAGATTTGTTCTTTAACACCCATTTGTTCAAACACATGTCTTAGAAAAGGCTTAACAAAAGTTCTTAAATAAGAAACCAAATATTGCGCACGGGCGGGACTCGAACCAGCTCTTCCAATTGAGCTTCCGTGATGTCGGTCGCCCGGCTGTCGTTTGATACCTGACTGATTAAGAACACAAACATGACACTGCAACTGTGAGTATTAATAACATTCGAAAGCATTTTCAAATGTTTATGAATATTTTTATCGACAAAGCCCCGCCCTATCAAAGAACGATTAGAGCTTACCAAACGCAGGGCACTTAACACGTTCCGGGACAGTGCCCGCCTACAGGCGTGAAAACAATAAAACATCTATTGTGTCTGGAGTAGTGTCCCGGAACGTGTTAAAGTCAGTACCTGGTATTTAAAATTAATTTGTACCGACACTAGCAAGTTTTCAGTCGATTATTTCTGCCTAGGTGTCGTTAATTTTGATAGTTTAATATTTTCTGTGTTAAGTTTTTTTCCTTTCTTTACCAGATTTTGAGCAGTTTTGAGTAATATAAATTGCTCTTGTAAAAAGCAACCGTGACTATAGGCATACGCCCGGATAGCGTAAGACACGGAGATTTCTCGACTGTCACAGAGTCACGGTAGCTTTTTACAAGTGCAATTTTTATTATTAAGTTTGTATAGTGACAAAACACTATAAAAACAAAAATCGACTGGTTTTGAGTAATTTATATATATATCCTAGCAAACTTCGTTTTGGCACCTAGTCCCGCCCGCCCCGGTTCCGTTTTATTATCAAAAGGTAGTAAAAATTATAAAAAATCGGTCACCCCGCTCTAGTGTCGTGAGAGATGAATACAACATTTTATGTATTATTAAGGAAAATCTTGCACTCTTGCAAAACTGGGACAGGTCGCTTGTAATTGTGCTAAAAATATTCTCTTATCAAGCAATAGGAAGTATAATTTACTCTCTTCTCTCCCTTTGTTCATTATCAGTGCCATTTGAAACAGCCCCAACAATAATGCTACCTGTAAACACGGGAATGGCCGCCACAACACAGGTAAGGGCAAAAAACATAATTTGGTGTTAGAAATTTATAAAAATAACAATATTTCTGCTTGATCTAGAATAAAATCTATTACAAAAATATACAAAAAGTCAATGCTTCTTTTGTCTCGTTTGATCAAGCCTCAGACCGTACCGTAGTTAATATATTGGTTCTGCTGACTTCAAAAACATCTGTTCGTCAGCCTCTACTTATTTCTTGAACCGTTACTAAATGTACTAAGTATAACAAAACTTTGCTACAATATTATCAATTTTATTATTACTTTACAATAATCACTCACTGAATATTGTAGCTTTTAATAGAAAAACCCATCCCACTAGACATCCCACTACATTCTAGCAATCTTCTCTCCGTTTACTCGGGGACTGCTTATTCAACATATTCGCAGCTAACCATCATAACCGGTGGCCGTTTACTATTCGCCATCCAACTAGTAAGCCTACAGCTCAGTCCTAACAACAACAACTTGTCTTACGAAAAAAAAAGTTTGTTACTGCATATTTTTACACTGTGTGCCGAGTGTCATGGCGTTCGCTGAAATCTCACTTATCTCGGTTATGCTTTTTTCAAATGCCCGCCACTGGCCCCGCGCCTTTTAGCCGATGAAATTGGAGTAACCCTCAAATGTCTGCTGACTCTATTAGACCGTAAAGTAAAAATATTTACATTTCAATATATTTTTTTAAATCCTACTATATACTATTATAAAGGCGAAAGTTTGTAAGTATGGATGTATGGATGTATGGATGTATGGATGTTTGTTACTCTTTCACGTAAAAACTACTGAATGGATTTGAATGAAACTTTACCACAATATAGCTTATACATCAGAATAACATATAGGCTACAATTTTTGAGGTTTCTAATGTGAGGTCGTAAAAAACACATTTTTTGCGCTACTAGACGGGACGAACCTGAAGTCCACGCGAACGAAGTCGCGGGCAAAAGCTAGTATATAATAAAGTTGATTTTTGTTCTTATAGTGTTTTGTCAGTACACAAACTTAATAATATAAATTGCACTTGTAAAAAGCAACCGTGACTCTGTAATAGACGAGGAATCGAACCGGACGTATGTATGCAAAATTCAACAGGCTTGTTGATGTGACGGTGGCCGAGTGGTATAGGCATACGCCCGGATAGCGTAAGACACGGGGTTCGATTTCTCGTCTGTCGCAGAGTCACGGTTGCTTTTAACAAGTGCAATTTATATTATTAAGTTTGTATACTGACAAAACACTATAAAAACAAAAATCAACTATATTTTATATGGCATTAGCATTAAAAAAAAGTTTTAAGGAGTATTTTCAGATTCAGTTTTGTAATAATGCGGCCAAAAAAGTATAATTTACTTTGTTTCTGTTCTCCATTAAAAATTTGTTACACGCACATTAAAGTTAATGCTCTTTTCCATGAAAATTCAGTGTGTAGCTTGTTACCCATAGGTATTGTAGTAGTGTAAAAGCAGCCTATAATTTCCAGGTTTAAATTCTGACACCTGGATATTACACCTCACTTGAGTATTAAATAGTCACTGGATATTTCTCCAATACAGGCTTAATACGGTGACAGAATTTAATAAGCAGTGATTTTGGTTGCATTTTTATGTCACGGTTTATATTATATTTAAATTTATTATAAATTGGTGAACAGACAAGAAGATATGGTTTTATTTGACTGCATATTTAATCCTTATGGAAGTTTTTATCAACATTCTTTTACAAAGAAAAACCTTTTTTACTTTTTTTTTCATTTTTTTTCTTTTCTTTTTTTTTGCCACGGTTGCTTTTTACAAGTGAAATTTATATAACATTCTTTTGTCATCCTTTTGTTCACGCGTCCGCCGGCGGTCTATCGATCCCTGAGCGTTTATACCTACACCCGCACATTGTAGCACACACATATACATATTTACAACTAACAAAACCAATAAGCCATCTTTTGCATCACTCACACATAGGTATGAAAAAAATATTTTTATACAAAATCCCCGTCTTCAATTTGATATGTCAATGCCGATAATACCAAGAACATTGAGCGTAATCTCTTTTATTCCATACATGTCAATTCTCGCGTTCTGGAATTCGGGGATATTTAGACCTTGCAGCGCAAATAATACTTTCAGTCCCCCCAGCGTTTGACGGTTAAGATCCAGCCCATTTCAATGGGACTACGAGTTTCAATTACGGTGTCCGTTTACACCCTTGTTCAAGCTTTTTTTATTTTCTTGTGCCAAAATAAAGATGGCCGACACAATTTTCTTAGTGATTATGTTTGTTGTGATTTTAAAGGACTCTTTATTAACGGATAGAATGGGATTTCATGCAGTTTTTTTCCTGTTGTCAGTAAAATTATCATTTTTAATATTGTCAAATAAATATCCGAAACGAGAATTATCTTGATGCAAGTCAGATTTTTTTTAAACAATTGCTGTGGACTTTATGTTCTTCGTATAAAAAGGCAAAAACATTTGAATTTTTGAGCACATCAATAACACAAAGCCAAAACGATCAAAGTCTTGAAACATCAAACATATTAACAAGTCCACAACTTTCGTTCGCCCTATAATTAAAATACAATAAGTAACATACAACTTTCACAAACATAATTATCTGTTTTGATGACGTGTCTCGAGTTATTATAGCCACAAAGGCTATCAAACTATCTCATTACAAATTCCCCTAACATTTCAGCTGTGCGTCTCAAAATCCGTCATCTACCTTCATAACTGCAAATGGATGTAATAACAGTAACACCACTTATAAAAAACAAGGTTTCATTATTGACAAATAAAGCACTAAGCAATGAATAATTAAAAATTGGAACGTCATTTCATATGAAGTATTCGACAGATTGAACAGGCCGTTAGAAAGAAAGGAAAGCATTAATGGCAATGGGACATCACAAACAAACACATAAAAATGCACGCTTGACAACACAAAGCTTAGTTATAAAACATTTATAAAAGTTACAACAAAGTTACGTAGTAGTAAGTATTATAAACCGTATTCTATGGATTATTTTTTGATGACTTACTTAAAAACTTGTGAATTCGGGTGAATAACTAATGAGATTTTATTTTAAACGGTCTTTCAAATATTTTAATGTTTTTGAGTGTTAAGACAACATTTTATTTAGAATACTTCACTCTTGATTTCGGTTGCTTCACTTTAATCTTTGTTCTCTAATAAATTTTAAAATTAATAAAAATAATATTCCATAACATTTTTTTAACTACGACTTTCTAAAGTATCTTAATTTTGAACCTACTGCCTGCTAACACCTCCTACCGTAACTGAAACCACAACTGAATTAATTCGCGCCGTCAACGTCTAAAACAACAAAACAACAATTAAACTCACGCGTGACAAATAGCCCTCCTCGTAAATGGTCCCGAGTGACAGCTGTCAGCGGGCTGTCAGTTTTCGCGCCAATCTCGCGCAATGTCATGGCGTATTCGGGATCTTTGCCGGGGATATTGGATAGCCAGAAAGTGAGGTTATGATGTTTTATGTCGCACATGTTCTCGGTAACGTCTGTTTATGAAAACAGTTTATAATAGCATTGTGACGCGAACGTAATCCAACTGTAGCCGTAATTTTTAATTATAAATGCACCTTCTTATTCCATATAATAGTACTTTATAATCAAATTACATAAAGGTTTTAGGACGGCTTTTTAATGATTTGCATTGCTTTTTAACTTTCGTTTAATCAAATTAAAAATAAATAAACTTTGTGACTTTCGTTGATTAATTAATGTTTTACATTAGTTGGTGCTGTTTTTATAATCTGTAAAATACCATCATACCTTTAACGTTTATAAAACGAAATTACGTTTGAAACAATCCATTCAATGCTAAACCAAACCACAGATACGGGCAATAAAACGTTCGAATTATTTACATTCAGCAGTGAAACAGCAGCACAAATCTAAAATTCCAGACAAATAGAACGAAATGTTTATTCGCGCTTAAAACTTAACTTACTAAACGTAACCTACAACATCTTGTATTGTGTATGTATATGTGATACTATGTTAGTGTATATTGCATTCATTACTTATTGTATTTGTTTTGTTTTTATTATATTGTAATAGATTGTTTATGTATTTTGAATTTATATATAATCTAAATGCTTATTAGTCATTACTAAATACATTTCTTTGTCGCACCGCCCACAATCATTTCTGCTTAGCCCAAAGGTATGACTGGTAGAGAATGCCATACGGCATTAAGTCCACCTTTTGTACAGTTTTTAGTTGTGCAATAAAGTATAAATAAAAATAAAATAAACATCACAATACGAGGAGCATTTACGAAGCGAGTTATAGGTTTGCTAGTTCTGGTTATTGCGTAAGTTTACAATATTGTTTTTTTATTTACAAGGATACACTTTTTACTGTTTTAATTTTCTACAAAACAAAAAAGTAAGCTTCTATGGTAAAAAAAGGGCATTGGTGGCATGACTATGAATGCTAATTTAACATCTATTAATTAAATAAAGCGAATCATGAAAATATTAATGCTATTAGAAAATCCCAAGCATAACTTATAGATAAATAATACAAAGATTTCAAATAAAATCTCACAAACCTATTCACGCCATATTGCATTGCACTCTGTATACTTTTAAATATACCAGTAAATACTCATTATTGTGAACAGATAACAAACTGATCACGGTCAAGTCAAGTACTCGTACCTATTCCTCAGATTCGTAAAGTTAGATTGAGTTTAGTAGTCGTACTACGTCGTAGTAATTCGTAGTCGTAGTAAATTCGTAGCATAGGCGCTTGCCGGAGCATCTACGAGTTAGTTTGCTACGAAAGGTCAAATATTTTGTAAAAGATCATTGTATTTTTCAATGTTGAACGCTGTTGTAAAAATTGAATTACTTTTATATAAATATTGAATTTGAAGCATCTTCTTTGAGTATTTATGTAATTATGGATTCAAAATGGGCAGTGTGTTGGGACCTACGCTGTTTCTTTGTTATGTAAACGATTTGTGTCTTCTGGAGCTCAAAAACTGTAAAATTATAGCATATGCTGATGACACATCACTAACATTTTATGGAGACACCTGGGAAGAGGTGTACCTCAACGCACAAGAGGGTTTTAACACGGTCTGTTACTGGCTTGCTTCAAACTTTTTGACCCTTAATAATGACAAAACTAAATATATAACATTTGCAATGCGACGGACATTTAAATTTTCATCTGGTCACCAAATAATTGCTCATACGTGTGCATACCCCCCACTTAATGGCTGCTCTTGTAAAAGACTGGAGAAGGTACAAAGCATTACATATTTGGGAATTATTCTTGATGAATCTCTTACCTTTGAAAAACATATAATTGGACTAACTCAAGAAATTAGAAAACTTATTTACATTTTTAAACAACTGAGACACGTCGCTGATAAAAATAACTTAAAATATATTTACACAGCTTTATGCCAATCAATAATATTGTATTGCATCACAACTTGGGGAGGTGCAGCTAAAAATCACATGATTAAATTGGAAAGGGCGCAAAGATTAATCCTTAAAATTTGTCATAATAAACCGATGTTATTTCCAACCTCAACATTGTATCAAGATTGTAAAGTGTTGACTGTACGTCAACTATTTGTATATAATACTATCTTAAAGCAGCATAACTTGACTCCATACATAAAACCAATAACTGTCTATAGAAAATGCAGATATAAAAATGTGTGTTCTTGTGAAGTGTTTAACACGGCGTTTGCGACTAGGTTTTTCTGTGCTCAAGGTCCAAAATTATACAATAAATCAAATGCTAAACTAAATATCTACCCTAAAAATAAACATGTATGTAAACATATTCTAACCGATTGGCTTAATTCATTGTCATATGATGAAACTGAAGGTCTCATGTTAAGCACTACATAATAATTATATTCAAAATGTATTGAACTTGAATATTCATTGTCATTTAAGACTTAGTTTATAATATGTGAGGCCTGTTTCACTACCGTCAAATAAGTATTAACCAACGACTTTTTATGTTGCTTCTGCACAGATAACGCTAACTAGAACTTATTAAGACATTGTGAAGCGGGTCGTTAAAGTATTAAAGTATTAAGGTGTTATTCAGGGAACTGATGAACTGTAAAATATTATTTCACACTAAACTGGGGGTGGAGACCTGGTGGTCTGTAACACAAGTATTTCTTACTTACCATAGGTCACCAGTCTCCACAAACAAGTGATTGTCAACAGAAACACTATTTGCTAACTTTTAATACCTACTTGTTTGTGGTGAGAAATAAATTCATTATTTATTTATTTATTATTATTATTAATCTGTACTAAGGCCCAATACACACACACACACACACACTAGATTAGTCGAACGTGCCACACAACCTCGATAATAGCCTAGTATGACAGCCTCTGGTAACTTGTTAGATTAAAGGTTCTTTATGTTACATTTTAATTTAATCTTATTGATTTATGTGCGGTGGTCAATAAACCTATTTTTATTTTATTTTTTACTAGCTTTTGCCCGCGACTTCGTCCGCGTGGAATAGTGACTTTTTTCTCCCGTTTTTTACACATTTACCACTATATCTTTGCTCCTATTGATTGTATCGTGATGTTATATAGCCTATAGCCTTCCTCGATAACTGGACTATCCAACACAAAAAGAATTATTCAATTCGAACCAGTAGTTTCGGAGATAAGCGCGTTCAAACAAACAAACAAACTCTTCAGCTTTATAATATTAGTATAGAAATATACTGAAAATATTTATTTGCAATACATTTGCATTACTGGTGCGATTTATTTTGTTACAAAATAACTATAAATTTATTTAAATTTATATATTCTCGTTACAATCTATTCTAATCTTCCTGTGTCTCATCAAATTTTATTTCTTGTTCACAGTCCGCCCGAAATCGGTTGAGGTCACAGTCGGCGACCGTCAGCTACAGGACGGGTCAGTTTTGCAAGACTTGTACGAGAGGTCCAAGGTCGAGATCACTTGCACCGTGACGGAAGGCAAGCCGCAACCCGAGGTCACCTGGTTCAAGAACGGGAAGAAGATTGATGGTAAGTGTATTTCTTTTTTCTTTATTATGGAAACAACTCTACAATAATTCTTAAGGAGTAAATATTGAACTAATTACACACCAGCTAGCTTTCAACAAAAATGTATATCCCGATGCGCTGGCGCCCGCACAACATACAAAGAAACATAGCACTTATTTAAAAGTAACAATAAATTATTATCATAATATTTTATTTGATGAAGAGTTTACATTTTGTGGAATTCTTTATTCCAGATACTGGATTTTTGGTGCCTATTTAGACATACTGTATAATGTTTATTTACATATAAAAACATTTCAAAAGATAGTTAATATACGACTGGTTTTGAAAACGATTCGTTGGTTACTTTTTAGATAGAATGTTTTCACAGTTATTTCCAAGAAATCGAAATTTCATGATATCGTAAATTTTTCAAAGTTCACTGTGAAAAAAACTAGGTTTAATAGAGCAAAAAAAAAACATCAATTATCTAAAATCTAAGGTTTAGTAAAAACAGAAAAAGTAGTTCACTTTAAATAAAATTATTTAATAAGGTGCATTCATGAGTATATTTTGGATACCTACCTTATAACCATAGAATTGAATGCAGTTTCATACAATATTTATTCACCTATATTTTACGGTAAATTACATTTTTTAATGAACAGGTTATTATTATTTACGGTACAAATACAATTTATATTTAAACGAAACTTCGCATTATTTTATACCAGGTATTCCTCAAATATTAATGACCATCATTAACTATTTACCCAGAATCCGTCCACAATCTCGCCTAATTTGTGGTTTCAATTATTTTATCTGAAAATTCCCTGGTTTTAACCACAGATTGATATTGTATTAACCCAGTTTTCGAATATTATTTGCTGATAAATATATTACGTTTTGAAGGATATCAAAGATTGATTCAATAAAGATTAGTTTGATTATTCGATTAGGCAGGATAAAATTAAATTAGCCATGACAATATAATTAATAATTACATAGTATATTTCAAGTAATTATTTGTAATTCCTAACGTTATTAAAAAATACTAAGGCTCGGTTGCGTGATCGATAGTTAACTTAACTAATGGTTAAATGTCATTACCAGCGGTTGAATAGTTATACAATTTTGTGTGTTTTGACGAAAAAAATACTGAATGGCTATTTAATGACCATATTCAACCGCTGGTAACGACATCATTAGTTGAGTTAATCAGTCAGGTATCAAACGACACCCGGGAGTCGCATAACAATGGAATTTATATTGTGTCTCGTTTACACATACTTGACGAGTTAATATAGATCACGAAATTGGCTCTAATACGTCAATTAAATGGTTAAGCTAACGCCATCGAGTTATCGAGAGGTGTAGTTAACTTTATAGCAATTTATACCAACTAAAAGTTTTTCAAAGATATACACATACTAAATGATAACCCTGAAACAAATAATAAGTGTACAATATGCTGCTTCACCAAACAAAAACTAAGTAAATCTCTCATTCTTGGAATGAAAAGAGACAAGTAACAGCTTCATAAGTAAAGCGCTGTCACATAAACCATTCACGAATGTTTCCGAAAGGAGCTCGTGTGTTTACTTTGATAAAAATAACCTGAAAACTAAAGGTTTCTATTTCTACAGGTAGGTACTTAGACTATCCTTCGCGCTGTCTTGATTATTTTGTAAAATTTTTAATAACGTTAGAAAATCTATGAAAAATGATAGTAACATGATCACTGAGCGACTTAAAAAAAGTACGGCTGGGAGTTTGTTGAAAAAAATTAATCGTATATCGCAGTTAGGAAACACCTGTTAGATAGTTTTCGATTTTTTTTTTATAATTTGCATTAGTCGTCGTCGTCGTAATCATGTTTGACAAACAAAATTATATAATTGTTAAAGCTCATCATTTCTGAATTTACGTCCTGTTTATAGTAGTATTTATAAGTCAATCAAATCTTTTATAACATTTCCTTCGAATTAAAATCAAACCCTCTACTAGACCCAACCCAAAAACCACCAAAAACCCTTTTCTAAATTCCGCAACAGTGTGACAATAAATATATCCGGGAATCGAACCGAAACGCGTGAACGGCAAACTCTTTAAAACCACCAACGCGTGTGGAGTGAATACCAACTCGAGCTAGCTTTAAAAGTCTGTGTTTTTTACAGGTTAAGCTTTTAAGAGGGAATGTTCATTGTGAAATGGATGGAACTATTATGTTTGCTAATAAATTCATGTATATATTTACTCGTAAAGTATGATAGCATGTGCAAAGTTATTTTTACTGTACTTACAGAGTTATGATATGAGTTATACCACTCGGCCACAGTCACATTAACAAGCCTGTTGAATTTTGCAAGCGCTTTCGTTTAACGCGTAGGCTGCGTGCCCTCATTACTGTTGCGAGATTGATATTACAATATCCGAAGGAAAATATTTTTACAAATATTTTAACCATCGTTTAAGATGAAGAAAGCCAATTTATAGTTGATTTTTGTTTTGTTTTGTCACTATACAACCTTAATAATTGTAAAATTATTAAAATTGTGTGATTGTTAAAATATCGCTACCGACTGCTTTATTGCATTTTACATTTTTTGACAACTCTTATAGATTCATAAGTTGAATTAAACCCTCATAGTTGTGTTTTTCAACATTTTGAGCGTTTATGAATGTAATTTAACGTACTATATTAATTTGTCACATTTTACATATTTTATACGTGTCATGGTCTTTATTACTTCTAATCCATAATCATAAACATAACTAGTACTACCTACTTACAATGTTAATTAATAATTCGACAAAAAAAGCGTCACATCTCCTTAAGCTTATCACCGTAACTACCCCTACCGTAGCCTGCCGCGTTAATATTCATTCCCAGCATATTCTCATCCATTCCCCGCTTAGTACGCATCTCACGTATTCAAGGTGATGTATGACGAGAGATCGTGCGCGCGCAAGGCGATACTATACGTTGTGTTGTCGAGTTTGGTGTGAACGGCGGTGGTGAGAAGAAAATGCATTTTGAAGCTTGCAGTATTTTATTTGTTTCATAGCTAACGTCGATCACTGAAGTTGTATTATTGACTATTTTAGTATGTATGTTTTTTTTTCAAAAACAGTGTGATGTAAATTTCGTATAAGATTACAATTCCAGTTTAATGATCATAAGAAATTTATCTTAGAGTCGGTAAAAGAAAGATGGTTTTGTTACGCCACTAATAACTCGAAAGCAGGTGGACCGACTTTCATGATTTATACTTTGTTGGATTTTTCTTTGATAAGATCGTAATAACTAATTTGCGGGGACGGGGCGAGGGTGATATGTAGTCCGCTGGGAGCATATCTTTATAGTAGTTCAAAGGCGTGCTTTAAAGTTTAAAATCAAGTGTCAAAATCTAGCATTACATAAGCTAGGGGATCTTCTTTCAACATATACTTCAGTATTAAGTATCCTTTTAACAGTCTGCCAGCAATTTCCTTAAGAAATGAGGTCTAAAACGTGATTTTATCTCAAGAATATTCATCCCAGAGTTCCTACACTCTGTTAATCTATCTATATCTTCGCATATAGCTTTCTTTGTCACTCACATCACAAGGCTGATATGAGTAAAAGAGTAGGCTAGATAGGTAAAGAGGTTATATAACAGAATAGGACCCAGAATGAGCATGTATTAAATAAATCGAATCTCATCCGAACTAACAGACGGACCTTAACGTTATATATTCATACAAGCAATCCCAGATATGCCGAGAACGTAGGAGGAATATCTTATTTGGTGGCTTAGATAGAAGGAAATTTATATCTTGATTACGTGGGAAAAGGCTTAATTTTGAGCGGGGGTGTAAGCAGATATGTGGATCTGATCTTAATCGTTATTGAAAATGGAGTTGCAAATTTTTTGTCGATGAAATTTGTAACCATTTTAATAACTGACAATAATTAGAATAAAAGATGGAAGAAGGAAAATATGTATGTTTATTAATGTTACTGACAGCCAATAACTGACTGAATATTTTACAAACTAATTTAACTTAATACAATCGAATGATTGAAAGAACCTAGTAGACATAATAAGACGTAGGGTATAGTGCATACAAATTACTGCTCTCATCTATACCTATAAAATGCTTTGTCCTGAACGACTGACTTATTGATTGACTGACTGACTGACTGACTGACTGATGGATCAACGCACAGCCTAAACCGCTGATCGTAGAAACCTGAAACTGGTAGGGTGTGTTCTTTGTATGACGTAGGGATCCGATAAGAAAGGATTTTTCAAAATTCTACCCCTAAGGGGGTCAAAAAGGGGTGCAAAGTTTGTATGGAACAACGTGATGCCTTGGTCCAATCTACTTCAAATTTTGCATACACATTCTTTTACAGAATTGACGGAAGATTTATTTTATATTTTATTGCAATTAATCTCCTAAGGGGGTGAAAAAGGGTGACAAAGGTATTCTGGGGGTGATTTTTCGAAGTTGATATCAAAACTCTTTAGTGCTAATGATAAAAATATTTTGTATATCATTTTTGACAATCATTTGACATGCCTGAGACACAATGTTTTGACACATGTTTGTTATTGATGTTCATTACTAATCTGTGTTGATGTTGCTCTTGAGAAAATGCTCGAGAAGAGATTTTATTCCTTAAAACAGTAAATAATATTTTTTTGTGTTTAAACAGGGTAGGTATCAAGCGGTCTGTGTACAGTGTAGATTGCAGGTCGTCTGTTCATATTGTCGGTGGACATTCAACGCTGTTTCTGTGGTCGAAGGGTGTCCAATCTTTTTTTTTGCAAACTTTTCGTGGGGGCCTATGTTTAGCAGTGGACGGCTTTTGGGTATTGATGATGATGATGATGGGGTAGGTCCCTACATAGAATTAACCCTTTGAATTCACGATTTGAATTCAAGTAGAGTATTCGCTATGACTATAAACAAAGCTCAAGTTCAAACTATTAAGATAGCGGGAGAAGACTTGAAGGAATTTGCTTCTCCCAAAGCCTGTATGTGGCGTGATGCTGTGTAAGCGCACGGAGTATAGCCTGGTTTTTTCATTAGCTCTCGAAAGAAATATACGATTGATGATAGGCGTAGTAAGTATTTCTATTTCGTTGTAAAATAAAAACATATTATCCGCGTGTAAGTTTGTCCAGATTAAAAACCGGGCTGCGTGTTGTGTGTTTATAAAATATAACATTTATCTTTACGCATTTTTACGTATATATTTAAAAACTGGATGTTTTTGTTTGTTTGTTTGAATGCGCTAATAACAGGAACTATTGGTACGGTTATAAAATATGTTAGCTACATTGTTAGACAGCTAATTTATGAGGGAAGGCTATAGAAGTAGTTTAATGCGTATAGGCTTATAAATATTTTCGCTACGATCTATCTATGGGAACCAAACGGAGTAAAACTATAACGCGCGTACGAAGTCGCTGGCGGGCCGCTAGTCTATATATATAAAAAAGAAAGTCGTGTTAGTTACACCACTTTTAACTCAAGAACGGCTGAACCGATTTAGCTGAAAATTGGCAGGGAGGTAGTTTAGAGCCAGGAAAAGGACATAGGATACTTTTTATCCCGTTAGACGGGGCCGGGGCTGGGGTGTGATGGGGCCGGGGCGAAACGGTGGGGAGGTAGCTTAGAACCAGGAGAAGGACATAGGATCCTTTTTATCCCGTTAAACGGGGCCGGGGCTGGGGCGGGACGGGGCCGGGGCGAAACAAAGTTCGCTGGGACCGCTAGTAGGTATTATAAAGACTAAACTAACCTATTTTCAAGTAAAATAATTAAACTAAATAATTAAGGTTAATTTACCTTAATTAGGAGAAATGAATACCTAGCTTACCTACCTAGTTACACAGTTTTCTATGCGAGGTTTTCGATTACATATTAAACTTTTTGAAAGTGTTTCATTTTGCCTAAAACCTATTATTTTATAAACACCTCTAAACTGAATCTCAAGAGCGTCAAAACATCAAAGCGTCAAAGGCACGAAATCTGCATTTGATAAAGACCCTATACAAATTTTTAATGTTTTAAAATTCAATGCCGTCCTCAAACTTTGTCTAAGGCTCTTGATTCCTGAATATCGGACGGGAATTTGTTTACAGGCCATCGTGATAGGGAGGACGCGTCGTAAATATGAAATTTGAATCTCTCTTCCTGGTTTTTGGGGAAAGATGCTATTTAAGATAGCGTCGAGGGCAGATAAATTGTGCTGGAAAAGTTGTAGACACGTGTTCAATAACATTGAATGGAACTGCCTTGGTGGCGCAGCGATGAGAGGGTCGCATTTTAAAGCGACGGCTGCGCCAGAGGTCCCGGGTTCGATTCCCATGTCGGGTCAAAAATAGGGTTTTTCTGTTTTTCTGTGTTTTCTGTCAATCTGACATGACCGGAGAGAGATCAGGCGCAGGACCAACGGCTTAACGTGTTTTCCGAGGCACGGGGGTGAAACACCGCCAACTTCCAAACTCCGGGCTACCCTGAGAATTTCTAAACAGAAAAACCCAGGTATATATTTTTGGCCCGACCCGGGAATCGAACCCGGGACCTTTGGCGCAGCCGTCGCTTTAAAATGCGACCCTCTCACCACTGCGCCACCAAGGCAGTTGGAATAGTTTAAGAGATATGGGTTATGAATAAATAAAAAACTTAAAATCACAAAACAATAACATATTAAGGAATATACTTTAATAAGTTTGATGCCCTGTTTCATTATTATTATTCGTCTGGTATTCCCTATATCATTCATATTCTTTATTCGATGCTTTCAAAACATCATTTCAGAACACTGCAGCTTTAAAACTGCAGACTTTAAAATCAAATAGAGTCGAAACAATCCTTCCTAAGTGAGCTGTCAGTGTTCGCGTGAAATATTATTTCTCAATACAGCCTTCTCCCGGGAACAAAGGTTTTCAGGATACGAACAGGTTATGAAATTTTTATTTGGAATCTCTAGTAGAATTTTGCAGCTGTGGAGTTAAGTAGAAAACGAACGGCTTGCACTAATCGATAAACGTTAGTTAAATTTAAAACTTGATGCACTAGAAATAATTGTACATTTTGCGGAATCAATGCCAGAAACATTCAATTTATTGGTCACTTGATTTCAGTTTCTCAGATAAATACATAATGAGAGCTTGTAATAGTTGTTTCAGCTAAAAAATACTTTAAATAACCAATTTTAAAGCAACTTTCTCAAAAACTTTATTTAGTTAAGTACAATAAAGATTTTCACACATAATGATGTGCCTAGAAAATGTATACAAAATCCTTGAAAAACTTATTTTTTCGCACCATATACTTTTTTCCACAATTAAATTAAAGCAGCCCATTTAAATCGGATTGTGGTTAAGAGGCGGTACTTATTATTTTCAAGAAAATATTCTATTGTTTCATCATTACTTACTGATCTTTCATGCTATCTTTTTTGTGAAAAAAAAAACGTTGTCTCCAGCAAAGAATGTTCAACCTTCAAAAACCGTTCATATTTACTTTGTAAATTCCATGATATTAGGTGAGAAGGCATTTCAAGCTTCAGCAAGCGTGCTTTGAACAATTCCACAGAATATATTGTCGATGGCAAACAGACTTTTACTAGTGATGTGGTATCATTTATTGTTTTACTAACGATATTGAATTATATCGATAGTAGAATAATTATTGCACTTGAAATGTTAAACGCTTAAGGTGTTTGATTAATCTTAGGAATCTATTGTAAATGATTAATCACTGATAAATATCCTTGACGACTTTCTTCGATATCGAAATTCAGTCGACCAGTAAATAATGTAAGGCTTCATTTAACCAAGCACTTTTTTATAGTTAAATTCAGTCATTAGTCATAATGACTGAATTTATCATTCATGGTTATGGTTAAGCTGTAAAATGGGGACAAATACCTGCCTACGGGCTAAAACATGAAATTATAACAAAGCGTTGAAGTGTTTATAAGAGCTATTCACACAGGGCGCCATCTGTAGTCCAAAAAATACAAAATTGACCCACTGCGCCCAGTATGATAAAACCCCTAAGGATTTGACACACTGGATGCGTTCTGCGATCAGGTCCATACGAAATTGACCGAAATCGTACAGCGTTTCTTTTGACCAGACCGCAGAACACTTCTTGTGTCAAAGCCTTTACGCCACGTTTTGTGTTACGTATATTCAAAAATTTAAAAAATTCAAAATCTTTATTTCAATTTATGTCATGAAATGACACTTATGAATGTTAAATATACCGTGAAAAAAATTAAACATGTCTCCTTATCTTTGACTTTTACATGGTAATTAGTTGCCATGATTTAGGTCCAGTAATTTACGGTAGATTTTATCGATATCTTTTGGACCTAGTCACATCACTAAACATGAAGATTTAGAACGAAGCAGCAATACGTTGTGTGTTCAGTTTAAAATGCTATCTGAGAGTTACTTTAGAATATAAATAGCTTGTAGAAACACGAGTGTGTAGGCTTTAAAAATATTGTTCGTAGGTATACAAAAGACGCATTAAGGCCTTTTTCACAATGTCCCAGTAAGCACTACCCAGAAATAATTGAAATGAACAATAACATTGGAGTATCTAGTAGATAGAACTAACCGGAACTTACTTAAACACTGTGAAACAGGCCCTTAGTGTAGTAGACATTTTGAACTAATGTCTTTGTTGATACATGCTACCGTGACTAATATTTTTTCTTATAGAATTCGTTAAACCGATAGGTCAACGGCGTTTTTAATTAGAGTTATGTCAACCGTGTAGTAAATATGTAGTTAGAAAAACAATGTTCAATTCTTTGATTAAAGTAAAATAGCGGAAGATAGGTGACGCGCCACTCGAAAGTGGACCGCTAAAATCAGGCCCCCGTCGCCTAATTGCCTTCAGTTGCAATCGGGATTGCGTGCGCGGGTGACATTTATAAGACGTGTGACGTAAGGAATGTGTAGTGTCATTTTTAGCTGACAATTAGTATGACATGCCGTATCTTCCGCTATTTTACTTTAATCAAAGGTTCAATTATTATTTGTTTTTTAGTCACAATTATTAACAAAACATTTTCTTGAAATGGCTTAAATTGTTCGTCATCTGGCTCTTAGTAGCTGTGTCCCAAAGGAATATGAATAACCACCGTCGAGAACTTTCCTACGTTAATTTTCTTTGCTGGAAGCAATTAAAACCGTTGCAATAGAGCAATGCTGGGGAATTATTCGGATGTCACTCGATATTTTTAGAAAACAATAGAAGAACTGAAAAACTATTTCTAGGGTTCCATATTTTTCCCTGTATATCTAATGAACAGTTAACTATCCATAGTTTCGTAAGTAGAAATGATTTTATTTTCTTACCCTACCACTTGGTTAGCTCAATACTAATTTCAAAATTTGATGAAATTATTAAGATCATAGCTTTTTTATTAAATTAACATTAAGTGTAATTTTTACGGCACTTACTTATCCTTTAAATTAAAAATCAAAATTAGTTGTAATTATACATTGTATAATTCTGATTTGCTATCAACTACCGCATATTTAAATATCGCAATTGGATTCACAATTAAAAGAAAATACGCATAAAATATTTATTTACCATAACAACAAAATATGTTATGTTTAATTATTTTAATATTCTCTCAACTAGGGTAGACCCTGTATTGTTGAGAACAGTGAATCCTTTCGGAGACATAGTAAATACAGTAAAACATTAAATTATGTTTTGAATTCACACTGGCTGATCACTGTGTGTGTGTGTGCGTGTGTGAGCGAATGGAAGCGTGTATGTGTGTGTATGAGTGTGAGTGAGCCTAAGTGGTTTTTGTCAGTGACGTAACGGTCTAGTGTGAACAGTGTCATTAGCTTTTAATACAAATATTTTTATTCGTAGACCTTAAATTGTGTGACAAACTAACAGTATCAAAATAACACCCCAACAAGAGAATATCACTCGGAGTCGAAACATAGTTGGGGAAGTATCCCCGGCTTGTGATTTAATTAAGAAATTTTAATTAATTTAAATTAAACGCCGGACAGCTGATTTCCCAGTCGGCGACACATCCGTGTCCGACTTTGTAGTTCGACGCCATCTTGTTTTTGAATATGCTTATTAGTGGGCTTTTGGTGTTCGTAAATTCAAAGGAAAATCCAAAGATCTTTTTTTGAATAGCATTAAGGCAGACATTTGACCATGTGTCCTAGGATTTAGACTTCTATCTTTGAAACCCTATGCTGCAGAAACTTGAAAATAATGTAACATTATTTGCTAGTAAGGCTATAAACCTTTAGGTATAAAATCACGTTATAGTGATAAAACTGAATATGTTTTATTTTCAAAAACTACGTTGCAACGCAGAAAACTGTAAGAACAAGTACATGATGTTATGGTTGGTACAGCTTTGAAACAATAAACGCTAGACATTTATACTGGTATGTAACTTTGTTTAAATGTGACCAAAATTCTTTTCCAATCTATGGTCTTAAGGGCATCAAATTTCTTTAGAATCTTAAATCATGAAATTTTACAAGAAGCAATCTACACCATGTTAAAATTTTACGAATGTTAATTTCATGTTAAAATTTTACGAATGTTAATTTCATATCTGCAAACTGTATCTGCAATTTAGTTATTAACTTGCCCTTTAAAGGTTTAATCTAAATAACCCACCCAGTCTAATTTCATCCATATCTAAAATCGTCAGACGAAACCGAGATACTCAAATAACACTGCCGACTATTCGATAACCACTGACATTTAATAACCAAATGGCATCGAAACAACGACAGGAATATTAGTTAATTAAACATTTAGTTCTAAATTGAAGCTAAGCTGCAAAACAAATGGAAATATTTAGTTTAGAAGTCATCATGGGGTGCCATCTTCAAATTGAAGTTTGGAGGTCAGCATGTAGAAACCGATGCGGTCTTGAGCCGCTCTTTTTAGCTGGTCATAACGAAGTTTGGTCCAGTCTTTGATGTCATCTATCCATTTTCTTCTGGGTCGGCCTGGTGATCTCTTGCCAGGAATCTTGCCTTCGAGGATTAGCCTTAAGAACTCATATTGAGAACCTCTCTGCATATGTCCAAAGAAGGCAACCTTCCTCTTCATTATAGTTGACATCAGTTCACGTTTACACTTGGCACGTTGCAATACTTTGATGTTTGAGGTAAAGCTGGTCCATGGAATTTTAAACATTTTACGCAATAACCACATCTCAAAAGCCTGCAGTTTAGAAGTGTTAATTGAATTTCGTGGGTAGTTTCACATTTGCGTGACATGGCGATGTGTTAGGAAATAGAATCTAATAGAGTATTCGATAGGAATTAGATTTTGATTGTTGATTCAGACTGTATCTATGATAAAACTTGTGGATGCTTTAATTAATATCCTAATTATAACAAATAGAACTAGTACTTATCTAGAGAAGGCCAAGGTATTATGACGAGCTAAAACATGCAATATCCAAGCTATCTGAAAGACATCGCTTAAGGTGATAAGATATGATAAATGATAAGACCGCGTGAAATCATTATGTTCAATCAAAAGTCGGGGTTAAAATATTCAGGAATCGTTGCAATGTACATGAATTTTTACTTTATACATTTCGCATTATACTCGTAGCTCAAAATCCTGTACACATATTTCATAATGTTTTACTAGCTGACGAAATGTGTACCAATTCTTGTTTCATAAAAAATCACATCTAGCTTCCTCGCTCTGTGACGAGGCAGGAGTGACAAACCTTTGGCGTTTAATTTAAAATTTTAATTAAAACCAGAGGACTGACGACTTTAGTTTTGTAGTTGCGCTGAAATTCGGTCGTGCTGAAATATATGTGGATATAGTAGGAACGTGGCAACTAACTTGCAATAGCTAACATCTTGACTTTATTGAAGCAAAAAAACGCATAACGTATATTCCTTATTTCATTTTTGATGCGTACAAAAAGTGATCTTTAAAACTCAAACTTCAAAAAAGAAAGAATTAAAAAAATCTGTTTTACCTGATTATTCGAAATTATTAATTCATAATGACAAGTTGGTCTTTTTGAGGTTTGGAAAAAATTAAAACCATTTTGATAATATACATTGCACTTGTAAAAAGCTACTGTGTCAGACAAGGAATAGAACCATGAGTCTTGCGCTATACGCTGCCGTCCACAAACTATAATGCCGTTAAGTGCAAAAACCACATTTCGAGAAAAACGGGTTTAAAGGTGGGAAACGGAAAAAAATCGCTGTTTTAAAAGTAAATAAGTAATTTGTAACTTTAATATACCATCAGATAGGTTTTTTTAAGAACTATAGATCACAAAAACTCACACAACGCTACGTATTATAGGTTCTGAAATATTCTAATTTTATCGTTTTAGTTTAGTATCAAATAACAAATAATTCATAATAATCACAACATAAACGCCGCTACAGCTACCTTAACGGCATTTAAGTGTTGGATATTTAATAATTTTGATAAATTTGTAAAACGAGCTTCTAACTAATAATTCTACTAAACTTTAATGCCGTTAAATAGTGTAACGGCATTTTACCTCGGTAATACTTTTTTTATTTTTTGACGAGACATTACTTGCCTATAATGCAGCTAATGTCAGTTAACGTCATTTTAGTCTCGTATTAGCGCGTAATTTATGCAGTCTTTGGTACGCCTATTTGATTTGTGTATAATACAAGACTAAAATGCAGCTAAAAACAAAACCTTTAACCATAACGGCATTTAAGCTAGGCATAAGTTACTTGAAAATCTAGAAAATACAGAAAAATGTATTTATGACAAAAATAATAAAACCATTTTTAGTATAGAAAATCGAAATTTAAATAAAAAATATATATATTTGCATTTTTGTGCCTCGTGGCAATCAATTCCAATGACTTTTTATCATAATTTTGTTATTTTAGCAGATTTTTAATTTTTTGCTATTATTATAACAAAAGAGAAGTAACTGGCAATAATCAATAAATGTTTCTTACAGCGTTACGAAAATACTTGCGTAGATTCTTATAAAAGACAATACAAAATTAAATCTTTTCCTGTTTCATGTCGTGTTGAAATCAATTACAAACGACTATGTATTTATTTTAACTTCTAAATTTAGCAGTTTAACTTTCTGCTATTGATAAAAACACGGTTAACGGAAACATTTGGCGAAGTGGCTTAATCCATAGGTATGTGGACCTATAAATTATATTAGCTGAACGGCAAACAAAACACCGTCTTGAACCTGAGTAATACACACCGTGTTTTATGTAACGTGCCAAGCTGGTGGGCGGTAATAGGTCACAATTTTTAGTATTCAAGTAGTCTAATAATGTACTTTTCTGATAACAATAAAAGTTTTTCTTCTGCCCCATCCCGCAACCTAACTCCCCTCTACCTGCCCCACGTGATTATCCTCCTTTCTAATAAGCCTTATTCTTCTTGTTGTCTCCGTTCAGAGTGGCAGGCTACCGTCAGACGGCGCTGAAAACTCTGTCAATTTTCTTAATATTTCTCTTCGCAATTGAGCCAAAATGAATTTGGCAGTTCAGCGGAACTGCAAAAGCATTAGGACAAAAATACATTAACTGATTTTTCTCATTAATGTTCTCTGTTGGTTGTAGCTATCTCGGAGACGTGGCTAATTCTCGGATCACGCTTTCACGTCTCGAGTTACCCATGCCTCCGTGACAATAGAAACAATAGAGACGCTGGTAGCACCTTACTAGTAAGGCGCGCTCTTTCCTACTCTCAACTTTTTCTTCCTTTATATAGTAAAGATAAATAATGTCGTGGCTGTGAGAACTTCATCCATTGATATTCTATCTGTATATATTTCTTACCCTTCTTCTTGCTCATTTTGTCTGTTCCTCCTTCAGTATTTGTGGTGAATGATTCGACCGCACACCTCGCCTATGGGGGTTGCTACTCCCCGGATCCTCCTGGATTAATTCTTTTAGATCTTTTGGGTTTGCTAAATTTGTGTATTTTGGACAAGGGTAGTCCAACAACATGGGTATCTTCTTTTCAAAACCCAGCCTTTGCTGTCGATATGTCTCTCTGCCCCCCAAATTTAATATCACTGCTTTCTTAAAAGAGCATTTGGTGCCTCAGATCCATCCCCACCGACTAACTCTTGTATTCCACTATCCCACTTTTGAAATACTCACTAAAAAAGCTGGACTGGGCCTCGTTTACTACCTTTGTTGATGAAAGATTAAACTCACTACCAAACATTAACACTTCTAACTCACTCTGTGCTTACTCCTATTCTGTCGATGTCTTAAACTCGTCAGCAGATTCTAGTAGCCAAAAAAAAACATTTGTAAAAAAAAACCTCCCCGGTAGAATGCTGAGGGTACAGACACTGTTCGAAAAAGCAAGGAGGCAAAAAAGGAGTAATAGAGATATATCCATGAAGAATTACGTCCTTTACCAAAAAAACGGCACAGGTTAGACGACTTTTCTCTAAGAAGACTGACTGAGAAAAGAAAGACTAGAGAAAGGTTTGCGAAAGCATGTCTCTACTCACGCTATCCACTATAGTTTAAAAACAAATCAAAAAGTTTCGTCAGTTAGTTATCGCAACAAACACACCTGCAAATGACCCATCAACTTGGATCCACGCCTTTGCAGACAAATTCGTCCCACCCTTTGTCCCGTTCACAGACTGCTCCTTCTTCAATGTATGAATACCCAATTCAACGTTTTGCACATAACCGCATTATAGCTTAGGAATGTAGGATAACGGCATTTAAGTCGTGTAAACTGTAAAAATCACGTAGTCTGTTACATTTAATTTGCATTTATGGTCTACTCGCTACTGTTATTTTAATAAATACAGACACCTAATACAACGCTTAAATGCCGCTATTGGACTTTAGCTGCGTTTTTGTCTAATATTTTACATAAATTTTTAATAACGGCAATATACTGTTGTAATTTTTAAAAATTTTCTGTGCTATTACAAGTTAAAATCCCTTATCCGCGTTTTAGCTAAGTAATTGGTTGTAACTGCATTTTAGCTCTGTAATTTCGCTAAGGCAAAGCAGTTAACGGCATTCTTATTTTTTGTATCTCAGGAACTAAGCAAGATAGAAAAATATGAGTAACAGTGTTAGCTTCAGCATTTTTTTCTGATCCAGATAGTATTAAAAAGTCAATTTTGTCCATTTGTCGGTTAACGGCATTATAGCTTATGGACGGCAGTACGGGCGCATGCCTGTACCACTCGGCCACCGTCACATTGGCAAGCCTGTTCAATTTCGCAAGTGATTTCCATAAGGCGTAGGCTGCTAGTAGTAGTAGGATATTTCTCAATCGAAACGTGAACACGCTTTGAACAGACTTTGAACTGGCCACATCTAGCAAACTCTATACAAATTAAAATTTTGCAAACATACATGACAAATAATTTAATAATCATTTGTGAGCTTGCTGTATCGAGTAACATTATAATTACCACGAATATCCAAGTGTCTCCTGCCATAAGGACGACAGTGAAAAGCAAAATGCAGTGTATAATTTTCTATTTGAGCAAACACATTCAAAGCTTACTCATAACGCAGTGAAAATAGACTTTCAAAAAGGATGACGTCATAAAAGGAAATTAGTTCGTTTGGTTTGCGTACCAAATTACTTTGTGCTCATATGCTGAGTGAAATGTGAGAGGACAGCATAGTAATCTAGGATTAGGGATGATGTTTTAAAATAAAATCAATAAAATGGTCAATGGTTTTCGACAGGTAAATTATGCCTAGGGGGCGTATTGCGATCCAACCTAATCCGTTCAATTCCGAGGCAGTTCAATTTCCACTCAGTGTAAACGAATATTATCAATATAATAATTTTATAATAATACTACAATGGTATGAATAATAATATTTATATTGATATATAATAGTAATATTATCAATGTAAATGCGAAACTGCAATAAGAATTGCTAATTTGTCAGTAAAGCAGAGCTGTATAACTGTCAAAACTGCATCGCAATACGCACCCAGATTTCAGTAAGTAAGACTAAAGTATGCATATTTCAAAAAGGTTTCAGAAGAGAGACGGTCCAAATTAAAATTCAACAAAACTGTTTAGAAAATGTAGATTCTGTAAAATATTTAGGCATATGGCTCGATCGTTCATTAAGATGGTCAAAACATTTAAATGAAATGAAAGAGAAGATTTTGCGGTTATTGAACATCCTAAAAATTTTAAGAGGACCCAACTGGGGTATACATCCTACCCAATTGAGACGCCTTTATTTAGCATTGATACGGAGCAGGATAGACTATGGAAGTTTTCTATATGACACCAGTTGCAAGACACTCTTAAAAAAGGTTGATCTTTTACAGAACCAATGCTTACGATTGATTGGAGGATTTATCAAATCTACACCCATACATGTTATGGAAAACGAACTGTGCTTACCACCACTGTTTGTTAGACGACACTACCTCGCTGCAAAGTACTGGTTAAAATGTAAGTCTTTTCTGAGCAATGAACTTATAGATCTTTTGAATAATCTTCAACAACCGTCACACATACGCTACTGGGAACGGAAAAAATTACCACTACTTATTCATGTTCATAGTTATTTAAATGAATTACCTATACATCGTAGTAAGCAGCTTGGTATGTATTCTCTCAATACATGGACCAGCAATATGGACCTTCTTAACTGTATCCGCTGGGACCTCGGACAAGTAATTACAAGCAAAGATAATTTCAATAAAAATGAGCTTCTAAAGATTTGTAATGAAGACCTTGATAAAAATTACTCGTCATTCTACAGATTATTTACAGATGGTTCGAAAGGTCCTAGTGGCATTGGCGCGGCTTTTTATGACCCCCAACTTAATATTAGTTGCAGGTTTAGAATGGACTCCAGAATATCCATAATGTATGCTGAACTTATAGCTATTTTAGAAGCACTCTCATATATAGCATCCATAAAATATCATAGTTTTGTCATTCTGACAGATTCAAAGAGCTCTCTGCAACACTTGGCTCGGTGTACCTCGAATTTTCGAGGAACACCGATAGCCTATTTGATTCTGAAGTCCATTTTATCTTTGCACAGCGAAAACAAAAATGTTATACTACAGTGGGTTCCTGCTCATACCGGTATCATCGGAAATGAAATAGCTGACACACAAGCTAAAAGAGCATCTTACGAGGGATTCAAGGTACATTTTTTGCCTACTTGTTCAGATTTAATATCTTATGTAAAACAGCGATGCACAGATCAATGGAGAGAATACTTTGACGAACGGTCGTTAACTAAAGGTATTTGGTACAAAACCATCCAACCATCTCTTTGCAGGTCTCCTTGGTTCGATGGCACAGGTATGAGCAGAGATGACATAGTCATGGCCCTCAGACTTCGTTCCGGACATATACCACTAAATAGCTTTGGATACCTCATGAAAAAAACGCCGTCGCCTTTGTGTGGCGAATGCAATATTATAGAAGATGTGTACCATGTTATGATGGAATGTGTCCGAAACGATGCTGATAGACTTAGTTTCTTTCAATTGGTATCATTCACATCCGAGATTGGTATTTGTAACAGTGTTTTATCAAAACCTCTTTCAGAGGAAGCAAAAAAGCTATATACACTTGTGAAAACTGGAATGAGACGACGAAATGTAATTTAATTTTTTTTTGTGGTAACAATGAGGGTGTCATTTTCTATTAGAAAAAACCCTCTTTAAAATAATATGAATTAAAAAAATAAAAAAAAAAAAAAAAAACAATGAAACTACTAAACAAAATCATCATGTTTGTCTGGCAACTGGAAGGTCTGCCATTAATATTGTGATCCTGCAACCTTCACGAGGACGTCTGTCCATGTTGCCAGTGGACATGAAATTTATTGCTTACTCGCAAATGAAATAATAATACAAAAACATCAAAACTTACCAGGTTTGTTGTTTAGAATCATTTTCTCGAACATGTTGTGTACTTATTACAATAAAATCTAAAGCATAACTCCATTACTAAGAAACTGGTCTCAGTTTCTTCACGAAACGCAATTAGTTAACTTTGAACGATATGTTTCAGCTCAAAGACATGTGCCGGCTCCTGTTACGACGCGAATTAACTTTGTTAACTTAAACATGTTCCATTATTTTAATCTCAAATCTACTATTAGCTATACTACCTCTATATTTTAAAGCCGAAGAATTTGTTTGGAAACGTTAATCTCAGGAGTTATTACTACTGGCAGTTACTTCTTTTAAAGAAGAAGGCACACATCTCATAGAAAATAGAATTGATATTATAGACTCCGCCGATTTTCTGTATGATGTGGATAACAGAGCTTTGCAAGCAACAGCAAGAGATCGAAACTAAATTTTCGTTATATTTTAATATTTTATTTAATAAGGAACACAAAACAGAATAACATCATTAAAAATACAGTATACACTTAGCTATAAGATTAACACTAGACGCTATTCCAAAACATGTGTCCACAGCTTGGTTAGATGTATTAAGTTACAAGTATACCTTAATGCTAAACAAATTGACGAAACCAAACGTACCTCTAAATTATTAATATAGTATTACCTAATATTAATCTAATATACATTTTCCTCCTGAATGAATTCTTCAAAAAGTATATTTAGTATTTTCCGTCTGAAACGGGGCAAGTTATCGTTGAATATGTCTATGTTTGTGTGATTATGTGTTAGTAGTTCATTGTATAGGCGACACATCCTTGTAATTGGACTATGGAAAGATATGTTGTTTTTGTAGACTTATAGCGTGAAAGCGTATTGCAGTTGAAATATTTCAAGCATTCGAAAATGCCATTTTGTATGAAATCAAATCCTTTTGTAGTTAAATGTCGACATTCTTTACAAGAACTTATAAATTTCACTTGTAAAAATCAACTGCAACTCTGTGACAGACGAGGAATTGAACCCCGTGTCCTTACGCAATCCGGGCGTATGCCTAAACGACTCGGCCACCGTCACATTAACAAGCCTGTTGAATTATGCAAGTGCTTTTTAACGCGTAGGCTGCGTGCCCTCATCAAGTGAAATTTACAAGTGAAATATATATCACTAGCTTTTGCCCGCGACTTCGTTCGCGTGGACTTCAGGTTCGTCCCGTCTAGTAGCGCAAAAAATGTGTTCTTTTTACGACCTCACATTAGAAACCTCAAAAATTGTAGCCTATATGTTATTCTGATGTATAAGCTATATTGTGGTAAAGTTTCATTCAAATCCATTCAGGAGTTTTTACGTGAAAGAGTAACAAACATCCATACATCCATACATCCATACATCCATACTTACAAACTTTCGCCTTTATAATAGTAGTAAGATTAGGTTTGTATAGTGACAAAACACTATAATAACAAAAATCAACTATAAAAACTTCCATATCATACTAAGTATGCAATCTCGACCGGAGTCCCTAAGGCGCTGGGGCAAGGTCCTTTTACAACCTGTTAATTAAGGATATCCGATATAATTATTTGTTAGTATGAAGTATACAATGGAAGTATCTTATTCAATCTGAAAGCTAGTAAAATGTTACAATTTGTAAAATATCTACGGTGATACGTTAGTGAAACACACAAGTATAGGTAATTATATTTATAAACACACAAAATAATTGAGCTCTTACATCATCAAATTCCAAATACACTAAAACCACCTAAAATCTTTTATGTATGACACCTGTTAATTTTTTCAGGTATGAAACCGATTTAAAAATATATATTTTTTACAACGGCGCAATATTTGTCAAGAGTTCTCTATCTAAATCCAATCAATCCATGTTTGGTCGCGCACACTGGTCTGAGCACGCATCGCCTGGACTGGACATATTCAAAAACCGTGAGGAAATAATAGTGGCACGGAGTCGTTTTTTTAATATTAAAAAAAATATCCGCAAAGCGGTTACAAACTATGAGCACCGTTAAAATTTTATAAATATTTCACTATCCGATATTATCAAAGAGTAAACCAATCAGGGGGCGTATTGCGATCCAACTCCGTTCAATTCCGAGGCAGTTCAATTCCGACTCAGTGTAAACGAATATTATCAATATAATAATATTATAATAATACTACAATGGTATGAATATTAATATTTATATTGTTATATTATAGTAATATTATAGTAGTAATATTGCGATAAGGGACCATTTGAAACATGTAAGCCCTTATTTATTAAGCTAGGAATACTTACTGTCCCGTGTATGTACATCTTAGAAGTATTTAAGTTTGTCAGACAACATCCGGAGTTATTCAAAACGGCCGCCGAAGTTTATCCTCGCAACACGAGGGATAGTGATAGACTTGTCTTAGACCGACATCCAAAAACTGCTTTCTGCCAGAAAAGTTGCTACTGCATGTGTATCAATTTGTTCAATAAAATCCCAAAGCAATTCAAAGTCGGACCATTAAAACTAATGACCAAAAATCTACGAGACTGGCTGTTAAAGAAATGCTATTATAGTGTGAAGGAATTCCAGATTGACGATAATTTATGTTATTGATATTATTTGAAAGTAGATCCTTATTTATTGACTTATATTATTAATTAAACTGAATTGAAATCTTCATAATCCTGTTGACATGTTTAAATCTAGAATTGTTTGTAATTAATTAATATCTAATATTTTAAATTGCATGCTGTACTAAACGGCTAAATAGGTCTGTAAGCTACATAAACTGTGTTATAACAACATTTTACCCTATTTACTGCAAATAAAATAATTTGAATTTGAATCAAAATAATGCGAAATTGCAATAAGAATTGCTAATTTGACAGTAAATCAGAGCGTTTTAACTGTCAAAACTGCATCGCAATACGCCCCCAGGTGTTATTTATTTTCGACGACAAATAAATAACTTCGTTACAAATAAGTAAATTCGTTATTGGCTGTTAGTTAAGTATGTAAGTTAATTTGTACCAAGAGCTGTGAATTTTATAAGAATAAAAAAATGCTTTTTATTTGATATCTGTAAAAAAAATTGGAGCTCGATCAAAGAAAGCATCATTCGATAGTTCGTTCGTTTTTAAAAAGCTGTGGTATTCGTTCTTTATAGACGCAACCAAAGCTCACGCTACGTTCCGTTTCTGAAAACAGTTTCCAGATTTTTCATGTGGTCATAGGATTGGTTTTTACAGCAATATTTGTACGTAGAATTGTGATTTTGATTGATTCCTGCGGTGTGGGCCTGTTAGAGGAGCGGAAGGAAATAAATTGACTCTCAAACGTTTTCAAACTTTCCAATCGGTCGAAGTTTTTCCCTTGCTTTTCCTGTTGATTCAGAAAACATGAGTTGAAGAGATTCTACCATACATTACAAAGTCCTTTTTTTTCAAAATGTACAGGATTTGATGATTGGTCTCCCCCCTTACTCTGGACACCAATACCGATCCAATGAAGATAGCCAACCCTGTCACATGCATACACGGCCTGATATGAGTGACAGGGATGGCTATAATCATTGGATCGGGTTTTGTGTCCAGAGTAAGGGGGCTGATGGTTCAAAGTGTTACTTCAAATTGGGCTTGTTTTTTTATTTCCTTTTAATTTTTAATTGTCAAACTACGTTTCTTGAGCTAACAGTGCTATTGGATTACACTGTAAGGCCAACGTTGGTTTAGTGTCATTTATTTATAAAAGTTTTTCGATTCGGGAACTATGTCTATTGGGCTTATTGATTTTTCACTTCAAAAATGAAGACATACATTTTTGAGTCACCAAAATGTCTGATTTCATGATTTCATTTTAATTTCTTCTTCTGGGTGTGCTTGCTCCATCGTCGAGTCAAGAGCAAATCCATTTCGAATTAAAAATAAATCTTCTCAAAGTATCTTTCTTCATGACCTAGTCACCTGATTGACTGAATTATGTAGGAACCTAATTCACCATTTTCGTATTTGTCTCATCAAACGACTATAATTATAGATCAATTATTTCTGCGTGTTATGCCATTGATGGCTCAAAAAACTGAACTCAATCATCTCGCTAAGCTATATTTTTTTTTCTTCATTGCACAGACAAAAGAAAGTACAAATGGCGGACTTAATGCTAAAAGCATTCTCTACCAGTCAACCATTGGGTAGAAACGATAGTGACATATACGTAGTAACGTAGTAACGATAGCTATAGTGACGTGTTAGCAAAAAAAGTAACGAAACATCCTTAAATCCATTCCATTTTCTCGGCTGCCCTGTGAAAACCAAATCAGCTTCAAAGCCTTAAAACTTTGCCCGCGACATCAAAGGGATTCCGCCGCTTCTGGACAGTTTATAAAAATACCGGCTGGATGAACTCTTTGCTACTGTATGGAGAAGGGAATTTTTAAAATTTCCCTATTCGAGAGCATGATACACCTTGCTTTTATTAAAAAATATAAAAGTAAGTCAAACAGTTCGTTCTGACCTTTTAAACACAGTACACAATTCGATACTTCTACTGCTCAGTCTTTAAGATTACTAATTAGTAGAAATGTAACTCTACCTGTACTTGATTAGTAAATTGCCTCTGCACCGTTACACGTTTAACACGTTCCGGGACACTACTCCAGACACAATAGATGTTTTATTGTTTTCACGCCTGTAGGCGGGCACTGTCCCGGAACGTGTTAAAGACGAATATCTACTAAAACAAAAATAAAAACGTATCTTCTTAATAATAATGCCACCTTTAAGAGTCTGATAAGTAAACTGACAATGACTTTTATCTAGCTTTATAAATTAAGATCACTAAGTTAGCGAGCCTTTCAAAATTTCGATTTTTGTGACCAACGACACTTAACCTAAAACGGCCACCCATCCAATCCCGACCATGCCAAAAATTGCTTTTCTCTGGTCCAAGGTTTTACCAAGAAAGTTAATATTTGAAACTCGTCAAGTCCAACGTCTTGGAAACTTCCAAAGATTGCCTATCGCAATGTTGACCAGCCCTGCATATTATAATGCATTCTACAACAAGCGAGCTGTGTGCAAGCTGCCCCATATATAATTGACTCGCGGAGCTTTGTCGACAAATTCTGTATATACAAACCAGGGGTAGCCTTAAATAATAAGATATTAGCGGTGCCGGCGAACTTCGTATCCATTCTTTTGTCCTATTCGGGGCGACGACGAATCCAACAAAGTAAATATAATGAAAATCGGTCTAACCGTTCTCGAGTTATAAGTTGTGTAACTAGCACGACTTTCTTTTCTATATACTCGTAGATGAAGAAGATATAGCTACACAGCCATCAGTTTTAGCAAAATAAAACCAACAAAATAGTCATACAAAAATGTTCAATGGAAAAACTTTAAATCAATGGGTTAAACCTCAGTTATTACAGTTAAACATTACCTTCACACCGCCAAATCTTGTGCATTAGACCACCATGCACTTTAACTTACAAGAAATTCAGACGAGTAGACCAGAACTTTGTCATATGTAGTTTGTTCGGTCCACTCTCGTGATTATTACCGAAATCTATTCGGTGTGCTAGGTTTTCAGATTTAGTTTTTGGGTGTTACATTGTATTAAAATAAAATTGATAAATAACGCATCATCATCATTGAACTACTATTACTACGTATGGAAATGACATCCCGAAGGAACCTCGTGCGCGATGAGTTGATGGTCACAGACCATCAACGCATGCGCGGTATCACAGTCACTCACTCCCACTCATAGCGTTAACTAATGTGACTTGAGATGTGCAGAACACATCTTTTCCCGGATCAAGGAGTTATAACTCTTTCCTTCAAAAGAACTACTTCACTCCTTCAACTCTTCAACTCCCAAACACATCCGTGATTGTTAGGATTGTATTTCACTCATAACTCTAAATTGACTTTAATGGTAGATTGATTGGAATAACTAAAGGCGTATTGAGCTCAATCGCATCTATGTTTTTTTTGGTACCTGTAATAGTAATTTACTACGTTAAGTTGTAAATAAACGAAATTCATCCGATTATTTTTTTCGATTTTATGCTCTAACATATTTTGTATGGGAAATTTTCCTGTACCAAGTAAACTGTCATAGAGTCGTACGGACTCGATACGCATGCGCCAATGCTGGCGTCACCTTTTATCTCCTTTCTTTCTTTTAGACATTTCACTTGCCGTCTCAGTTCACACCTTTTCGAATCATTCTTAAATCAATCCTTATCACTATTGAGTTAAGGTTGAGTTGGGATGTGTGGAATCAAAGATGTGTGTGGCAAGCATGGGAGTTGTTTACTATTCAATTCTTTGGCAGGGAATCACTCTTTCCATTCGAGTCACTCCGGAGTTACACACTTCTAAATGTGACATTTGGTCAACTAATTTGTCAAAAATACCGTCTTGCGTTTTTAAAACATGCAATAATAAAACCAACAGGAATCAAAAAGATACCGGCGTTACTTACCATCGTTAATATATTAAAATGTTGACTTAAACCAGCATAAAGATTTTTTCAAAATGTTTTAAATATTTTGCATGAAATTTCCGCCATTTTATATGAAAACCAAAGATTATAAAAAGTGACATGCACAGAATTGAAAAGTAGGTAGGTAATAAATAGAAGTTAGACAATGCGATTTTGTGATGTTTCTTATGAGGTGTTTTAAATTTTAGTTGTATTTTTCTCGAATTATTACGTATGAAAAATTAAAATAAAAAAAATATAAATTAAAAAATGATAAATATTATTCGAGTTTTTGACCTACAGATTTTTATTTATTAACTTTTATTTATTTAGCGTTTTTAAATAACTATTGATCAAAGTAAGTAACGATTAAAACATTTTGATAAAATAATATTCATTCAATACAAATAAGTTCGGTAGGCACAACAGTCTGTGTCACTTCTGCGGTTTCATATTCAACATTCAAAAATTATGGAATACGTCAGACTGTTGACAGTTCACGTCCAAAAAATGCGCACATTTTTTGCTTGGCATAGCGTCTCTATACGTAGTAGTAACAGCTCACTGATCATCATCATCAAATTTTAGAGCTAGTCTCTAGTCGTTGGAGTTTTCCGTTATTCTATTGACCTCTTGATACGTCGCAACATATAACTTTTACTTTATTTGATGCATATAGCTTATTCTTGGTCTTCCTCTATTCCTTTGTCCTTCTATTTTTTCCTCTATTATGGTTGCGATGAAGCTGTCAAATAAAATAAAAGTTATAATATTACTTTAATAATAATAATATTATAATTTGTTATAATATTTTATAATTTAATATATTATAATATTATAATAAATATTTATTTTTATATTATATTATAATAGTATAATATTTATTTGTTCGTTTCAAGTGTCCTGACATTCACCCTCTTCTACTTTCAATTGTTTCCATTACTTGTCTCTTTTCCTTTACCATGTTCAAAACTTCTTCATTCGTTTTTTTTATCCGTCCAGCTGATTCTTTCAATCATCCTTCAGCACCACATTTTAAACGCTTCAATCCTAAGACCAAGAGAGGTAGGAACTACATCCAAAGTTTAACGTAATTTCTTAATAGAAAGAAGAAAGAAAGAAAGAAAGAAAACATTTTTAGTTGGTACACATCACATCAAATTACAAACATAATAGAAAATCAAAAGTAAAACCATGTGAAGACTAACTTAAATTACAAAACAAAAAAAAATAATACCTACAATTACGATGTGTAACCAAAATGGTCCCCACTCAGCTCTTTGCCATGGCAAGCCAGTGGCGCTGGTTTTCTGTGGAAACCATTATGATTAAGAAAGAGTGAAAAAGTGAAAGTTTGTGCTTATCTAAAACATAATAAGACAAGCTGGTCCATCTTGAATGTGCTCTTACTATTACTACGAATAATTTTAATCCCTCTCTCAACTTGTGGCACATGCATTACAAGTTCTCAAGATTTGGCGACGAAAACTTAGCGGGAGTTTTAGTTGACTTGCGGTTATTAGGACTCGGAGCTGGCCTGGAGGTCTACTATGTGTGTTAGATAAGTGGCTAACGATATGAAGAGAATAGAATCAACGCTAGGATCTTTTTTGAGTTGGAAAATGCATTAAGGCATTAATTCCGCCAACTGTATAATTAACAATGTAATGAAGTATAAATAAATAAACAAACAAGGTACTTAAAAACAAGCTTTTATATAACATCAGGCCTAGCTTATGGAAAACGTCTCAAAGCGAAACAAGGTCACGCTTCGCTTACTCTTTGCCGCATGCATTTATCGATTCTGATGTACTTAATTTTCTTAAAACAAGTTTTTTTTAACTCAGCTTATTAACACGTGCAAGCGCAGAAATGTATCTTAATTCAAATTCAAGATTTCTCATACCATTAAAAACAATGTAAATAAAACCACAAGGCTGAGTCAAACATGTCATTCCACTATTAAGAGATTGATTAATTTAAAATAGTTACGTAAGTAATATTACACACGTGCTGTCCTTTTCATTCCCAATCTGAGTGAGGAAGATGGAAAGGTCTGAAAATATGGACCCTACTTGTTTGAGAGTAGAGCCTTAGTAGAGGCTTAGCCATGGTTATTAGTACCGAGTTTGGGCTTTGCCTCTCAGAATGTGGATATTCAAAATTTAGTAACTTTTTGTTACTTGATCAAAGCTTTGCTCTCCGGGCCGGGGCGGGACGGGGCTGGGAGCGAATCGAAGTTCGCTGGGACCGCTAGTTTTATAATAAAAAAACCTTCCACAACTACTAAAGTGCTGGCTTTCTCACTAATAAAGTTGCTTACTAATTTAGTCAAGTTCCTAATTTAAGACCGAAATTAGCATTTCTTAAACAAAAGTACTAAGTGCAAAAAAAAATATAGCTCAGCAATCATTGGCTCTAGCGGAACTAATTAAAAAAGCTCAGTACAACCTCGGAAAAAGCTAGATAAAACTAAACGGGTCTTAAGACTTTTATTTCAAACCATTAGTTTCGTTTAATGATGTTGAAACTCAAGATTTAAGTAATACAATGCATTTTGAGAGCGGGTGAGGTGCGGTATTTTTTATCATGATGCAAAATAGCAGTGTTTATTTGCATTTTTTTGTATTTTTAAATCTTTACTTCATTAATTACTAAGCATCAAACAATAATGCATCCATCGAAATAACTTTTAATCGTTAAAAAAATTCGTAAGTCGCGGCCAAATTCAAATTAATTTATTTGCTTTACATGTGAGTAGTAACCACACAGATATTATTTTAGTCGAAAGCGCTACACATGCACCCTGCAAGAGTAAAGCAAGAAACATTCTTGCTATACCCTGTTTTGGGTATGGAATTAATTAAAGTCAAAAAACCAGAAAATAAATTTGATCGCTGACAAACAATACATTCTAATTTCTGATCGCTAGTGGACACACAGTTGATTGAAAGACCCTGTATGCCTATAGACAAAAATATTGAAAAGTAATGAAGCCTTACAAACAAATTTATTCAGAAATTGGATTCAATTTAACAAACAAAACAACTTTCAAACTGTCTAAGCACTAGACCCGAATCAATACAATACTCCAGCGTCTGAGGAATCCTAAAACTTTTTACCACTTACCATCGTATGTCCAAGAAGCAAACTTATTTGTCTACCCACGATATTTGAATAGATTGCTCAGTTCCCACAACTTGGGAACTGGACCCGAGTTGAAAGTTCTCAATGGAGATGCAAATTAATTAGAAATCTCAACTCAAATGGTTGGTGGCTGAGTTGACAGTTACCTAGTATTGGAGTTCTAATGTGAAATGGACAGTTTGATAATGGATCGTGTGGAAGTCTATTACTGGCTAAAGTAACTTGAGACTGTCTAATTAAAATAACAAAAAATACAATTAAATTACACCTACTCACTTTTACGTTTCAATACGCTTTGGCTTTTGTAATTGAAAAAAAAATACTTTGATGTCTAATATAATAATTTGATGTGTAATTAACGATGAAGTAACGCGGCCTAGTAATTGTCAATGGTGTTGGAAGTGTCTGCGTGGCTGAGTGGTAAAGACATGCGCCCGGATAGCGCAAGACGCGTTGGTTCGATCCCTCGCCTCAATCAAGTTGTTTTTTTGTCGAGGGCAATTTAAAATTTCTAATTCCTTTTAATTATAACACTTTACAGATTTATTTCGCAAAAAAATATTTAAAATTGGTCACATGCAGACTTGAATTGTTATTTGTTATTAAATAGTTATGAAAAATCCAAACTAACATCACTCATTAATTGACGTTCCTATCCACGCAGAAAAAACTTACTACGTCTTCTTGAGATCTTGCAATATAAAATATTGCTTGTGTCTGCAAAATAATAGTATCCCACGCCGGTGGAACTTCGGTTTCATTCTAATTTACATTTAATTGTTATTTATTTACACAACAACTGATCAACACCAACATATCACTCACGGAAACCGAATCAGTAGTGTGCTTCAATTCCGTTGACCGCAACACTAACACTGACACACTAATTACTATGTGAATATTGGGAATTCCGTTAATTACAACGGATATCGGTTCGGTGATGATATTAATACAGGGTGTTTCAAATGTGCGGAGAGATTAATTGTAAGAAAAATGATATTGAAATTTAGATCTTTATTCCATCTTCTTTATTAGAAAGGGATAGTATTATTTACTGACCTTTACTCGTGATGTTATTATAATGATCATTAGGTTAATTATTATGTATAATCCTTTTTTTACCGAAACTTTAAAAAAAAAACAAAGTGCTGAATTTAAAGTTTTAAACATTCTAATTGTTTTGCGTAAAACGTGACAAAAACAAGTGACAGCTGCGTCGACTTTCCTTTAACATGCCGTTGACGTGTCGCAAAAAATTTTTAGCAATCGTTTGTTATCATACATAATACATGAAACAAAAAAAAATAACGAAAAATATGACTTCCTTTAATAAAGCAAGTACAGCTATAGTATATTTTTTAATCACAACAAAGCATTTACTTCCAATATTGTTGCGAAGCCGTAATGTCTTTTGCCCTGTATACTTTGACTATGTTCCTACGCAACTATTGTACACATAACTGCCTAGAAGCTTGTTGGTTTACTATACCTATAACTGGGGCAAATTGACATTTTGATGCCAGTTTCTGAATGGAAACTGTTGGTTCTATTACAGTTATTATGTCAGACGCCTATGGCGGCTTATAACTAACAGTAATTGGGAAGTTATAAAACCTATTACTAGAAGTCATTAAAAATTTTATTTCCAGTAGAACTCTCACAAATCACACAATCGAAACACTTAAAAGCAGCAAGAAAAGTTCGAACTTATTCAAATTAGCTCGGAAACTATTTCAATTTAAAGTGCCTGTAAAAATGTTCCGAAGCTCACAAAACGCGCGATCACAATAAGGAGAGTTGATTAAGTATATTGCACACGGACGGTAGTTTACAAAAGTATAACGGCAGCCGTCACGGTGTCGATAAGAAGCGACGGCCGCGTCGACCTCCCTGCGATATTCATTCGACGTGATGCTAAATTTTAACAGCGGTTCGTCAACGGCAACCTTCGACTTTTGTCAGCATGTTTACGACTAGCCGTCAATGCGCAGCCTCACCCGCCTTTAGCATGCCGTCGACAAGAGCCTACTGAGCAACTACCATCAACATACCGCCGACTCATCTTCAAAATTCCGTCGAATTACCTTCAACATTTCATCAACGTGACGTAAATGCGCCGTCGACATGTTTACGACAAATATTCAACTGTGTTTTGTCAACGGCTGCCACCAGCTTGCTACTGGCTGTCTTCGACTTGTCAGCGGCTGCCGTCACTACGCCGTCGGCATGCCGGCAACATGCCGTCTAACAGCCGTCGTCAGTTGCCTCTCGTGTGTTCGTGCACTAAAGCAAGTTGCTTAAGTATGAAAAGCTGGAAGCTTTCACGGTGGGCTAGCGACCCTTGGACTTTTTGTTCCAATTGTGGACCGGTTTATGCGTTAAAGTGGAATTAATTGATTTTTGTTTAATTTATTTACTAAGGCCCGATTATACCATCACATACATTTTTTTTAATATAAACAAACGTCAAATTTCGATCAACCAAAAAAAATATTGAAAATAATGTTATTATCGCAAATGTTTATTTACAATGGCTAATTCTATTTATGATTTTCTACTTAAGATATCAAGTTTTCGCAGCAAATATTCGTAAAAGCATAAGGTTTCATTTACCTCGTATTCATAATCGACTGAAAACCTGTAAGTTAACGACATTACAGATAACAAAGAAGCACATACGAGTCTACTGATAATAATAGTGCTGTATAATTTGATCGTGCTTTTTATTTAAGAAATCCTTATTTTAATTAACTACAATATCACTACTAATTTAATTTTATCAAACAAATCGATTCTCCAACTAAACATTTTCTTTTACACTGCAGCATTACAGCTGCAGTACAAACTTTACAATAATTGTTATTTCTACGTGTTTTGCATAACGCCATCCGCATGCAATGAGATTACCAAGTCACTGTGTCGCGGCCAATAGTATGCGAGAGCTGGAGCTGCATAGTAATTAAATTGCTTAAGGATTTTCTGCTATGCCTTCTCTTGGCTGAAATCAGAATGAAACTTTCCAGGCTTTCAATACACCTAATAAATAAAATAATATAAATTTGTACATGGGGCATATTCTGTTCACTCAATGGAAAGAAAGAAAGAAAGAAAGAAAAAAAGAAAGAAAGAAAGAAAAATCGTTTATTGGTTAACATCACAAACACACACATACACAATATTACAAATTACAAAAATATACAAAGATTGAAAGAGAAAAAATAAATAAATACACAAAAGGGAAAAAAAGTAGTAGTTTATCATGTCCCTTTTATACCGTACACCATACCAGGCCATGTACAGGTGATGATTGTAGGCCATGGACTACAATCGTCACCCACTGGGTGCCTACTGATGGACGTCGTCCGAAGGCAGATCCCAAAACGATGGCGAGATGATCTGGATCACTTCTGCGAAGACTGGCCAGCTCAGACCAGTAACCGCGACCACTGGAGAAGTTTGGGGGAGGCTTTTGCCAGTATATGTATAGTAGCAATGCGACAGTAACAGCTAACTAAAAAAAAAATTCTACATACATATTGACAGATGACTTGAAAAAATTAAAACTAAGACATGCAACATAAAAAAAATAAGACTACCCTATTCAAAAACGAAACCATTGCCTTGTGGCAAGGAGGCTATAATGCTGGCTGCGTTGCCGCGTTGGATAGCTATGCTAATCCTTTCAGCTAGGAACCAGCCAGCTTTACTATTGGCCGTAACAGAATTTAGTTTTGGCGAAATTTTTCTAAACAGCAATTTAGCCGAAGTCCCCCACGGCCCAAACGTTTCAACGCCAAATGGCGCAAATACATAATCACTTGCAAGTGAGCCGTACTTGCGACTTTGTAAGGATCACAGAATCAAACTGGATGCAGACCGCTAGAGTGATCGGTCGCTGTGGCAAAGCCGTGGCCTATGCACAGCAGTGGACGTCCTTTGGCTGATGATGATGATAAATATTTACTATTTTTGAAATGATAGGTAGATTTGAATGTTTTTTTTTAATACATCTATTTATAGATATAAGACAAGGTTTAAAAATCATTATGCAAAATTATCTACGTAGATAATAAAACGTGTCAAGACAACCTTTTAACCTTCCAAAAATATCTTCCACTTATCCCTCCACTCCTCATCACGCTTAAAGACGTCAAAAAATGTGAAACGTTGCATAAACCCGTCCCAAATTCCCTGGGCAGAGGTTGCGAACCTTCGGTCCCTCCAATGGTCCGTGACGTCACCCGGTCGCGCGCCCCTGCACATCCCTTTAAAGCTGTTATTCCTTTTATTTGTATAGGCACTTTAGTCAGGATGTTATTTCACTTGACTATTTGTGTAATTGGGGATAAGTCCAATGTTGGCAATCCCTGCGTTTGAATTGTGTCTATAAAGTCGGAAGACGGAAATTAAGTTGGCTCGTTTTGTTAAGATGTCAATTTTCTGCTTTGTTCAGGAGTGCTTAGATCGTTCTTGCACGTAGCGTCTTAGTTCAAAATGAAAAAAAGTATCTTTTGTGTATAATTTTAGGTCTACTCTCATCTCCTACCGGGATTTCCTTTCATCCACTGTATATCACATTTACTGTCAAATGTTGTGGTTGTCAGGCGCCAAACATAATTATAGCTGAAATGAATGATGCAAAAGTGACTTCTTACAATTGATGAGCTATGGGGAAATAAGGAGGATTTTTATGGAAAAGTTAGACTACAAAGATTTTATCCTATACCTCATTCTTCTTAAAGAGATAAAGAAATGATTTGTATAAAGAAATTAATATTTAGGCCAATTCGCACAGTTATAGGATACATAAATAAACAAAGTAAAGGAGTCCCATGCGAAACTATCCTTCATTCCTTTTAACGTTGTTGTCATTTTCAAATTATATTGTCTGAACTGGTGCAAAATATATGGCACGAATAAACAATTCCTCACGGGCCTATAAACAGACAATAATTAATGAAACTTAACGAGTCCGCAGAATGATTCAGTTAATAGGTGCAGAGAGAAAAGGTCATGCGATGCGGAAATTGCCTTCTGGAGTTAAACTAAATGTACTCGTATTTTCGTACAAACGATACTGCAGTAAATATCTCACAGAGTATAGTTACAGGTACTACACACATACACACACACACTCACTTTGTTATAAAAAATAATAAGGTTCACCTTTGTATGAAAAGTGCAAAGAGACAGAATGTCCGTTCTCAGTATGCTCATGATGTGTGTATTGTTAAGTTCTCAAGCTATATCGGCAAAAAAAGCACTGTTATAACAGGAATACGGGTTTTTAGGGTTCCGTAGCCGAATGGCAAAAAAGGAACCCTTATAGTTTCGTCAAGTCTGTCTGTCTGTCTGTCTGTCTGTCTGTCCATCCGTATGTCACAGCCACTTTATTCTAAAACTATAAGCGTCACATAGCTGAAACTTGGTAGGTAGGTGTATTTTGTTCACCGCTTTCCGATTCAGATACAAAAAGTAAGAAAAAATAATATTTAAGGGGGGGCTCACATACATGAAACTAAAACCTAAAATTTTTTTTTTACTCAAACCTATGCGTGTGGGGTGTCTATGGATAGGTCTTTTAAAATGATGTTGAGGTTTTTAAAACCATTTTTTCTAAAAGTGTAGGGTTTGAGATATAGACGCTTCCAAAGTGGTAAAATGGGCGTCCCCCCCCATCTAACTTTTGAACTAAGAAAGTGAAAATTTTGAAAAAAATATATGATGTAGATCTCAACAAAAACTTGCAACGAAAATTGGTTTGAAGGAGATCGAACCAGTAGTTTTTGAGATATTGCACATTTTTATCAACCGCAAATATAACTTTGTCTTTCATACAAACACTATGAAAAACAAAGTTATTTTTGCCGTCGCAATATATTGTGATGTTTTCTTTAAGTGAAAGTAAGTGGACCCTGAATTCAGTTAAGGGTGGCACGGAACCCTTAGTGCGCGGGTCCGACACGCATTTAACCGGTTTTTAATCATTTACCTCTTGGCATTAAATCCCTGGAAAATCCTCTTTTCAAGAGAAAACTAAACTAACAATGGTTGCTTCTCAAATGTTTTTATACGCTGGACGAATATTTCAATAATCAATAAATTGGCTTTTAATATAATTTAAATGCTTCCTGCTTCACTAATTATGATATTATCAATTTAGACTGCATCTTTATAATAATTATTGTATGCCCGAAACGGGTAAACTGTTGACACATTATTTTATTCTTATAACAACTATTGTACACAGTTTTAAGACAATAAATGATTATCTTATCTTATCTTATCTCACATACATACACGCACGCACACACTCACACATACTCTAGTTCACACAAATAAAAAAGTACTTTATTTATAAAACTATGCTTGTGAACTTCTAGAAATGGGCGCTAATAACTGACTACTCTAGTTTTCTTTATTTTTTATTTATTTAAAGACTTTATTGCAAATATTAAGTGTACAAAGGTGGACTTAATGCTAAAAGCTAGTTGTAAACGCAAAAAAGTTTACATAACATTTTCAACATTTTTGTGCTATTGAAATTAATTTACCTTTTTCAAACAAACTAATACTTACTTTCATAAAAAAGATTTGATTAGATATCAATTTATTGAATAAGATTGAGTTTATAGAAGTTAATTTCTCATAAGAACTTATATCTAAGAGATACATAGTTCACTTAAAATGAGATATGCTTATGCGTATTACTTAAGTAGATTGAGGCATGGCATGTCATATTCATAATAAATATACTATTATAATATTGGTTAAGGACATAATTCCGATTGGCTCTCCATTTTATCTTTTTTTTTTGAGTCTAAATAATTTATGGTGACTAAGTAAATGTTACTTGCAGACACCACACCGATACATTATTCTAATCCAGCATCTTATAAGTACAAGACTCGGAAACCACAATATATCACAATTATACAAGTCCACGGAGCGAAGATTAATTTAGCAGGAACTATAAATCCAGCTTAACCTATTTCATGTAATGGGATCCACAGTGATCAATAGTTATAGCGCGCACGAGTATTTTTATCGCTCAACCAATATATTACTACGTGGGAATGAATTAGGGTTTTATTTTATCAAATAAAATAAAATTGTACCGGCTTATTTTTAACACTTTTCCTTTAAATTAGCTTTTGATATCATATTTCAAGTGATATAAGGTTAACTATAATTGTTCACCAATACTGATAATTTGTAACGTAAAAATTATAATACTTACTGCTTCGAAAATATTACTATATTGTCGTGTTCTATTTTTGGATACTTGTAGCTTTTAATTACAAACTGAATATGACATCAAGTTGTTATGAATTTTGTAGGAAACTTTTTAATGCCATTTCCGTCGAAATATGATAATGTTTCTCCTAAATTATCACACGGAAATTCAACTGCACTGTTAAATTTCAATCGTTATCATATTTACACAATAAATCTGAGATTTCCTAATACCGAACCGGTCGAAACAACAAAACATTCGCATTTTTCAACAACAGAAGCACTCATACATATTTCATGAAAACAGTATTCTTCTGAAGGTAACATATGGCGGCAAATTTTCACTTCATTGCTTTAGATTTCCTTAACATTTTCACGAAAAACGCTTTTATAAAACTCTCACGGATTTTGCTCTATGAATTTGATTAAATAAAAGAATTTTCGTATTACGAAGGTGCTGACTCAGAATATTAGAATGCAATAAGAAAATCTGATCACATTTGAAGAGACGAGATTCGGTACCTATTGTTGGGCACAACGCATATAAGAAATATTGTCATGGTAATATATGTGACAAGAAAAATAAAGATGAAACAAAGCAAAGGAATACTGATGTGATCGATGGAGGGAACGTTTAGAAAAAGGTCGTGGCTATTGGACCCTATAACAGAATACCGAAATTATGCAAACATACAATAACATTGGGTCAGCATGAATAACATCCATCAGAACCGCTCTATATTTTTTTTCTAGAATCAGACGCTATTTTGTTTATATTCAGCGCAATTTTGCCTGAAACTAAAAATGATTTTGATTTTAGTTGATCACAAAATCATCAATATACATCTTTTTACAAAATCTAGTCTACCATTCAAAAAAACAAAAAGTTTTAATGCAAACAAAATCCCGGCGCGGTCGTGAGCCCAAAAGTCATTGATGTCTTATCATTTCGTTTCAGAAACAGAGTAATACACTTAGAAATTCGGACCCAACTGAATGCGAAGTTACTTGGTGATATCTCGGACCGAAGACTAAGGGACCGAGATTTCACTGTCCTTGCTTATCCGATCAGATTAAAGAGCCGTGGCGTGCACACATTTTATTTATTCCTGTTAATTTGATTGAAATCGGACTTATGGAATAAATCCCCTTTAAGCTCATGGGGAACGTTAGTTTTGGGATAGTCCGGGTAAAGGGTGCGGTATCAAAATAAACTCTGAGTGGAACATAATTTCCTGGTACTTACAGATTTTAGGAATATAATTTTTAAGGAAGGGAGGAGTGGAAAAATTTAAAGACACACTATTAATACCTTCACATGTAAATACCATTAAATTGACAATTATATATATACTAGCTTTTGCCCGCGACTTCGTTCGCGTGGACTTCAGGTTCGTCCCGTCTAGTAGCGCAAAAAATGTGTTTTTTTACGACCTCACATTAGAAACCTCAAAAATTGTAGCCTATATGTTATTCTGATGTATAAGCTATATTGTGGTAAAGTTTCATTCAAATCCATTCAGTAGTTTTTACGTGAAAGAGTAACAAACATCCATACAAACTTTCGCCTTTATAATAGTAGTAGGATATATTCTTTATTGCACTTATAAGATGTATAGAAAATACAAAAAGTCACAATGTGAACAAAGGTGGGCTGGGCTTATCCCTAAAAGAAATCTCTTCCAGCCAACCCATAGGTGTTGGAAATGAAATAGTTGCAGTTAACGGCAGTGCTAGATTAGATATTAATAATACGGAAAAAAAAATTAATTTATTTATTTTTAAATAATAAAAATAAACTAAATACTATAAATAATCATACATAACGTATATATACATATAACAAAACAATAATTATTATTATTATTGTATCTAGTAGGTTGTTATTGGTATTTGTTTTGAATTAGAATTTTCTAGTATTTAAATTGTAAGAGATGTGGTTTGTAAAAAATAATGTAACTATGTGTTTTAGTATTCAGAGATAAATAAATTTCATACTCAGATTCATATTGTACCTAAACGAATCCTTATGCTTCCTTATGAGACATTCGAAAAACGTGATTTCTTATTTTATGTAAACATTAGCTGTCCCGGCGAACTTACCCGCTTCCTCTCTATGTCCTAACTGAGGCAAAGACGAATCCAACTAAGATAAATAATGAAAATCAGTCCACCTTGTTTTTGGTTTATCGGCGTAACTAATACGACTTTCTTTTATGTATAAATATTTTCAGCTCTCATGTAAGTTGAATCTTTTTTTACTAACAGCCCAGCAATCCAATTCACTGCCTCAATTTGTTTTGCATGTTCACACACGCGTGGAAACTATAGTATCTGGACAAATCCACATTCATCCCCTCATTTATCTAATGTGCGAAAGAGGCCACCGTTAGTGGACCCTTACGGGGTTTGATCCAAATAAATCCGGGACGAATCAAATCAGGACCGGGAGAATTATTTTTGATCACTCACATTTTGTGGTCGGTTTCGCTTAGATCATCCTTCCAGAGATTTGGTTTAAAATTTAATGAGGTACTTTTAGACGTTTAGAATGTAATGGTTGTATAAGTGTTCTTTTGATGACGGCAAATATGTTTTATAGGTTATAATTTAGGATCAGGGACTAAATTTTCCCTTAATAATGTGTAGGTTTCTGCAAAGCTAACGTCGAGACCACTGGAAATCCTTTTATTTTTGTCACACTGCTTATTTCAGAAAAGAATGTCTACCTTTTTTTTTATTTTACAGTCAGAATAAAATTGAAGTTAAAACAAAGGCACGCCTTTTGCTGTACATCCTAGATACTTTATATCTTGTAATATTTCAACTACTTTTTGCCTACCAGCTAATTAACACTCTCGTTACAACGAAACCTTATTTATTATACATCTATTTTACCTTTATTTTTCACATTAAGTAAACTACAAGCTTCAAGCAAGTCTTGAGGAAAATCCCATACCATTTTACCAAAATTACTCTATTGTGTAAAGAAATAGGCCGACACACGCAAGGAACATTTATGGGGAAGGACAAGAAACTTTCTTCATAGTAATCAGGAAATCCGTCAAGTAACTTACATGAATAGATGTAGTCATATACGAAAATGTATGTTGTTATATCTGAAGGTAATTTTGCCACCTTAAGGCAGTGGCTTGTGGGGCGGAGGATGCAGTAGTGTAGTACGTTGATGAAATCAGAAAATTATTTTTCATTAATGACTTGTTTGTTGAGCCTACTGCCTAGCTTGGCCCAGAAGTAAATATCTTCGGGTAAATATATCATGTGATTTTTATATTTGGATCTGAAGTTTACGCGAATACTACTCATTGATTAAAAAACACTTTACGGATTTATTTTTAAATAAACTTCTGATGTTTCTCTCTTTTCATAACACCTATGTTCTATTAAAGGCTTCGTTTAATTTCATTTATCTTTTCTTGTTACAGCTAAGGAAAATAACAACTACTTGTGACTCTTAGGGCCTTTTTCACTAACGTTCAACTAATAATTCAAAATACAGGGTGTAACAAAAGGCTTAACGAAGCCTTAAACCACGCATTCAGTACATCAAACCAAATCGTATGAAACAAAAATAATTGCTGAGAAACGATTTTTATTTTGTAGGCATTAAAATAAATCATTGATTTATTAACCGCAATGTATACGCGCGCGAAGCGCTCAGGCGTAGCGACGCGCGCAAACACAATGGACGCGCTTAGTTGTGTGCACGGCTTATGGTCTGTTTACGAAAAAAGTAATTAAAATTGTTAACACGTTTCTTAGAGAAAAACACTTGTTGGTACTAATAGAAGATTTTTATGTCGGTCTCAGTCAGACTGTCAATATCTCAGTAACCGCGTCATTTCCCAGGTATGGTTTCTTCGAGAGAAATAATCGTATGAATGGGGGGAATACGTGGTTTTCGGCTTCGTTAAGCCTTTTGTTATAACCTGTATATGGAACGTCATTAAGACACAATAGACAGATAATGTTACTGGAAATGTATAAGGACATTGTAAAACAGGCCACTAGACTTTTAAGATAATAAACATACATCTAGATTTCCTAAGGGATTTATAATTCAGTATAGAGATCGAACAACATTTATGAATAGGCGAATCGATGTTAAAGTTGTAAACAAGTTATTGAAACGCTCTCAAGCCCTGAGGAGTAATGTCTCGCTCTAAGGGTCTCAGACCCTTGCTTTACATCGACCTTCATTTTGAGGTCAAAATTAAACAATTTAAGGTCGGATAATAGAAAGTCGAATTGTATTCTTCATTCAATTTATTTAGATTTATTTCTAAAAATAAATATTTTTAATTCAATGAAATATATGTCATTACTCATTAATTTTCTCAATTTTATAACTTTTATTATTTGTTATGGATTGCCAAATTATCGATTTTACATCATTAAGGACCCGTTTTTCAATCCGTGGTAATGGTAAAGATACGTTACCAGCGGTTGAATATTAACAAATGTGTGTAAGAAAAAATACCTGAACCAATTATCTTTAAAGTAGTCATTCTCACATTTGGTTATGTTAGTTTTCGTAAATATTCAATCACTGGTAACGACATATTTTAACCATTAGTTAACTATCGATCACGCAACTGGGCCTAATTGTTATGATGACCTACTTCCAACAAAGCATTTCCATTCACCGAATTAACTACAACATTGTTTATTTTGATTAACGATACCGTGTTTGTCTTAGTTAATTACTAACCAAAACCGAATATTCATTATTTACCCTTAACCGATGGTAATGCAAGATACTTAAGAACAGTGTCACAAATTTTGTCAAACATGGGAATTAAGTAGTTATTAAAGCACATGTTTTGACCCAAGTAAATAAGTAGACAAGGCTGTTTCCTAGATCTAATCGATAGGTAGGTAGACGGATAGCGAATGCACTAAGAGATCTACAGTGCGATGAACTATCGGCATATACTATTCAGAACATAGGTAGCATAAATTCCACTTGTAAAAAGCAACTGTGTCAAAGAATCGAACCCTGTGTCTTAAGCTATCCAGGTGCATGCCTATGTAATAAAACACTATAGAAACAAAAATATTATGTAGGTGGAATCTGGCGCAAATGTATAAGAACATACGACCCAAGATAAAATGTGAATATGGGCGGTGAAAATGAATGGAAAGAAAGAAAGAAAGAAAGAAAGAAAGAAACATTTATTTGACACACAACAATACAGACATAATAAAACAAATAATATAAGAAACATGATAGTGTATCAAAAAGCCTCCCGCTCAGAGGTCAATTCAACGTGTAAACTCACGGCCAGATCGCCGTGAAAAGCTCGTAGCTGACTGGTCACAAATAGATCACGGACAGACTGACAACCGCGATGGACAGATCCCAGTGATGCGTGGTATTCACAACATCGTCGCTAAATTAAATTACAACTAGCAATGTCACGCGGTTTTACCCACTGGTGACTTTCAAGGACGCTTGTACTGCCATCAATGTAGCAGCACTCGCAGGTGTATTATTTTATTTGTTATTGTTTCTAAATAGGTAGAAAGTCATCATCAGCCGTATACTTTTTGCGTAAAGATAAAATTGGTCTTTCTTATTTACAACAAACAAACATACATACTTCAACTTAGTATACGAAGTTTTGTCAAACCATAGAGCAAAATCTTGAAATAAAAAGTAAAAAAAGGTTTTAATTGCTCATCTTAAAAACCTGAACCTGAACCAAAAATTAATTTATTATAAACTCCAAAAAATCTAGTATAGTTTATAAACATTGGAAATGAGACAGGGTAGAGAGAGACAAATAATCACGTAATTTACAAAAAAAGTTGTAAATCACAACTAAAACGTCCCATTTGCCCACATAAATTGTAATGGTGCATCCACACATCCAAATCGGCTTTGCCGGCGGTATACGTCATGAGCTGTATTATGCTTCGTCAAAAATAATATGTATAAAGCATAAGCGGTGTGGCTGCCGGCACGACCGCCAGCACATGCCGCCGGGCGGTGTGGAATGTGGAAACACCATAGGTAATAACCATAGGTAATTTGGCTCGTGAAAACTGAACCGTGATTTTTGAAATTGCAACACTCAATAAAATCAAATTTTGACACTGTCAATCAAATAAAAATATGTTTATTTATTATGACCACCGAACATAAAAAAATATAAAGTATTTAAACTCAAAACAGAACAAATAAAATTATTGTTACATTAGAATAAATATATTATTTATAATAGATATGATATGCCTAAGCATTCACGCTATCCCTCTCTTTTATTTGGCTGAACCTTTATCATGAAAATCATGATCTTCCACCATGCTTTACCTGCCCGGTTTGTTAAGTTCCCTTATTTCTGGCAGTCATCGGATGCCTTTGATTAAAGTAAAATAGCGGAAGATAGGTGACGCGCCACTCGAAAGTGGACCGCTAAAATCAGGCCCCCGTCGCCTAATTTCCATTGGATTGCGTGTGCGGGTGACATTTATAAGACGTGTGACGTAAGGAATGTGTAGTGCCATTTTTTGCTGACAATTAGTATGACATGCCGTATCTACCGCTATTTTACTTTAATCAAAGTCGGATGCAATACAGATCCATTCATGGATGTTATATGTATTTAAGTATTTATGGGAGACGCCCCCGTCATAATCGTTGTCTGGTACTTCGTAACACAAGGAAGATAATATTCCTTACCACGAAACCAGACAATTGGTGTGTTGTCTGGCGCATATTTATATTTATCACAAATCAAGGTGTCACTCTCTCAATAAGTATTTCACCTTAAAAATCCACAAAATGTATGAAATCATTTCGAAGAGTTCAACGGACATAGTACCTAGCACAATATGCTCTAGAAAATCAGCAAGTACTCCCTTAGCGTCTTGACGACGGAGCATGATTTACTCGATTGGCAACTTCAAGGATATTATTTTTTGGTTTGTGCTGGCTAGAGTTGAAGAAATATTATGATGAATTTACAGCCGAAAATTAAATATGCTTGAAAATAGCTTTTGACGTAAAAATTTATATGACAATGTCACGTATGTATGTCAACTCGACTCAGTCGATGTTATGAATCGGAAAAATGCATTACAGTAAAAAGTGTTTTAAACGTAAATCCGTAAAGTTAGTTTTTGCATGCATAACCGTGACATCACAAGGCGAAGGCGAGGTGAGTCGAGAAGGTGTGTGAGAGCAAATGACAGGTGTATTTAACCATAGAGTAAATAAAAAAAGGTATGAAAAATGAGGTTTTGATCTGTACCAAAGAAAATTAAAAATCTCTCATCAAAAAATTACATGATCAGTGTCTTTTAAATCCAGCACGACTTCCAGGTCAAGCCTGCTCAGTTTAGCCTACAAATAGTAAAAAAATATTTCAATCATGTCTTTAATAAACAATGTTTAAAATCATGTCTTTAATACTGTTTCGGAAATTTGAGAGGGCTAAGCGCGTGGTGCGGGGGCGGGCTACGCGTCCTTGCGTGTACTACTTACTTACTACGCGCTGCACTCGCTCAAATCAGAGTGATACTTTATTTGCTCATCATTTGGTACTCCATATTCATTTAAATTAGCATGAATAAATTGCATTGTATAAGTCCTTCAGTAGCTCGAATACTAATGATCTCAAAGTGAAAACAAATGGAACAAAAGGAACGTGCATAAACCAGATGAACAGTGGAAAACTTGTGGAAAAGAAAAACAGCATTTGGCACGTGCTGTAGTTAATGCAGTTCCTACATCTAAGTACCTGTATAAAATTAAAAAAATATTTGGATAAATGGCTATTATTTATTATGTTATTTATAACAATAAATATTTCACACTTATTTTATCCTGCATCACGAAGCTCATGGTCAACATGCATCAACTGCCCTTAGCTTGTTTGGTCTCTATTTCTTGGGGTTAGTAGCAATATAGATCTCTTCATCAAACCTATAGGAAGTGCTCTATTTAGTCCGACAGTTAGTCTTATAATTTTAGTGGGGTTCTTCCTCTAGCTCTTTCGCTCTTTACGTTGGCACAAATAATAAAGTTTTCATCTTGGAAGTAAGGACGTGGCATCTGTATATTGAAGACAAACGAAACGATATTTAGCACTGGGCTGTATTTTGTATTATACTCCCTCTAATTCCAATGTATTGTACCTACATAGAATCTGAAACAACAGCAAACGATACATATAGGTTATTTCATATACCTACGAATTTTACAAAGTGATTGATTACACGTATCACGTGCTTACTTCTTATCCAAAGTATTGTATAGGCTCTAGCCCTTCTATTCGGTACCTTTGGTTAGAGTAGGCCCTTACTATAAAAGTTGGATTAACATATCTTCATTCTCTTTGGGGATCCACACCACGAGGATTATCCGTTAAAAAAAGTTGTTAATTACTGCTCCGTGTAAACTTGATGCTCACTCAGGCAGTATTTTTGGAGAAAACTTGTATTTCGCAAAATTATTCTCCGAGATCCGGCTCGTATTACTGTGGGCACTGTGGCGGCTGCAGGAGTCTCGACGACACGCAGAGTACCTACCACAAGTTCAATCGGATTCTTATATGGCATTATTTTTAGGTTAGTGATGGCCAGATTTGCACGAAATATTATTAGTTTTATTGCAAAAATCTATTTTTTTCTGCAAATAGGTATTGGCGTCTTGTTAATTTTGACAGAACTCTTTCACGGACGGATCTCACAGTGAAGTTGTGAATACGGTGATGTATGTATTCACAGTGCAGTTTATAGTCAGTACACACAGTGCAATGTTTTATGTTTTTGAGGGCTATCATGTATGAAATAAAAATAATAAAAAAAAATCTATATGATGTTATTTTTATTCTAACAAGATAAAATAAGAAATCTAAAATTTCATATTAATTGTTGGCCTGGTTTGTTAGCCAAAAGTTGCTGGTTCAAATCCAGCTCGTGCGCAAATTTGGATTTCTTATTTCATCTTATTAAAATACCTAGTCGATGTCGCGTTGATATTGGCTATAAAAACATAACTTTTTGTGTCCGTTGTTGTTGGAATTAGTTCCGGTAGCAAGTTGATAGGCTTTTCTTATTTACCTAAAGGCCTAAATACCGAATTTCGCGTTTGAAACGTAATCTTAATAAGTCATATAAATTTTGCGATATTTTCCAAGAAAAAAACCCTAATTTCAACGGTCTGTCATTTTTATTACCTTCAAGGATCCGATAAGAGTGCTAAAAGTGGTTACTTTCACCAATTTTTTTTTCTAAATACTGCTTGACCTTACTTTACTGTGACATCGACTGAATCGAGTCTGCAGCTTTGGGAGGCTGTGCTTTGACAGCTGCCAAACACGTCAAAATCCATAGGAACGTGTCAAATAATTCGCCCAGGATTAGTTTCAACTCACGCCGTTTGGTGCGAACAGCGCTAGATTCGATGTGAGTTTGTGAATACCAATTTTTCTACTCAAGCGAACGCCCATATATGCCGCTTATGGATCAGAGTCGAGTTGTACATCATGAATCGACAGGCAGCACTAGTCGTGATAACCATGTGTAATGTTTATCACGACGCTGATTTTCAGCGGGAGCCTCGACACTGGGATGGCAAGGTTTTATCTGATATATTCTTTGATTAAAGTAAAATAGCGGAAGATAGGTGACGCGCCACTCGAAAGTGGACCGCTAAAATCAGGCCCCCGTCGCCTAATTTCCATTGGATTGCGTGTGCGGGTGACATTTATAAGACGTGTGACGTAAGGAATGTGTAGTGCCATTTTTTAGCTGACAATTAGTATGACATGCCGTATCTACCGCTATTTTACTTTAATCAAAGGATATATTAATACATTTTGATGCGTCTTCAGACGTACATAATCCCACTTAGGTTTAGGTACAACAAACTATTTGCTACGCTAGTGCCTGAACTTTGTTGAAAAAGAAGATGAAAGAAATAACAATAATGTCACAAACAATGATCGAGTAACAGAAAAGGCTTCCATTTATAGCACCAATAATTTCCACCCCCACCATACTCATCATTTTAACTTTAATGAAACATACGTTACAACTCGCGTACAAATAAAACAGTAATCATCCGAGTATGATAAAACAATAAACAATGACAGTTAATTATTATGAAAACGCAATCATTGGCGCACATGCAAACTTTTAGGTCGACCGCTATAAAGTTGGGTTGGGGTGTGTCTTCAGTGAAGGAGGTTTACCAGCAAAAATAGACAGGCTACCTGGTAAAGATTGCAGGATCGTGCTAGATACCAACCAACCGGTTGCAATAAATCACTCTGACAATCGTTGCTTCAGTAGTAGGTGTCTTGTGGCTATGATTGTGTTACATGTTTATGTTTTTTTGCAATTTTTCCCATCCCTCCAATTCTGATTCTGATACTATAGAATCAACTTTTTGTTTTCAATGATAAGCACAATAAATGACTTGTGATTATTAGAGAGAATATCGCAGATGTAAAATAATATAGCACTGAGACTGTAAGAAGGGAGCTCTTGCAAAATTCAACAAGCTTGCCAATGTGTCGGTGGCTGAGTCCGAGTAGTACAGGGGGCGTATTGCGATGCAGTTTCGACAGTTAATGCTCTGATTTACTGTCAAATTAGCAATTCTTATTGCAATTTCGCATTATATTGATAATATTATTATAATATAACAATATAAATATTAATATTCATACCATTGTAGTATTATTATAGTGATAATATTCGTTAACACTGAGTCGGAATTGAACTGCCTCGGAATTGAACGGATTAAGTTGGATCGCAATACGCCCCCAGGCATGCGCCCGGATAGCGTAAGACAGACACGGTTCTATTCATTGTCTAACACAGCTGCTTTTTACAAGTGCAATTTGTAAAACAAACTAAAGTTACTACGACTAAAACCTTATTGTTCGCTCTAGATCGCTACCAGTGAGACCACACCCTTACAATAATGGGCATGATTATAATATCGGGATTGTTTGGAATACATTATCGGTTATAATGTGGAAATCAGGGTGTATACTGGCAACATTTTACATGTAAATTGGTAACTCAACGCTTATAGGCCAGTAATCAACGTCGACAGCAAAATATTTGGTCGAAATTAGGGTTTTACTATGAGAAATCTGTATCTAAGGATATAATAATAGGTAACTAAGGGCCGTTTCTCACGGCAATCCAGTTCTGCGGGATCACTGCATTACATAACTTTTGCAGGTGCGGTTGTCCATCAACGGAGTCCTGTCAACACTTACCGATACGCTATATCGCTACAGCACGCTGTATATTTCTAACTTTCACAGCGTTGTCATGGTAGCTGTGTTTGTGCATATTAACAATATTGACTTGACAATTGGACGTAGTTCTATAGAAACGTTTCAACCCACACCTTGGTCGAAATTGAGTTATTATACTCAGGCCACCTATCTGGGTACCTTCTATCTAATAGTAAAGACACTGAATTAAAACAGGCTATATTTTATGAAATATGAGCATGCTTAAAATCGGAAAATGATTCAAAAACAAACTTAACCAACAAAATAACGTGCTATGACGCATGAAACGTTTTGTTGAAAATGATTTATTCAAAAAAGTTTCTAAAAATGATTCAATATAAATTGAAACATTTCTAAAAAATACTCGATTTGTTTCACATGGTATTTACAACGTTTCATGCTTTTTTGGTTGTTTCACTTGAAACTGATATCAATAAATATAAACGATTCAAAACATAATATGTTCCTCCTACAAAAGTAAAAATAAAAGTAATTTTAAATGATTCACATTGCTGTGAAACATTCAACAATAAATATTAAGCATTTCATTATACTGTTTTTAGTATAATTAAATGAATTTTAGTAGGATTTTCACGTTATTAAATTATTTGACAGTCAAAATAAAAATATCATTAACTAGAAAATCAATGTTCTTAGGACATAAAACAATCGTACAATCCTCTTAATGATTATTACTATTTAATACCTATAAAATAATTTGTTTTTAATCTATATACATATACATATAATAAGACTGTAAAAGATCGATTTCTGTACATTGAAGATTTTTATGAAAAATTGTTACAGGGGGTCTTAATTACCGTAATAGAAGCCAAAACAACAATTTTTAAAATTTTTGTCTGTCTGTCTGTCTGTCTGTCTGTCTGTCTGTTTGTCCGGGCTAATCTCAGAATCTACTGGACCGATTTTGATGGGGCTTTTTTTATTTGACTCAGCATCACTTGGAGAGTAAACTAGGATAGAAATAATCACGCCAATAGACTTAGGGGGTAGGCAGAAAATATATATATATAAAAGAAAGTCGTGTTTGTTACAACACTTATAACTTGAGAACGGCTGAACCGATTTGGCTGAAAGTTGGTGGGGTGGTAGCTTAGAATCAGGAAAAGCATATAGGATTTTTGTCCCGCTAGACGGGGCCGGGGCTGGGGTAGCACGGGACCGGGACGAAACGGTGGGGAGGTAGCTTAGTACCAGGAGAAGGACATAAGATACTGCATATAGGATACTTTTTGTCCCGCTAGACGGGGCCGGGGCTGGGGTAGCACGGGACCGGGACGAAACGGTGGGGAGGTAGCTTAGAACCAGGAGAAGGACATAGGATACTTTTTATCCCGTTCGATGGGGCCGGGGCTAAGGCGGGACGGGGCCGAGGCGAAACAATTTAAAATAAATGTGGGTGGAAATGAATCTGTAAAGTGTTTTAATTCAATGTGTAGTGTTTCCTCCATATTGGTTTGTATAAATTAAATGAATATTTGGTACTTTATGGTACTTGCCAAAGTATAACAAAACAGTGCCATGAAAAAATTTATATTTAGATCCATTTTTTCCACACAACAAAGTAAAATGTTAGTAAAGTAGTAGTTTTTTTTGTGGCAAAGTAGTAGTTAAAAGTAAAGTAACCATATTATCCTATCAAACAAAGGAATTCCTAATCGAAATACAAATTGTGAACGTCCAAATAATCGGTATGGTCATAATAATTGATCACTTTTGATGTACCTACTACTTGCTTCTTATTGTTGTATAATATGGCCAATTTTAATGATAAGTGAGTACTAAAATGTACTATATAAATACTTTATATCTTGCGTACTTATAAGTACTTATACTTAAGTATCTTATTTGTAAAATCATAAGCCTATAAATTAAAAATTCTATCCAAAGTCACTATTCCACGCGGACGAAGTCGCGGGCACAGCTAGTTTTAAATAATTTACACGTCGTTGGTGTTAGGCTTACAGAGGTTAATTTTTTGTTATTTTATTTTTCATCTTATTAGTTATAAAAACCAGCCAAGTGCGAGTCGGACTCGCGCATGAAGGGTTCCGTATCTACTAAGTATTTGAGCACTTTTGTTGCCTGTGTATGTCCTGTAAAACATTATTTAGATTGCCTTTTAAGGTTTTGATTCCCTTAAAATATCAAAATATCCATAATTATGAGACAAAACTGGTTATATATTCTGATGGCGCCGATGTACAATTTTGTTTCTTTACAGCTAAAAAAGACAATTAATATCAATATTTCACTACAATTACAGTTTCATATCTTAACGCGTTATGGAGGTAAATGTTTTTTACGCAAAAATTTACATGGAAATGATTTGCTTTAAGTTTATGGACTACAACTCCGTAATTTGTTTAGTACTTATCATAGCCGTGATAGTTTTCCTTCTATATTCATCCATCATATTGATAGTGCTGTGAATTTTTCACGTATCTTCCTACTACCGTTTAGTTGGGAGAGAGTGGGGACATAGGACTCTAACAAAAATTTGCCAAATTTTAAAACTAAATGTTACGGAAACAGGCCACTTTATCGAAAAGTGATGATAGAAAACTCATAATCATTTTAAAAGACCTCTTTAACGATACCCCACACGATGTTTTTGGCAAGAGAAAAAAAAACATTCTCACGTTACGTTACATGTATTAGAGGTACCCAGAGAAAAATATTTAAAAAAATTGTATTTTACCACTTTGGCGAAGAGATTAGAATATACACTCATGCCGAATGACAGTTCTCTACCACCTCAGGTCTCTGCGTTGGACTGTAGACAGACGGATATAGCAAAACTATAAGGGTTCCATGTTGGACTACGGAACCCTAAAAACGAATAATCATATTTTGTTTTCCATACAATGATTATAAATAATTGCAATTTGGTTCTTGTTTATTTCTTGAAAAAGGGCCTTTTTTTTACAGATTATCGGGATGAAACGTTTTATAGAATAATATTCGAGACACTTCCATACAAAAGTGAAACGTTTCAAGTGCTTTTTTAAGCAAAAATGTATAATTTATATTTTAAATCAGTAAAATGAAGTATACAGAAAAATCACACTTTTTTTGTTGATTTTAAATATGTAAAACACTCTACTATAATATAAAAGACAAAAAAAGAATACCAACAAAACACAAAAACTTAAATATCTCAGTTTCACCTCAGTGTGGGTTGAAACGTTTCTATAGAACTACGTCCAATTTTCCTATATAAATTTTCTGGCAAAATTTTAAACTTCAAAATATAATTCTCAAGCGGCTTTATTATAGCGTTATCTGTACTATACACAATGACGTCTCATCCTACTACTATTATAAAGGCGAAAGTTTGTATGGATGTATGGATGTTTGTTACTCTTTCACGTAAAAACTACTGAATGGATTTGAATGAAACTTTACCACAATATAGCTTATACATCAGAATAACATATAGGCTACAATTTTTGAGGTTTCTAATGTGAGGTCGTAAAAAAACACATTTTTTGCGCTACTAGACGGGACGAACCTGAAGTCCACGCGAACGAAGTCGCGGGCAAAAGCTAGTATTTAAATAATTCTTCAGTTAGTGCTTTTTTGTCAATGGTGAAACAGGCCTTCACCTTATACAATCATCATCATCATTAGTAGCCGAAGGACGTCCACTGCAAAACATAGGCTTCCTCCACGGTTTTCCACAGCGACCAGTTGTGAGCGGTCTGCATCCAGTGTGATTCTGCCATCTTTACAAGGTCGTCTGTCCACCTTGTCAACTTTAATATATAAGGATGATAAACCTTTAAAAAGTTTTAATCCGATTCAGACCAGAATCAGAGCCATGTTATCATTGTATTCAATTTACGAAACAAGCCAATTCAAAAGTACTCTCTCATGTGATTAAATTTGTTTTAGGCCGACCCTTTAGTTTCCCCATTTCGGTTATTATTGGGGCAAAGTTCCGGTAAAGTTTCCTGATTTGGGAATTGTTTAGTTAATTGCATTTTTAATGTAAATCTCTTCTCTGTTTAGTGCCAAAAGCAATCTCTGCCAGTTGAACCCTAGGTCATACAGAAAGGTTAGGGTTCCGTAGCTGCATGGCAAAAAAGTAAAAAAAATAGTTTCGTCAAGTTTGTCTGTCTGTCCGTCCGTATGTCAACGCCACTCCATTCCGAAACTATTAAAATTACACAGTTGAAACTTGGTAGGTTGTTTTATCCTGTTAACCGCTTTACAAATCGCATACAAAAAAATAAAAAGATGTTATAAAATATAACAATTTTCCCATACATTTTACTCCGCCTAAAAAAAATACTCCGCCTAAACGGATCCCGAAAATTGGAGTGAAACTTTATAATTTTTCTCGGTTTGATCAAATCAATTGATTTTCATTTTATGGAAGTTGTTTTGTGTGTTTCAATATGTGGAAGGGACTATAAATCATGAGTAGGTTCTAAGTTTAAAATATTGCCAATGTTTTCAAAGTCACCCTGTATACTTATGTTACCGTCAACCTTCAAATAAAATAAGAATAAACATTTTAGAATCAAATGAAGCGTCATAGCCGCGTATAATCGTCCGCGCCGCGCCGTAGCCCGCCATATTTCACGGACGCAACTGAAGTGTCGCAACGCGCGAGACCGTTAGTCTTAGGGCTGCCAACTTGAAGAAAATGAGTAGGGAGGCTGTAGCTATACTCCAAGGCCCAGTTGCGTGATCGATAGTTAACTTATGATTAAATTAATGTTAATTATTCAACCACTGGTATGTACCAGTGGTTGAATACTTACGATTGTGCGCGTTTTAAACGAAAAATATCCTAATCAAATCTCAGAATGGTTATTTTAATGACAATTGGTCACGCCCCGAAATAAGAAAGCTCTACTAAAACGCCTTATGAATCTGACTAAATCCGAATGACTAGTTTGTCTGCCAGTAAGTTCGCTGCAATTTTTTCAAGGGCTGGTTTTTATAAGATCATTTACGGGCATATTATTCAATCAATCAATCATTTATTTATTGATTGCATTGTGACAGCCCTACCGTGAACAAAGCGTTCAGCCCTACTCTATTACTGAAAATGAAAAAGTATCGTCTCGCGGCGGGTAACCGATCCGAGATATGTTTTAAAATTGCTGCTTGTTGAGAATTGTAAAGGAATAATACAATAAATAGATTGTCTTTCACGTAAGAAAATAGAATAATATGCTATTCCAAATAAAATGTAAGCGTGTAGACCAGTCCTAGTCGTTTATAAGTCGAAGTAACTCAATATAAAGTATCTATATAATTATCATTGTACAAAAAAAAATATCAAAAACACTACGTTTTGAAAACGAAAACCAACACTTATGAAAACCAGTATCACGAATAATTGCGACAAAGTATTTGAACCATTCCAATACTTTGTCGCAATTATTTGTGATACTACGTAATCATTTGTATGAGAATTTGAAAGCGCCTCTATCGGACTTTAAACCAAACTAAAACTTTGACACTCAAATAACGTAGTGTTTCAATAATTTTAATTAAATAGATCGTTTAACTTGTTTCTGGACGTGCCATATTTACGTTATGCTATGCTTTCGAGCTTACTACACGACACGGGAGTGCTTCGTGCTGCCGACTGACGAAAACTCGCTACGATTACGTGACGAATACGTCAAATGTTCATGATTTGGGTACAGGTCTTCTGTTTTACTCGTAGTACATCGGAGTCATACGGCCTGTTTCACAATATCTGAATGAATGCCCATTAGCGTTATCTATGTAATACTTCATACAAAATTGTTTCTTAATTGAATTTGATACTTGTGTAAATGCTCCTAGTGATTCTATACACAGAAATAAATGAATTTTATTGTTTTTTTGAGTTATTCGTTGGTTAGAGCTTATTTGTCAATGGTGAAACAAGCCTTAAACTATCTTAGACTAAAACTTAAGCCAAACAGAATCATTCAGTTAATATGTCAGTGATAAGAGCTTCTACTGCAAAAATGCTAACAATTTCTATACCTTTAAGTCGTTTTTTGTAGAAACGGCCATTTTACATTGCCCACCTACCTGCAACTGAAAACCTTATCTAGTCGAAGGCTTCATCAATCTCCCGCCACAACTTGTCCGGCCCAATTTACTTTTCAGCCGTTTTCAGGCGATATTTTTTCACAGTTAACCATTTCCGGTGGCCGGTGAAAAAATGTTTGCGAGGCCATTTTTTTGTTTTGTCTTTGGTGAACGGGCAAAATTCGTTTTGGTATAGTGATACACTTTTCTTAGTGTTTTTTTTGCCACATCTTTATATTTATACATTTTAGCATTCATACTTTTTATACTTGATTTTATTCTATAAAGTTGGCGTATTTAGTGCAGTTTACATTAACTTTGTTTGCGAAAATGTTGTATTTCCAAAATTATACGAAGTTCTCCAAATAAAATAATAATAAAATCGAAACAATCTTTCTAAAGTTATTATAGTGACAAATAATAGAATAGTTCATATTGATTTTGCTGACATGGTGGAACCTTCCTACATCTATGTTTTTTCAATATTTTAACACAATGATATTTTTACTCTTATGATGACCATAAACTTGCGCACGGGCCTGAGGCATTACTCTGGACACAAAACAATAAATAAAGGTGCTTTTAGTAGGTAATTTAAATAAGAGCTGTAAGCTCTCTCAAACATCTTTTCCTTTGTTTAAAGTAGCAATTTTATCTTAATATTAGTCTAGCAGTTAATATTGCTATACCCTAACAGGGTAATGTATGTACACTTAGTTTTTAAGATTAAAAACATGTAATGTACAACATTATGCAATAAATAAACTTGAACTTGAAAAACCCGATAAAATGAATATAGCCATCCCTGTCACACGCATAATAATATGTGGTCTGATATGAGTGACAGGGATGGCTATAATCATTGGATCGGGTTTTGTGTCCAGAGTAAGGCTAATGATTTAAACTAGCAACCTCTGGCAAACATTCTTCTAAATCTAGTTTTACGTATCCAACGGTAACAGCTGTTCTAACTGTTTGCAAATCGTTATGTTCTAAGCTCGAATGTTTGAAATCAAAGCTTGCGAGTTTTAGGTTGTTTAGACAAAATTGCATGAACGGTGTTTTACTTTAATTGACGCGCCAGCTTGATTGGCTACCTCGAGAACCAAACTGGAGAACAAATTGATGAATTGCGTGGTGGTTGGGTGGTTAGGATAACAAGGTTTAATATAGGTAAACCTCTTGTTAATGTTAAAAGCTTGAATGAAAACAAGTTTAATTAATTATCGATGTTGAAATGATACCGCTGAAAAAATACTATTAACAAGATAAACTCCTTTTATATTTTGAGTTGTTACCAAAATAAGCTAAAATTTACTCTCTCGCTTTATTTATTTAAAAAAAAGTTAAATTAACCTTTCGCATCGTCTGTGTGTGGTAATCATTGGAGTCGTTGTACCCTTATTTTACTACAAGAAACGACTCATTAAGTAAAGCCTTTGAATTTAAAATTTAGTAAAAAATCCGAAAACAGTTCAGTCAACCTTGTTTGTTATCATCATAAAGTTTGCTCGCAAAGTAATAACCTGATTATTTACTTATGTATGTAACAACTGTACTGTCACTGTGGTATTCATCACCAAAATATGAAGAAATAAGTAAGTATAAGTAAGTATAAGTACACAATCTAAACGCGCAAAATTATTAATAATTTGGCACGTTTGCGCGCTGCCAGTCCGTTCGTAACCGCCGGGACAATTCAGTCAAAACATCACGCGTTGCCAAGTGAATAAATACTCAATACTAATATGTCTAATAAATAAAGTGATTAAAAGGAAGATGGTTTTGTGGCATAGGATGTTGTAAGACTCTGTTTTGGCGCCAGATCCACATACGTATTGTAAGTGTAATTTGAGAGCTAGTATAGGTACTAGTTAGATAGATAGTTTACGATTATTTTTAACGTGATACTCGTACTTACATAGATTGTTTTTGCTTTGCTATTAACTGTGTCCGTTTCGTTACAATTCATTTTAGAGGACATATTTTTTCGTATTCCTGTCATTTAATTATCCACAGTCTCTAACATAAGTTTACAAAAACTTAAGCTATTTATATCCTTTTTTTTATCTACTTAACCTACATCATCCCACTGCTGGGCAAAGGTCTCCCTCAATTCTTTCCATTCGTCTCTGTCAGCGGCCAACGACTCCCAAACTCTCGCAAAGCTGGACAGATCGTCACTCCACCTCTTTCTAGGTCTACCCCTGCGTCGTTATCTTACAAAATTTTACTGTAAGTTTGATTACGGCTAATCAACCTGCATTATTTTGACACCATAAAATATTCTTAAAGCTGTGATATTTACACTCTATTTAAAATTATTTTTTCTTTGTTACAGCCCAAGAGAAGACAAACTCGACGGTGGTCCAGCGCATAGCGTCCCTCACAATAACGCGGGCGGAGCTGGGTGGCGAGCTAAAGTGTGTGGTCTCGTCTGCTGCCTTGGACGAACCGATTGTGAAGAAAATCGCGCTCGATGTTAAAGGTATGTCAATCATACTTAGTTTATTTTTTAAAAACTGTAACATACATTCTAGACATTCATAAAGGGAGACTTCCAAGACTTTCGACGTTGATAAAAAACTAGCGGTCCCAGCGAACTTCGATTCGTCCCCAGCCCCGTCCCGCTCCGGCCCCGTTTTATGGGAATTTTCTTTGCTATAAACCTTACGGAGCCCGAGACCTTTCCAACGAATGCAAAACCGTGGAAATCGGTTCGTGCGCTTTGGAGTTATAGCATCAGAAAGGAAAACCCGACTTATTTTTATATAGTAGATTGAAACTTTAGAATACGCATTCTAGAAAAATATGCGTAGGATATTAGACTATAACGAAAAAGATTTTCATTTTTAATAATAGAACGTTTTTACTTACCTTAAATCCTTCAATCCCTCTTTTTACTTTTGTTTAAGATTAATTGGTTGTAAAAAAATAAGTATTACTCGGTTTCTGCTAGAAGGTTCAAGGCATCAATTTAAACAAATAAGTAACTGCCTTTTTGGAAACTAAGAAATTCTTATTACTTTCTCCTTACCAAAACAAAGTTGACTGTTTCGGTTCTTGACGTAACATTCATGTTATAATCACTAGTCTTTAGCACCATAGGCTTGAAAAAAATGAAACTTAAAGTTGCCCATACTATATTTTTCATTTAGTTTTAGCACTGCCCACGTTTAACATTTCATCACAGGCCCATTATTACTTATTCAATCTCTTCTTAATCGGTCACTCATTGCTGAGTATCGTGACTCCGTATTCTGTCATCCAACAGTTTACATCGGCTTCGATCTGTCGCTTGGTGCAGTGCGTCGTTGATCGGTGTTTCCAATCGCTCGGAGATCTGATCCGACCATCGTTTTGGACTGCGGCCTCTCGGTCTTTTTCCCTCCACTTCGCCTGTCACCATCAGACGTTCCAAACTATCCCCATCTCTCCTCGCAATGTGGCCGAAGTATCGCACTATACGCTGCAGGCAGGTTGTTGACAGTCGCTGAGCATTCTCGATTTTTCGATTATTCAATATATATATATATATATATATATATATATGTAGATACTTATTCAATATAGTTTTGATATTTCTCCTCTATGTTTTACATATTCCTTCATATATTTTTTTAATATCCCACGATAATTTCACACAGAAAGAGTAATTCTCTCACTAGCGAGAAGAATTTGCATACTATTACAATAATCGCGGCGAAAAATAACGCAGCTGTGTTAATACTGAGTTATGACCTATCAAGTCGTATTAAAAATTTGAGTTACACGCGGGCTTTATGAGCTCTGTAATAACTTTTGTTACTGCAGCTAGTGTTAAAATATCGTTTAATTCATCAAGAGTAATATTCTTTATTAATTTTTATAACCTGTTAAATAATTATTTTAAATTATGATCTAAGAAAAGTGATGAGAAAAGGTTTTATTTATTATTTAAACTTTATTGAACTGTAATTTACTAACCTACTTACTTACTTTTTTATAAACCTCGATCAAGGGTTGTCTTTTCCGTCAACATTTTGTCATTGATGATGAGAGGAGGCAATAAGGTGTTGTAGGTACAATTGGAGGACTTAATGCCTTGAGGCATTCTCTAGTCAAAGGCTTAAAATAAATTTATTGAACGTCCGAAAGGAAGATTTAAAAAAGTTAAAAGTAATACCATCGTTGGGTGCGGCCAAATAGAAAATATTTAGCAAACCTTTTTACTAACTATAAACAACACGTATAAAAACAGGTATCCTAAAAACTCATTCATTTGTAGTTACATATTTATGCTAGTGTACCTATGATATAATAGTCTTAACATAAGCACAGTTCCTTAAAAATCTAAACTGAATTTACTTTGTTAAAGCCATCAAAAGGCTTACAGATAATTTTATTAAAACAACGCCGAGTTGTCCTTCTCAAAATGGCTACTTCTCAAATTCCGACCTGACTTTTTCGTTTAATTTGGCGTACGAATAAATTTTCATTAAGAACCCGACTGATACTAGATAATTAATGGGGATAATTACCCCCAACCCACCCTGGGGAGATAAGGCTAAAAAGACTGAGACGGTTAAGCACGAGTTGAGGTTTTTCCGGTTCTGTATAAGTATTGGTAAGATAAATAATATTGAATGAAAGTTATGATTTTATTTTTAAGTCTATGTTACATCTCTAGGATTGTAAAACTGATTTTGAAAATTCTTTCGCCAGTTAGAAGATTTAATTACTGTTTGACTTAAGCTACCTTACCTACCTTACCTAGTCCGGGTGAGAAGCTAGAATTTTCTACTTAATTAAGAAAGAACGATCATTTTTATTTCAAGTCAAGCAGGTTAAATAAAAATGTTATGTTTGCATGCTAATCAAATTAGCGAAACAGCGTTCAAGGCGTTGTGTAAATTATATAGCTATTGTAAAAGAATAACAGTCAATACGTAATCGATGTTTGTTATATGTTAAAGATTCCTAAAAATGTTGGTAATTAAATCCCTCACGGATGTGTTAATCAACATCATTTTGTTTTCTTTTTGTTTACGCGACCGCCGGCGTCCTATCGATGCGTAAAGCTTCAAAATACACATTTTTTTTAACAAATATTATAACCTAGTATTGTCTTTTTAGAAAACACGTATAATTACTAAAAGTGGTATCATCATGACTTATTACCCTCAGTAAATATTGAAGTCTAGCTTCCGTCACAATTAAAAGGGCTACCTCAGAATACTATAAAAACGTCAGCATTTTTCCATTCCACAAAAGGTCTGTATTGTCTGAGCTGGGGTAGGCTTTAGAAAGTGTCTGCTAGGAGTCTCTTTGAAGGATAAGAAACGCAACAAGATTATAAAGCAAAAGGCTCTGAAAGAAAGAATCGCATCGGAACATCTCAACTCAACTCCTGTTTAAGGTAGTACTTCTTTTGTTGGGGAAAGGCATATTTTTAATTGAATATTGTCAAACGAAAAAAAATTCCAATATTATTGCTGGAATTTCAGCATAAATTAAAATACATATAAAGGTATCTTATGCTTATGTTATAGGTATGACAAAGTGCAAGTTTTCACACTTAAAATTCATAGACATGTCTCATATAAATAGGTTGAACATAATACGCACACGCTTTATGAAACAAAATAAGAATGCTTTATTTATTTAACGGTTAATAAGATACGTGCCTGTTAGATATTTTATTTATACGAAAAAATACAGATTTATAATCCCGTCGTTTGATAAACTCAAAATTCTAAGTAAAATTTTGGTAGGCAACCGTGATAACTTAATATCTTGGGAAGATATCTTGGGCACGAACATTCTCGGTTACCCAATTACTTCTTTGACATACGAAATGTTTTTTTTATTCTTACTTTAATGAAAACATAATCAAATCGAATAAAAATTGAAATAATCAAATTTTGGATTTTACTTATTTGATGTACTTTTTTATTTCTCATTGTAAAAAGACCCAAATATATGATTAAATGCTTGCTCCTGGATAGGGTACGACACAGTGTTCAATTCTTTGTCTGACACAGTAGCAGTTATATTAAATTTGTATAGTGACAAAACATTATAAAAACAAAAATTAATAGTTTATTTTTGTTTTTATAGTGTTTTGTCACCATACAAACTTAATAATATAAATTGCACTTGTAAAAAGACAACTGTGAACCTGTGACAGACGAGGAATTGAACCCCGTGTCTTACGCTATCCGGGCGTATGCCTATACCACTCGGCCACCGTCACATTAACAGGCCTGTTGAAAATATTTTCCTTCGGATATTGTGAGAGCAATCTCACAACACTGATGATGTCACGGAGCCTACGCGTTAAAAAGCACTTGCAAAATTCAACAGACCTGTTATTGTGACGGTGGCCGAGTGGTATAGGCATACGCCCGGATAGCGTAAGACACGGGGTTCAAGTCCTCGTCTGTCACAGGTTCACAGTTGTCTTTTTACAAGTGCAATTTATATAAACAAAAATTAAATTAAATTGATTCACACAATTTTTAGTTACTGAACTGTTCTGCACCAGTAATCACAGAAGAAAGAAAATCCTTTAAACCTCCCATTGCCGTTACAAGGACGCGGTATCTAATTGTTTATCTTAACGTACATAAATACCGGCAAATGGCGGGTAAATAATTACAACATTTATTCTTTGTGTCGGCACTCCTAATGCCCACTTTTTGTTACATCCAGACTCTTATTGGTACACTTTTTTTGTTGCTGAACAAGAGGAATTAGCACACGTTTTGCTAAGGTGATAAAAAATATGAAAGTGTCTAAATAAACTATCGTTAACATCAACAATCTCCATATGAACGATGGATTAAATCATCAAAAATAGATAAGAATTTAACTTATTTTAATAAATATTTTTATCCTCTTTACATTATTCTCTTTATTATATCAAGTTTGTATACTTAGGGAAGGCTTATATTGTACCTATTTAGTTGTATAACAAAAGGATTAGGGCTGTAACAGTATCGATATCGATTATAATCAGATAACGTATGAATGCCTCAAGTAATAATTGTTAATATGACATGTCTGTTCAAAAACATAGATGGCATTGTTTTTTTTGTGATATTAATTAATCTCTGCTTAATTGAGAGGTAAAAACTGCGAGTTTGTTAGTTCTTTGGGTTTTTTGTAAAACAAAAACAGAATTCTATTATTCGTACTAAGTGGCAAAGCTTATTGATTTTTATTTCATAATTTTATTACATGCTTTTAAAGCCAATAGGTGCTAGTGCCAATTTAATATTTCACTGAACACGTATTTCTCACAAACAAACTTATTGTATAGATAAAATTAGGCTTTTGAATTTGTAATTGCATAACAGCCTGTTTGACAATGTCTGAATGAGTTCTCATGAGCGTCATCTAACCACTACTTCATACGAAATGAGGTTCCATATTTGAATCCTTAGCATAGCATTTTTTAAGACCTACCACAGTAATCGAACCTATATATCAAGATTCATTTATTCATATTGAAATATGGTACAATAAGGTCACAGTAAACTTAAGGTCCAGCATACTTCGCCATAAATACATTTGTACCTTATTCATGGATGTTATATGTATTTAAGTATTTATGGGAGACGCTCCCGTCATAATCGTTGTCTGGTACTTCGTAACACAAGGAAGAAAATTCCTTACCACGAAACCAGACAATTGGTGTGTTGTCTGGCACATATTTATTATTATGTATTTAAATACAGCATGTGAAAATCTAAGATCGATATTTTACTAACAAAGCACAACACAGGCTTGATCTAGTAACTTCGGTTATTAATCGTTGCTTTATTGGACTACGATACGACGTGTCTACGGCATACAGAGTCGGATTGAGGATTCGGATCGGGGTATTGTGCAAGTCAAGTGGGTGCAACTTTAGTTACTACGATACAGTTTAAGCGGTTTCGTAGCTGTGTTACTATATAAGGGATAGTTCCACAATCGAAAAGTGAGCACTACATGACGAATCATTTTAATAAATAACACAACATTTCGTGTGATGTATTTAACAGATAAAATTTACCGAGACTTAGCAATTGGAAATTGGTCCTAATACTAAGGTGTTTGGAATTTTGAGACACAATAGTAAACTATTGTCGCTTAGTTTTTTTTTAATAATTCGATGGCAATATTAAATTATTATTCATAGAGACACACCTACTTTGAAATGTAGAATTAAAAACCAATCAATGATAATTTAATAAAGAGGTTTGTTTAGGTCTTTTAAGAAACCTCGTATTTTACCATCTGAATTTATTCTCAACTAGATTTTACCCTTTACTTTAAGTGATAGTCAATGAAACTAAACGCAATATGGTCCCAAAATAAATCCATTAACAAAATCAATTTAGCGCCTTACGTCTCAATACTCGTATTAATATTCCGATACACGTCGTTAACATGGCCCGTATTCAAAATACGTATTAAGGCCCAACGAACTTCGGATATTAATTGCGTAATAAAGAACATGTTATTGGATCCTCCACAGGGATGGAATCGGGATAGCCGTTTTCTGTATTAAAACTGTCTGTGTAACATTAGGTTTTTAAGTAACAGGTTGAATTCTTTGCTTATTAATACTTTTAGATTTCGATCTAAGAGGAAAGTAATTCTTATCTACTGTGATATTTTTTTAAAACAATCTTCAAACTTACATGTTCTTAGTATCAAAAACAGTTTTGAACTAAACCTACATCATCACTTTCAAAATAAAATAACTATATTCGTATTCCCGAATCGTTCATTTTCATTTATACCACATAACAACGCACACAACAACAATATTCATTTACCTCTCACAACCTACAAACGGTCCCCGAAAATAAAACGCGAAACTAACAGCCTTTCCGTTGCACGTCCCAAAGTAGCCCTTACTACGGCCCTGCCTTTTCGGGAGCAAAATATACCCCCATATTTTACATACAAGGAACATTAGGCTATCACTTAACCAAGTTCAGGGCGTACTTCTGGTAGCAATTTTGAGAGCCCAGCCGATAAATTGGCGGAGCGTATAGCTAATAAGTGGCAAGATAGTGTGGAGTAAGGAGGGGAAGGGACGGTGGTTTTGTCGATGTGTAATAATATTCTCCTATCAATTTTTGATAATGCCAGCCCGTAACTACATAGATAGGCCAGGTACGGAGATACTATAGTGCCCAGATGTGTGCGCAATACACAAGTGCACTCTCTGTTACTTCACTCTCGGTGAGACGGCAGTCCGACATGACTGATCAGAGATCAGGCGTAGGACCAACGACTTAATGTGCTTTTCAAGGCATAGGTGGCATCAGCACTAACTTCCTGATTCCAAACTGTCGCCGAGACAGAAAAACCCAGAAACAAATTTCGGCCTGACCCAGAGTAGTAATGACCTTGGGTAGTGCGAACTAACCGCTACAGTAACGAGGCAATTTATCATCAAATACAAACACAGCACCATGTTTTACTTACGACTAACACACTAATAATGTCAACTATTTGTTTTGAATCTGATTATTGATACTTTAAAAACGTATCTAAAATATTGTTACTTAAATATTTTCGACAAAAATTCACGTCACCTAAGTGGGAGTCATTTTAAAATGTAAATTTTCTTAAGTTTCGGTTCTCCAAAAATCCAACAGATTTTTCAGTGTTTAACCCTTATTGAGATATTGTGTGATTAATTACAACCGATTATCGATAAGTAAACTATCACATCACTAGACGTAATGTTAACACCTTGCAGTATCGACGGACGGCACTCGACACGTCGGCGTAAAGACGCGCTCGAAATGATGCTGACACATGTATGTTATTTTTTTAAGAGTTACGACTACCATTATTTCTTATTTTTCATTGGTTTACTCACTTTTCACTTTTGCTTTAGTCCTAGGGTACGACTGGTATAAAAAGCTAAAATTAAATAAAATTTAATTTCAAAAATCTTATAACAACTTTAAAACTGACCACTTGCGAAATTTGACTCGTTTCTTAAGATTCCGTGAAAAACACTTACATCTGAACTATGATGTCGCAGCTAACTAGCTTAGTTAGCCGTTCAATAAACTGCCTAGGCCCTAACCTCTCTACTATACGGCCCGTCCAACTAATAAGCGGTCTGAATGATTAAGATGCTACCCTGTATACGCGTTAAAGAAAGCATTTGCAAATTAAACATGCTTGCCTACGTGACGGGGGTCGAGTAGTATAGGCATGCGACCGGATAGCGTAAAACACGGGGTTCGATTCCTTTTCTAACAGATGATTTTTACAAGTGCAATTTATAACACTTGATGTTTTACTTTAAGAACTATTCTATAGCTCCTGACTATTACGCCGGCCGTCGCGGGTTCGAATCCCGCAAGAGGCAAATGTCTGTGTGATGAGCACGAACATTTGTACCTACCTAATTCATGGATGTTAGTATTTAAGTTTTTATGGGAGACCCCCCGTCATAATCGTTGTCTGGTACTTCGTAACACTAGGGAAAAAAATCCTTACCACGAAACCAGACAATTGGTGTGTTGTCTGGCGCATATTTAATTAATAATAATAATAAAATAAATATCCTTGGACATTTCACACAGCGCCATCTGGTCCCAAACTAAGCAAAGCTTGTACTATGGTAACCAGACAACGGATATAAACATACTTAAATACATTTTTTTTTTGTAAATACATACATATACATAGAAAACACCCAGACCACTACAAACAGACATGTTCATGCACACAAATTATTTATTTATAGGAGTTCTAGGAATTTATATCCAATTTTAAACTCTATTACACAAATTATATAGTTCCGACACTTTATTACAAGTTCTATTTAAGTAAATGTTCTGTATCATATTTTGTCAGTGATATAAGTGGTTCAATACTTTGATAAGAATCGGATAAGAAACATAAACCACCTTAATAAAAAGTATTATGGCAACATCAGAAAAGTCCAATCCAAAATAAACTTCAAAAGCTAACGGCACTTGTCACAAATAAAAGTGAATCTATTTCAGTTATAATTACAGAGGCATCTGTGTAGCAGGCAAGCTGCTAAATATGACAGGAGGCATAAAAGCCAAACACAATTTTGAGATATTAAAAATGTTGTGCTTTTTATACCTCCGATTTTTTTTAAACTGTATTTTTCTCACAGTTAAATGAACAAACTACCGATAATTATTGGTACTAAGCGCTCCCCACGACTTCGTCCGCCCGTTTTTATACTTCTTTGTTCCCGTGATGTTTTATAGCCTATAGCCTTTGCTACAAATAAAGCGCGTAGCGTTTGAGCGTTCAAACAAACTCTTCAGCGTTATAATATTACGTCGAGTAACTGGTCACAATCAACTAAGTTTAATTCGAACAATTCACAGCATCTAATATAATAAACAATGTTATTTAAAACCATTATTTAATCAGATTTTTATATTTTTTTAATGTTTACATATTACGGATCGATAAAGTATGAATTCAAATTCAACTACCACCTCGAACCCTTATCCAGTACATTAGGGGCCAATCGGCAGGGTCAAACTGCCACGCCTCTCCCATTATGTTCGTTAGCCCACGTCTGGACTAAATAGGGTTCCGTATATTAGCTGTCTGATAACCGGTCTGTATCGCAGGTAATGATGAGCGAATGGTTTCGGGGTTGATTTCCTGTTTAAGCTGTAGCAGTGATCAGGGGAAACGGTTTTTTTTCTGTTACTTCTTTTCGCTGCCTTCATCGCCATCTCTCTGACATGAAGGTTTGACTGACAGAGAATGGTTTTAGCATTAATTCCACCTTTGTACAACTTTTTTTTAATAAAGTCTTAAAATAAAATAATATATGATTGTAAGATGAAATAAGCACTTTGGATACATCTACAAAACATCTTTTTACTTGGAATATTTTGTAAAATGTTGGTCATTTTCATTCTAATTATAGATAAAACTAAATCTTCCTACTGAATTTCACATCTCATCATCTTTCTCAATTATCTCTTTTTTTATTAAGCTTTTCAGCATCTTGTACATCTTCTTACTTAGGTACCTAATTCTGAGACTACCTACTAAAGTAAAAGTTGAGGAACCTTTAATTAAGGTTGGTTTTGACAAAGCGAACAAAGAACTAGAGCTAGAACAAGAACATTCTTTCTTGTTCTTATATGTTAACGGAAGCTCCATTAGATAGATAGAACAACGAACGGAATGCACTGAGTCTGTTTATATAAGAAGAATTTAAGGAATAGAATGAGCATTAGAATTAGACATTTAGAATTGTAATAATATTATAACATTGTATTTGACATTGGTATTGAAATAATAATTAATTTTAATGTTTGCTGCATTACATGATACATATTATGTAGTAGCTCATTTTCATTATGTTTTATCTGTGGGAGCAGTATTTGCCATTTAATTTGACAACTTGGATACCATATTTGACGCAAATAAATGATTGATTGGTTGATTGATTGATTGATTGCATGATAAGTTAAGATAAATTAAGATCACACTTTTGTATATTGTATTCTTAGCAAATAAATGATTTGATTTGATTTGATTCGCTCGTCTGATGTAAATGGACCTTTACTCAAGAGTGTGCGCAAAAAAAAAAAGATGCATGCGAACAGAAATTCTTCTTGGTTTAGTACTTTCTTTTAAATCATGACCATCGATATGCCTTTCACATTTCCAAAAATTGAAAATTATAATTTAGCCGCTCAGGGAATGGGATTTTGACGTTTTCAATTTTGATAGAAAATGTAAATTTAAAATTACTCGTCTGTCACAGAGTAACAGTTGCTTTTTACAAGTCAAATTTATATCATTAAGTTTGTATAGTGACAAAACACTATAAAAACAAAATTCAAATAGAATTCGACTTTCTTATCACAAGTTTTGTGAGCTCAGAGCGGCTTGATTATAGTTATGGCAAAAAAACATTGACATTTATCATTCTTCGTGCTATATCTATAGGCATAACTTACATAGTCTTCTTGTATAGCTAAGGCAAAAACTGAAAAGGAGTAATACGTGATATCGATCGTTGAACCACTCCATTGCTGATCGGGTATACACGCAAGGGGATTGCCCAGAATTGGATGGTTTGCGAAGACGATAATCTTTCGTATCTGTTCCTCGGATTACGCTTACGCGCAAATACTGGAGGTATTTCTTTACTTTCAGATCTGCATGCAATTTTTAATGTTATTTGAAAGTCATTCGAAGTACCTGAATGTGTTTGTTAGTTGAATTATACAATACTTTCGGCCTGTTCCATAATGTCTGAATAAGTTCCAATCAGCATTATCTGTCCACTTCTTCATACGAAATGATATTTGATATTGGAATTATTTGTTGGTTAGTGATTATTTATCTTCATTAGAAACCGTATTCGACGACAGATTTTGAGCGGTAGTTAGCGCTCCCAACTACTGAACCAGCGGTCGCGAGTACGAATCCCGCAAGGGGCAAATATTTGTGCATTGAGCACGCAAATTTGTACCTAAGTCGTGGATGTTAGGTGTATTTATAGGAGACTCCCCCATCATAATCGCTGTCTGGTAGGTACTTCGTAACACAAGGAAGACAATTCCTTACTTCGAAACTAGGCAATCGGTGTGTTGTATGGCGCATATTTACTATTTTCTATTTATTATTCCAACACTACCGCGAAGTTACTACTAACAGCGTCATCTAGTTCCCATTCTAAACACCACCTATCTCTTACAGTGCCTCCAAACAAGACATTCATCACGGGTGTCGGTGAACACGCGGTCCAGGGAACGGTGCTCACTCTGACCTGCACAGCCTCCGGAGCCAGACCTGCAGCTGATATACAGTGGTTCAACGGCACCCAGAAGATGGATAAGCAGCAGTACAATATCAATGTGAGTATTGAATCATTTCGTTATAATTTGGCCGCTATTTTGACGTTTTTAATTTTAAAACAGAATGTACGGAAATAATTTTAAAGTTCCCTTTGCAAATTTTAGGGTAAAGGTTGATATCTGGTTCTTATGTTTACGTGAATACTACTCATCAATTTAAATACTTTATGGATTGTTTTCCGAACGCGAATGCTATAAAAGTGTAGGTAAAGCATTCGAACCGTCACGCGTTTAAAAAAAATGTTAGCGAAATCAATCCGTGAAGTGTTTCAAACAAATGTTGATATCGGTAAAAAAGAGAGGTATGCTTAGTTCAAAAAACGTACAAGATATTAAGGAACTATCTTCAAGAGTATCAAACAAAAACTACCTGAAAATGGCAACGACGTTGCTGAGGTATGCCTCGATGACATGTGCCAAGAACTAACTTATGGTACCTGCGTGCAATATGAACTCTTCTCATGGCACTTTTATGATTTTTTTTACTCAAGGTGTATTGGGTCCAGGCATTAGATATTATTCAGGATTTTGATCGCGCCCCCTTCTTAATTAAAGTTGGTATTTATAGCACCCACAAGTAAAAAATACATTCAACATTATTTTTAAGAATGGCGTCCTAAGTTTCAGATCTTGAATAAAATAGCAGAGGCTCTATAGCCCATAAACAGATTACTTAACTTGGTTAAGATATAAAGTACGAAGTAACCAGACTAGGTACAATGATAAATTAATCGTAAGTTGCTGGCATTGTTACGTACGCATAAACATCGTCAATTTAGCAACTGTTCAAAACAAAGCACTCTATTAAAACTTTTCACTCCTATTTTTTCCATTTAATCTCTACACGACCAGACTTGAACTCTTAACCTTGTGTACCCCGAAACTCGATCAATCTAATATTCTCCTCACATTTAACAATGCAAGATAACACTTTATTAAGCAAAATTCGTGAATTTGATCCGTTCATAAAAACGCGTTTCACGTTGCCTCTATAACTGGAGACGAAATCTACATTATTATGGGAATATTTTCTTGGGCTCCTTTACACCTCACGACATGTATAATGCCGAAGAAAATAATGTGCAACTGAATCAGCTGTTGCAATTATGTGTCAATTTTAAAACAGCAGTAAATAATTTTAGTATCAATACTGACGCCCTCTGAACTTCACCACTGCTATGTGGTCAAACACGACAGTTTAATAATGAATATACTTTGACTACCTCGTTGGTGTAGCGGTTAGGTCGCTGGTCACTACCCTAGAGGTTTCAGGTTTGAATCCCGGGTCAGGCCGAAATTTGTTGCTGGGTTTTTATTTCTTGATAATACTCAGAAACAGCTCGGAAACAGAAAGTTGGTGGTGATAACACCCCTGTGCCTCGAAAAGTACGTTAAGGCGTGATCCTGCACCTGATGTCTTATCGGTCATGTGTGACTGCCGTCTCACCGAATTAATGAGAGTGAAAATTCCTTCAGAGTGTGCACTTGTATATTGCGTTCACATCTGGGCACTAAAGTACCTCCTGCGCCGGTACTTGACCTATCTCTGTTGAGAGAGGCCGCCATTAGCGAAAATCGGTGGGAGAATATACATGCTAATTGAAATACGGAACAATTTATAAATATTTACATTGAAATTAGCCTTGCCGTCTCACGGACTGTCTAGCTAGTGAAGAGACAGAGAGAGAGAGAGAGTTATTTTGTTTGTCTATCTTCAGCATGCTTGGCCAAATACGAGTGTAGAAATTCAGTGACAAATGCACACAATTCTGTTTAGTCTCTCTTGCCTTCTACAGCGCTGTTTAAGAACCAGGAGTTTCCTGCTTCTTAATGCCCAGTCAAAAACCTTTCCTGATATACTATATCTTCAGCCTTCTGCCAGTACTGATGTTTTTTTTTATTTTTTTTTTTTTTTACAATTCAATTTCGCTTGCAGCTTACAGTAAAATAAAATAACCAAGTCGCATACAAGCATAAACATAACTAACAGTAAGTAATATTAACTAATAACATAACCAACGTTCATGCATAAAATTGTATGTCAAAACTATTAGATTAAAATTACAAGAATAACCTAGTCATACAAACAATGTCAGTATCAATCCCAGCAAAATAAAATAAAAGTCAAATGTTAATAAAATTGTATGTACCCTAATCTTTTTTACAATATAATAATTTTGTCAATAATATTATAAAACAATGTCAACAAATTTGTCAGACTATCGGCAAAAATGTCTAAATCATCGTGCTGAGCAAGTATGTCCCCTATCAGACCCAATGAACGGTTTGTCGGTGCATGTGCTGCCCGTTCAGTTCGCGCAACGGGTCTCATCAACAGTTGCCTATCCAACACCAAGGGAACGTTTATTCAATGGCGGCGTTTACTCGCCATGGCACAGTTCTTGAACTGTGGTGTTCAGGCAAGAGGGAACCTCACTGTTCCCTGATTTGGAGTTTATATTAAAAACTTTACCGACAAGAGCCTATCTCTTAAATTTGATAAGAAGCACATAGTCGTACCATATAAAAGCAGCTACTATCCCTCTCAGTAGGTTATTCCAGCGCGGGAATAGTCTACGTGATTTAGTTAGCTCGACGATATTTAATGAAGACCGATGAGGCTCTCTTCATGAGCACCGCTGATAAGCAGGACTGTTGAACAGTGTGGGGTTTTGGATGAAAAGTCTTAGAGATTCAAAAAAACTTTAAGTAGCTTCTGACTCACAATCACTTCTGTATTCACGCTTGATGGTAAATGAGCTAAAAAAAATCTTCGGACAAAAAAGATATGGATCTTGTGAGTAAAACTAAGAAAACTTATCAACTAATGTTACTACTTAATAACTAAAAGGGATCGAGTTACACTACACAGTGCGCGTCAAGTGGACAGTCCCCACTCCCCACTATCGGCAATTACCTGTAGTACATTGTTGCGGCTGCCGCGAACTCGCCGATGAAGTGAGCCCGCTTTTTTGCGCAGTATAGCCGGGAAACTGTCAACATCTGCGAACGCGAACATACTTAAGGCACTACAGTATCGTGGCAGCCCCAACAATGCCCTAAACGCATAATTATATTGTAATTGCTAAAGACCTTAAAAGTAAGACTACGCTAGTCCTGTTATGAATAGAATAGAATAGAATGATTATTTATTTGACACAAACAAAAAATAAAAAAAAAACAAAAGATATCACAATAAAAAAATAAAAAATAATAATAGACGGAACAAAAACACAATGATGAAATATGAGAGTTCTTAGGCATGGTTAAAGGTCTGGAACTACTATCTTGTATACACCTTATTATACCATGAGAGGATTCGCTAGGAGCGAATCATACACGAAAAGCGACACAATACGGTCTGCTATGCCTATTGAACGGATCTACGTACAGCGTTCCATCTCACCGCTAAATGGAGTGAAAGCGAGAGCGTATTTTGCCGGTGCTCACATGCTCCGTGCATGAAACGCGCCGGTTTTGGTCGGTGACGGAACTGTCTAGTGGGAAAAGTACCATAGTACCATAGCACAAAATCAATTTACATGTACCTGAAATCTTCATGCACTATTTCCATGTTTGCTACTTACTTTCACATTTACTTCTGCATAACCCAAAGGTATGACTGTTAGAGAACGCCATACGACTTTAAGTCCACCTTTTGTACAAATTTTGGTAATGCAAAAAGGTATAAATCAATCAATCAATCATCAAACGCTACCCTTAATGTTATACAAATAATACCCGACAGCTAATTCAAATTATCAAGCACGTAATAGAGTTTAATATAAAATGAAATAACTGCGTAAGTTAAAACTCAATTAACGCCTAATATAAACACCAAAAACTAGCAAATTTACCTTAAAAACGTTTCCCTTAAATCAACGAACTACCCGATTTAAGTCGAGGCAAATTCGATTAAGCGGTTTTCAAATATTTGACCGGGGAACCCCAAATTAATCGTGGAATCTAATAGAATTGTTCAAAGCTTTTGATTTGTTGAGTGGAACCTTTTTTACGCGTCAGAAGTTATTTTTTAATTTGTTACGATTGGGCTTTCGCTTTTTTGCGAAACGGTTAGAATCAAAGTGCTTTGTTAGAATATTGTTAAAGCATTTTCAAATACAGACTTGCCTTTAGACTTTAGGAATACAGACCGCGATCTATTCAAATGTTTTCATTAAACTGTCACTCACGAAATAAAATTGTTATCGAAACAAAAATGATTTTACAGCAGATGTTTTATTTTACTAGTTTATAAAAACTCGAAATTGTGATAGCAAAGTATTTTTTTTTAGAAAAAATAACAATAATAGGGTAAGGATTTACAACAGTAGTAGAATAAAGTTAACATGAATTGTAAGAAAGTCTTTCATGTTGAAACCACAAGATAGAAAGTTTATTCCAATTCTTTTTTTTTGACGAGTAAAGGTTTTTATTTTCATACTCTGTAAAATCACGAGTAATTTATAACAGTGTATAAAACGACTTACTTAATTTGGCTTAAATCATACAATCAACAAAAAATACCATGCTATATTTTTATCAAAATGTGATGACCATCTTTTGAAAATTTTTAAAGTTAATAAATATTAATTATCATTATAATTATTTGCCTAACGTCAACTACAGTAAGTCACATATCAGTTAAAACAGTAGGCAACATCAACACAAAAAGATTAAGTAATGTATGTTCTCACTCGAAATGAGAAATGGTAATAAGGATGCATATATATTATGCAAGCTAACTAGTTGCTATACCAATACATGCGTCGCAACATAGTAGGTACCTCCTTTCACATAAGTACCGGTGGTTATATCTGCTAAATTCAACTTCTGCAGCTGAATTTCTAGCGACGCCACCTGCCGTCCTCGGTCCGCACTCAGTTGACTAAGGATGGTGTGGAGTCGCTTTTGTTTACTTGCATTTTAAATAATTATTGATAGAGTACCTATTCAGTTTGACTCCAAAATTATATAAAGTGACTCATCAAAAATAACATTAATAAATAAACGAAACCTAGTGGACGGACTGTACAAATAAAGACGGTCTTGGGTTTTCATTGTCCGTTTATGTGATACTTAATTCCAAAGCACGAATGAACACACCATGTTTATAAGACAAATTTTAAAACAAGAGACTTTAATTTTATTGTCCGTCAGTCTGTCAGTTCAAGTCGCCAATCCATCTCTTCACCATGAAGGCTGGACGCCGCTTCACCTAGTGTAACTTTATAACAGCCTGTCCCTCTTTGTATGGTCAGAGAAACTAAGTGTTTGCTCTGCTGAAGATGGAATACAAGAACGTTGGTGTTTTGTAGTACACTTAAGTATTTCAGTCAGCAAAATTATAAACAACATAGCTTATTTGTGAATAAATCTATTTCGGTACATAGGCATACTGAAATAACAAAATGTTTCTTAGACGTTTTTAACGGTGCAACAAACAAAACGGCTGATACGCCGCAGTCCAGCAGTCAATAAACATTAGTTACAGGTGTCCATTTCAGGTTAAAGATTATTTATTTTCCCACAAGAATCAATACAATTCGCTTATGAGATAGTTACAAATTGACATAAAGCAATGGTAAAAAACACAGCGAGCGAACTTAGCGTAATACAATATTAATTTTAAAAGAAAACAAAATAGGGTATTTCTTAAAGTAACGGCCAGTCTCCGGCTATTCAAGTCAAGTGAACTCGTGAGATAACGCGCTTTGTTTAGCGACACAGATATAGATCGCAACTGCGTACGCACCAATTTTAAGATAATATGTAAAAAAGAACAAACAAAAAAGTGTATGTTTCCAATTTAAAATACCAACACAAATACTTTTACAATAAAAATGCTAAGCACAAAATTTAGCGTCGATTCTATTTCATTCTCTGTCCTCTGGCGCAAGGTGTGTCCGGCCCAATAAGTCAAATTCAATAATGTTCACAAATGAAACGTCACAGCCTTTATATTTCCCGGGAAAAGTTGCCAATATTGTTTTTGCCACATTTTCAAGGAAGTTCGTTATTGGAAACCATTAGAAATTGTTACTAGCAGACTAACTTTGTTTGTCTGCTATTTTAAGAAATCTTTTTTGTTTGACTGGATAAATTAATATTAATTCACGCAAGGATTTTGTACAATATGATAAAGATGAGGCAGTTTCATAGTGATCTTTAGTTTTCAGGACATTTGAGTTGCTTTATATTATATTGTAGAAGAAAAATTATTACTTAAAGGGCCTCACCTTACATATGTGGTGGTATGACCCATACTCCACCACGCGGGCTCAGTGAGGATTGGTGAAGGGGTGTTGCAAGGCAAGCGACGAACTTTGCTGTCAGATTTTTATCAAGTGGCTATAGTATAGCCACTTAAAGCCTAGTCAAAGGCCCTATAGTGGCTATAGGGCCTCTGACTAGGCTTTACGACTAATATCAATCAATATTAGCCGTTATTAAATACTAAGTATTGGACCCAAATTATACCCAATACCATTTGAAATCTACTAATTTGATTACTAAAGGGTCTTTGAGAAAAAGTGCTGCAAAGCCAAATCCTCTTACGGATTGATGGGATAAAAATACCCGTAAAAAAGTCAGTTTTTATGCTAAACCGAGGTGACGTTGAAGAATGGATGGATTAATTTTCTTCTTCTTTCAAACAGTTTTTGTGCATTTTGTGCTCGACTTTTGTTTTATCATCAGCCGTTTAGCGGTTGAGTTTTTGCATCATTAATTAGGTATCTCGGGGTAAATGACATGTTGAAATAATTCTATTACCTAAAATTCTGTGGAAGGTGTATGGAATTTTTGGCCTACTTTTTGGTCCGCCATTTTTATTGTATCTTATAAAAATATTCCATACATTTATTACACACAAAACATATTTTATAGCAAACTCCTAAACTGTCACGTTTAGCCATTGGTAAACAAGCTTGAAACTTCAAGGGAAGGACGCTTGAATTTTCGTTGAACATCCTTAGCGGCCTGTAATTCGAAAACCTGACAACTTACGGAGTTTTATCAAAGTATATTTTAATTTTATGTTTATGGGATCTATTGATTTTTATTAGTTTCAGTCGTGGACATCATTTCAAAAAATCAAACTACCAATAAAAAATCCAATGCCCTTTCTCCCTGCAATGACTAAGAAATTTCAATTCTAAAGAAAACTAAATACTCGTAGTACACAAATTAACCTTAAAAATAATGCCTGATAAAATCCAAATATTCCATTTACTTCCGAACATTCTTCACAGCATTCAATTTCCCGGAAAGGGAAGAAAGAATGTACAAAAACCTCTCTCTTTCTCCACCTAAGAGATAAGTCCTTAAACATCTCAGTTATCTTTTAAAATGTCCACGCAGGTAGTCAAACAGAAAGAGCCCGGACTAACAACTTAACTGAAGAAAAATGCTTTCTATTGTATGCCCGCGATGTGATCAAATTAAACATAGGGATGTGACTGAGATTTTTGTCGATAACGATAAATTCAGTCTTACGATGATTTGTTCTTCGTCGATTTTCTTGTGATTCAGTATCACAGTTATTCTTATGTTATATCAACTGCTCTTATTTAATAAAGATAAATTAACTCCGCTCGAAATTTATGTACACTTCTACTAGTATAAAAATACTCAACAGCAGTCATAGCATGGTCTTTAAATTTTATTTTTTTCTTATACCAAGACAAACTAACCACCAAATCATCCATCAAACCAACCATTGAATCAACCATAGAAATCCTTAGCCAAAATATAGTGTTCTAAAATATATAAATAAAAATTAACATCTCTTCGCGATAAAAATAATGGTTTGATAGAATATTAGACCTAACTAACGATAATAGCCCATTTACCTCTAGTTCACAGTCACAAGGTAGGCACATAAAATTATATCGCCCCTTAACTTTTATGGATGGCAATAGATTATTCCTGATCATTATCGTGTAACCTAGTTTTTGTCGAGGCTTCGATACTTTGGCAGCATTAAGAAATAATGGAGACTGGTTACAGTCTAGGTGGTAATAACTGCCTCGATAAGTTTGTGGTCAATTTGATGGCCAGTATTTGAAAGCTCGGGTTCGAATCCTAAGTTGAGCTAGGTTTTTTGTCATAAATCTTACTGAGAAGCAGTTTGAGGTCATGATCGCAATATCTTGTATGTGATACTGGTCCGATGCGTCACTTCGGTCATGTCGGACTGCTAACTTATCTTCTTCTTCTTCCTTCTCTATTCCCATCATCTGGGGTCGGGTCTCCTCACACATCTGCGCCAGGATATTCTATCCTGGGTTGTCTTCTCTGGCATTTGGGCTTCCTCGAGGTCTCTCTTAATCTTAGACCACCAGGTCAGAGGTGGGCGGCCTCTGCCTATCTTTTGACTGCCATCTTATCTAACTATAAACAAATATGCGCCGGACAACACACCAACTGTCCGGTTTTGAAGTAAGTTTTTTTTCCTTGAGTTAAGAATAACAGACAATGATTATGACGGAGGCGTGTGCCATAAATACTTAAATACATATATCATCTATGACTTAGGTACAAATATTCGTGCTCATCACACAAACAACATTAGCCTTTCGAGGGAATCCAACCCGAGACCGCTGCAGTGGCTTAGTAGTCAGGAGCTCTTACCACTGCACAAAACGTGTCGTCAAACTATGACGTGGTCGTGATTTTATTTCGGTTCGAGGGCTGAATAGTAATATTTTGGTGATCTAATTACAACTTTATCGATATCGATGACATCCCTTAACCCAAGATAAGCGGCCATAGTTTACAGGGTAAACTTTTGTGCAATTATTTTAATAGACGACATCTAGAGCTGCTGGGCGTATTTCATTCTTGCATTTGTTTTCTGAACGTCTACTTAGCACGCAGGTTTGAGGCAGAAGATGAAGCGGAAATAGCGTAATGAATGAATTAAACCGAAAAATATTAAAGTTTGCTCAAGTGAACGTAACGTTACTCATCTCGGATTAGAAAGCTGTTATAATTAGAACATTATATTCTTTTACATTTAATTCTTAGGTGTAATCATCTACTAACACAAAAGTTGTAATGAAAGAAATGAACTGTCATTCAAAATGTAGAAATATGGATATTTTCCCTCTTCCAGTCATAAAAAAATAAACGTTATGTTTATGGCGGCAAAGGTAAGGTTAAATTTACTATTTGAATACAAATTAGCGGCACCATTTTATTTTAAACATATAAATTACAAATAAATAAGAATATGAAGGACAAAACACTGGTAAACGGTTATGGCTAAGCGTGGCTAAAGTAGGCCTGTGACGTCCCACTGCTTGGCAAAGGTCTTACCTCAACTATAATAATAAAAATAAATATGCGTCAGAAAACACACCAATTGTTTAGTTTCGAAATAAGGAATTTATTCCTTGTGTTACGAAGTACTACACAACGATAATAACGGGGGCGTTTCCCATAAATACTTAAATACATTTAACATCCATGACTTAGGTACAAATGTTCGTGCTCATTACACAAAAATTTGCCCCTTGCGGGATTCGAACCCGCGACCGCTGGTTCAGTAGTCAGGAGCTCTAACCACTGCACCAAACGTGTCGTGTCACATTTGTTTGAGCTTTACTTTACGTTTTTAGTGCAAACTTTAGAGTACCGCTTATGACTTGACCCATTTGCCAAGGAAGCTTTTTGTGGAAGAATCGAGAGAATTGCTCGTCCAAGGTTTTGTTGTGCCAACATTAGAATGCCGTTCGTGCTTTATTACGAGTACTCTATAAAGTACACTCGGACACATAAAAAATCATACTTTCCAACATTTTGGTTAACTGAGATTTTTACACAGCTAAGGTCTGATTTTTAAATAGCTAGAATAGAAATATTCGGCGAACCTATTTGTCAGCAATCATTTATTTTATATAAAAGTATAAGTAAAGTTAGCCTGTAACAACCCACTGCTGAGCAAAGGCCTTACCTCAACTATGAGGTAATTTGAGCCATACTCCACCACGCGGGCTCAGTGCGGTTTGGTAAAGGAGTGTTTGCAAGGAAAGTGACTAACCTTGCTGTCAGATGTCATCAAGCCGCCCATACGGCCTCTGACTGGGCTTAACGACTAATATCAATCGATATTAGCCGTGACCAACGGCTTTACGTGCCTTCCGAAGCACGGAGATGCTCGTGATATACGTCACTTATAATATGATCGGAATGGTCACTCATCCAAACATGACCGTGCCGTAGGTTGCTTAGCTAATTAATTACTACCCAAGCGCTGCCACCACTACGCTACGAGCACCTCAATTTATGTAATTATGTAAGTTTAAAAATCGTTCATTTTATACTTATTTGGTATGATAAGTTTTATCTGCCGTTTAAAAGCAACTTTCTAATTTTACAAAAGATTGTTTCTGACATCGAAATATTCAAATGCAGCGAAGATTACTTACATGAAAAAATAATATTATTTTCTTCTAATTTGTTTGAGTCTTATAAATTATCTCGAATGCGAAAAGTCGCGACTTTCAGTCAGATTATTAAGAGAAGCGATCCTAACTTTGGCTTAATTATCTACAGAAATACGAGTGTTACATCTATTTTCCTCATCAAACGATACTACATAGCTTCAAGTATAGCATCTGTGTACTCGTCTAATGATAGACATCAATCGTGGCATACATCGCTTTAATTAAAACATCAGACCTTTGCCTTAAATTGAATTCCCCGCAAGGAAACGCCCTTGAGATCTACAGCGCCTGGAAGGTAGGCTTCGCGAGAGATGTAGCAAATTGTGGCTTAAAATAAGTACTTACGAATTGATGCGAATTTGAACCATTTAATTATCTACACAATGCGCCACTATGTAACTAAAAATATTTTAGAAAACTAGAATTCCTTTTTTTAAATGCTGCAAAGAGAACCTTGTTACCTAAAGTTAGTTTTCTTTAATTAAATGTATAATATTGTTAACTTTTTAACGAAATGATTCGTTTTAAAATAAGATAAATACAAAACTTACAGCCTACATAGGCAATTCATCGTTAAACATTGAGATATTTTTAATCAGTCAGGTATCAAACGAATGCCGGGAGTCGCATAATAATGGAATTTCTATTGTGTCTCGTTCACACATACTTGACGGGTTAAATCAAATAGCAAATTAATTTTATTTGCTGATGATATGATTTTAAAAGTTACAAACATATTGTTTACACTATTTGACAAGCAAAGAAAGATGGGCTTTACTACATCTGCTAGTGAAATAAAGTTGAAACAGGTTATAGTAGACTTGTACAAAGTATCATGTACTTTTTACCAATTGACTGCTTTGTTGGTACTCTTACTCATTTTATACCTACACCCAAGATGAACTGAACAGTAAGTAGTTTTAGAGAAACGAATCCAACATGTATATTTTAATTAAAGTTCTAGCAAGGTTTACCCATGAAATTAAAAATATTGATCTAAATGAATAAGTATTGCTATCCACCGAGGTAACGCAGCCAGCATCCTCGTCTCTTTGCCTCATGGACACGGTTTTATTTTTGAGTAGGTTTTAAGTTCTTAGTATTTGCATGTATTTTCTTTAACCTTTTTTTTTCAATAAATGGCTGACTTTAATAGATTTAAAAAAAGGATAATTATGACCTCATATCGGAATATTCATTTTCTCTATTTTAATACCTAACCAAAGACAGCTAGCACAGTGCCTACCCACTATGTAATTTTGTACCATATGAATACAGGATGTTTTTGCAAGGGCCAATTTTTTGTAGGTAAATGAGACCTATATGAACAAAATTTACTATGGGACCATCGTTCAAACCATTTTTTTCCACTGCCTCTCCATACATTATCGTCAATGTAGCTGACTGATTTGTATGGAACATCTCAAATTTTTTTTCAGATCTCGACCATGATCCCATAGTAAAAGTTGTTCATATTGATGGTCTCATTCACCTCCAAAAATTTGGCACCCCCTCGCAAAAACACCCTGTATACGACGATCGAAAGGTATGACGTATTACCATTCTTGCTAACATAATCAGTCACTTCATTTGGCCTCGCATCGCCCCACTAATGATTACCACAGCGGCCATTTTTCATTCCGTCGTCACGGAATGAATGTCTCAATACTGTCGTGTGACGTCACGGGATAAAGTAATTAATTATAGGGCTACTTTTTATATTTATAGTAAGTAAAAGTTTTGAATTAAAGTATTAACGTTATTCATTCTTATTCAAAGAAAACACTAGCTTATTTTTGAAAAACAAAAGTAAAAATTCAGGAAAAGCTTATTGAAAATAGTTTTAATTACCTTCAACGTGAGTCAAGAGCCAATAGGTACCAAATAAATAAAATAAACCAATTCTTATCTACGACATTATAAAGAAGCCTGTGTTATATTTTAATGGAAAATAACAAAGTCTTCAGCTTAACTTCTTTCAGCTTCATTTCTCTCAACAGTAAAACCTTAGAACCGGGTTACTAAATTAAAACAAATATAAACGAACCAATTTGTGGTCTATAACCAACTTCGAAAGGCTTTAAAAAATGGAAACAAGGTAGTTACCCTAAAAATAATGGTTCGACGAGGTAATTGATCCTATTCTAAATAAAAATTATATTTCCTCTGAACTTCGGCCTCTTTCTAATTAAAAACAAACGATTAATTAAAGAGATAACCGAGGTAGGCAAGTAATGGGAGAGGTGATAGGGGTACTGTCTACAGGTTTTACAGTAAAATATCTTGCGCGATACTTTTGTAACACATCAACTTCTTACACAAGAGTGGCAACGCCATAAACATTTGTATTAAGATTATTTGGTAAATGTTCTGGAATTCCACATTTTTTTACGCTTGATTTGGTTGGGTCAGATAGTATTGTACGAGTATGCACACTAAATAATCATGGCTGTGCTAAGAACTATCAAACAGCCGTCAAAGTGTAACTTATACGCGATTTAAATATTTTATTATAATATAAAATACTGACTTAAATCAGCTAATGGAGAAAATACAAAAATGTATATTAAAGTATTTATGTCTTCTTATCTGTTTCCCGAAAATGTATTTAATAAAAAAAAACAGATTATGCATTAGTATTTTTGAGGGATGAGTATCTTAAAATAATATTTTTTTATACCTGCTTACTAGACAGTGGCCCTAAAAGACGCTCGCTTAAATAATAATGAGCTATCATTATACACACAATGGTTAAATATCCTTTGGTTTATTCAAAAAGGCCTGAAAGGTAATTTTATTAATTGTTAACAATTAAGTACCTCTCCTACCTATTTACTCAAAATCTTACAATGGTATGAGGTTTATTAGAAAACATCTTCAAAATAAAGTATTTTTCGCCATAGCCTTTTGATTAGAATATAACTGAAAACGTTAACGCTAAAAGACATAATTTTCAATTACGTCATCCTACCACTACTATACGTCTTAATAAACTTCTTCCATTCGCTGCAAAATGTCCATTAAACTCAACATATTACAGTCTCAAATAGCACAACAACCGTTTAATTAACAATTTAAATGGCGTATTTGTCTTAGTAGTGGCTCACATCTATATACACACCTGTGCTATCCAATATTAATCGTTTTCGCTCGCCGCAAACACAGTATAACAAATATCAGTAGGTAATATACAGGGTGTAGGTTTCAATCTGTGCCTCCTTCAGCAGGCTCACCCCCCCCCCCCCCCCCCCCCCCTCACCTCGAGCGTGTGGACAAACATGAAAAACCGTAAATAACTCTTGAAAAATTATGTTGTTTTAAGTTAATTGTAAATTTTTTAAAAAGTACAATACAAAAAGATAATTCTATACTGATGCTGACCACACATCATGTTTTTTTTTATGAATAATTTCCACAACTTCAAAGTTGTTTGAATAATTTTGCGTCATTTTCGCAAAAACACACGGGAACAATATTATGTCATTTTGATGTATCTAATAAAACGAGTAAACGCGGTTAGTAGCGGGCAAAAGCTAGGACCTACTCTATACCAACACGTATTTAACTCTTCAAGTATGTGTAAACGAGACACAATATAAATTCCATTGTTATGCGACTCCCGGGTGTCGTTTGATGCCTGACTGATTAAGATTCACTACCAGTAAAAGCTAACCTGCAAACACAAAATTATTAAATTCGTTTAACAAAAACCTGAAATTAAAATAATAAATTGTATAATTCCCTAAATTGTGATATCAAAGGCTTTGTTTCCCGAAGGATGATAAAATCCTCCGCTATAATTCTCTTTGTAATTAAAATAAACTGTAATGTCAGCATACCCTTATGTGTATTATCATTTTACAGCCTTTTCAAACAAAACACCGTTTGTTATTCGTTTCAGTATACATTACTAGGTTTTTCCGGTAACTGTCCAAATTGCGGCCTTTTTTAAATCGCTATGCGTAAATATTTATTGTAAAGTACGGAAAACAGCATGTTGGGCGGGCATAAAATGAGCACCTCCTTATCGTTTATCGTGACAATCGATAAAATTTTAAACGTCTTTTTCATCATTAAATGGTTTGTACTAACTTTAATGGTACTAGGTACTCATAATTTTTAAAGCAATAAGAATTGCCGTAGCAGTTTTAAAATGTGAAAGAGGATTCGTTGAGGAAATAAAAATATTTGGTTGACGCGATAAACGGTATCGAGGCGTTCATGTTAGGCCCGAAGGCATTACGCAGTGTCTACGCCACTATTCGTTTTATTCTTTTTATTTTATCGGATTTAAAAACTTATTTAATCTATGTTGTTTTGAGCCACTTGCCTTCCGCACATCACTGCTTTGACTTTATAATATAGACTTCTTTTTTTAACTATAGCACAACACATTTTTGTAAGTACTTGCATTTTAAATAAGAGTAAATCTGCATTTTCCAAGGCAACCTATTTTTCATTATTTGTTCGCCAACAGCTAGTTTGCAACAAAAGTTGGTTACCTGATTTACTGTTGACTGTTACGAGTAACTAGGTACCTTTGTAGGGCCGAAGCTGAAAGTTAACAAACTATATTAACGCAACAAATAATTTTCCTAAAATTACACACCACAAAGCTACTTCAAATGGAAAATACTTTAAGTAAACATGTTTTCAGTCATTGCATTCGCAGTCGTTTAAAAAAGTATCTCAAACAAGATGAAAGAGACCAAACGATGTTTTGGAAAATAACGGTATAAAAGAAAGCAAATACTCTGGGACTGAAGCATTAACGCGATATAAAAAATGTAATGCGCCGCCTAGTGCCGTAATCGGATTACACAGTAGTGATGTGACAGAACTCATCGATACTAATAAACTTGACTATTCATTAATCTCATGTCAGAGTGTGAAAACTCTAAAGTTAGTAGTTTCAGAATTAATTGTTTTTTTTTTGAAAATACAGGGAATTCTTGTAACAGTCACAGTCACTTTTTCAAAAACTTTTAATAACATACTATAGATAATGCACTTTTTGTGGCGACTATTTGTTTTAATAACGAGCTACTTAGCCTAATTTATGTTTTTTTTTACAAAACTGACTGTACAACTATTCTTGATGGCTCAGAAAAAAACACAGAATTTCATATTTATTTCCTGTGATGTTTAAGTTTTATTCTAACAACACAATTAATTAGGTAAATGTGACTTTAAAATTTTTTACAACGCTCGTCGTAAGTTAGTACTGTTCTGAATAGTTTTTTTTTTCAAATAATTCATTAATAGTTACCATATTCATTAATGAATTTTGCTATTGTAATCTAAAAACAGTAGATTTTATTTTGTGTTACATCGACAAAAAGATCTAGTATAATTTTCGTGTGATATCGTCATAAAAAAGATTTGATAAACCTCGATAACATCTCATCGACTCTACCCCACTTCTAGCCAAGGTAGAGAAAATGTCTGCAAAGTGAAATTCTGGCCAATTAATTCGTTAACTACGCGGAATCCGCAATAACAGTTGCCAACTAAGCTGTCGAATTGAAAATATAAAGTAAATATATGAAGAAGAGGGAAACGTTTGAAATGTGGAGAAAACTGTGCAGCGCGATTTGAGTTTTACGGTTTTATTAAAGATGCAACAAACTGTGGGTATTCCGTGTAACCAGCATTTTGGTTTTAAAGCAGCAAAACATCTTAGCATACATTTAAACACAGTATGGAATTACTTACTCATGGAAAAATCTCGATAACTATACCCTTATTCTGAAAAGAAGCCGTCGGTCCAATGACGTATTCATAAAAAACCGAGAATTTCGCGAAGTCGGACCGACGGCACGGTAGCTCAATTGGAAGAGCAGTTGGCCCGGTTAGCCAGAAAGATGCTGGTTCAAGTCCCGCCCGTGCGCAATTTTTGGTTTCTTATTTCATCTTTTCAGAATAAAATATGACACTGTGAGTGTTAAATGTTAAATATAATATTCTAAACAACTATACCCTTTCCAATCGTTTATTTAATTCGTTATACTTTTGACAGCTCTTATACTTAATCAATGATACCCTGACCCGTTACCGATTCGATTTCTTTTATCGATCGATTTTATTTATGAAGAAGTTTTAATCGATTAAACACATTCATTATTTTATCGATAATTTCGATAAAATATATTAAATTGATTGATACAAAATATAAACAATATAATCAACAATCGATTTATTTCAAAACCAAAAAAAATAATTAATTACGAATGACAAAATCTCTAAGTGGGTGCAGCCCGTCCATGAAGTACAATATTCCCTGTAGTATTTTTTTTATTTATTTATTTCACAGTAAAATATTTTACATAGTGTTTACTAATCTTGGTGTCACTAAACATGGGTGTTTGTTGTGACACTGCACATTCGACGTTGGACGCACGGGAGAAATATAACAATATAAAATAATAAAATAATTGCAACCGGGTGCCAATAGCATAAAAGGTAATAATAGCATAAATAAATAGACTTCATGTTTGTTTACTACTAAAGGGTCCCGGTCGCATTACAATTAGTAATAAATTACATGCTAGGCTACAGCTACGGTGTGAAAAGAAGGGCAGTAGGTATCTACATATACGTCTAAGTATGACATAATAATGAATGACGTCGGTCGCGCTAGGTATATCAAATATTATTACAAAACTTTAAGTGCGTGATCTGTCAAAAGTTAAATATGATTGGAAAGAGTAGGTATACTTATAAACCAATGCCTTTGAAAATGAATGAAGATTTATATTTATGCTATGCTAGCCCTCGTGACTGAAACCGGCTATTTTTTTTTTAATGTGCTTTCCCCCCCTCCCGTCGCAGCGTGTTTTTTTTATTCTTACAAAATTCACAGCTCTTGGTACAAATTAAGCTTATCTTACATACTAAACGAACAGCCAATAACGAATTAACTTTTTTTAAAACAGAAATGCCTTTATGTGATGGCTAGTTATAGCTCTAGGTTTGATAATTATTCTGCTGCTATCAGTTTCTTTGATGTAGACAGTGACGGACAGACGTGTTGACATTTTAACTTGTGTTTGATGCGAGCTCTGATGTACGCAATCAGGCCCAAGAGCGTTAAAAAGGGAGAGGAGACAACTTCAAGATGCAGTTGCAAACGGAGAGCTTTTAAAAATGTTTTTTTTTTAATCTTAAAAAGTATTTTTAGCTAACTTAGTTTAGAATTTGAATTTAAATTTATTTAGTATGTTAGAGACTCGTGATCTCACGGACAAACTATGTAAATAGTTTTGTGGGATTACATCATTGTAAAACGCTGTGTCTTCTAACATATAATTAGTTAATCCATTATTTTATAAACTAATCAGTGTTTTTTCTGCTTGTTTCATGTCCGGCTGAGCAGCAAAGAGCAGTGGAGTTGGTAAGTTACCTTTTACGTACATATTTAATCTCTATCACTCTTATAACTACTAGGTATAGTTTTTGAAATAACGCTTAACCTTCTAAACCGCTTGTTACCCGCTACGGAGGACAGCAACCTTTCATGGTTAACACAGCGGTATCTTATGCGGTTGTAATTAAGGCTATTTTCCAATAAAAATTTAATAGCCTAATGTGCTGGCGACTGTACATAAACTCTTGTATGTTAATTTAAATTGTAAGAACACGTCTTGTACACTGCAGACAGTTTTAAGAGAATCACTTATCAAAGTAAACTTTTGTTCAAAGCTAATCATAAGTTCATATTATGTTCTTGACAACCCTGTATAAGACAATGAATACTAAAATAGACCTGTCAATCACATTAATAGCTTCACCCCCTCATACCGAAATAATTTACTTATAATCAAACTTACCCTTTAATAGCTAAAGGAATTAAACCACTTTAAACGTATACAGGGTGTAACCTAATCGTTGCGCCATACAGGGCTGTTAGGAAACTTGTGAGGGCCCGTTATTTTCTATGCATATCTAATTAATAGTCATTTACAATGCAAATTCTTCGCTCAGGGATAAACTTTGGATATAGGTAATGTGGAAGAGACACCTAAAAAGAGTTTATAGGGAACTCATGGGATTGTTTTACCACTTTAGCTTAACACGTTCCGGGACACTATTCCAGACACAATAGTTGTTTTATTCTTTTCACACCTGTAGGCGTTCACTGTCCCGGAACGTGTTAAAGGTTTGAGCCCACTACACTGTAGCATACCATGACCGTGCTAGGAACGAACGAAACGAAATATTTGTATTGAAAACTATGACACCCACTAGACCGCTCCGTCACCGACCAACACCGTCGCGTGCCATGCACGGAGCGTGTCAGGATCGGCAAAATACACTCTCGCTCGCTCTCTTTCCATATAACGGTGAGACAGAACGCTGTCAATCCGTTCAGTGGGTAAGGTAGAGTGTATCGTGTAGCTTTTCCTAGCACGGTCAAAAGACCTTCACCATTCATTCGGTTTCAAACCACTAGGTATTAATTTTTAAGGTTTTATAGATAAAGTTGGGTAGCTTCGTATAATCTTATCAAAAGCACATCAATACTTTTAAGACTATTAAACCCTCACGGACGTGTTTATCAACATTACTGGGTGTTTTCTATGTATAATATGTATTTACAAAAAAAAAAGTATTTAAATATGTTTATAACCGTTGTCTGGTTACCATAGTACAAGCTTTGCTTAGTTTGGGACCAGATGGCGCTGTGTGAAATGTCCAAGGATATTTATTTATTTATATTTTGTCATGCTTTTGTTTTGTAAGGCTGGTCGCGGGAGACACAATAAAACAAGTGTTTGCGCCACTGTTCGTATAATAAGAAGAAGTAAAATTACAGTGTCGATCGCTTAACACGTTCCGGGACAGTGAACGTCTACAGGCGTGAAAACAATAAAACATTTATTGTGTCTGGAATAGAGTCCCGGAACGTGTTCAACTTATTTAACCTAATACGCGACCGCTACGCCCGTTGCCTACCGATCCCTGAGCGAATCAAAAGTTGTAAAACTATATTTATATTACATAATTTTTCAATTATTCTTTTTCAAGGTTTTGACTGGAGGGTTTAATTTGCAAAAAATTTAATTTACTGCCTGTTTCACCATGTCCTCATAAGATCTGGTTAGCGTTATCTCAATCTGTCCTATACCCTATACGAAATGATGTTCAATTTTGAATTATTCGTTGGTTATTTGTCGATGTTGAAATAGGTATAAAATAACAGTTTTGGCAACGACCGCATAAAAAAATCAATAGCGTTACCATATGCACACTGAATGCATCCTGATCTCTCTCCGGTCGTGTCAGATTGCTGTCCCATCGGGCTATGAGAGTGAAAGGAATAGAGAGTGCACCTGTGTTTGCGCACACACTTGTGCACTATAATATGTCCCGCGCAGTCGGTTAGTCGTTGTGACTGGCCACCGTACTCGAAATCGGGTAGGGGGACTATTACTGAATGCATACCTACCAGTTTTTTTTAAATTCGTGCGAAAAATAATTGACTTTTTCTATGCCACATCCAGCTTTCTCCACTTAGCATCTTCGCAAAAACTTAAGACAAAGGCGGCTTGACAGTTTGAGATTGTTGCAACTTGCCACCCCGACATGAATTAAAATTTAAAACCACACAGTTTGGGCCTTTAAGGTTAAATGACCGAGATAATAGTGATTAATTGACAAAGGAGCGATTAAGTGTTAGAAAGCAATGATTAAATTAACTAGTGATAATTAACTTGGTTAAATGAGTAAATTATGAGTTATTCACTTTAGTGAATTGTAGGTAAACCTCCTTAAAACAAAAAAAAAGTTCTTTTTTATTTATTCATATAAAACGTGTAAGCGAAATTAATTGAAATTTTAATAAAATTTATTATGATTCCTTTTTTTTATTTCTTGAGTTACTCATACGAAATATACTTTTATTAAAAATAAAACCTCTATGATACCCAACTGCCATAATTTCGTTAATTTATTATTATTATTTTTTTATCTTTATTAAGGACAACAAACAATTACAATGTAGGATTAACCTTAAATATTCTAGTTGAAAAATTACTTATAATGTAACAAGCACCGTTGTCCACAGATATAATATTTTAACATTAAACCATGCGACATTTGGATAAACAGAGCAAATACGGTTATAATTTTATAAACAAACTTTATTCTTTAAACATAACTTTGAATTTATACTTTAATGACTAATAGACCACAAATTAAAACTAAGTATTCAAATGTATCAAACTAAATATTACTTCAATCAATGATTTTTATCAGCATTAAAAAATCTGCTACGATTCTCGTAGTAGGCTACGAGAATGCTACGAGTTTCCGTAGCGTCTTATTTACAGCCGTTTGGGAACAATTTCACTGTTTAAGGTCCTACTTCACCAGACAATATTCTAACCTTTCGCTAAAAGGATAGATATGCTATCTCTTTCTCATATACCAGTGCGAGTGAAAGAGGTGACTAGAGTTGAAAATATGGGTATATGCTTACAGAATTAGCCTTTGGAGTCAAGACGGCAGGCTCTTTAGTGCCGCAACTTTGTTTTAATTTTTAAACAGGCCCATAATACCCGTGTTTATGTTGCTGGGTTTTGTAATAGGTCCTATTAAAATGAATATTCTGTACTTTGTAATGTAAAGTAAGAAAAAAGGAGACATTCAAATTACTTTTTTATCCTCGTGGAACAGATAAGTTATTGTATTTTAAATGTTTAGAATACTTTTTGAAAAATTGAGCGGCTTGTAAGTTACCTTCCCTATGCTGGAACTTAACTATGTAGGGAAAGAGAAAATTAAAGAAGACAACGTGACAAGATACCAAGGAATAATTCCTTATACTGCACTGGAAACAGAATGGCCCACTTACTTCTAAAATCAGTTCCAGATTCGACATCTCCTCGCCTCAGCAACAATCGCTAGGCGGAACCACTGATGGTCTCAGTGAATGTCCCAAGTATAAAGTCACTATGTTTGAGACGTTTTTAACACTTATAATATACTTATGTCTTTTTTTTTCAGAGTGACACAACTTTCGAGACTACCTCAAACGTGGTGTTCGAAGCTACGAAGTACGAGAACAGACAGAAGTTCCACTGCGAAGCCTCCAACGAGGTGACGGAGAGGATACACGACCACCCCATGCATGCTACGAGGGAGCTGGAGATATATTGTAAGTAGCTAAGAACATTTAACTAAACTAAAGTAAAGCTCCGAGCAAATTATGAGCAAGTCAGAAATGAAGCGCATTGAAATTCGAGTTCGCGCAAGTATCCTTAGCAGCCCAAGTAGCATCATACTAATCAGTCAAAGGACGTTCAACTGGACTGAACATATGCCATCCCCACGGTTTTCTACAACGACCAGTTGCAAGCAGTTCTCTATTTTGTCGGTAGACATACTGCGCCTTTGGTTGGAAGGTTTTTTTAATGAGATATTTCATTAAGGTTTCATATAAAATTTAAACTTGTATACTAGAACAGGGCAGAAACATGCCGTGGGCAAGGCAATAATATGATTTACGATGATGCTTCCACGCTGCTACTGATTTTTTTATTACCAAGGGTCCCGTGAAAATGGGTTATAACTTTTGTTTCTTAATTTTACTATTTATTTTTCAGATTCCCCTATCGTAAGAGTTGAACCCAAGAACATCACAGTTGTGGAGGGTTCCAAGCTTTTGCTCAAGTGCGAGTATGAAAGTAACCCTTCGTCATTGAACACCGTTATCTGGTAAGTGACAAAGTCTACTTCTTCAATATATCTACTCTTATGTTACACAAGTAATAAACAATAGTTTATTTTTGTTTTTATAGTGTTTTGTCACCATACAAACTTAATAATATAAATTGAACTTGTAAAAAGCAACCGTGACTTTGTGACAGACGAGGAATTCAACACCGTGTCTTACGCTATCCTAAGTAATAAACAAATTATGACCGAGAGTTGAGTCTAGAATTCAGGTTTACATTTAAGTGATTGTTCTGCAAACTGTCTCGGTGGCGCAGCGGTGAGAGGGTCGCATTTTAAAGCGACGGCTGCGCCGGAGGTCCCAGGTTCAATTCCCGGGTCGGGCCAAAAATATGTACCGGAGTTTTTCTGTTCAGAAATTCTCAGGGTAGCCCGGAGTTTGGAAGTTGGCGGTGTTTCACCCCCGTGCCTCGGAAAGCACGTAAAGCCGTTGGTCCTGCGCTTGATCTCTCTCCGGTCGTGTCAGATTGCTGTCCCATCGGGCTATGAGAGTGAAAGGAATAGAGAGTGCACCTGTGTTTGCGCACACACTTGTGCACTATAATATGTCCCGCGCAGTCGGTTAGTCGTTGTTGTGTTGTTGTGACTGGCCACCGTAGTCGAAATCGGCTAGGGGGACTATTATTATTATTTTGTTCTGCAAATAAGCAACCAAAAACATTTCTTACTATGACAGCGCTGTCTCTTATTACATTAATCAATAGCTTAATCGAGTCTAGACCAAAACTTTTCAGTACTCTGGGGCGCACACTCAAAGCGTGTTGTAGGTACTTTTTGTTGTTTTGTTACACCCCACATTTAATGGTTTGTTTACAAACTACTACTACACAAGAGTTCTCTAATTTAAACCTACAGTACACTCAGCACAGTAATAGATGTGCATCTCCTTGCATGTTTAAAGCAAGCTGTGCCCAAGATACTAAGTTAGGGAAACTTACGGCGGCTCCAGAATGAAATATGCCGTCTTATGCAACTTTGGGCGAAATTCTAGCTGAATTTGAGGACATGTTCAAACTGCTAATGTAATTAGCTTATTTTATCAAAGGATATTCGTATGAAAAGTTATTTTCGTTCCTTTATAAGATGATGAACTTACGTAACTTACGTGAACATTGAATAACAATAAAAACCAAGACATGCATCATAAAAAATAACGAAAGAACCTATTCAAAACGTAACCATTTTCTTGTGGCAAGAAGGCTATAATGCTGCCTGTGTTGCTGCGTTGTATAGCTACTCGTATACTAATCCTTTATACTAAGAACCAAACTAATCATAAAAAAATAATCAAAATTAGAAAGGGATTCTGAAAATAAATACATCATATGTACTGACATCCATTCTCTTTGTCACATTTATAGCTGACGTCATGTCAACGACATGTCGATGCCAGCCACTGATGCTAGGTACATGTCGTCAGTAAAGTGTTACCCTTTTTCAGCGGTCCTAACTCACATTCTGTTCCATATTTTGCTTTAGAATCAAAATGCTATTCTACTTTTGACCTTTCTTTCCCCAGGTATCGTGACGGCAAGCAAGTAGCCGTGAACGATACCGCCCACTTCGAAGGTGGCACCACTGAGCAGCATTCGCTGATCATCAAAGACGCGCGCGGCGAGGACATGGGCAACTACACCTGCCTGCTCGCCAACTCCGTGGGGAACGGGACCAGTGACTCGAGCATACACGTCAATGTGCTCTGTGAGTACCTACTTTTTCTGTACTTTTTGCACCAGTCAGCAAACTAAAGTATCACTTTTATTCAGCTTTTGGAGGCAACCAGGAAATATTAACTACACAGGTGCCTAGAGTATCTTTGTCTGCATCCGTTGTCACTCGAAATGGCTAGTAAGAGTAAAAGGCACATCCGAAGCCAAATACATCATTCTACAGATAAAAGTATCTGCTTATAACACACAGTTACGTATGAGGCTTTGCAGCGTCGATCTTGTTGAGATCGTCTAGTTAGTAATCGAGGACATCAAAAAGTGTTTACATGTCTAACGAGTCAATATTATACCATATTGGTATATTTCACCATATTGGTGAAATGGCTCCTGCAGTCCTAGTCCGCTGTTTCTAAGATGATGCAGACTCCACATATCATATTTAAAGATGCTGTAGCCAAAGAGATGCAGTGTCTTTACAAATTCAGCACACATTTCATAAGTGACGCCATAAGTGCCTCGAATCTCGGTAAGATGATTCCACACGCGGTTCGAACTGGATCCAAAGGCCAAGATTTCTGTGAATGGTTACAATTAGCACTGCTGCAGACTGCAGCCAGCACAATGTGCCAGTGCTGGAAAAAATACTTACTCTTCATATTTTCTAACCAGCAACCCTTTCTATTTTCCAGACAAGCCCCAAGTCCGCCTCACCATGAGCTCCCAAAGCCCGATCCTTGAGACAGACCACAAGAACGTGACGCTCACCTGCGAGGTGGTGACGGGCAACCCGCCCATACTGGACGAGGTCATCTGGTACCTCGATGGAGAGATACTGAAGCACCTGCCGGAGTGCAATGGAACTGATGGAGAAGGTGAGGAAAATCAAACTACTATTACAACTAAAAATACTATTTATGAACGAAAAAATGTTCAAGAACTTTATACTCATAGTGTGATGCTTTTAAAGATCGTGGGTATTGTGTAACTTTTCTTTAGCATTTTATTATTATTTCGGTTGCAAAAAAAACTGTTATTGTATTATTTATTTGTACAGCAAAATTTCAATCCAAAACTCCACAAAGGATTATTTCTCACATTTTATGAGAAGGGTACAAAAAACATGATAACAACTTGGGTATCACTTTTCTCATTGGACAATTAACCTTTTGTTTGACCAAACATCATTTGACAGTTAGTAAAACTTGTGATACAAATCAGAGCACAGATTAATAAATAGTTACTGCGTAAGGATGTTAGGAGGATCGTGTGCGCGCGCGTTCTCCACCCCTTGTCAATTTTGTCATCTTTTTGACATGTTTGAAATATTGAAAAACAATGCTCGTACGTTTACATTTTTTTAATTATTGTACGTTTCAGTAAATTTAAGACTAAACATTCACTCTTTTGTCTTAAAAACCTCTTCAGAATATCGTACACTTCTAACCAAACAAGCCTAAAAATCTAAAAAAAACGAAGACGTACACGCTATTAGCTATTATATATTTATGTTTAGTTTAGGATGTATGAAAACGAAAGAGACCAAATTTCTCTCATTCCACGGTTCACGGTTTACGGTTAGGAAAATGTTTTCGACCGCAAGCATATTCCGACATGTAGGCAATTTAGCGTTGCGTTCCGCCTGCATACGATAGTCCTGATGTCTGAGCACTGTTTAGAAAAGTCAGTGTCTACAATCAACAGTACTTTACTTACTTTACAGTTACACCCTAACATCAAATGCATATTTCCCAAATACCTCTCCCATTATTTCAGAGAACCTCTGCAACGAGGTGGACCCCTCGATGCTGCTCCTCCAGGACACGACGAAGAGCTTCCACGGCAACTACTCGTGCAAGGGCAAGAACTACGCCGGCTGGGGCAACGAGAGCGCCAAGACCGAACTCGTTGTTAACTGTAAGTTTGTACTCGTACTTTGTACATAACAAATGTTTCAGTATTTTGACGACACGTTTGGTGCAGTGGTTAGCGCTCCTGACTACTGAACCGGTGGTCGCGGGTTCAAATCCCGCAAAGTCCCGATAAGTCGTGGATGTTATATGTATTTAGTATTCATGGGAGACGCCCCTGTCATAATCGTTGTGTGGTACTTCGTAACACAAGGAAGAAAATGTCTTTCTTCGAAACCATACAATTGATGTGTTGTAAAATATCGCAAGATTATTAATCTCACTTATTGAGTTAAACTTAATTTTAAATGTTTGTATTACAACATATTATTTTGCCTATATTTTAGATCCGCCAGGGCCAGCGAAGTTGACCTACTCCCCGTGGCGAGTGGTCAAAGGCAAGAGTCTTGTGCTGAGCTGCAGCATTAAGGAGAAAGGACGACCTGAGGTTCACAGGTAAATTTTATTATACTGTTGTACTATTGGAGGTCATCGCCGCCTAACCACCTTAAGAGCCAAAATTACTAACACCTCGCGTCGTCTGAAGTTTGAAGTGACGCGCTTTAAAATAAGAAACCAAGCCAAAAATATATGTTTACTAGGTATCTAAAATCATATTAATAATCACCACAGCATCTAAGTCGGGTTCCTATTTTTGAATCACTCGCCTCAATATGGCGTGTGATTTTCGTTGCTCAATGTTTGATTTTCGAATAGAAACCGGATAAAATCCACACAAGTGATTAAAAATAACTCGATTTTGTAAGTACTCGTGTCAATGTTTCTCGTGTTTTTCGTTGATGGTTGACGTTCGTTGATTTACAATTGATTTTAGAATGAAAATCACTCTTAACATTGACGCAAGTGATTAAAAATAAAGGAGCCCTATTTTTGAATCACTCGCGTCAATATTACGGGTGAATTGTTCGAAAACGAGTTTTTTTTCGTTGACTTTAACGAAAATCACTCACCATCTTGAAGCGAGTGATTCAAAAATAGCCCAGACCTTTGTTATAAAATAAAGTAGTACCTACATAATAACTTTAAATTTATCTTTACCTTTGAAAAAACTTTTTTTACTACATATTTACATTTAACTCCCAGATTCCGCTGGCACCGCGGCGGCAGACCAGTTACCGATATCGTCTCACAGAACTGGACGATCGATCCCGTGACCCTGGACCACAGAACCACCTTCTCATGCCGAGGGTCCAGCGCGGGGGGCGAGGGGGAGTTGGCGTCTGTCGCTATTGATGTGCTGGGTGAGTTATTCTGTTATGTTGGTATTTATTTGTTGATTATATGTATACAGTCATTACCTGTTTTTAGGATATTCATATGTACGAAAGTGTTACTGAAGAGCGGTGCTTCCTGTAACAGGCTTCAGCAAGCTTAAAAGGAGGCATCTGCCACTGATATTGTACACAGTTTTTGTTTCTTACAATAAATTATTTATTATTGTCGATGTCTGGTATTCGTAGCACAAGGAAGAAATTTCCTTACTTAGAAACCAAGACTATAGGTGTGTGGTCTGGCGCATTTATATTAATAAATAAAAATAAATATGCGCCAGATAACACACCAAATGTCTAGTTTCGATTATTGAAAAAATCTAAAAAGAAAGTTCTTAATTATATTCATATGTACGTATATTTTTTTAAGCGTGAAAAAAACAGGTAATCGTTATGTAATTATAACACGAGACTTAAGGTTTTTGGGCTTGTAATGAAAGATATATTCATTTTTGTTTTCAGCTCCACCGCAATTCAAGTATGCAATGAACCACTACAGTGGAGCCTTGTACAAATCACAGGTGAGTTTTTTAAGACGCTCTTTTATACTCGTGATATGTCCGAGACGGTTGTTATTTTTTGCTATTGTACCTTAAATAACTGCCTCGGTGGCGCAGCGGTTAGAGGGTCGCATTTTAAAGCGACGGCTGCGCCAGAGGTCCCGGGTTCGATTCCCGGGTCGGGCAAAAAATATGTACTTGGGTTTTTCTGTTCAGACATTGTCAGGGAAGCCTGGAGTATGGAAGTTGGCGGTGTTTCACCCCAGATTGCTGTCCCATCGGCCTATTAGAGTGAAAGGAATAGAGAGTGCACCTGTGTTTGCGCACACACTTGTGCACAATATGTCCCGCGCAGTCGGTTAGTCGTTGTGATTAGCCACCGTAGTCGTAATCGGCTAGGGGACTATTCTATTCTATTACCCTAAATAAATTATTGAGCACATAATTACCTGTAATGCCTGTATAATATTAAATTATTTATTTTCAGAACATCTCTCTATCCTGCACGGTAGAATGCGCGCCGCTCTGCAGCGTGCAATGGCTGAAGGACGGCCAAGTTATAGACGAAAAGAACGACCGATACTACGTGGTCACGAGGAAAATTGAGCCGCAAGTGAATAGAAACGACTTTGAGGCTACGGAGTCTACTTTGGTAAGCATGATTTGACTTTCCTCTTTAAATGAGTATATTCTAGAGGTTACACAAACACTACCTCATTGGTGTACTACCCGGTTATCGTAAAAATGGACCTGACTATGCGCGGTGACGCAAGGAGCAGTATGCAAAAATGAACTGTATTCTTCTTCTTTTCGTGTCGTTGGTAAAGCGAACTGAAATTTGTTGTGCCCAGTAATTGGCGACGCAGATTTTCTTGTCGTTTACACAGATAAGGTCTTCTAGAAAGTAACAATCAGGGCACGCAGAACAAGACAAGAGATGGGACGTGTCTTGTGGAGTGAGCTCGCAGACACTAGGACAGATCGGTTCAACTATCGGAGAATCCCCGCCTAAATATGGTGGCCTTGCATCTACCTACTCGGGACCGGAGTATGTTATGGGACTTCCAAGTGGGCCATAGCAGTTTGTGTCTTGGAGGGGGGTGTTCGGAAGGGAAAACAAAGGAAGCTGACGGTAAGGGCCCGTTTTCCCTCAGGTTGTAGAGAAGTCGTGGTCAAGAGGGGGAACGCACTTCGTAAAGCTAATAAAAACCGTATTGACGCGAAACGGACAAGCGTGGTTCGGTGAGCAGAGAAACAGGAGGGGCGTGACATGAGTAGTCAATTTTCACCATAACCAGGTAGTAATGGTAATGGTACTTATCTTTAATTAATTTAACTTCAGAACATGTATCTTGTAACTAAGGATTTTGGTGAGGAATAAATGAATGATTAATGATTAATTTCGCTAAAAGTTACCGGATTCGAATCCTATGGGGCCGCAAGTTTCTGGGTTTTTCTATCTTGAAAATACTCGGAAACAGCTCGAAGTCAGGAAGTACTAGTGAATAGTTCCCCGTGCCTCGGAAAGCATGTTAAGCCTTGATTTTGCGCCTGGTGTCTCACCATTCAAGTCGGATCGCCGTATCACCGAATTATAGGACGAGCAGAGGAACGGACCCCATTGGTTGATTCGGGCGGTTCAAATGTCGACATTCATATGTTTTTCTGTTCCCAGCATTGGAATATGTCAGCATGGCCCGGACGCGTTTTGGACCGGGCAGCGGACACCGCGCGCTATACATGCCGGTCTTCGCGCAACGACGCGGGGCCACCCGTCAATAGTACCACCAAGTTTGCAGTGGAATGTAAGTACTGACAATTTTTAACACACACACGCACGCACAACACACCACATTAGCACACACATTGAGAGAAAGAGACAGAGAAAAGAGAAAGAGAGGATAGAGAGTAATACGTAGAGAGACATAAACTGAATGAAAAACACAAACAATGCTGAGCTGCTGATAGAGAAGTATACACATGAAACCGCCTTAAGGAGGTCCTAGAGCAGTATCTGGCTAGACCTTTATAAGTGCTAAAAACAGAAAACGGTGAAATAGGTCTTAATACGTAATTTGTGTTTTCAGATGAGCCAGAAAACATCACAGTCACACCAAAAGTTGTGTCAGTCATCGAGAACGAAATACCAGCTAAAGTTGTGTGCTCAGCCAGGTATTACTTTAATTTAATTATTTACTTATTTATTGTACGTAGCGAGCCAAGGGCTCCCCCTATAATTACATCTTAGCTACGATCTCCTGCTTGGACTACATGACAGCCACAGCTCACCGATTATGAATGTTGGCCAGTTTACACATATTAACCTTCTTGATCTTTGCGTAACTTGCTTCTGTATGGTTGATGATAATACGTGCTGTTTCCTTTACGACTGGATAGATATGCTTCAACTTTAGTTCAAATTATGGTGGCAATGGTAAACTATATTGCCACTTTCGCCATTCAAATGGTAAATATCAAGCTAGAAAAAGTTAATATAGGAAAACCGCTTCATTGAGACTTGCCTGCGGGGCGGTGGGGCGCGGGGGGAGGCGCGGTCGGGTATCTCCGCGCCGCCCGCACCCCCTTTGCCCCGCAGGCGAGGTCTCAATGAAGCGGTCTACCTGTAACATTTTTTTTTTCTCTCCACAGAGGTTTCCCCATGCCAAGTTTCTCGTGGCGGCGCGAGCATTCCAGCAAGAGTTCAGCTCGCGACCACACCAACACGTCGTTTATTCTATCTTCTTCAAATACTCTGCTACTTGGCCCTGTGCAAAGGAAGGACGGAGGGAACTATGTTTGCGAGGCGTATAATAGGCACGGCTCGGTCAATACTACGGTGTTTTTGGATGTTATGTGTAAGTATACCATTTTACGTACCTTTTGACATTTGTTTTTTCCATAATGTACTTATTATACATTCTTTAGTCAATCGTAATTACTTTTAGGACATATAAAATAAAATACTTAAGCAAAAACACAGATATAACATACAGATGGTATAGACCGTAAAAGATATATAACTCTTTACACTTTATTCAATCTTGTCTCGTGGTTTTCCTAAGTTTTTGATATATTTTTGGCGTTATAGAAGGTAATAGAACCTTCGGTGAATTACTTTAGAGAAAATTTCGCAAACTACAATAATCTATTGAACTAGGTACTTAAATTGAATATTGTATTTTTGGCAGATGTACCAGCGTGTGGAATCAAGAAAACTACAATAAACGGAGATCCAGTACTAGTTTGCACGGCACATGCAAACCCAGCGGAGGTGAGTGCAAATAGACACGGAACGGTCGGCTTATGTCCGGTGCCGACGTGATAAAACGCTTGAGAATAGTGGTAAAGCGTTTTTTTTTTGTAGAATGAAATTAGCTACAGTGGTATAGTGGCAAGCATAGTAGGCACAGCGCCACTGCAACCTTACAAATTTTCAAAATTTCCCTACCCATCATATTTAAAGTAATGGTTACCTTACCAATATATTTCAATATGTAACAAAGATACTTGTAGTTAAACAGCGTAGTTAGCAGTTATGGGTTTTATTTCAGAACTTCCATGATTTACATACAATCGATGGGTGCGTTATTCTTGATAGAGCGTTCCAACAGCTTGAATGCCGCTCCATTGTATTACTACCTAACTAGTGCCTTGTAGAGAGTTCCAATTGCTTGAATGCCACTCCTAGGTCACTAGGGTGACTGGTTTGAGACTAGCTTGAGACACTAACACATAGTATTAGTCGAGTTTATAAGCATCCGACAACAGCAGTAATTGCTGCGAGTCAATGTACATCTAACGCCATCTAGCAGTTGGTAGTGGTACCAAATAATTGTGCGTCTTACAAATATAGTATTAATAGGAAATATGAAAGGTAGTCAGATCCCCTCATAAATTTACTAAAGAGCTGATGATCTTCAAACTGCCGATCTGATCGTGGATACCTTACCATATTACTATCGATGTCATTGGCATCGAATTTCAAATCGATCGCACAACTAACAACTAGAAAAGAGCTAGTGATCTCCAAACGGCTGATCAGATTTTCATGAAACATGGCTAAGAACACTCGGGATAAAATAATCTATGACAAAAAAAATTACGAAAATCGGTTCATCCGCTTACGATACTACAGACGTACACGCAGACACGTTAAACTTATAACACCCCGCTCTTTACTCGTCGGGGGTTAAAAAAATATTTTTTTTTTCCCCCCAGGTGTCCTTCGTCTGGAAGCTGGAGAACGACAACGACAGCCTGACCTACGACGAGATCCGCCAAGCCGGCTCGCAGAGCTTCCTGAAGCTGAGTCCGAGTGTCGACGTGTACCGGACTTACTTGTGCTACGCGAACAACTCGGTCGGGATGACGCGCTGCGAGATGGATGTGCCAGGTAAAGTTCTATTCATTATTCAGGCTTCATCTGGGCGAGCTCATTCCGAGACCGTCTTAGTCTTGACTTGGTCTGGAGTCAAGAGCAAACACACACTAAATCTACTATATAAAAATAAGTCGGGTTTTCCTCCCTGACGCTATAACTCTAGAACGCACGATGCGATTTCCACGGTTTAGAATTCGTTGGAAAGGTCTCGGGCTCCGTGAGGTTTAAGCATAAAACGGGGCCGAGGCGGGACGGGGTTGGGGGCGAAACGAAGTTCGCTGGGACCGCTAGTTAAAAAGTAAAATATCAAATTAGCTAAGCCCTTGACCGTTGCGGTTTTTTTTCCAAAAAAATAAAACAAATTAAGGAGATTTCCTTCTTGCTTTTCACACTGCAGATTAAGAACCGGAGGTTTCCATACAAAAGCCTTTCCTGATACACTATATCTCCAGATTTTTGCCAGTGCTGATGTTGCTGCTACCCAGCACCAGGGGAACGCTTATTTGATGGCAGCGTTAACTTGCCATGGCACAGGATCGTAACAGAATATTGTTGCTTTTAATAGATACGCTCATCCCACTTGACTTCTCACTACGTTCTGATAAACGTTCCGCTGTTTGGTCCTGGACTGCTTATTCGACATATTTGCAGCTAACCACCATAATTAGGTGGCTGTTCACTATCCGCCACCTGTGACAATGTAAATAAGTAGAACCCTAGTCTTAATATTTTTAAGCTTTGCCTCACTAACATGGAAGTAGCAGGAAACTACGTGTAATTATGTAGATAATAAATCATTATAATAAATTAGCACCATTTGGAAGTGTGCAATCCTAAGGTTTAAATTGCATCATCACTACATCACTAACAATCGTTTCCTTATTTTTAGCTAACCTAGGAAGTTTTGGTAAGTGAAAGTGAAACAGTACAATAATTTATGTAGTGCTTCAAACTTTAAAAACTTGGACCAGACACCAGACTAAAGTATTTGATGTTATACTCGTATATTTAATATTTTTTTGTCTCCTCAGGTATCGTCCCTTGGTGGCGGGACCAGCACAAGTTGATCTTGATCGGTGGCATTGCTCTCGCTATCCTGGTCGTGACCGTTATCCTGTGCATCATCATCATCTGCGTCTGCCGGCGGATGAGGGCTAAGTCTAAATGTAAGTGCTCTTGTAATAAACTTTGGGATTTCTTGAGTTCAAAACAATTTCAGGGAAAAAAATAGACACCACTTTGGGTACGTTCCACTAGACGTTCGCAACGACCGTGCTCACGACCATTCGTTTTTCCGTTCTACTTGGTCTCGAGCTTTGCGATCGTTTGTCAAGTGAAGCGCTCACGATGACCCAAAACTTCGCGTGAGCATTAGTCTAGACGTTTTCAACGCGACCACAACAATTGCGGCGTCTAGTTGAACGGCAAAATCGACACTTCAGTCGTTGCGAGCGTCTTAATGAGCGGACTCCTCGTCATTTGAAAAGGCGTGAATTGGGGGCTTTAAAATTAGGGGTTATGAAGCTTTGAGGTGGTATTTTTGAACATTTTAGTGGCTACTCATGGTGACAATTTTTTTTAAAGAACACGTAACAAACTTTAATTTGGATGGCTTAGAAGGCGCACAAGAGACATTATAATGGGCTTCACTGCAAATATATTTTTTTTCCTCCACTTTACCAGTATTTTCAAGTATTCGTTCCTTGAATGGCCACTTGTGTTTTAAAAGACATCAACTTACGCGATCCCCTGAATGTACAATGAGGATTGTTTGACAATTTGTTTGCGATTGGTTCTTTATTTTTCAGCGATTTTTTCCTTATATTTTTTTTGCAGTTGTTTGAAATAAATTTGCTCATGTTTAGTTTTTAGCACGCTTAAATTCGTTTGTAGCCCGAAAAATAATACATTTTTTGGTATCTTACTAATAGTTTGTTAATAACCGTTTGTGATTCCGTATTTATTAACATTTTAATTAAATTTTGACTGCCCATTTCTTATTTACTGCCATTTTTGTATTTCAAATTTTATTGATCACTACACATGTTACTGGTTAAAATTACTTTTTATCACCTTATAGTTTGAGAAATAAAAAAAATCCTTCTAAAAATTTAATAAGATAGTTTTAAGTTACAACATGAAATATTACTAGCCTAAAAAAATAGATTCAATATAATATTTCCAACTTCGTCTTTAAGAACTTGAAACTATCTTAATCTACCAATAACATGTCTGAATTTTGTTTGCCAGAACTAATTGTTTTGTTTTTTGTTGTTTATTTTTCCGGACGCTGCCCTAACGACACATTCACGCGACTAACATTGATAAATAAATAGATAATAACCCTGTGGAACTCGAAGAGAGGGAAAAGTAAGTTTTATTTTTTATATTTATTTTATGAGGCTCTGACGCTCAATAATAATTATAAATGAAAATTTTCTTTATCATTAGTATAATAGATATCTATAGCCGTAGTTCTTTTTTAGCAAGTTTAGTAAAGTTTTGTAGATTTATTCTAAAATAGATTTGAAAGTTCTAATAAATCAGAAGCTCTAAAAATTACGATACATTTTTAAGTACATATTTATTATTCTGACAAATATAACTAACGAAAACGTTTATTTTATAGAATTATTTTATTTTTCTTTATTTCTAACAGTACTAATTTCATGACTGTAGCAATCATTAGACAAAAATCTTCAATATGATTTAGGTATTATTTATATAAAACTATAAACATACTTTATTATATATTTATTTCTAGTTATATATTAGTTGGTTATGGATTTTCAGCTACGCCCTTGGTCCGGGCAGATTCCTGGCATACATTGTCAATGCCTCCATCGCGATCTCCTCTCATAGTCCCAACTTCCAGGTCACAAATATTTCTACTCCGTTTGGTTTTTCGCCTGTAATTTTGCTGAATGCTTGGACCAAAGGCTGAATTGATAGTTTTTTTTATCTTTTTTCAAAGTATATAAACAACTAATTCTAGATACGTTTAGATGTGACTAAACATTTAGCGGTCTAGACGCATGTCTTCATTTTTTCTTACTCTAAACATACTAACACGGGTTTACGGTTTTATATAAAGAAATATTTTATGATATTTGTTATTTTATAACTGGTTATTTTTGTAGGTTCCTAACCGCACTAACCCCTGATGTACTCAGACTGACAACAATTAATAGTTCAGGTATATTCAATAACAAATAACATTTTTGTATATTTTGTATCATTTTCTTCGATAGATGAAGAATGCTTTCTTATTTTTAATGCTCTTTGGCTACTTTTCGTTTGAAGTAAAGTTGGATACATTTTGTGTGGTTTTTTAGTAGATTTGAAGTAGTTTTTGAACAAAATTTTGAACAGTTAAATAAAATGCATGTGGTGCTGTTTGGAAAGCATTCTTCTAGTCTGTTGGTATTTAATCTAATTACTATTTGAATTTATTTTGTACACGTATTACAATTTATGTAATTTTATAACTTATTAACTACTATACGTTTTATTTGTATGCAATTCACCTAATCTGTTTTTGTTAGTAGGAAGGATTTATGTATTTGCATATCTCGGTTATAATGTTACTCGTATTTTTTTGTTTGTTATATCAGAATTATTAATGACTGAATTTTTTATCTCGCTTATATGACGATGATGACAAAGAATGTTTATGTTATTTTTAAAGTTAAAAACAAAACATTTACCGCTGAACTGATATAGTTCTAAAAATCAATTTTGTACAACTGAAATTCAGTTATTAATACTGATGATCATATATTTGTATATAATAATATTATTTTGTTAGTTTGTAAATCATCTCATCTAAACATAACTTTATTTCTTTCCATGTTTTATTTCATTCAGTCCGGATGGTAGCTGTATAAACGAGGTGTCGATAGCTCAGTCAATTATATCACAAGCTTTGCCCGCTTTATCACCGCGAATAAACTTATCGTTCAGTCCGAAGTCTTCGGACAGAACTAGACTAGTCGATTCAAGCTACCCACACAGTCTAGAAATGAATAAATTCAAAGAGCAACCAGTAACAAGCAGCTTGCAAGCAAACTTATCACAGCTAGAAGCCACAATCAAATCTAATGAAGAAACAGAAACTGCACAAACACCCAAAACGGAACCTAAAGCTGAATCAAATAAAGTCCAAACTGTAGTGACGCCTAGCAAATGGCCTTTGAAACCTGGAGTTTTAGTTCATGTAAATTCGAATCACACGCTTAGTCCTAAAAATCAAGCTAGACTACAAAATGCAAATAATGAAAAAAAGGACGCTGAAGAATCTAATTTAGGACTGCTTGAAAGGAAAAGTAATAAAGAAGATGATAAATCGCCAGCTAAATCGGAGTATTCAAAGAAAAATGGTAAGCCTCGAAGACACACACAAAACGTTGTGACAGGACTCTTAAAGAATTTCAGAAGAAAAAGCGAAGATTCCGACGATGACAGTGGGAAATACAAGAAAATTAACAAATCAAACAAGAGAGCAGTGTCTTTGATGAGTTTGAATAAAACAGGCTATAGTGTACCAAAGAGTAGACTTAGGTCGTTATTTCAGAGTGAGACACCAAATGTTATTGTAACCGAAGGAGGTAGATTTTGTTCGATAACATTACACACTTTTTCATAACATCTCTATCGATGATGTATTGAACAATTACTCAATATTTTCCAGTAAAATTTTGAATTTGGCTAGAATTGCTTCAGTTGGAAAGAAATCTTTATTAGTACCTATTTAAGTATATTTACTCATTTATAAGACAACGTTCAATTCATCATCAAGCTAATATCACAAAACACTTTCAAATCTCTCTTGATCATCTCATCATCTACTGCACCTTCTACTCTTAATTTTGCTTGTTCTTTAATTTTGCTGGCATTTTCTTTTCTTTGAGACAAAAACCTTGTGTTCACATTATAATTTATTATGGATAATATTTCAGGATTAGTAAATAAACTTGCACTTGAAACTGAAAACTATAAATTACTCAGACATGTATAGGTAAACCGCTTCATTGAGATTTCGCCTGCGGGGTACAGGTGCGTGGAGGGAGGCGATAGCTGGTCGCGCGAGGGGTGCGGGCGGCGCCGAAACACCCGCCCACGCTACTCACTAACCGCGTTCTCATCTCCCCCCGCACCCCTTTGCCCCGCAGGAGAGGTCTCAATTTCGCGGTCTACAGCTGATGATAATGACAAAATTTTCTCTCACGATTACATACTTATTTCGTTATGTTCCGTTATATTATAAGATATTTTTGTCTTTATAAAATTATAATCGTTCCTGTTTTTCCAAGGAAGGTTTTTGTCTCAGAAAAGCAAAGCATGTTGTGTTGTTTGCATTTACGTTTAACATCGGCATGTTTTTAGTGGTGTCGTTTAAAAGGCCTGACCGAATTGCGACCAGTGCTAGAATAAAACCTTTTACCGATGAAACGCCTTCGAGAAACACGAGGAAACGGAAAAAACCGGGTGACGATAGTAAGTAGCATGGCTGGTTTTTTTAATTTATTTGCTTTTTTATGATGTTTTGCGGCTACGTTTGGTATGATTTGATAGAATGTTAAAGATATAATATAAGTTATGTCGCCGTTAGAAAAAAATAATTATTTAAACGTCTTTGGACAAATATAAATCTCAAAGAAGAAATAAGAATTAAATGAGGAAAATTTTATATTTCTATAAGCAGATGATACTAACAGGAAAAACCAAGATTTAAGGTCTTCATTATATTATAATAGACCATCTATAATTGAGACTTAAAAATCAAATAGATTTGGACATTGCCCAAATAACACTGTTATCTAATAAAAAACATAAACATCACATTTCAACATTAAAAACCCCCGTCGCAAATAAAAATGACGTTTTTTAAAATATTGATATAAAGCTTTATTTTTACGAGACTTCTGCTTCGATTTCTACCATACATATCTAAGAACCGAATCTCTAAAAAAACATATTTAAAAAACGCGTCTCACAATCGGTTCACACGCTTAGGAGCACACACGTGGCACCGTAGGCCACAGACAGACAGACTAACACACAGCGATCAAACCTTTAGCACCCTGTTTTTTGCGTCGGGGGTTAAAAAAATTACATCAACATTTTGTGGCTTCAATTACCGTTAGTCACATACATAAATAATAGATACTGCCTCGAAAATACCGCAATTATTCCACACGTCACTTGCTAAGACTGTTTCCAAGAATATACATAATTTTGTATTTAAATATATACTTCTCAATCCACAGGCCCACCTACGAATGGCGTAGATAATGCAGTGAACGGAACCCTCGGAGCGGACAACCCGGGTCTCTACGAGAACCTGCCGTTCCATGGACTACAACAACCTCCAAATAAGGTGAATATACTCAAATATACTACAATATATGTTACCTTTGATTTGTCACTCGAGACATTATGAAGCACACTGTATTCAGTTTCACCACAAAAAGAACCAAGATTGAACTTGAAATCCATTGAAATAAAGCGGATATTCAATTCGTCGTATTTTTATTTTAACATCTATAAAAAAAAATTACATTATTTGTATAACTTAAAATGAAATGTGGTGTGCCTTATATTGTTTAAATACTGTACTTAATACATAATTTGTCATGCTTGATCCAAAATCATAAATAAGCCAATTGCCTAACAATGATTCATTACACATACACACATACTCGTTACAAGTTGTCATTTAATATCAAAGATCCCGTAGATTTATTGTGTTGTTTTTCTTTTCGTTAACTTTATTTCGCCTAACTCATTATTTTGCATGTCTAATTTTTTTATTTCGTTCGTTTCATGTTTTGTTTTGGCATGCGTTACAAAGCCTGTACAAGCGATTCAGCCGAGAGTCATCGATACAAACCAAAGGACAGCAAAAGGAATTGAGTCTTTACAAAAACAGCTGACAACAAACCCATCTTTTACCCCGAGAATTGTCTGTCCACCATTTATGCAGAACTCTATGCCATATCCTATTGCTTCGCCTTCGAATTCACAATATCCAACGTTCGGAATACCAGTACTATCGCCTATACAACAAATGTATCCTCTGCATCAAACGGTTTTATTAAATCCATATTTACCGCCAATGCAGACATCGTTTTTGAAGCAATTCCCAACGATAGACGAAGAAATATCCGATGGCGATACGAGAAAGTTTTCATCACTTAACACAAGGAATATCCAAAGAAAAACTCCCCAATTTCAATCGATGCGGGTTATTAGAAAAAGAAACATAGAAAGATTTTACCCTAACACTGAGTATGGTGAGAATTTTAACGAGATAAACAATAACAAAGACGGACAAGGAGACGCTGACGACAAAGACATAGTTTTCAATCAAGATATAATTTACGCAAACTTCCCTTCATTGCTGAAAATAAAATCAAATGTAAGCGGAGTAGAACAGTTTGAAAACCTAACAGATTCAATTCAAGTTTGCGAAGAAAGCAAAGAACAAGTTAATCTGTCAACCAATTCTTTAAATAGGCCAGTGCCAGCACCCAGAACCAAAATAACTCCATTGAGTTCCCCAGAAAAAACTGATCACGTCTATGTAAATCTGTCAATGCCACTAATAAGTACTAAGTTTTCCAAATCATTCGATACAGTGGACGCTCCCGTCAGACCAACGAAATCAGCTGAAGATATTTCCAAACTCAAACCTCCTAGAAAGAGTAAGAACCCGGTTGGATCGGTACTAGTTAAAAGTGTTAGCGATAAGAATATACAAGGTGAAAACGATGAAGAAAATGATGATGATGAAAAACCAAACTTTATCAAGCCAAATATAATCGGTGCTACTCCTAAGAGAAACCTGTCTATAACTCTACCGTCAACGTCACTTGTAAAATCTGTAGTTAGTCAATTGAATGATCAAGCTGGTATAAACAAAGTGGGTCTTCCAAAGAAACAAGTAATAGCACCAAATAAGACATTACAAATACCAAAACTGGCAGAAAAGCCAATACCAAAGAGATCGGTCGTACGACGGAGTAACTCAGTACAAAGTACTCTATCTAACATTGAAAACGGTCAGGTATAATGCTTGTTACTTTTTATTTTATTTTCCCTTATCCCCGATCACAACGCTTTGCTCAACTCATTTTACTAACAAATTAATATTTTCATTTTCAGAATACTAACATACTTCAGCAGCAGTACATGCAAAAGCGCAACCATTTTACTAACCTAAGTTCGAAAGGGAAAAATAAGAAAAACTTCCAAATACCTCTTCAGAAGCATCATAGTTTTTGTTACTTTCAGCCTATAAGGGTAGATAAGCGAATACCTGTTGACCAAGAGCGGTCATACAATAACACTATAGGACCTTTGATATACCAGCCGGCCGATGCTCAGTACTACACCAAGACATTGAACAGAAGTAGAGAAAAGAACAATCAGAAACTGAATCGGCTAAAAAAGTCTGAAAGTCTTCGGGAAAAATTGTCATGTGTTGGAGTGTACGACAATTATGAGAAACCAGACTACCCAGAGCCTGAATACAACGAATCAGAAAGAAGATCGTATTTGCAGCTTCTGAAGGGCAACTACATATCAAATTCCACGAGGAATTTAGGCCCTGAACATAATTACAGTGCCAACTACAACACAGTTGGTCCTAAAGATGACAAGCCTAAGCATAAAAAGTTAGTGTACGCAGATTTAGCTTTAGGGAATCATAATTTGAAGTTTAAGAATACAGTCAATTCTAATAGACACTTGTATGATACGTACACTATAGGTAGTGATAGTGCGAATAAAGAAAGTAATAGTAGTCATAAGGGTAGTGTGTCGAATCAGAGAAAGGGGAACCATAGTCAACCGAGGAGTGACTATGCCACCCTCAAATTCAACGAGATTGATGTCTGAGAGGTAAGTCAAATGTCGTACTAACTATCATAAATCATTTTTTGATCTTAACATTTATAATTGGTTAATCCCAATCAAAAAATATGTTTAGAACGCCAGAACAACTCATAATTTCCTAAAATTTATGATGTATTTTTCTTTAAGCTTTAACTACGAAATACTAATTAAGATTTTACTTTATGTTTTTAAAATCAATTTTAATTGAATTTGATATTCAGATAGTTGTTTTGAATATACTTTCATAGTTCCGTAGGTATAAGGAAGCCATATTTTTTTTTAAATTGACGAGAATGGTAATATGTGACAAGTGAGAAACTACCACCTAAGCATGGTCCTAAAAAATTGCCGATGAAATAATTTAAAAGCATGATCTCGCAATTTGACATTGATTATTTTCTATTTCTAGGAACGCTTTACCAAGAGTGACACATACATTTTTTAAATTAAGGTAATTTCAAAATTTTCTAAATCGCTTGTAATCACCGCTTATTAATTTTCACTAACTTATGATAGAAATGCTCAAACAGCAAAACTAAGTATTTTGGTTGAAACGTAGTATTAAATAACAAAAATCATTCAGTACTAAGCAAACTAATAAAGCAACTCGCGCTTGAACATCACTTAACACATATTACCATTACTTTATTTTTTCAAAACATTGTATTTTTAATTTATGCAAATCATTTATAAAAATATTTATTTTAAAAAATATTTTAAATAAATTGAATTATAAAAAAAAACCCACTTCAGATACGAGTAAGGATGGGTGTTTTTTTTCAAAACAATTTTTGTTTCTGTACAATAAGTTTGTTTTTTTAATTTCCAGCCCTTCAGGCCAGAAGACCAGTTCATTTACGCCGACGCCGACATGAAAGACTACGGGCCGATCAACTACAAAGCCGCTTCAATCTACGCACAGATGAAGAAGGTGAAAGAACAGCAGAAACTACAGGAGATTTACGACAAACAGAATTCAGATGACGATTTGCTATAAATGGTTTTTGACTTTTTACTGTGTATTTTTTTTTCTTTTGAGATTTTTTTAATCTTTCGAATGTATTCTGAGCTGTCAAAGAATATTTTGTATTAATTAAACTATTTTTTATTATTATTCTGTTTAAAAAAATAACGATATTTCTTAAATAATAATAAATCGGCGTCGAAACTGTAATAAAATGTTAAACTGAATGATGAACTGATGAACAAACCCCAGGAGTGTACAGTTTAGATTTACTGAATATAGTGTAAATAAAAATCTAGTTTTCTTAATCTAAAAGGTAAACTTCTAAGTTTTCCGTGTCAGAAACATGATTAAAAATAATAACTATTCGTTATTGTATGTTATTTTTTGTGGAGGTAAAATTATTGATAAAAATAGCGTCCTTCAAATAATCATGTTTCTTTCGTGGAAATATTAAATTGGTCGGAAGTCAACAGATTGGATCCCGTTTAAGTCAACCACAGGGTATTTGATTGAACGCACCTGTCGTAGTGTAAAATAAGTCTCGTGTTATTCAAAATTGAGAAAAAATATAGGTATAATAATAGTTTTTCCCTGCCCCATACTACAGCATCGAAAATGTTATTATAATGTTATTGTTTAGGCACGGAATATATAATAGTATGGTTTAGGTTTTACAAGGGCAAATAGTTATAATTTTTTTCCTTCATAAGTGGCATACATTGTACTTTATTATTTGTTTTTATTGTATGTCTTATTCGTAAAAAAAATGTATAATCTGATTCGTATAAATGATACATTCTATAAAAACCAATAATAATACTTGACATTATAATGGTAATATTATTATTAGCTTATAATTATAATAATTAAATTATTTTATTACAATAATATGTAATATTAGTAGCTTGAACCTATAATCGTCTCACTTTTGAATAACTTAAAGGCTGAAATACACATGCCTGTAGCTGACACACTTGCATGCCAGCTACTTGCACGTGCCAACTTCTTGTATATGTAGGAAGACGCTTACTGGAGAGACTCGACGCAGGGGGCTCCAAAACTGGCGCGTATGAATATCACAAGTATGAATATAGGCATGCAAGGACGCAAATTGCTAAACTTGCGCATGCCCGTAACTGGCATGCAATCTACTGCCCCGTTGTACAGGCATGTGTATTCGAAGCTTTAGAGATAAACTTTCACAGCTAAGCTTTGGTAGAGTGAATGTCAACAAGATTAGTAAATATATCCGTCCAAACGGGATAGCATACAAACTTAGACTCTGATATTTAAAAAAAACAGATCTGTCTCAAAGAAATTGAAATCAACTAAGTTCAGTAGATGAAATAAAATCAAATGAACATTGAAATTGATCGTGTTTGGAATAAAATATGCCACCTGCAATCTGTACATTAATGTATAAAAAACTATGTAATTTTACTTATTAGTCAAAGATTATCCAAAGATACAGATGGATATAAGCTAAATAAAAATGGCATGTAATTTGCGCGCCATTTTCATTTAAGTTTTATCTGTGGCCCGTAGATTTAACGGCATTTATATTTTTTAATTATTATATTTTTTTTACACCACAGACACCAACGAAGTACGAATTTTTAGTTTTTAAGCATTTGATGTATTTACAGCGAATCTGTTTAACATTGCTTTTTAATCAATTTTATCCAAATAATTGTGATAACAGTATGAAACTTTGTCCTTCTTATTTTCATTTTTATGACAAAGGAAACATTTCTAACATTTTTGCGTATCGTAAAATAATTTAATACTTTGGTACTTAATAATTTAGAAACATTTACTACATATTAATGTAAATAGTAGAGTGAAAATATCTTCAAATATGGGTTTGTATTTGATTTTTTCCCCTTAGTTTTTCGACCGATATTTTAAGGTAATTTCACTATTCGAATATAATCTTTCTAAAGAGGCACTACAAAAAATGTGCTCAATTTGGTAATTGTAAAAAAATTGTGTGCATGTTGGGTTGGTCGAGTTTAATACCAGAAAGAACAAGAAAACAGACGAAGCCAGAATATATTTTCTTTGTTAAACAGTATATTTTTTGCGACCAACTCATACAACGCCGACTGTACTAAAATTAGACAAAAAAAGTTAAAGTTAGTAAAGTTTTGTACATACAACTTGTTATAATATTGTCAAATAGTGTTAATAAATTAATTTATGGATTTTTTAATAATTGTTTTTATTTCTACACCATTTTAGAGGTCCGATAAACAAAATAATTTAATTTTATTGAAAATAAAGTAAAAATTGATAAAATAGAATGCTAAGAAACCAATCAGATAAACGCAACATTGATGAGGTGACGCTGTCTACGCGTTAAAGAAAGCACTTGCAACATTCAACAGGCTAGCGGTCGGTGGCCGAGTGGTAAAGGCATGCGCCCGGATAGCTTAAAACACAGGGTTCGATTCCTTGTCTGACACAGTTGCTTTTTACAAGTGCAATTTATATTATTGAGTTTGTATAGTGACAAAACACTATAAAAACAAAAATATAATTTTAAAAACCGGTTAAGTGCGTGTCGGTTCCGTGCCACTCTTAACTAAATTCAGGGTCCACTTACTTTCACTTAACGAAAACATCACAATATATTGCGACAGCAAAAATAACTTTGTTTTTCATAGTGTTTGTATGAAAGACACAGTTATATTTGCGGTTGATAAAAATGTGCAATATATCAAAAACTACTGGTTCGATCTCCTTCAAACCGTTTTTGTTGAGATCTACATCATATATTTTTTTCAAAATTTTCACTTTCTTAGTTCAACAGTTAGATGGGGGGGACGCCCATTTTATATATTCTTTATTGCACTTAAAAGATGTACCACTTTGGAAGCGTCTATATCTCAAACCTTACACTTTTAGAAAAAATGAAAAACCTCAACATCATTTTCAAATACCTATCCATAGACACCCCACACGCATAGGTTTGAGTAAAAAATATATTTTAGGTTTTAGTTTCATGTATGGGAGCCCCCCCTTAAATATTATTTTTTCTTACTTTTTATATCTGAATCGGAAAGCGGTGAACAAAATACCCCTACCTACCAAGTTTCAGCTATGTGATGCTTATAGTTTCAGAATAAAGTGGCTGTGACATACGGACGGACAGACAGACAGACAGACAGACAGACTTGACGAAACTATAAGGGTTCCGTTTTTTGCCATTCGGCTACGGAACCCTAAAAAGGACACTTCTTAAAAGATGAAATAAAAACCAACAATTGAATGACGTATCCATAAGAGAACAAGAATTTCGCGCGGTCGGACCGACAGCACGGTAGCTCAATTGGAAGAGCAGTTGGCCCGGTTAGCCAGAAAGATGCTGATTCGAGTCCCGTACGCAATTTTTGGTTTCTTATTTCGTCTTTTAAGAATAAAATATGACTGTGAGTGTTAAAAATTATTGTAAACTAAGGATACTTTTATCACGAAAGTATAAAAAAGAGGATGACAGGTAGTAGGTCAAGGTAAGGCCGAAGGGAGATAAGGCAGCTAGTAATAAACAATTATATATACTAAGTTATTTATTTAATATTTTCTAGTTTTATTTTGAATTCTCAGAGAATTTCTTAATCTATCACAGCCAATACACATATCTAAGACAGAAATACAGACTTTTTTTACTAATCTGTCTTAAATATAGTTTTTTTCCTAAAAATAGATATCACAAAAAGAGCTTTCAATCAATCAATGTACAACATTGTTGAATTACATAGTAATATCACATTTTTTAACAAAACACCACCATTAAAAAGAACGTACTGTAAATCTTAACAAGGTTTATTATAATACGACTATATGATATTTCTTGTATACGAAATATTGTGATTATTAATGGATATACATAACATATTAAACACACTCCTCATACCAACAATTAATTTAAAAATTTTGGTATTTTTTTTTACTTCCATCCAAGACAATTTTTGTAACTATTTTATCAATTGTTATTTAAATATGATATGAGGTTCAAAATATTCATTTTTTTACTTATATGCCGGTAACTAAAAAACACCACAACACTAGTTCTCAAATAATATTCACACAAGTTCTTCTCGGAAGTAACAGCTGTTTTCAAATAACAGTTGTTTTACAAAAACATTTTCCAATATTCTTTTATACTTTGTCAGAATGCCATACATATAAACCTTCCTCGATAAAACTGAAGAGTTTGTTTGTATGAACGCGCTTATCTCGGGAACTACTGGTCCTATTTCAAAAAATATGTTTGTTTTAGAAAGCTTATTTATTGAGGAAGGCTACAGGCTATAAAACATCACGCTACTACCTACGGGTACCGAGTAAAATCAAAACGGGCGGACAAATTCGCACTGACCACTCTATTTATAGTTCCGACCATTTCTAACAGGCGGTTTTCTAAAACAAGACACAACATCACGTCAGTAGACCTTCAATCATCAAAGTTGTCATCTCCGTATGCACCTTTCCCGAAGTAAACATAATCGGAACACCATTTTCTAGCATCTATATCTGTTGAGCAGCAAGCTGGGAGCGCCAGTTTAGATTTCGTTAGCTTGGCACATCTTTGGCAGAGGTCTAGAAGCTCGTCCTGTAAAATAAATAATTGGTCAGTTTTTTTTTCATTTTTGACATCTACTATACTTAATCCTGACAGTAGGTACCTCCTAAAGTTATAGATTTCAGTAATAATAAGGATAATTAGGTTCCAACACTTTCTCTAGGGATTACTTACTCTAAATCAAATAATTGTTTTACGTATAGCTAATTATTATCTCTATCACAATAATTGTATTGTCGGCAATGTTTCTAATTAATGAACTAGTAATATCTAGTTTAATCGAGTTATTTGGTTCAGAAGATCACTTACTGATCACATCTCAACAATACACACGACTTTTATTTTATCTAATTAAGTATGTCATGTGACCGAATTCGCAACAATTAAAAGATAAAGAATAATGATCACACTCAAAACTTGGTTGATATTATTGATAATAATAATTGAGTTATTATATAAAGCACGCGGCACCATAATATTTCCAATGTCATTTTACATAAATAATGTAACTATTACACGCAAAACATACCTAGTTTTTGGAGTTTTCGTAATTTGAATATTTACGAGAAAAACTTCTTTAAATACTGAAAAAAATATTTTAGGCTTTTTTACAAAATTGCCAAACTTCAGTTTGACCACCTTCCGCCTTTAAACAGGAACTTTTTTTAATAGTAGGTAAAGCTACAAAAAAATTGTAGGTACATCAGATTTGTCCATTTACGGTCTTGGGCCCACTACACCGCATCATACCATGACCGTACTAGGAGCGTATCAGACACGAAAAGCAACACGATACGCTTTATTATGCCCACTGAACGGATCTACAGCGTTCTGTCTCACCGTTATATGGAGCGCAAGCGAGAGCGTATTTTGCCGGTGCTGACGCGCTCCGTGCATGACACGCGACGGTGTTGGTCGGTGACGGAACGGTTAAATGAAAGAGGTGTCATAGTTTTGAATACATATTTTTTTCTTGACACGATCCTATCACGGTCATGTTATGTTATGCTACGGTGTAGTAGGCAGAAACCTTTCGAATCATTATGTTTGTTTTTCTATTATGTTTGTAATTTGATGTGTACCAAATAAAAATGTTTTCTTTCTTTCTATTATAACCGTGGACTTTAGTAAGCGAGTGTAACCATACGTCGCCCCTTTGTTTATTTATTTTAAAATAACGATATTTGGTACAATCTATTCCGAGGTCGTGACATTAAAAACTTTATATCATGCTGTTGTCATTTCGGTACAAAGTGATCGGTTTTTTTATAATTAATTAGTTGAGAAGACACGCGGAATCTTTTTAAATTGCGTTCAATTATAAAACAAAGCTAAATTGATTTTATTTGAGTATCTAGTGGAAAAAATATTTTACTTACAACTATGTATAAATAAGTACCTATATCTCATATTTCTTTTTTGACTGAAAATTATAAAGAGTTCTGTAGTTTTCTTTCAGCTAGGGAAAACTATGATTTATAAACCTTTAGCACACCTTGAGTTAGAGAAATGAAGATAATAATAGATGATAGTCCCCCTAGCCGATTTCGACTACGGTGGCCAGTCACAACGACTAACCGACTGCGCGGGACATATTATAGTGCACTAGTGTGTGCGCAAACACAGGTGCACTCTCTATTCCTTTCACTCTCATAGCCCGATGGGACAGCAATCTGACACGACCGGAGAGAGATCAGGCGCAGAACCAACGGCTTTACGTGCTTTCCGAGGCACGGGGGTGAAACACCGCCAACTTCCAAACTCCGGGCTTACCTGAGAATTTGTGAACAGAAAAATCCAGGTACATATTTTTGGCCCGACCCGAGAATCGAACCCGGGACCTCTGGCGCAGCCGTCGCTTTAAAATGCGACTCTCTAACCGCTGCGCCATCGAGGCAGTTAAATGAAGATACCTTCTAACTAAACACTAACAAAGGTATTAGAAGGTGATAAGTATAGAAAAGTTATATTGATTCAATTTATGATTGATATATATTTTTACATTCAAAAAAGTTGACCCAGCCAACTTTAAAAGCAACTATAAAACTAAATAACAAAAAAAAACTTACGTCTGTATGACACTCTGCGGACTGTGTGAAGACGCCGCTATTGTGCCTGAGCCATGGCGGTCGCGCGGTCGATTCTCGGATGAGGACAGCTATGCATAGGAGCACTAGCAGACTCTGCGTTTTGATATTCTGTTGAAAAGTTAATATTTTTTTTAAATATTTAAAAAATGATTCCAAATTACAATTTAATTATTTATTGTTAAGTTTATTTCATATCCATCATTATTTTTATGTTGTTTAGTAAAGTAATTATTATTTTTGTTTACATGTTTAGATTCGAAATTATTAAACATGTATAATTTTTAGGTAACAATTGGGAAAGTAACTACTGTGACTCATCCAACAAAACGTTAGTGATTTTATAGTGATGTGCTGGTTACGTTTTTCGGCTTAACGCAGAAAAGTTTCGGCCTTATCATAAGTTTTTGCCTTTTTACTTTTTATTGAACTGTTTCTACTTTAAGATAAGTATTTACATCCGTATATTTGAGTGATTAATAATTACCACAATAATAACGCAACGTATTAAGTAACTTTGGTTTTTCAAAAAATACGTATCAGTAGAGATAAATATTTTTTATAGATGTTGCAATTTTGCCTTTCTGTAACAATAAAGGCTAATTTACTGACATAAGCTAACACAACATGTTGTGATGGTAGATCTGTCTGTAGCATACATGCGCTGTAGAAGGATAATATTTTTCCTTTGTATCCTAGAAAAGTGGCTGATCGGCGTCTGTTGGGGACGAGTTTTTCGCAGGCCAACCGTATCATTTAGTACCGCTAATATTAGCATACATATTTTACATGTTCAGGCAATTTATCAATCCATATTATATTTTATAATCGATAATTCAATCACATGTTATTATTGATACAAATCGGACAGCATATAAAATATTTATTTAGGTTAATTATGCTAAGACGAAATACAAACGTGAATCGAAATGCAATAGTTAAACGGTTTGTTTTAGAGAAGATGTCTAAACTTAATACTTTATGTTATCATTGATTATCGCTAATACAAGATAGCAACTATTTATAAATTCTGTTATGTTAACTACAGTTTATATTACGCTGGTTGCAATAGAAAATGTAAAGCCAAAATATAATTTAATTGTTAGAAGAATATTATTACAAAATCATTTTAATTATGGAATAATGTCAATCATTTCTTTGCCTTAGGTTTTTTTTATTTCACTTTTGTCGTTTGTTACATATTTTAATCAAATTAAAGTATTTTCAAAAGTAATTTATCTACAATTCTTTTTTTCTGTTAAGAACAAGTTCATGCTTTATAAAATTTACTAAAGCTTTTTCCAATCTTTTAATTGAATTGCGTTTTATTAATTTAATACTGTCTAGAAAACGGATTCATTAAAATTAGATATTAAAGATTAAATTACGTTTATTAATTAATATTGATTGGAGAGGTGGATACCTATTCATTAAATTTTATTGATAAACTAGTAATTACCTGATTATTATGTCTAGAGCTTTTTAACCGACTCCATATCTTAATGAATTAGTCGACCTTTAATGTGAATCTATAGAGTTCAAATAATAAACATAAAAGTATAGAAAATTGTGAAAACTAAGGATTCACATTTGATTTACTAAATACAAAGAGTAATTATACTGAGAACTATAAAATAATGCTAAAATGGCATGAATTAATAGATTTAACATTTGTCACAGTTTTTTGAGCTTAATACTTAATGACCTGAAATGAAATGATTTGATTTGACCTTGTATTGAAACATTTATCTTAATCAGTCAGGTATCAAACGACAGCCGGACGCCGCATAATAATGGAATTTTTATTGTGTCTCGTTTACACATACTTGACGAGTTAAAATTAAAAACAAATTAGTAAATTGAGTTGACTTCAATAACACTTTATATCACATAATTATACCTTAGTAACCATGAAGACTCCGTCGGCTTAGTAAGTTTAAGACATAAAACTAGCCCAAAAGATAAATTACCCGGTTTATTGCCACTACACCATATGTTATTATCTCTATCCAGAAAAAAGAAAGGTCATCACTGTGATTGTTTTCTTTAAATTAATTTATACAAATACTATCACTAAGTACCGAAATAAATTAAAGACTGTAACTATAAATATGATAACAGTTGCGTAGCCATAGTCTCGTACGTGTCTATGAATATGATTGCCATTGATTAGTAGAAGTAGTAAAAGTAGTTTTGTTTCAAAAATAAATGTATAATAATTTAAAATAAAAAAATATTTTAGAGATAAAATCATCTTCAAAAGGTTTAAAAAAAATAAGTTTTAAGTTTTATTTTGTTTTTTACCTATATCTTCTGTGCTTATGCGATTTTTATGTAACTTGTTCTATTCATTTTAGTTTCAGTTTAGTAGTTTATTTTTGTTTTTAAAGTGTTTTGTCACCATACAAACTTAATAATATAAATTGCACTTGTAAAAAGCAAATGTGAACCTGTGAACTGTGTGATTCCTCGTCTGTCACAGGTTCACAGTTGCTTTTTACAAGTGCAATTTATATTATTAAGTTTAGTAGTTTCACTTTTAGTTTTTGAGAAATCCGTGGACAAACGCACACAGTTAGGTGTTTGAAATCTTTACTAGATCATCACATCATAATCAAATATTATCCTATTCCAGCATCATCACAAACGTACAAGTCTAATTTAATTCCTAATTTTTTTAGAAGTCGGTAAAAAATATTATGGATCTGATTTAGAAAAATACATATTTTGTATTTATTTCATTAAAGCTATGAATTAATTAATTTTATTACGTTTATAAAAAAATTGAAGCATTTCACCTTACTTATAAATAAAAAAAACAATAGATAAAAAATATTACTCACCATTAAGAAGTTCATTGTTCACAGCTCAAACACTCACACCAACACAGAAACAGGTGAATAAGTTTTTAATTGTTTTTATTCCTTCAGTAGACTACACAACGTGTGATACTAAAACACAGTCTGACGGTACACAGTCTTTTACAATTTGTTATACTGTCCGTTATCTAATGAATCACTTTTGTCTCGCGTGCTGAAGTATGAGATAAACGTAAAAAGTGATGCCATTAGGTTTGATTAAGCCGTTGGCCCACATTTTAGGCAATGACGGAAACATGTTGCGACGGTGATTTGGTAGTGATGTGCGAAATGTTTCGGCTAAAAAAGCCGAAGTTTTCCGCCGTAATTAAAGTAAAGCGTTTGGAGGTTTGTTTTCGGTTAAAATCTTGAAACCTTCGATACTCCCGGAAGAAAAATAAAGCAATACGAAAAGATTTAATTTCGGCCAAATAAAGAAAACTTTGTTATTGGGACCTAAAAAAATATGTCAGTTTTAAAAAAACAACAAGTTCAACAAAAAATGCTGATATTTTAGTATCATTTAACACAAATTCATATATATTATTCATATAATGCGAACTCGAGAGGTTACACGTAAAAAAGAGATATATTTAAAATAGATTACTAAGACTACCTCATATATACTTGAGATAAGGCTTTTGCCCAGCAGTGGCATGTTTACAGGCTTACTTTATTTTACGCATCCTTATAGTTTCGTCAAGTCTGTCTGTCTGTCTATCCGTCCGAATGTCACAGCCACTTTATTCTAAAACTATTAGCATTACACAGTTGAAACTTGGTACGTAGATGTATCCTGTTTACCGCTTTACGATTCTCATAGAAAAAATAAAAATAATAATATTAAAAAAATGAACCTCTATGTCATTTTAAGACCTATCCATAGACACGCATAGGTCTTAAAATGACATAGATGTTTCTAAAACCATTTTCTCTAAAAGTGACACGTTTGAGGGATAGGCGCTTCCAAAGTCGTAAAATGGGCGTCGCCCCCCCCCCCCCCCATTTAACTTTTAAAAAAAGCGAGTGTAAATTTTGAAAAAAATACATAATTAGGTTTGAGCAAAATCGATTAACTAGTTTTTGAGATAAAGCCCATCTTCATACAAATACTATGAAAAACAAAGTTATATTTGCGGTCAACAAAATATTGTGGTATTTTGGCTAAGTGGAAGTAAGAATCCCGGATTCAGTTATAGTTGGCACGGAACCCTCAGTGCGCGAGAAATTTTAGAATCAATTGAAATATTGAAATTATTGCATAATTAGATATTCTTTAATAAAGTTCTTTGAATATAGATAAATAGGTAGGTTAAACGAAAATCTATATGTAATCAGTTATCTTCTGAGATAACACTCATGTGGTAATATAGGCTTACTTGGAATACACGTAATCATCACAATCTATGTGATTTCCCAACAGTCGATCGGTAAAAACCATCCAAAAATTGGGTTGATAACAAAAAATATGGTGAAAGAAAAGGTTTTTAGATTGGGATTCTATGCCGATGTGACAAGTGTTCCAAAAAAAAATGTAATTGAATAATTTATTTAAAAGATAACAAACAAAGTATTTAACTAATTGTGTAAAATTTATTCAATAATTGTGATTTCCTGCTAAGACTAAAATAGGAGAAAAAAAATAGAAGCCTTTTAGGTCACCAGTAATCAATTCTATATGGTTTTAATTTATATTTATAATGAAAATAATTATTAGGATTCAGTACTAACATCAGATTCTTATCGCATTTTTAACCCTAATTTAAAAACTTATTAGGCATTTTGTTTCGCTCTTGCATAATGATGCGACAATCACGCGGTTTAGATAAAACAAGGAAATATTATCAAAGATGGCTGACCGCTTGATAACTGTTGTCATCTAATGTCATTTCCGTAAAACGTCATAACAATATGTACTATTACTATTGCAGGAAAGATTCGTCCAGAGCCGATAAACTTTTAAAGAAAAAAAAATACTATTACTATCACACTATGAGTGTGCGTTGTGTACCTACTGTAAAAGTGGGTACTGACCAAACGTAACGAGGTGTAATGTTATATTCGCATCGAGCATGTTACACTGTGTTCTAAAATGGGCGTAACATGCTCGTCAAAACTCAGTACAAAACCGCGTAACAGTCAAAGGATTCGCCTAAAAACCGACGGCTCGTTGCTCGCTGGTTTCTCTGTAACACGACGTACTGACTGCACGAATGCTCGCTGTGTAATATGTTACATTACACCTCGTAACGTTGGTCAGTACCCACCTTAATGTGTGACAACGGCATAGTAGTTACCAGATACCGCTACATACAATTTCGTCAACGGTATGCTAACTAAGTATTTCAGGAGTCATTTGAGATAGTGCGCAGGCATGGTGCACAATTATACACAAGTACACTGTCTGTTTCATCACTCTCATAGTTTGGTTCAATACAATCGACATGACATGATTTCCGAGGCACGAGGATGGCCGAGCTACGTATGAGAAGTTTCAAGACAGAGAAACTCAGAAACAATCATCCGTGATCCGAGCCGAGAAATAACTTATACTTAGATAATAGCAGCGAACTGACCACCTACTAAGTAACAACTAAGAAGGTATAAATTGCACTTGTAAAAAGCAAAAAAGCAACTGTGACAGACGAGGAAAAAAACTGAGATAAAAAATATAAAAACACCTACCCAAAAAAAAGAAAAGTAATTGTGCAATCGAAATTTTCATTCGAATCGAATATTTCTATTCTATTCTAAAAACTTTCCAACGTACGTTTAAGTTGAACAACATATTTAATTACATCGACAACTTTCGTCTAAAATAACCTTATTTGGTTTCGCCCTCGGAGAAGTGTGGATTCGCCATAGTCGGATATAAAATCTATCCACAATAATATTGCACTCAAGTACTAGAACGCACATACAATTACTACATTGTATTGAAAAAAATAAAAAATACTCACCACGACACACCCACGGCTTCGCCTCGCCACAATACAAATTATGTTCAATAGTTATAATATAATGTTTCAAAATACATTTACACAAATCACAATGATAAAGACACTGTTGCAAATTAAAATACGAGAAGCGTACCAGTTACGAATTGAAATGTGACAAAAGTGTGCAATGAAGGTAGCGAGAGAAAATACGTTCCGATATTACCTACCAACGGGTACCTTATGTATAGGTCGGTCAAAGTTGGCGCATTCAAGCGCTTGAACATAAAGTTGTTAGCGCTCAGTGCTGTCATTTCATTGCCGAGTGAAAGTTAACAATTTGGCAGTCATGGGTGATTAGTATTATCGTTACACTTTTAATTTAGCCATTGATTAACTAAAATACGCATTTTCTACGTGGACACTTTGTGAGCTTGAATTTAGGAGCAGTAAGCACTCGACAGCGCTGCCAAGTGCTAACAAGCACTTTTTTCCGCTGTATCAACCCTTTGGCTAACCTATTTTTTTTCTATATCCAACGCCAGCGCATCAGACTAATATTTATTACAAAACCGCCCCTATTACCAATGCTTAAAATGTTAATGTGTATTGCTTGAGAACTTGAAATGACTAAAATTGAATTGCGGTCGGAATAGAATGCGGAAATTTTGGAACTAATTTAGATTTACGTTTGAAACAAGGAAACTAGGCGGCAAGTTGCGCTCATTTACACAAAGTTTTTAAAATTCAGACGCTTTTTTGTAAATCCTTGGAAGTGGCAGAAATAGATGATAAAAATATTGTTTATGGCTATAGTAAGGAATGCAGTTATTTTATTATTTTAATATACCTAGCTATGACAGATTTACAATAAAACTGGCTATTTTTGTATTTTTTAAAAGAAATGTGTAATTTTTTTTAACAGCGTATATTTGTTGTCATCTTGGAACTTCTAACGCCTTCTAAAGGTTCAGACCAAATATCTATAGTTTTATAAAGCTGAAGAGTTTGTTTGTTTGAAACCGATAATCTCAGCATATAAAAATATATCTGTTGAATAAATTATTTCATCAGGTAAGGCGTTATAACGTCATCAACGACCGACCGTCTGAGCGAGAACGGAATATAATCAAAACGCGCGGACGAAGTCCTGGGGATCGCTAGTACTCTAATAAGTACAATTAACTAACTGTCAGTAAAGGTGAACGCACACTTATCCGAGCCGAACGCGCCGAACGAATCGAAGTCAAGGAGGTCTCGCACACATATCCGAACCGGACGAATCGACCGCGCCGAAAGAATCGACCGCGAATGTTGTCTCATGAGATAGCGCTATGAGTGACAGCTAAAGGTGGGAGTGAGAAGGAAGATGTCCCGGCGATTCGTCCGAGTCGTCCGCATCATCCGCGCCGAATCGAGATAGCGCTATGAGTGACAGCTAAAGATGGAAGTGAGTAAGAAGATGTCCCGGCGATTCGTCCGAGTCGTCCGCATTATCCGCGCCGAATCTGATGCCGTCATCCAAATTTGTCTAGGATTCCTGGGGTTCCTCCAGATTCGGACGATTCGGCGTAGATAAGTGTGCGAGGTTTCATGAGATTTCATGTAAATAATTCAAAAATTCGGATCGTTCGGCGCGTTCGGCTCGGATAAGTGTGCGTAAACCTTTATAAAACAATTTGATTATTGATGCTAGCATGTGAAACAGATAATCGACACGCCCACAGATTATCATACGGCTGACCCACAATTAATTACCTATCTAATCGGAATGTGTTTTACATCAAACAATAAGTGCATATTGCATCATCCGTCAACTGTATCAAATAAGTTTCTGAATCTAACAATGTAGAAAAGTATCGAGAATGTGACACTATCAATTAATTAATTGATTAGCGCACTACTTTCTTTAACTTTTAACTACCCAGATATCGGGATTTTCTTCAAAAAAAAATATCTGGAAAAAATATGTGAATTATGTTCCCCCGTAACGTGGTCTACGCGTATCTATTTTAATTTATATTATATAACAATTAATCATTTTTCACTTGGTCACGCGTAAACAGCTAGCCCGGTTCTGCTAATTCTTTTTTGCTATGTTTATTATAGTCAGGATCAGGAGACGGTTTTTATGAAAGAAAAAATTGAGAGAGTCGAAATAGACACGATGTTTCCCTTATCAACCTTAATCTAACCTTGTTTAATTATTGGTTTTTACTTATTATGTAGCCAATTTAGTCGAGCATGATAGTTTTTAATTAAAATCACGACACGAACAATGATCCCTTATCGATCATTAATACTCACATTAAAATACATATTATGATGAAATTTTAATTAGGTATAAAGTAAATAATGAAGAATTTTGATACAATTTAGTATGTAGCATTGAAGATGCTCGTTCTTCATAGAAGCATGATTTTATTGGTCATTATTTAGAAGATTTCATGCTAAATCTATAATTTAAAATTATCAGAAAACAGTCAGGGCCGTCTCCCTCGAGACATTACGTATATTTCTGGAACTCTTTTCTGCAGGATCCCGTTTAGAAGTAAACGCGTTTGATGCTTAAATTCACACGGATATACCATTTGCACTGACAAGTACAAAACCGATACCGGTTTTTCACTGATCCCGTGGATCACTGCATTACTGGATCCCATACTGAAACCCAAAACTGGATTACCGTGGGAAACGACCCTAACTGTATGTAGCAGTTTGTAGTGACAATGAAATATGACATGGGTTTGCTCTTGTCTTTAGACTAATACCAGACGAGGCATAGAGAGGGACGACGATGAAGCGAGCTCACCCAGAAGAAGCCTGCAGCCTCACTCTGGACACAAAACCCGATCCAATTAATATAACCATCCCTGTCACACGTATACACGGCCTGGTATGGCCACAGTTCACTCTTTTTTTAATATAACAATAGTAGATTGTTATACAAGGGAAGAAAGCGACCCATTTCACTCGAGATGTTTCTGGCGCTCGAACGAAGTGAGAGCGCCAATAATTCGAGAGTGAAACGGTGCTTTCACCCGAGTTAAACATACTATTTTTCATTTCGACTGTGAGGAAAAACATCAAACTTACAATAGTGGTTGTAGATGTCATGGTAAGGTATTATGTAGTTCAGCGAGGAAGGAAAACTCAAGTTTTTGCACAAAAAGACAGTTGATTACAGTTATACAAACATCTTTTTCGATTCGAATGCGAAATTTCGATCGAATTTTCGCCACAGATAATAAGTATTTGTCAAAATTTTAAAAAGTAGACAGTGTTAAAAAGAAAAAAATACACTGACAATGTAAAATAAAAAAAAAGTGTCATCTTGGTAGTATGGCGGGAAGCCAATTATTTTAATCACAGATTAGTAATATGTCTATTTTAATTATAGATTGAATTAAACAAATTGTATATTTTTTATATCAACGATCACAGTAAACATGTTTTTCAGTGTATAGCTAAGTAAAATGTTTATTATTTTTATAATAATATGATGTGACTCAATTATCTTTGACCCAAGCTTTGACTGCATGCCTTGACCCTATACCATGCCAATTAAAACTAAATTACTTTCCACCCTAGGGATGGAAAAGCTATTTTCCACCCGGCTGTCTACACAGGAAAGTGCTATTTTCCGAACAGGAGAGATGAAAAATACTTTTAATCGGCCGACACATCTTGTGCAACTAAGATTGTCACACTCGTATCAGTATGACAATGAAAGAACAGATAGTAATCATGATAATCGCCCGATAATGCAATATCATACTATTTTGACAACCATCCACCGTCCACGATTTGTACATTAGTCCTGCAAATCGTATGATATTACTATCATGTATAGTAGATAAAAGTAAGTATTTGTAAAGATATTTGTTACTGACATGGTCGTTGGGTATGAAGAATGATTTTAAAGATAAGATGCCTACATTGTGTAATTTTCATAGTAGGAGATAATCATTTTCATTATCAATGTGGCAATGGACCCGCCTTGACTATTTCTGTCTCAATCCAATGCTCGACTGGTAGAGAATGCTATAAAGCATTATGTGCATCATTTGTACTTCATTTTGTTTGTGCAATAAAAAATAGATAAATAAATAAATGGGCAGACCACAGCGCGCAAATATTTATGGCTGGCGGAGCAGGAAAGATGAAAAGCACAGCATAGGATATATGTTCGAATGAATCTATCTATCTATCTAGGACGTCCACCGACTAGCTAGATGGACAAACGACCTCGGTAAGATCGCAGGATCTTACCGAGCACTATGATGCAGGCCATTTGCAACTATAGTAGTATTAAACACTCGTTTCCGCTGCGGAAATAAAATGATTAATGACCGCAGAAGAAGCGAATGTTTAACAATAATATCGTTGCGAAAAAATTATGAGACAAAACTATATTCAGCAGCACTACTATAGCAGTGGTCGTCCTACGTATGATTGTGATGAATAAGTATCATTAAGTTTTGTACCACAAAATATTTTTTCATCTCTCCTGTTCGGAAAATACCACTTTCCTATGTAGAAAGCCGGGGTAGTAGATAGCCGGGTGGAAAATAGCTTTTCCATCCCTAGGGTGGAAAGTAATTTAGTTTTAATTAGCATGGTGTAGAGTCAACTTGAGTTTTTTACTTTCTCACTGAACTACATAATACCTCACCATGACATCTACAACCACTATTGTAAATTTAATGTTTTTCCTCACAGTCGAAATGAAAAATAGTATGTTTAACTTGGGTGAAAGCACCATTTCACTCTCGAATTATTCGAGAAACATCTCGAGTGAAATGGGTCACTTCCTCCCCTTGTATAACAATCTACTATTTCATCACTCCTGTTCGGAAAATAGAACTTTCCTATGTAGATAGCCGGGTGGATATTAGCTTTTCCATCCCTTGGGTAGAAAGTAATTTAATTTTAATTGGCATGGCATAGAGTCAAAAGGCATGCAGTCAAAGCTTGGGTCAAAGATAATTAAGTCACAACATGTTATTAAAATAATAAAAACATATATATATGTATATTGTAGGAAGTTGTTGTATAGGCATTAATTCTCCGAGACTGCCTTGGCGTTATCAATGGCAAACTACTATAAACGCAATTATCTAACAAGTACATTACCGTACTATGAACTACAGACAGACACATTACACTTCCCCTTTGAGATAAAATGCGGATGTCTTCAAGATTACAAGATTAATCATAATATAGTAGTGACTACACGTTTTATTGTTAATTAATATCAATAATTTACTTCATGAAACCAATAAACATTTTCTAGAAGGTTATGAATTCATTTCCGAAGAATTATATCATAAACCCTATATCTTAACTTAAGAATTGTATTGCAATTAATTCTGACTAACGATACAATTAGTCAATATACATACATAAATAAACCTATTAAACCTGCCAAATAGCTTTAAAGAAACGGAACCCAGTGAATGTAACTCTAACTTCATTATTAAAAGTGCTTCCGAAGTAAATGCTACCAAGGTTAATTAAAAAAAACTGAAGCTTACCTTAAAGCAAAATAATATAACTCTGAGAACCATTAACCGCAGTCTATAAAATACTGAACCAATTTTGAGGAAAAAAAAGAATTTATCTGGTACTTTTAAAACCATTATTAACGGGCTATTTTTTTTTTTTTTTAAATTATTTATGTAATTTAATTTGATAAACTATACACTGATATTTTTCATCGATGTTTTTACAGGGAGGTGATTCTAATTATGACAACAAATAACTTTTATTATGAAATCACAAGAAAAAAACTAAAGCTATTTAACTTTGACAATGGGTAGAATTTAAAAACTCTAGACACCCTACTTTTTTATCAATTTAAATTGTGTCCATCCATAGGCTACAAGCTTGTCATTGTTAAAAATATGTATCATTATTCAATCAATAAAGTAAAGTCAAAGAACCACGTAACAAGAATCTAGGTAGTCACGTGATCATTAAGAAAATTAATTAAACAAACGAATCAGGCACATGATGGGTTGTCTTGTATAAACAAACGATATCTCGAAGTGATTCATATTAATTCAGTCAAAACATTAACTTAGCTCGCCATTTGCCCAATTAGTTCGGTATAAATGAGCTAGCAACGGGTATTTTGACAGAGTTCAAACGTTTATAACTTGTTTAAAATTAAGGGATATGAGTATTTTGACCTGTGTTTCAGATTGAGTTTAAATATAAACTAATGTAGGCATTTAATTACGTAAATTAAATGGGCCACTTTCTTAAGGTTTGTACTGACCAACGTTACGAGGTATATAATTTAACATTTGCATCGAGCGTGTTACGCATCGAGCATGTTACTCTGTGTTCTCAATCGGCGTAACATGCTCGTCAAAACTCTGTACAAAACCACGTAGCAGTAAAAGGATTCGCCAAACAACCTCAAACCTCAAACCTCTTATCAAATGCCACTTAGGTTTGCTTGCTCTAGTCAGCATAAAGATGTTTTTACAGTCATCCAAATTAAATTAACTTATTATTTCTTTATTTATTTCACTTAGGTATACAAACAGGATATGGTCTGTGCTTAACTTCTATAAAATTACAAAAAAATACATAGCTTTGAAATGATAGTTGCAAAAATAAATATTATATACAGCCTATCCTAAAATAGGCACACTAGACTAACACCAAAAATAATTAAGCCAACCACTTTTCAGGTGGATGGCTCTTATTATAAAGTTTGGTTGATAACGCAAATAAAAAAAACAAATGAGTGGAATTCTTAGAATCACGCTTTTGTGTGATGTTATCTGTTATATTTCGTTAGTTTCTTTGCAAACTATATAAAGAACTACATTGTGCAATACCCCTTTATCTTTACCTTACCTAACCTTTTTCACACGAATCGGTCACGCCCCTGGAGCCCTATTTTTGAATCACTCGCGTCAAGATGGCGAGTGATATTCAATGATTAAAGTCGAATTTTGGAATAAAATCCTGTTGTAATCTACACAAAAAGGATTTGAAAAATCATTGCTCAATTTTGTGAGTACTCACGTCTAGATTTTGAGTGATTTTCGTTGATTTTTTATGTGTTTTCGAACGAAAATCACACGCCATATCCAAGCGAGTGATTCAAAAATAGGGGCCCTGCTCATAAAACTTGGCGCGCCACTACCGTGCGCCTATCACGTAACTTCACCAATTTGCTGCGAATATTTCAAACACTAATTAAGGAAAAAATAAACATTCATAATGAGAGACAAGTCCGGGTGATGGCGAGTTAACCTCTATAATAAGATAAGCTGGGAATGCGGGTTTTCGGGGTTTCGTACCACTGAAGAATACGAAACCCATAAAGAAACATTTTGTCGTTCGTCTGTCTATCTGTCCGTTGGTCTTTTTGTCTGTCTGTCGGTCTGTCTGTCTCTCTGATTATCAGTGTTACGGTTTCTTCCAGTTGTACAAAAAATACACTTTTAGGGTGTCAACACAATTTAAATATATGACTGCTTGTGAATCCCTATGAATAATTAAATTTTTGGTTAAGATGATATAACCCAGATTGAATAATTAAACTAAAAATATTTTATTTATTCGAATACACACAAAGTAGGTATTTTAAGACTTTATTAAAGAAGTATGTTAGTAAAAAAATACGAAAGGTGATGAAATATTTAACAAAAAAAAACTAAAGCTGATATATATAGTTAAGCTCACCCAGGATCGTGCAATTGTATCTCAAGTTTATACGGAACCCTTGGTGCGCGAATCCAACTTGCACTTGGCCGGTTGTCTATGTTTACCTGACTAATAAATGTTTAAAGTCCATACTATAGAAGAAGACTACCGTTAACTTGTTGATTTATTTGTAATGATTATGTAATTATTTAACAGTGTTTTAATAGCTTGTTTATTATATTAGGAAAAAAAAACATTATTGACATTTTAGCACCGAGAGTAGGTACTATTATATATTGTTGTGTGACCGAGATATAACCTGAAACAATTTTATGTTTCTTTTTTAAAATAAGGAGGACATAATTTATAAGTTTTATTAAAATTTCATGCTTTACGACACTTTCTATCAAACAGTCGCGTTTATTAGCATTGAAAACCAACATTAAATGTGCCAACATTAAATTGAATTAGGGGTCCACTTACTTCCCTACGTCAGCAAAACTAACTTCGTTGGTCATATAAAATTGTATTTGTATGGAAGACAAATTAATATTTGCGGTTGTTGATTTAACTTTTTTATGAAAATTGTTAAAGTATAAATTGCACTTGTAAAAAGACAACTGTGAACCTGTGACAGACGAGGAATTGAACCCCGTGTCTTACGCAATCCGGGCGTATGCCTATACCACTCGGCCACCGTCACATTAACAGGCCTGTTGAATTTTGCAAGCGCTTCTTAACGCGTAGGCTGCGTGACATCATCAATGTTGTGAGATTGCTCTCACAATATCTGAAGGAAAATATTTTTACAAATATTTTAACAATCAGTTAAGATGATGAAAGCCAAGTTTTAACTGTTTTATTTTATTTCTTTTTACATTTACATCATTTTCCCCATGCTAAAAGTTTATCTTAAGGTAAGAACTAAGGTCAACCACAATAATGATAATTTAATTTATATTTTCGCACGATTACATGGCATGCTCTTAAATTGCAATGCTATTCGACGCTACAAAAAAGGGATAATATGAAAAACTAATTCAAAAACACAGCCTGACAGGCTGGCCCTTTTCCATACTAATATGACACTTTTGGTATGAACCAAACGTCAATAGGAAAATAAAAATTAGGTCGCTACATGAGCTTTAGTGGATTTTACTTCATTATTATCAATCAATCAATCAATCATCATTTATTTCAGATAAATTACATCCATAGTGTTAGTAAAAAAATATATGGTTAGTATTAAATAAATTAAATTAAAATGGAGTTGATAATTTAAAATTAAATAGAAGGATTAGCGGGGCGGGTAAGGTCCCGGGATCACCCTCTGAACAAAACACCGCCAAATTGGCGATGTATACCTATCCGCCAAGGTCCTTAGTATGCTGTTGCGACTGCCTCGAATCCTACTAATCAGCGACACCGTTTTTTTTTTAAAAAAGCGTAATCTTTTCTTGCTCAGTACAACAGGAGAATCTACGAGTCAACATGTTACCTCTAACCGCCAAAGCCCTACGCTCCTTCTCAATATCAGCATCGTCTTTGAGGTCGCTAGTAATAATATGTCCTAGGTATTTGAATTTAGTGACGCGTTTAATGTTCAAGCCATTAAGGGTGATATTACCAGAGAATTCAGGACGTTTACCAGCGGCCTCAAAGACCATGAACTCAGTTTTATTGACATTGTATTTGAGTCCATGCTCAGCCGCATACCTTTCACACACTTTCAACATTTCTACGAGACCGCTCGCCGTCGGGCTAAGCAGCACCATGTCGTCCACGTAGCTAATGTTATTTATACTAACACCATCCACCCGACACCCGACACGCATGCTGCTCAGCTCCACGATGAGATCGTCCATGTATGCGTTCAAGAGCCTGGGAGACGACAAACCCACCTGTCTCACCCCACACTCCAACGCATACGCTTCAGAAAGAGAGTCGGCCCATCTCACAACATCGGTTTGGTGAGCATACCAGTACTTAAATATATTGTATATTAAAGCCCATTGCAAATTTTACTTCATCATCAAAATCATCATCATTATCAGCCAAAAGACGTCCACTGCTGAACATAGGCCTTTCCCGCAGCTTTCCAAATCGACCGATCACAAGCGGTCTGCATCCAGTGTGATCCACACTTTACAATGATTTAGATTTTCTTAATGTTGTAGTGTTAAAAAATGTTATTATTTGTAAATAATAATAATAAGTAGTGCTGCGTTGGGTGCTGAGTTTCTTGCGCAGCTTCTTCTCAGCACTAGCCCACAATTGTCCCGAAGCTGTAGCTGCTGTGGTAGGGTCTATGTTGGGATGTGTATAAGTGTCCCCAGTGGGTCTATATGCAAAAATAAACGACTTTTATGACTTTTTATGACTTTTATGGCTGTGTTAAGGCCTCACATCAAAGATGAGCCATGCTCCATATTTCGAAATACGACTGCGCCGTAGATTGATTTACTTTGGTAAAGCACTATAAAAGCGCTGCTACCATTACGCTACGAGCACCTACATATGTATTATTTACCTTTAAATACCTTAATGATTTATTAACGAGCCGTACAATAAATAAAGGTAGATTAATTATTATTTGCCGACCCAACCCTTTATCGAATCTATAAATAACTCGTCAACACGGGTTTATTCCTCTTGTCAGTTTATTTATAACATGTCTAGACCCCCACTGTTCTGTTGGTTTAGCGGTAAGTCCACTGGCTCAAGAGAACCAAGGTTTAGGTCCCGGGTCGAGTCGAAAATTTTCTATAGAAAAATCTGCATCGAATTTGCCACTCAGTAGCAGATTCACTTTTTTTAATATTTTGCAATTTTTGCACAATTTACTACTAACATATTATACAAAGTGTTATAATAAAGAGTCAAGTGCACAAAAAAAACACTTTGTTGCACTTTTAATAAGTTTTCGATACCACTCGATATATTCTTAAACTGATTATACTTTCTGCATTCATAAGCGGTTGACTAGTAGAGAATAACCTTAGGTCTGCCAATTGTAAAACTCAAAGTGCATTCACGTTTAAATAATATTTTTTTTATAAATAGATAAATTTGCTATGTCTAGAATTATTGATTTGACAAGAAATGAGAACCAACAGTTTTCAGTTCAAATGCCAATAGTTTATCTACAATGTCAAGTATTTTTTTAAGTCACAAACCCACAACGATTAGTGACAGCCCCTTTATCTTCTTTTCCCCAGCACCCGTTGCATGGGTTGGCTTGTCGCGTCGCGCGCGACGCGGTATAGATAGATATAGGTATATAAACGATCGCAAGATGTCGATATAACTGACGCTATGCTAACTTTCCTAAACTGTCAAACTTGTATAAAAAACGGCAGCCATAATGCAGCCATTACGCACTAGAGACAAATTGTCTACGACCTCGCGTTATATATATATTAAAAGATTGTACCATGCACGTGGAGATAAATTATCTAGGTAGACGCGGTAAAACGCGCGACAAACGAGTTTATCGATGTGCCATGCAACGGGTGCTGGTCATGTCGGTGCCGCCTCACCTGACTATGAGAGAGAAGGAGTCGAGATTCATCATCATCATCATCATTATCATTGTCTATGCCTTTGGTATGGTCTAGAGACAAAAGCAAACCCATATAATATAAAAATAAAATAAAAATAACAGCCAAAAGACGTCCACTGCTGAATATAGGCGGTTTTCCTCCACGGTTTTCCCCAGCAATCCAGTGTAATCTTCGTCAGTCCATCTTGTCAGTGGACGTCCTACGCTGCGCTTTTAGGCGAAGGGTCTCCAATATACAACTTTTTTTAAAGACTCTATGACACAGATCATGGTGTACAAAGGTGGACTTTCCTGCACTAACGGCTATCAGTTCTTCGCGCTATGTGCCCAGCCCGTTGCCACTTGAGCTTACTGATTCTCAGGGCTATGTCCGTAGGAACAGAATGCAACTGTGTATTGCGCACACATACACGAAAACTTTTGGAGCAAGGCACAAATAAATACAAGTGTAACGAACCCAAATGCTATTATTATATTGATAAACAAACGGGCCGGGCGTCCACCTACAAATAAATTAATCTACCTACATAATTCTTAGGGTGTAGCCTCACTACTGTATTATGTGCAAAGAAAAGAGAGGCAACACCGTATAAAAAAGAAAAAAAAAAGTATTTATAAAATAAAATGTCCACGGATCTCAAAATTTTATACAAGACGTAAAAAAGTACGAGTCAAATTCAAGGGGGAGTTTATGAGTCGCGTCTAGAATACAGGAAAAATAAATAAAAAAAGTTGAAAATAAAACATTCCCAAAAAAAACATTCTTTCCTGTATTCTATTTTCGATTGACAACCACCCTCTTGAATTTGGCTAGTTCTTTCTTTACACCCTGCATGAGAAAATGGCCACAGCATCTTTAAAGATGATATTTGCAGTGTCATGGAGGTCTGATCTGGAGTCTGCATCGTCTCCGGTGACTATGGAGTCCAATTGCAGCGTGGCACTTCTTGCCGCAGTTGTCACAGGTGAAGCGTGTATCAAGGGGAGGAGCAGCTTTGCGTTGAAGCCTTTTATGCTTAAGATGGTCCAGTCAGGCTTCATCGTGTTGCGACACCCCGAGGGCAATATCGTATAAAAGGTAAAAAAAAACCGGTTAAGTGCGTGTCGGACCCGCGCACTGAGGGTTCCGTGCCACCCTTAACTGAATTCAGGGTCCACTTACTTTCACTTAACGAAAACATCACAATATATTGCGACAGCAAAAATAACTTTGTTTTTCATAGTGTTTGTATGAAAGACAAAGTTATATTTGCGGTTGATTAAAATGTGCAATATCTACTGGTTCGATCTCCTTCAAACCAATTTTCGTTACAAGTTTTTGTTGAGATCTACATCATATATTTTTTTCAAAATTTTCACTTTCTTAGTTCAAAAGTTAAATGGGGGGGACGCCCATTTTACCACTTTGGAAGCGTCTATATCTCAAACCTTACACTTTTAGAAAAAATGGTTTTAGAAACCTCAACATCATTTTAAAAGACCTATCCATAGACACCCCACACGCATAGGTTTGAGTAAAAAAAATATTTTAGGTTTTAGTTTCATGTATGGGAGCCCCCCCTTAAATATTATTTATTCTTACTTTTTGTATCTGAATCGAAAAGCGGTAAACAAAATACACCTACCTACCAAGTTTCAGCTATGTGATGCTTATAGTTTCAGAATAAAGTGGCTGTGACATACGGACGGACAGACAGACAGACAGACTGACAGACAGACAGACAGACAGACAGACAGACTTGACGAAACTATAAGGGTTCCGTTTTTTGCCATTCGGCTACGGAACCCTAAAAAGGTACGTATTCACGACCAAAGCCACGAGCTATATCTTGTGCTCATACGAGTATGTGTGTTAATACCCTTTAATCCGAGACGATAGGTGTATCGACCCCACGTCGGCACTCGGCAAGTATATCCTTGCTGATAGGAACGGAGTAAATAAATAAATAAACATTGTACCTGGTTATTGCGATATAACAATAAAGTGTGTATTTTTGCAAAATGGTTAAAATCTTTAAAACGTTTTCAGGGTTCAGAAACGTTATAAAAAATTACATTTTTAAAACGTTAGTAACAACTGTTACAAACTACCGTTACAAAGAAAAACAAAACGAGAACGTATCGTGAGAACATAAAAAACGGTTAATTCCGCAGGAAGCAAGAGATGAAAGGACACGGACGACCCGCCATACATTGCTTGCCCCAAAAGTAAAAATCCATGCGTCACGACCAAAACTAATTTTATGGGTTCCTTTCTTCGCGTTTTTAAATAATATAAAGTAATATAAGCCGTAAATAGCGGGGTTTTTACATAAAACGAAATAAAATGTGTGGGGTCAATCTTTTGCACACGTCTTTTTTAGATCATAGCGCCATCTGTGTCGAAAACCCGCAATCTAGGTCACCAAAACTAAAACATAGAAAACTGCCCCGCCAGGGTGCGTAACGCGTGAAAATTACGATGACGCAAACAATAGCCAACGAAAAGAAGTTCCTTGTCACAGTTTTTTTTTTCAAGTTTTAGGAAGAGGTTGGTAGGTTTAAAGGTTAGTACCCATGGGAGGCAAACGTAATCTTCCTTCTTAAAATAGCGATTGCGAGCGCTTACTTATTTAACTAACTGCCAGTTCTATGACACAATATGCCATTTCGTTAAGCGGTCGTCAGTTTGCTTATAAGTGCTCGAAACCGCTATTTTCTGCCAAACACAACAATTGTTGGGGACAGGAAATTGTATTCAATCGTTGTCCTATTTTTTTTGTAGATTTATATGCCGCTAGATAAAAGCAAAGTAAATTAACAATATTGTATTAAAAATTCAATATATTTTTTGCAAAATGATATAGTCAAGTCTCTTAATGCTTTTCTTTAATCAAACATAAAACGACTCTGGGGCAATTTACGACCGTGTCCTTTAGTTTATTTAGTATTGGGAACGTGCACGATAGTAGCGCCCTCTGGCAAACATGACTTTCAGGGCACCTGTCAAATTGTGACTGATAAGTGTTTGTTATTTTATATTAAACTAGCGGCCCGCCCGCGACTTCGTACGCGCGTTTTAGTTTAACTCCGTTCCCATAGATCGTAGCGAAAATTTATAAGCCTATACGCATTAAACTATAGCCTTCCACGGTAAATTAGCTATCTATCATATAACCTTACCAATAGTTCCTGTGAGTAGCGCGTTCAAACAAACAAACAAAAACATCCAGTTTTAAAATATATACAAAGAAATGCGTACAGATAAATGTTATATTTTATGTACACACAACACGTAGCCCGGTTTAATGGTCAAACTTACACAGTGATATTATCTTTTTATTTTACAACGAAATGGAAATACTTCGTACCCTATCGTCAATCGTATATTAATTTCGGGTACTACAATGACCAGGCTACTCTCTGCGCTTACACAGCATCATGTCACATACAGGCTGTGAGAGAAGCAAATTCCCTCATGTCTTCTCCCGCTACCTTAAGAGTTTGAATTTGAGCTTTGTTTATGGTTATTGGTTATAGCGAATACCTACTCTACTTTCTTGAATAGCAATCGTAAATTGAAAGTAACAATTCTATGTAGAGATCCACGCCACCATCATCATCAACATCCAAAAGCCGTCCACTGCTAAACATATGTCCCCCACGAAAAGTTTGCAGAAAAGTTCCAGATTGGACACCTTTCGACCACAGGAGCAGCGTAGAATGTCCACCGACAATATGAACATACGATCTGCAATCTACACTGGACACAGACCGCTTGATACCTACGCTGTTTAAACACAAAAAATGTTATTTACTATTATTCTAAGGAATAAAATCTCTTCTCGAACAACATCAATAACAAACATGTGTCAAATATTCTGTCTCAGATATGTCAAATGACTGTCAAAAATAAAAAATATCGTAAGCACTAAAGAGTATTGATATCAAATTCAAAGCAAATCACCCCCATAATAACTTTGCACCCCTTTTTAACCCCCTTAAGAGATGAATTTAAATAAAATACAAAATAAATCTTCCGTCAATTTTGTAAAAGAATGTGTATGCAAAATTTGAAGTAGATTGGACCAAGGGATCTGGTTGTCCCATACAAACTTTGCACCCCTTTTTGACCCCCTTAGGGGTGGAATTTCTAAAAATCCTTTCTTATCGGATCCCTTCGTCATACAAAGAACACACCCTCCCAGTTTCAGGTCTCTACAATCAGCGGTTTAGGCTGTGCGTTGATCCATCAGTCAGTCAGTCAGTCAGTCATTCAGGACAAAGCATTTTATTGGTATAGATAAACCAACCAATGAAATAAAGAAAGTCAATAAATCGTATTTTAGAGGCAGTTTGTACAGGCAGTAGGAGAGAAAAATGGATATTGTAATAAAAGCTGGTTTAGAATGTGTAAAACACAAAATCAATTTCTAGCCCCAAACTTTGCTAAAAGGTAGCAAATTGGTTTTAGCCGAACACGTAAGGAATGTAGAAGAAGTAAGAAGTAAAAGCAATAGTTACTTTATTCGAGCCGATATAATACGACAAACATCAGTGACCATTACACCTTATAAAACAAGGTTAATCGTAAGTACTTTCCGAACCTAAAAAAATCATTCTTTATGTAGACCGCGGAATCGAGACCTCGCCTGCAGGGCACAGGGGCGCGGGGGGAAGCGATAGCAGGTTGTGTGTGGGGTGCTGGCAGCGCGGATACACCGAATTAGTTCGAATATAATCAAAAGAGTTTTCCAAATTTTAAAATAAGAATATTTAATAAAAATATCAATTGAAACAGCTACCACTACACATACCTAAGCCTATTTTCTTTCTCGTCTCTAAAAAGGGTCTACCTTGTTTCGCAGAATTTTTATTGTCATAATTTTATTTGGCATATCACCAAATAGCATAAACTTCCTTTCGCAGAACATCAATTAGCATTCACTCATTTATCAGACGTTCAAAACGCATAATCGTGTAAGCAAGAATCATCTTTAGGCAGAAATGTAATATTCATAATAGTCTTAAAGCAGAATCATCCTAACGCAGAAAGTTCACAGATAGAATCGTCTTGTGGCATACAATTCGTATATATAGTCATTAATAGGCAGAATCATCCTATCGCAGAAAGTTCACAGTCCGAATCGTCTTTTGGCATATTTTTCATATTTAAAATCATTACAAGGCAGAACTATCATATGGTTTTTATTTCTCTGTGTATCCCAAGTAGTTCTATCTCAGCAACACTAACATACAACATGCATGGCAAATCAAACATGCAGCATGCAAGCAAGCATTCAGCATGCAAGCAAGTATGCAGCATGCAAGCAAGCAAGCAAAGCATGCAGCATGCAAGCAAGCAAGCAAAGCATGCAGCAAGCCAAGCATGCAGCATGCAGGCAAGCATGCAGCAAGCAAGCATGCAGCAAGCAAGCAAGCAAGCATGCAACATGCATGGTTTCTGTCACGGCTCCGGCGCTGCGGGGCTACGCGATTTTAAATTACACTCTAGGGGTGGGGCAAACAAGACTTCGTGGAGTCGGTTTTGCACCGATTCGTTTCTGTCACTAACTTTTGTACCACAACTTAATTACTTTTTAATTCAATTTAAGGGTAAAATACTATTTAAAAGAAATAGCAATATGCGAAGTGAAATTATTCTAAACGAAATTCTGCTTTCTTCATAGTATGCCTAGTCAAATTATGCCAAATAAACATTATGCTTAGCGAAAGTATGCAAAGTAAAATTTTGCCAAAGGTAATTATGCCTTATAAATTTCTGCTATCTTAAAAGTATGCCATTGTAAATTCGGGCTTATAAATATTCGACCAAACAATAATTATGCTAAAAGAAAATTCTGCCTGAATAATATTCGACTAAAGAAAATTATGCCAAGTGTGTTATGCCAAGTGACTTTCGGAGCAAAAAGATTCTGCCAGATAGAGGGAACCCCTCTAAAAATGTATAAAATACGTTTCATTTAAGTAAACAGTTAGAAACACGACTACCGTTTTGCAATTTGCCTAAAAAAGTATAATTACAAAGATTTTTATGAATGACGGATCGACTATATACATATAAATCATTACCTTCTACACGAAACGTGAAAATTACATAACGGCAGCCGTGTTTCTTATTTGTTAATTATAAAATTTATTTACCCATTTTCATAGCTTTGACGACAAACATTGACAAGTAGCCCCGATTAGTTGCACATTTTTGCCACGGCATGCGCAGTGATCGTTTTCTTTTCCCCCACCATACACTCCGCACGGTCCCAAAAACGAAGAGCACGGCCGTAAAATGACAACTGGGCTGGATCAGCTGGATATGATTTATTTTGTTTCGTATTGCTGGGCCAAAAAATTGAAGAAAAAAAACGGTTAAAAATTAAAAAATCCGTTAAAAATTAAAAAGAGTAGATTCTCGTAACTGAATGATAGATCATTACTATAGTACAATCTAATTTCTATGATCTGATTATTATTTGTTTAATAGTATTATTATATTTATTTGTATAAACATCAGAATATTTGCTTTATATTGTTTAAGCCTTTCATATAAAAGTCCCCGATCCCCGATTTTTTTCTTGTTTTTTTTATTTAGGTTTTTCATTTAGTTCCTTCTTTTATTTTTTTACTGTTACTTTAATCTTTATATATATTTTTTACTAACAGTTATGTATTTAAGTACCTGTTTTTTTTTTAATTTTATGTCAACTACAGGAATCGGAAAGGTACCTAGTGTTAAAAACCAACAAAAATATTAAAACAAATGAAATCAAACTCACATAATATATCTTCAATAAGTTATATTCTCTTCAAGTTTGCTTATAGTAATGTTGCGCCACTTCTAGAAGCCACGATTCTTGTATCGCCATGAGGTCTCGCATGAACGTTTTATCCCCTGTGCTTTGGACGCTTGAGAATACCACCCTGAGGACAAAAAATAAGTATTATATGTTTGTGTAACCATAACGCTTTCTTTCGGGTAGGACGTCCACCGACACGATGGACAGACGACCTTGTAAAGATAGTAGGATTAAACTGGATACAGACCGCTCACAAGTTGACGACGCGTTTGGTGTATTGGTTGGTTAGCGCTCCTGACTATTACTATTCGAATCCCGCAAGGGGCAAATGTTTGTGTGATGAGCACCAACACTTGTACCTTAGTCATGGATGTTATATGTATTTAAGAATTTATGGGAGACGCCCCCGTCATAATCGTTGTCTGGGACTTCGTAACACAAGGAAGATAATTCCTTACCACGAAACCAGACGATTGGTGTGTTGTCTGGCGTATATTTATTTAAAAAAAAAGTATATTTAAGTTGTCGCTGTGGAAACCCGTGAGGGAGGCCTATGTTCAGCAGTGGACGTCATTTGGTTGATAATGATGATGATTTATTTTACTTCTGAAGATGCCTTGGTAAATATGGATTTGGTCAATTTATCAACAGTTTGTAAAGTACAGTGCGAAAATAATTTTCTGGGTGATACAGGACATTGACAGGGGGCGCTAGTATTCAATCAGGGTAGCCAATGCAAAAAAGCTCCCTTGATTATGGGAGTTTAGGGAGTTGTTAAAGTAATTTTTTTCACCCCACCATGGCAAAGTCAAAGAGAAGGGTACTTATTTAAGGCAGTATAAGCATGTTTGTTTGTATCGTGTATGTTGTATCGATTCTAAAAGCAAAACAACATTGAAAATAATAACTTTTTTTAAGGAGTTTAGCTTTACGGTATTTAAAAAGAATCGTTTTATTTTAAAGACCAAGAGTAACAAAAATTAAACATCGGGAGGCATTAAGAGATATGGAGAAATCTCCTGAAAGACTGGGGAGATTTGGCTGCTTAAGATTTTGATGTCAGTATTTTACAAGATGACAGCATTAGTTCGAATTTTTGCCGTCTGCCAAAAGATCCTTGTCGCATTGAACATTATGACAGATCCGCCATTTTAAAAAGCTATCCTGTGCAAGTTGGCCGTTCCAATCAAGATGGCCGCTATACGTACCATTTCGGCTGTTGCATGTTGTAGAGGCAACTGTCCGGGATAATATGCAGTTTCGCTCGTCTAACGCCGCGCTACGAGTGACTCAGTCAAGCAAAAATGCGCGATTAATTGTAGCTCAGTCACGTCACAAGAACTCAACCACAAGTGGCTCAGTCAGGCAGGCCACAAGACGCGGCCACAAAACGCAAGCACCAATTGCAGCTACCACCGGCTCGGTCAATCAAGCCACTAGTCGCGGCTACCAAATGCAGCCATTATAAGGAGAACGCTAGGGGTCTATTGAGCGCTTGTTGGTACTGTCCCACCATTTAGGACAGCCATTTTTATCCACAATCAAGTTGGCTTTACCTACCATTTCGGCTGTTGCACGTTGTAGAGGCAACTGTCCGGGCTAATGTGCAGGACCGCTCCTCTAACGCCGCGGTACGCGCCGTCTATGTGCAAGTACGCGGCTTGCGGGAAGTAGCCTGAGAGGACGCACTTCATAACGCGGAGACATTTCCCTGAAAATATAGAAAGAGGATTTAATAAAAATTTTCAATGGAAAATAAAATAAAAAAGGTAAATCAATTGGACGACATCACATACATTTTTGACCCCCGGAGTAAAATGAGAAAGGTTATTAACGTGTCTGTCTGTGGTATCATAGCTCCCAAACGATCCGTTTAGATTTTTGTTGTGTCATACATAATTAATCCCGAGTGTTCTTAGCCATGTTTCATGAAAATCTGTTCAGCCGTTTTTTTAATTATTTAGACAGTTATTTTTTCATTTATAATAAAATCAAATTCAAATCAATTTATTAGCATAACATGTGTTATACACTTATATTATTCTTATCCCAAATTATAGCTAAAGTATTTACAGCCCAGACATAATATTATCACTTACATGAGAATGTTAAGACGGATGTGTGGTGTTACAAGAATGGACAAGATAAGGAATGAGTATATACGAGGAAGTCTGAAAGTGGCACCGGTAACTGAGAAGATGGTGGGTCATCGTCTGTCTTGGTACGGTCATGTAATGAGGAGGGAAGAAAGTCATGTAACTAAAAGAGTGATGAGTATGAATGTGGATGGCTGGAAGGGAAGAGGCCGACCGAAGAAGAGATGGATGGACTGTGTGAAAAACGATATGAGTGTGAAAGGAGTGGATGATTCAGTGACGAGTGATAGAATAGTGTGGAAGCGTAACACATACTGCGCCGACCCCAGATAAACTGGGAACAGGGCAAGAGAATGATGATGATGATGATGACTGAATGTGTACCCCAGAACCTAACCTTACTATCACATCACGAAGGGTGGCTTACGATGGTGGTACTATGTACGTAGCACTTCGACATAATAATTATTACTTCAGATTGGTTTATCTTATTTATATGTATATATTATATATAATTATTTCATTATATGTATATACTGATATTTATGGATGTTCTTATTACATGTATCTATTATTGTTATGTAGGTATATTTATTTATTAATATTTATTATTATTTAATGTAATGAATGTAAAATTTTCGAACTTTGCACGTAGCTCCCCCTTCCTATGAATAGTTTATTCCTTTAGCCAAAGGTTGTCTGGAAGAGATCGCTTTTAGCGATAAGGCCGCCTTAGTTGTACATTTACTTTGAGGATAAAACTGTAATTTACTTTGTGTTGTACAATAAAGAGTTATATTATTATTATTTTTATTTTTGTATTTTTTTAGCTCGAGCCAAATAAAAAGAAGTCTTTTTATAATTATTATTATTATTCTTACTATAGTTCAGCCGCTTAGATAATGATATTTATAGAAAATGTATAGGAAAGTTGATAAAATCTGGAAGTTTGACATTATTTCCTTACATTTTGTGTCAAAATTAAAAACGTCAAAACAACATTATCTGAGCGACTAAATTATAGGTCAGTGTTAGTAATATGATACATCAATAATAAAAAATATTTACCTGTACCCAAATCTGGTCCTTCAAAAGTACTGTTCTCCAATTTGAACTTATCTTTGACTAGTTTCTCCAAACTACTCCGGATCTCGCAAGCCTGAAACAAAAATTGCGTTCTTTGAAACAGCCGTTTGAAATATTCACCTAATAGAGTCAAAACTGAAACTGTTAACGAATTCTGAATTAAGAAACATCGAATCAGAAACATGGTATCTTAAGTTTTGCCTTATTTCTGTCTCTGTTTTGGTGTTTTTTTGCTTGGAGAATTATCATCGTACGTAACATACTGGCAGAAATTATCTGGCCGAATATTATCTCTCTCTCTCTCTCGCTCTCTCTCTCTCACACTCTCAGATCTCTCTATCTCTCTCGGATATCTTTCTTTCTCTCTCGGATCTCTCTCTCTCTCTCCCTTCATAACACTATTAATCTTTCTCGCTTTGTACCTCCTTAGTTTCGTTTGCTGTTTCACTCACAGATTTTTATTGTATTCCTTAAAATATTTATAGCTACAAAACATATTACCTACAAATAAATATTTTTTATAAATAAGTATTACATTGAATTGACAAAGTCGGGAAGTTGGAAATTCTTTCCACACATTTTATGTTAAAATTGATAACTTCAAAAAAGACTGAGAGATACTTTAGCGACTAAAGTTTAATAAGTCAACTTTTTGAAAACGATAATAAATCAGTGAATCATACATACCTTACAATGTTTTTAACTTTCATGGTCACTAACATTAGAATAGTTTGTTACTCCGTGATAATGGCGCTTGCAACGGTGCCGAAATATAGGGAGCTCATAAATAACAAGGTACATGGTAGTAATTCCATACATACCTTCTCCATGACCCGATAATTGATGTACATCTTCCGACACCATTCTTTGCACGCCTTTCTAGACCGTTTCTCGTCTGGCTGTGTTCCTTTCACTTTAACGTACGAATCGAATACGTTCAGGTACATTATTATATCGCCTTCTGCAACCTAAAACAAAGAAATATGATAATTTTATCATTTTTTTAAAAGGAAATTATAATCAACAAAAATATTGGATTATATCAAAAGGCCAGCGATTACCGCAAGGGGCGAATGTTTATGTGGTGAGCACGAATTGTACCAAAGTCATGGATGTTCATATGTATTTAAGTAACGGGAGATGCCCCAGTCATAATCGTTGTCTGGTACTTCGTAACACAAGGAAGATAGTTCCTTACTTCAAAACCAAGACAATTGGTGTGTTGTGTATTATATGTTTAATCTGTCAAGTTTTCGTGACAAATTCTCCAACTTTGTCTGTGACTACACAGCTCACAGATTTCATTAAAAATCAAACCGCTTTTGTTGCAAATAACTTAGTCCCTTTTTTGTCAACTCTATGTAAGCAATATAGACTTAAATCAAGATCAAAACTAAACATAGCTTTGAGAATCTACCAGCCCTTTACCTTTCTACATACAACTACATAACTTCCAGGAAATTTTAACCATCCCTTGCTTTTACGGGTTGCTTTACATAGCAGCTAAATGGGTGGGCCCATATTTTTAAATATTTTTAGTACCGTTGACTTTCAAAAGATGGCGTTATTAATATTTTTCACGCACTTTGAATGTATATCTCTGGATAAATCAACAGATAAACATTAAAATTACTTCAGCGTATGGAACTGACATCACGAACTTATTTCTTTCATGATTTGACGCCACTTGGCATCAACACATACAAAGTGTTTCAAATTCGACATTTAAATTTCAAAGAATGCTTACGTCACAAATTGCGACACATTTTATGCTTTGAGTAGCTTCTTTTTACGTAGTAATAACAACTTACTGCATATAAAGAAGACTTTTATTATGCCTGAAACTAAATATTACAAACATCTGTTCTAAATATTTGAATGAAAGATGTAAAATACCATACAGGCTTACTTAACATAAAATATTTTATGCATGTTGTTCGTTAGGTATTTTATTGTATATTCGATGAGAAAAATAAGGTGTTTAAAAAAAAGTACGTTTATAATTTGTAAGGCGTTTGACGGCGTCTATCAACAAATGAGACAAGTCATTGATACACACTCTTTACAAATATTTTCTAATTCAAGTTAAGGTATTTTATTATTGACTTTTCAAAAATAATATTTCCATCTAAACATGCTAGTAAATCATTTCTCCAGGCAACAAAGATCTTCACAATTCATTTGGTACCCTTTTAGATATCAAAGTAGCTGTTATAAAATTAACCTTAGAGGAAAACTGTCGGAAAGCTTCCGAGATTAAAGGTTCGCTTTCTCTGAAATCCATCCGCCGAAGCCTCATTTTAATACCTTTAAGCTTCATCAGATGGCTCTGACTGTATTTGATTCGCACTTGGATAGCGATTTTCCGGAGAAATAAAGCCTTCTCAATAGTTAAAAATAATTGAAAATTCATATTCGCTTAGCACTAGCAGCCACGTCAAGTGTGGTTTGCTGAATTTTTGAAGTAAGCCGCATCTCTAAATGCTGGCTTACGTTAAATAAACTATTAAAAATATTACTTAGATTATGAAGTGCTAACAGCAACGGTGTAACTTAAACGAGACATCCAGTATTTTGCAGGTATGTACTGTTTTCTGCAGGGTGCAGTTTAGTTCCATACTGCATACTTGTTAATTATAATCAAATTTCGTTAATTATAATGAAATTTGATTGCGCCGAGACGTCACGCGTAATGGCGTATTCATAGGAGATCAGAAATTTCACGCGGGTAGGGGTATCGGCACAGTAGCTGGAAAGAGCGTTAGCCAAAGGTTGCTAGTTCAAATCCAGCTCGTGCGCAAATTTTTAATTTCTTATTTCATCTTGTTACAATAATAACACGTTGAGTGTCAAATATGCATAAAACCATTGGTAGGAGATATATTTTTTTCCTTAATTGGTCGGTTTATAGCTTAGTACGTTTCTAAGCCTGGTACTAAGTTTTTGGAATAAGGGAGTGAAAGTGTAACTGTCGTGTCTACTAAGTATTCTGTAATAAAGTCAGTTTTTACTTGCTTGTTGAATATTGTAAACAATCTTGACAATCCTTTTAAACAAAAAGGTTCATTGTTTTGATAGTGTTCTGTCACTATACAAACTTAATATTATAAATTGCACTTGTAAAAAGCAACCGTGACTCTGTGACACGGGGTTCGATTCCTCGTCTGTCACATAAATTGGCTTTCTTCATCTCGATTCGGTTGATTGTTAAAATGTTTGTAAAAATATTTTCCTTCGGATATTGTGAGAGCAATCTCGCAACATTGATGATGTCACGCAGCCTACGCTTTAAAAGAAAGCGCTTGCAAAATTCAACAGGCTTGTTAATGTGACGGTGGCCGAGTGGTATACGCATACGCCCGGATAGCGTAAGACACGGGGTTCAATTCCTCGTCTGTCACAGAGTCACGGTTGCTTTTTACAAGTACAATTTATAACATGGTTCATTTTAAAATAAGATTAACATAAGACTCATCATAACCTCACAGGTTATACATCGTTGAACACTGTTATCATTTTAAAGCAAATAGTTAATTAATTTTATTCACAGATATTACTTTAAAGAATATATAAAGATTGTTTACAATATTCGACATGCAAAGAAAACCGGACTTTAAATAATAATAATAAATAATAAAACCAGACTTTTTACATACCTCGAAGTTATTTCTTCTAGATACTTTGGCTGCGATATTCTCTTTTCCACTGGCAGACTTGATGAAAGGGCTGTCTACTTGAAGCATCGCAGCTATCGACAGCGCTTCGTCTATGCACCCAAATTCACCTGAAAAAGTATGCAATTTTGGTTGAATGGAAATGAACATTATTGGACTAGCAACACGATTTTTTATACAAATATAAATATACTTAGAGATGCCTCAGGTATTTTTTTTTTCAATTTAAATAGTTCTTGGAGAAATCCAGGGTTTTTATCTAGTTATAACTTCTTTTTGGGAAGTTTAGCATGAATTATACTTCTCTTAGTGGTGTTTAGGGCTACATACTAAACAAAAATAAGATAATGAGGGCTAACGCGTATCAATTCGCCGCTAGGGGCGCTTGTGTAGTGTGAGGTCTCCGAAATGTCAAATGTTTGAGGGTCAAGACCGTAAATGGTGTGACACTTGTGACAGAGAGTTTTTATTAAGAAATCAGACATCAAAGCGACTTGACTCGTTTATCGCAGTGGTTAGCGCTCCTGACTACTGAACCAGAAGTCGCGGGTTCGACTCCCGCAAGGGGCAAATGTTTGTGTGATGAGCACGAACTTTTGTACCTAAGTCATGGATGTTAAGTGTATTTAAGTATTTATGGGAGACGTCCCCGTCATAATCTTTGTCTGGTACTTCGTAACACAAGGAAGATATTTAATTACCACGAAACCAGACAATTGGTGTGTCGTCTGGCGCATGCATATACATATTTATTTTATTTATACACCAATTTCCTGGTTTCGTGGTAAGGAAAAATCTTCCTTGTGTTACGAAGTACCCGACAACGATTATGACTGGGGCGTCTCCCATAAATACTTAAATACATATAACATCCATGACTTAGAACAAATGTTCGTGCTCATCACACAAACATTTGCCCCTTGCGGGATTCGAACCCGCGACGGCCGGCGTAATAGTCAGGAGCGCTAACCAATACACCAAACGCGTCGTCACGGGTGTATTGTCTGGCGAATATAAAAAAAATCTTACCGCTATTACTAAGCATTTTAGCGCACATCGGTCTTAAAGGCAACTCGGCCATATAGACTCCAATGTCGTCAGTCAGGTCGCCATGTTTGTCTATGGCTTTCAACGCGTATAGAGTTTCTAGGCCGGAGAGTAAGCTTTTGGCTGGCGGCGGGGTCGGGAATGTGAACCTTGATATAAAAGAAACAGGGGTTAGATAAGCATTTCACTTTAAGTTATTTTAGAATAAAATAAAATATATTATTTGTGGTAATATCGGATTCCAACTCAACTGCAAGGTCGTTTACGCACATTGCAAGCGCGTAATGTATACGGCCGTCGTACCGTAAGGTATTTGGTGCCTCGTTTTATAAACGAATTACCATCTACCTTGAAGGATGACTTAAATGTTAGAAATATTAAATCAAAACTAAAATTACACTTTCTGCTGCTGTCTAATAGTCAGTGAGTGCATCTACCTGGTTTTTTCTCGTTTATTAATTACCTTGTTAAAATACTTAAGTATAATAGGATTATGATTATTATTTAAACTACTGTTATCAGGTTGACTCATATTGCATTGTGGACAAACCTTCATGGTTTATTGCAATGTATTTTTTAGTGTTTGTTTTAATTTTCTTGTTTATTTAATAATAAAGGAAAAAAAACTGAATGGAAGTTGTATTTCAGTTTTATGAACCTTGGTTTAGAATGGTTTAGAATGTTTTTAAAACACTCACAGTGTCATATTTATATTCTTAAAGATGAAATAAGATACCAAAAATTGCGCACGGGCAGTATCGAACCAGCATCTTTCTGGCTTGCTGTTGCATAAACAAAAGGGTAGATGGCGCTTACGTCACGCAATGACGTATACTAAGAGACGCGGTCGGACCGACAGCACGGTAGCTCAATTGGAAGAGCAGTTGGCCCGGTAAGCCAGAAAGATGCTGGTTCGATACTGCCCGTGCGCAATTTTCGGTATCTTATTTCATCTTGGTTAAGAATGTTTTTAACACTCACAGTGTTATAAAATAAGAATAGAGCCTGCAACCTTTGGCTAAACGGACTAACACTCCTTCCAATACCGGCTCGGTTAGCCGAGACTCTTCACACTCTGTGCCTTTTTACATCGATCATCATCAACATCATCGCGACTGACGCAACGCAATCGCGCGTTAGTATCAATACAGTCGCCAATATACAGTCAAAATGTAAACGGTTAGCTTCTGCATCGCGACTGCGTGGATACTAACGCGCGACAGCATCGCGACTGTATCGATGCATAAAGTAGCGCAAGTGTGTACAGCGTAAAGCATCGATGCAGCATCGCGACTGTATCGATGCATAAAGTAGCGCAAGTGTGTACAGCGTAAAGCATCGATGCAGCATCGCGACTGTATCGATGCATAAAGTAGCGCAAGTGTGTACAGCGTAAAGCATCGATGCAGCATCGCGACTGTATCGATGCATAAAGTAGCGCAAGTGTGTACAGCGTAAAGCATCGATGCAGCATCGCGACTGTATCGATGCATAAAGTAGCGCAAGTGTGTACAGCGTAAAGCATCGATGCAGCATCGCGACTGCATTGCTGCTAAAAGTCAAAGTGTGTAAAGGTTCTTAAGGCTTTGACTGCCACAAAACTAGACACAATAGAAAAATATTGTTGGGTCTCTAGTGACCACTATGGCGCCCTACGTTTTAAAGTTAACTTACCTTTATAAATTAATAATAATTAATGTAATGACGTATATCACGAGCATCTCCGTGCTTCGGAGGGCAGTTAAGCAGTTGGTCCCGGCTAATATCGGTTGATATTAGTCGTTAAGCCCAGTCAGAGGCCCTATGGGCGGCTTGATAAAATCTGACAGCAAGGTTAGTCGCTTGCCTTGCAAACACCCCTCCGCCAATCCGCACTGAGCCCGCGTGGTGGAGTATGGCTCATACTACCTCACATTTGAGGTAAGGCCTTTGCCCAGCAGTGGGATGCTTACAGGCTAACTTTACTTTTTTTACCTTAATAAATTGTGTATTCCTAAAGCTTTTAATTGCAGTAGAACGGACGATAGATCACTTCTAGATATTTCCGGCGGCACACACGGTGGTAGCTTATCATATTCTTCTTCTGTGTATAACCTGAAATATAACGTTATAAAATGTTAATTATTTTTTGTTTTTATTTATCACTAACAGTCCAATGAACTTTGCCGAAATATAAGTAATTATTATATTATTCCGGACGGTGACTAATCTAAAAAAGTAAAAATCATTTTCTTATTTTTTTTCTTTCATAAGAATCTTTCTTTACCAGACCATAACTAACACAATAAAAGAAGAATTAGCAAAATTAGTTCAGGCCGTTCACGCGTGATGTCGTGACCAAGGGAATTATTAAATACATTTAAAGATAAAAAAAAAAGAGCGACGGAAGCCAGAGGCCTTACTCTGGACACAAAACCCGATCCAATGGTTATAGCCATCCCTGTCACTCATACCAGGCCGTGCATGCGTGTGACAGGGATGGCTATATTATATTGGTTTTGTGTCCAGATTAAGGGGGCAGAGGGGTAATTGTGTAAAGCAATCGTATTCATTTGACAGTTCAAAACGTACGATAAGATCTGTCAAACCTTTTGTTCTTTGCCGTTTGACAGATCATATCGTACGTTTTGAACTGTCAAGTGAATACGATTGACAATTACCCTCAGATGTTCTTGCAGTTCTCGTCCGATCATCGCGAAGTGAAGTGTTGTCCGTAATGATAGCGGAACGCTGACCTTACTTATAGCGAAAATGATATCGTAAAATTATTTAATCAAGGTTTGTTATTACTACGACTGGAGTTTTCTTGAAATTTAAATCATTATTACGTCGCAAGGGGTTTAATTTTATTTTTTAAAAAAGCTCACCTATAACATTTCCCCCGTGAAGTCCTTCCCGCCCTCCCAGCTCGTTGTGTCGCATTGTTTTTGGAAATGGGCGCGACGCATAGACTCTCAACTCCTATCGCCGGGTCGAAGTATGGAAGCTTGTGGAAACCACTGTCGATTACTGTAAAAAGATAAGCGATATTTAAATAAAAGAGCCAAGCAAAAGTAAAGGGCCCACTACACCGCCCCATATCATGACGGTGCTAGGAGCGTACCATACACGAAATCATAAAGGTGTGGGCCCACTACACTGTATCGTAACATGACCGCGCTAGGAGCGTATTGGACACGAAAAGCGACACGATACGCTCTACTATGCCCACTGAACGGATCTACAGCGTTCCGTCTCACCGTTATATGGAGCGAGAGCGTTTTTCGGCGGTGCTGACAAGCTCCGTGCATGACAAGCGACGGTGTCCGTCGGTGACAGTACGGTCTAGTGGGAATAGTGACATAGTTTTAATTTAAATTGTTAATGTTCAGCTGATTGCAAATTGTCTATGGTTCATTAAATCACAATTCTGTACAGTTTATCAGTAATCGTCTATGGTTTACCTCCTTCCAAGTGTCTAAGGTCGTTATATTCACGATGTATGTTAGCATCAGTTTAGGTCCAGCCAGTCTCTACTCTTCTGTAGGCCTAACATGCATGACACACTATTTCTTTCGATCGACATGACAAAATTAGTCGATCTATGCTATTTTATCATATTCCCTAACATGCCAACAACATTGGACAAATTTATCCACAACGATAACGAGATATGTCAATTTCTAACCATTCACTCAATTTTATGTCAGATTTGGCTCAAAATGATCAACTTGACACAATGACAGATTGACTCGATATTGCCCACAGATTAGTAAGAGTATATCTAATATTGCCCACAGATAATGAATTCAAATTAATAAATATGTTAGGGATAAAAAATGTTCCACGGGGACTTTCTTTTCAATATTTTTACACTTTATTGTTTTTTGAGAGCCTAGGATAAAATATGGCACGACTCAGTCATAATATTTTTGCTCTAAATATGTTTTTTTTATTTGTCGTCATCGCTAATGGTGGACGATAATGTTACACGGCGAAATGTCAAAATTCGATAAAAATATGTGTGGCATGTTAGGGTTCAATGATAATTTTGTCATATTTCGAATTTTGACAGTACGACATGACTTTCATGGCAGCCATGTTAGCAACTGCGGGTATGTCGATTTTTGACAAACAAATGCGCTAAAATGCCTCGATAAATTTTTATCACGGCGTGCATCTTAAGCCTGCTGGTCGAAATGACCTTAAAAGTTTAGTTAAGTCAAACTCACCATAGACAACTCCAGGTATAGTGACACTGGTCTCGGCAATATTCGTGGCCAGCACGACCTTCCTGACATTCCTGTCTCCAATCTGGAAGGCGCGTATCTGCCTGTAATGCGGCAAGCTGCCGTACAGAGCGACTATGTTCAGGTCGACCGCCTGAATGCCGCTGGGATAATGCTTGCAACTTTTTATCAAACCGTTTTTAGTCTTTGGTATTTACAAATTGAATTGTCTATGGTCATTAATCACAGAACTAGAAATTCTGTATAGTTTACTTTACTAATTTGCTGATTATCTGTGGTCGTTTTACTGTATTTGTTTATGGTCAGCCTAGTCAAAATTGTCTGTAGTATCTTCATTGTCTATGGATTACCTCCTTCCATGTGTCTATGGTATTTTTTTTTATAAACTTTTTTTTAAGTGAGAATCAACTCACAAAAATCCGCTCTAGGTTAGGTCAGGCCGGTCTTCACTCTATTGGTCAATATGGCCTCTTTAGTAGTATTAAAACACTCGCTTTTTCCGCGCCAAGAAAACGTGGGACTGCGACAGCGCATACCTATCTCTCTTTTACACTCACTGGCCTTATGGGGAGGCGTAGTGCTGCACTGCACACTGCACAGTTATCGATAAGCGCGTGCTAGCACGGGTCACTCCCTAGGCCATGAATGATTCTTGGCCGTAGAGGAAGCGAGTGTTTAATACAACAGTTTGGTTAACCTGTGATTGCGCACACACTTGTGCACTCTAATATATCCCGCGCAGTCGGTTATTACTTGTGACTGGCTATGATAGTCGACATCGGCTAGGGGGACTATTTTATTTATTTATTTTAGTTTGGTTATAGACAAACTCACCATAGACAACTCCAGGTATAGTGACACTGGTCTCGGCAATGTTCGTGGCCAGCACGACCTTCCTAACATTCCTGTCTCCTATCTGGAAGGCGCGTATCTGCTTGTAATGCGGCAAGCTGCCGTATAGAGCGACTATGTTCAGGTTGGCCGCTTGAATTCCGGAAGGGAAATGCTTTCTGTGCTTGTTTTTGGTGTTGTTTTCCTCTGCGTATGTTTGTAGTGTGTCGAGCGCTTGTAGTATCTCCTCCTGAAATATGAGCAACATTTAGTTAAATAATATAATGTTAAAGTTACAAATGGAGACAAAACAATGGCGTAACATGACTGCTTGAAACATTCTATAGCTCTCCTTTTATCTTTTTCAGACTTTTTAAACCTTTTTTTAGGTCCAATATATTCCCACCATATTTTGAACTTTATTCCATTGACTTAAGACTAAATCCCATGATTTTTTTACTAGTTCTGCCCGTTTAAGGGTTAAAGACTTTATATGAACTAGGCATGAGTTAGTTTTATCAAAACGTAACTGAAAACCGATATGACTTACATATCGATATCATATCGATACCCTTAACTACGTAACAGTTATTATAAAAACTATAAAACCGATGCAAACGCAAAACTTATACTCGGATACAAGTTATGAAAAACCATAACGGTACGACAAAACGCAAACTACGCAAAACTATATCGTAGCCGAAACTTCGTTGGCTCTCCATATTCGCGCCGTCCCTTTTACTCGCGCATGCTTAAATAGGAGTACAAGAGATGAAGCGAATATGATATCGGTATCGCTGTCGGTCGGTGATTATCATCTTCCTTAGTGTATTTGCAAAAATGAACGTAATATCATTGCAGTAAGGTTGAGTTTTCACTGTAACTTTTAATGTTTGTTATTGCTTGGTGTATTTGGTGACATATTAGGTAAATATTTTTTAGTTTTGGCGTGTCCTTGACCTCGAGTGGCACGTGCGTGCTGTGGTCGATTTGTTTATTGCTAAGATCTTTGTTTGTTGAATGTTGATGATGCAATTGCAAATTAGTGCAGTATCGTTTAATAATAATTAGTGTTAATAGACGTTTAATTAGGTGTAGTATTGTATATTATAAATCCCGGGATAGTTTCATCTGATATCTATATCTGAAAACGGATATTGATATCGATATGCATACTACATATCGGTTATATAGCGGTTTGCCTAGAAAAACGAAAACGCCCATGCTTAATATGAACCTTTCTTTCATTAAACTTTTTACACGCTTTCTTTCTCCTTCATTTATTTACTTTTTTGTTATTGCAAAACCAAAATTTGTACAAAAGGTAGATTTAATGCCATATCGCATTCTCTACCTGTCATTCCTTAACACGTTCCGGGACACTATTCCAGACACAATACATGTTTTATTGTTTTCACGCCTGTAGGCGTTTACTGTCCCGGAACGTGTTAAACAGAAATTCATGTGGACGGTGTGACAAAGGGAAATATTAATTATTTTATTATGAAAAAAAGTACATTTGTTTAAACAAATTTTAAAAAATACAAATTTAATACTTCGCTCCCTTTCTATCTGTATCTTTCATTTCTTTCCCCATCTACCCCCGTCTCTGTTTCTCAGCATTTGGATGTACGCCTTTTTTTTGTAGGAACCGATAATTTCATTTATGATAAACTTACCTGCGATGTAAGAAACGCTAGTATGTCACCAAAAGGCTCGTTTTCGTGTATCTTTATGACAGTATCCACTGTTGCTTTCACGTAGTCTGGCACCGGTTCTGAAATACACAAAAACATTACAAATACTACAGATCCTCAGTTTTTTTTTTTACCGCGAATTGGTGAATTTGTTAGGACTTAATCGTTCAGAATCAATGATGCACAAATAGGATGGAATCTGATATGGGGTTCTGTCCATTTAATCTTTAGTATTTGTATCATGCATTCATCATCATCATCGTTATCAGCCAAAGGACGTCTACTGCTGAACATAGGCCTCCCCCACGGCTTTCCACATCGACCGATCACTAACGGTCTGCATCCAGTGTGATCCTGCGATCTTTACAAGGTCGTCTGTCCATCTTGTCGGTGGACGTCCTACGCTGCGCTTTTCGTCGAAGGGTCCCCAATCTAGAAATTTTCTGCCCCAACGACCATCAGCTCTTCGCTCTATGTGCCCCGCCCACTGCCACTTGAGCTTACTGATTCATAGGGCTAGTCCGTTACCTTAGTTCTTCTACGCATCTCCTCGTTTCTGATTCGATCTCGTAGATAAACACCGAGCATCTCTCCATCGCTCGTTGTGTGATTTTGAGCTTCTTTATGAAGCCTAACTATGTTAACCGCCTCGGTGGCGCAGCGGTAAGAGGGTCGCGTTTTAAAGCAACGCCGCGCCAGAGGTCCCGGGTTCGATTCCCGGGTCGGGCCAAAAATATGTACCTGGGTTTTTCTGTTCAGAAATTCTCAGGGAAGCCCGGAGTTTGGAAGTTGGCGGTGTTTCACCCCCGTGCCTCGGAAAGCACGTTAAGCCGTTGGTCCTGCGCCTGATCTCTCTCCGGTCGTGTCAGATTGCTGTCCCATCGGGCTATGAGAGTGAAAGGAATAAAGAATGCACCTGTGTTTGCGCACACACTTGTGCACTACAATATGTTCCGCGCAGTCGGTTAGTCGTTGTGACTGGCCACCGTAGTCGAAATCGGCTAGGGGGACTATTAACTATGTTAGACCACGTTTTGGATCCGTCTGACACCACTGGTAACAGGAATGAAGGTAGCATCTCAAAACCAGTAATTTAACAACTTTGTCCTAGAAACATGGGTCGATATATGCCAAAAAAATTCGACTCTCCATAGAAATCAGACGGGTCACGTGACCTATTCAGTTTGGAAAGAATTTTTTTGTCATTTTTAGATATATGTTGCTACAGGACAGTTGATAACTAACTGATTCCGAGTAGCGACATTCATTCCTAACGGGTAGTTTTGAAACATTTTGTAATATTGAACTTACCTGCAGAGTAGAATACTTCAATGGGATGAGTTCTGCCCTGCATAGACATGATGACAGATGTGTTTTCTTTGTCTATCTCTTTCTTATCTGTCAAATTGAAGAAGTCTCGCAGAAATTCGGCATCCATCGTGGCTGATGAGACGACCAGCTTTAGGTTTTTGCGTTTCTGAATTTTTTTTGCATATTTTTAATCAAGGAAATGGAAAAAGTAATATGATGTATGAGCGCATTAATATAGACCACTTGTAAAAACATATAGCTACACTATAACGAAAAAAAATATGAATTATATATTGTGCAATATTATTAACAATAACATAATAATATGTAAAAAGTATTAAAGAATTTTACCATACTCATTATCTGCCCTAGGAGATCAATCAATCAATCAATAAAGCATTTATAATTTTATTGTTTCAAAAGATATTTTACGTCTTCAGTTATATGAATGTCCTATTTAAAAACTTACTTTTAGTATTTTCTTGAGCAACCCCATCAGTACATCAGTCAATTGTGACCTTTCATGAACCTAAAAATTAAAAATAACTAAATAGTCATTAGAAATATTTTTTAAACTGTCATATTTATCAAACGAAAAGAGACAGACAGATGTATACACTTTGCCGGAGAATCTACGATATACTTTCCGTTACGTGTTGGCATTTTAATAAACATCTTCTTTTTATTATTTAATATTTGCCTTATTTAATCCTCGTAAGTGGAAATAAATCGCTATATCCTAGTTTATTCCTAGGGTATTAACCCTATATAATGAATCATACAATAATCAATGTGCATGATGAATGACCCTTTAATTAACGCATAAACAGGAAAGTTTATTGCATACCGATGTCTGCATTTTGTAGAATATGCAATTTCAAGCAACCTGAAAAATCCAGTTTATTTTCCTTTCTTACAACTGAAGCTAACTAATACCGCTAAAGAATAGTAGATTGTTATACAAGGGGAGAAAGCGACCCATTTCACTCTAGATGTTTCTGGCGCTCGAACGAAGTGAGAGCGCCAATAATTCGAGAGTGAAATGGGTGCTTTCACCCGAGTTAAACATACTATTTTTCATTTCGACTGTGAGGAAAACATTAAATTTACAAAAGTGGTTGTAGATGTCTTGGTGAGGTAATATGTAGTTCAGCGTGAAAGGAAAAATCAAGTTTTGAACAAAATATGACAGTTGATTTACAGTACTAACAACACCTAACACGATTAGAAGGAATAACGACACGAATACATGAAAACAGAGTACAAAAAAGCAGAAAATATCAAATAATTAAAATCTTTGTAAAGAATATCGATAGATTTTTTTCCACAGATAATAACAGAATCCAAAAATAATTTCTATTTTTTATAAAAGTTTTAACGGCTTTGGACGAATCTTTCCTGAAATGACATTGACAATATAAATTTAAAAAAAATCATCTTGGCATTATGGCGGGCAGCCAAATATTTTAATTGTTAATTGAATTAAAATTAGAAATTGTATATTTTTTTATCAACGATTATACATAATACCTACACAATATGATTTTCAATTTATAGCTAAGCAAAAATGTTTGTTATTTTAATAACATGATGTGACTCAATTATCTTTGGTCCAAGCTTTGACTGCAGGCCTTGCTTTGACTCTATGCCATGTCAATTAAAACTAAATTACTTTCCGCCCTAGGGATGGATAAGCTATTTTCCACCCGGCTATCTACACAGGAAAGTTATATTTTCCGAACAGGAGAGATGAAAAAATATTTATTGATTTTCTGTTGAAATACAGACTAAAACTAACATTATTCTTATTACAATTTTTCAACCCAGAGAATGCTATTTTAAAGTTTGAACTTTTGACAGAAAATGTATAGTAAAACTGTCAATGTTCAAAATGTTGAGACAAAATCGAAACTTCTAAAGTAGTTATTATTATAATTAAGCTACTCAGAAAATGATATGTAGTCGTTTTCAATTTAGACAGAAAAAGTATCGGTTCAGTAGACATTCTTTCCATAAATTTTGTGTCAAAATTAAAATGTCAAAATATGATTCTCGGAGCGTCTAAATTATAATCAGATTGAAAAATGTAACAAGTGATAAAATATTACCTCATCAAGCACAATGCACGAATACTGCATCAGAAGCGGTGACGCAAACATCTCGCGAAGTAACACTCCTTCTGTCATGAACTGTAAAGAGAAAAGGTGGTTGTTAGTATATGTAGTGTTCAAAATAAAGAATTATTTAACTGCTTCTTGAGGATACTTTCTATCGTGGCGATACCTTCGATGATGAAGATGCGAGAATACTTTCTATCATATCTAAGATCAGGCATTCAGTACTTTAATGCTTAAGGCAGGTTTTAGGTTAAGCGCTTGGAAATGCAAAGAGTTTAATATGGAAATAAACTGACAATTTGCGGTGGATTAAAAATATCACAAGTAGATTGAAGTAGAAATCGAGTCTCATGAATGTTTAAAACTCTCATTTTTTATTTCAAACTTGCAAGCGCCAACGATTCAACTGTGCCTTGAATATTGGTAACACAAATTAGGCAAATACGCACATTCTTGGCAAGTAAAAGGAGATACATTTTACTGTAAATTGGTGCTTGTATTTCATGAGATATTGCGTGATTTGTAAAAGGTCAATGAGCCTGACTGTTAGCATACCAAATAGAGTAGGTATAGGTACTCGTATTAGACCAAAAATAGATTTGCGCACTAACGATTTCGTATCATTGACTAGGTAAACAAAGATATCTAGCAAAAAAATGCGTTTGGTGTGAGCCCCCTTAAATAATTATTTTATTTTTAGTATCTTCGTTATTATAGCGGCAACAGAAATACATAATTTGTGAAAATTTCTAGCTATAGCGGTTCTTGAGATACAGCCTGATGGCAACCAAGCAGAAGGACGGATAAACGGACAAACAGACGGACACACGGACGGAGACGGACACACAGCGAAGTCAATTTAATAGGGTACCGTTTTTACTCTTCGGGTACAGAACCCAAAAGAATAGACAAAAAATGGTTCAAATTCAACTCCAGTAAAGTCAACAATAAGCATGATTTGAAACTATAACCTGCACCTTAGTGGGGCAATGGGACCAACTAGAAGGCAAACCCTCTGAATAGGTGTTTTTTTTTATAAAATCCGTCCACAAAAAAAACATACAGTCGAGTTGATAACTTCTTTTTGAAGTTGGTTAAAAAAAATACATACCACAAGACCACACTCCGGCGTCCTGACCGAAGTCATGCCGGCAGCGCACCCAACATGCTCGCCGAGCCGCTCACCGCGCTCCTCCGCCACGCGGCACGCGAGCGACACCGCCGCGGCTACGCGGGGCTGCGTCACGCATACTCTGTGACCGATCTCGAGGAGGTACTGGAAGATAGAAGAATAGATTATCATTATCAGCATCAGCCAAAAGACGTCCACTGCTGAACATAGGCCTTCCCCACGGCATTCCACAAAGAGCGGTTTTGAGCGGTCTGCATCCAGTGCAATCCTGCGATCTTTGGATGGTGGACGTCCTACACTGCGCTTTTGGTCGAAGGGTCTCCAATCTAGAACTTTTTTGCCCCATCGGCCATCAGTTCTACGCGCTATGTGCCCTGTCTACTGCCACTTGAGCTTAGTAATTCGTAGGGCTATGTCTGTTACCTTAGATCTTCTACGTTCTGATTCCTGATTCGACCTCGTAGAGAAACACCGAACATATAAGCCTTTTCCATCGCTCGTTGTGTGATTTTGAGCTTCTTTATGAGGCCCTTAGTTAGAGACTACGTTTCGGATCCATATGTCATCACCGGTAACACACACTGGTTGAAGACATTCGTCTTCAGACATTTTTCCGAACGCTGCCCAGCCGAGTTGGATTCGTCGATTGACCTCTTTCTCAAAGTTGGACCTACCTAATTGGATCACTTGTCCAAGGTGACAACAGATACCGGAGTGGGTACACAGGAACTCGACATAATTTTCGTCTTTTCCATGTTCATTTTAAGACCCACTTGTTGGAATGGAAGAAAAGATATGTTTAATAAAAAAAAAGATCAAGGTAAGTTGATCTGTAAACATCCCACTGGCCAAAGGCCTCATCTCTAGTATGATGTAGTATGAGCCATACTCCACCACGCGGGGTCAGTGCGGATTGGTGGAGGGGTTTGCAAGGCAGGCGACCAATCCTGCTGTAAGATGTTATCAAGCCGCCCATAGGGCCTTGGACTAGGCTTACTGACGAATATCACCTGAAATTAGCCGTGCCTTCCGAAGCACGGAGATGTTCGTGATTAACATCACTTATATTGGTCGGAATGTTACCCATCCAAACACGACCGCACCTTAGTAGATGACATGTATATGAAAATGCATGGCAAATGCCGTCGTGATTCGACTTTCTTAGCGAGTAGTACGTTTTCCATAAACTTTGGTTCTTATCAACCAAGTTTAAGCTGGTGTTTAATGAGAAATGTTTACAAAAATCTTCAATAGCTAAATGTGAATTCTCGGTATTAATCATAATTAACGGTAGTTATCCATGAAATAGTACAAATATTAATACATCCCGTGCGCAAGTTTATGATTTCTTATTTAATCTTGTTTGATAGATATAGAGGTAAATAAAGTCTACAAATGGTCCACATTATGTATGTATATTCTCAGAACAGGTGCTCAATATCGTCATAAATAATTTTATCTTATCAACCCTTAAGGGCCCTCAACGCAGCTGAAGAGAGCTTTATCATTTATCTATTCATTATAGATAACTATTATTGAAGTCGGTATGAATCGTTTATATATCCTCGATATACAATCGATTAAGGTAAGAAGGTTATTAAAAACAAATTATTTCTTGACTTTTCTTTGGGACAGAAAATGGAAACGCCTCCTGTCGATCTATGATTTTCTTATAGAAACTACTATAGTTACATTAAATGTTAGAATAGGTTGTTCAGACGACGTTCATACTTTTTCGTACTTTGGGATTCAATCTGATTTCATTATACTAAGAGCCTTGTATATAAAAGTGACGTATATCACGAGCATCTCCGTGCTTCGGAAGGCACGTTAAGCCGTTGGTCCCGGCTAATATCGGTTGATATTAGTTGTTAAGTAGTCGTCGATATTAGTCGTTAAGTCAGAGGCTTTATGGCGGCTTGATAACATCTCACAGCGAGGTTAGTCGCTTTCCTTGCAAACACCCCACCACTTCCGCACTGAGCCCTTTGCTCAGCAGTGGAATATTTACTGACTAACATTAATTGAACTTTTTTTTCAGATAATAATTTTATTTATCATAGTCTCGATGGGTTAAATGAAAGACGCAAGGACAAAAGGTCAATCAGTACGTTTGTTTTGCCATTCATTGTTGGTGACAATAATGATTGACACTTGTCAAAATTTACGTCATCCTATCAATTTACATTTTCTTACATAAATCTTGTGTATTTAAATTACTTACCATAAATTGCATAAATTAAATAAAAGTGAAAAAATATTATAATATGTTTATCTTTAGATAACTATACATAAATACCAAAGTACTTTTGTCTATTACAAGTTGTCTTTTTCGATAAGCCTGTCATCCATTAATGACACCGGCGCGGACCTTTGATTAAAGTAAAATAGCGGTAGATACGGCATGTCATACTAATTGTCAGTTAAAAAATGGCACTACACATTCCTTACGTCACACGTCTTAAAAATGTCACCCGCACACGCAATCCAATGGAAATTAGGCGACGGGGGCCTGATTTTAGCAGTCCACTTTCGAGTGGCGCGTCACCTATCTTCCGCTATTTTACTTTAATCAAAGGCGTGGACGCGATGAAAGTATTTTTTTTACCGACTTCAAAAAAGGAGCTAATCAATTCCACGTGATGTATGTGTCGCAGCCTCACAGCCTTCTGGTTAAATCAGCCAGTTCAGTAAACCTCGACATCTATAAATGGCTAGGGCATCCAGAAGGGTGAGGCCTACCCACTAAAACAACCACCAGTACTGTCTCTATGTGTGTGGCGAACCTGGTGTAGCCAGGCCCTCCCCAATCGTTCACCGCACACAGTTTTTGCGAAGGCGAGCCCATGTCGGGCCAGACAACACCATAATATCAGGTCCAGTAATTTTGTGACGCAATGCCACTAAACAAATATGGCGTCAATGCCGCGAATTGTGAATAATACACATATTTTTCGTTCTTGTTTGCAATTTAAAGTGAAATAAAGGCCTGTTTCACCATCGACAAATAAGCACTACTAACACCAACGAATAATTCAAATATGGAATGTCATTTAGTATACAGTAGTGGACAGATTACGCTAATGAGCACTTATACTCCGACATTGTGAAAAAGGGCTGTAAATATGCCCTGTCATAAGATGTAGTTTATGACCTACCAATTTTTAAACATGATTTTCGACATGTTTATTGAATTTTAACACGTACATGACAGACAATTTTGAGCATCTCTATTTTAGTTTGATTAGCGGTTTCAGTTACTTGGAGAACCATGCAAAATAGAACATTTTTTTCTGAATGTAAAAATATACTCAGTTATTAGGTTTCTAAATTTCTTCACTACTATTTAACATGACAGACAGACGGCATGACAACTACACTATAAGGGTTCCTTGTTGTACTACGGAACCCTAAAAATGAAGTGCAGGTTCACAACCTTGTGACTCATACTAAGCATTTGAGAAAACTAGTTAAGAACATGAAATTACCCAAAAAAATATATTTAAACCCTCTAGTGCATTAGCTACTTATTTTGGGGTCAGAGCAATGTATTTACTTGGTGTCCAATATTTTTTTATTTGCATTAATTAGCAATTTATATAAACAGGCAAGTCCAGGTTTCACAAAGCTTTATATTCTGAAGAGTCGAAAATTGCATTTACCGAGTGTGTTGCAACCAAATTCTTATTTTATGTACTTATAGATGCAACAAAATGGGACACACCTTATCGACGCTTTTACCCATCGCTTTATCTACGAATGCCTCGAAATACAGCACTAAAAACTAATAACTTTAGCATCTTATGCCTTTGTTTTAAAGGTGATTTTGCAACAAAAATGTTAGTATTCTATTGGCGACTGTACTTACGAGCTCAAACTAACAATCAATTTTAATGTCAGCGCAGTAGACCCACGTGTATCGCCCACCTCAAAGATTTATTAGACAGACTATACCTGAACTATGAGACTATTTTTATCGCACACAAAGGTACAATATAACTCCCTATCCACGTGAAGTGACCTAAAAACGATTATAGGCTCTATAAGAGTGTGTTTTATAGATCAATATACGTAACCTACCTATTTGCCACAAATCAATAGCACACTAGAACATAAAAGAGATGATAAGATATGCATAAATGCTTTTTCAGAGAAGTCTGTTATATTACTGACTGCGTCTACATAAAACTAGACTGGTACTTCAGGCAACTTTTCTAAGAATGAAAATGGGCGTAGAATGGGTTAACTTCAAAGTCTAGATTACTAAATAAGGACCCAAACCCAAACCCACATAAATAAGACTACAGTTTTTTAAACTATTTTATATTATTAGCAGTAAATGAACATCGAAATAAAATAGCGCATTATTTAAATAGTTATTTTTTTTAGCATAAAATTCAATAATTTTCAAACGTCACCTTTAAAGGCACTAAACTCATAAAATAATACGCTCCATAGACAAACCTCTAAAATCAATTTTAACGTCTTAACAAACGCCTACAAAGGCAGCCTTGAATAGGGCTGACCTTAAGGGCTATTGGGCAAGTCGCCAACTCCTAAACTGGTTCCTAAGACGTTTGGGGGTCGAATACTTATTGGTGAAACCAGGTTAGGGGTTAGAGGTTTCTCCCGAGTGCCACGAAATAGGTAAAAAAATACTGGAAATTAAATAGCCTCAATTACTAAGAAAACTTGCAGGTAGGTTTTTAAGGGTGTTTTTTTTTTAAAGTTAAATTGGTCTTAAAATTACTTCCAACAAACAATCTCATAAACTCTAACTTTTCTCCTCTGGGTGGATTTTATTGAGTAATTAATTAGATACGTGTACTACTTTTAATTAAATTTATGGTTGGTTAAAATAGAGAACAAGTTTATTTTCAGTAAATTGTTTTATTAATATTCATATAATTTTGACAAATAAATAATTGAAATTATCTTACATAACCAATGAACTCTGGAACCAAAATAACTTTAAACATACCTACTTAATACGAACAAGCTACTAATAAATAATAATACAATTTTATACAATACATCACAGATTTATTTATACAGGTACCCTTAATTACGATATTAACCATAAATAAGACTAAATTATGTGACTTGAGAGATAATAACCTAAACAAACATTATTATAACCACTTTTTCTCCAAAAACTTTCTTTTTTATTCAGTCGTATTTTTTTTAAATATAAGTAATATATAATTTAGTAATAATGGATGGACGAAAGGTATGTCTTTGCCAAAATGCAACAAAAAAAATTACATTAAACTTTTCTTACAAGTCTCTAAAATTCATTAAATACTCGTAGCGTCATCTTTATAATTATTTCCCACACATTTTTGAGAAATCTTTCAAAATAAATCACTATACTGAATTTCAGGTATATACTGTTTTGTTTATCAACCAACATAATTTTCATAATTATTTATTCCTTGAACCAATAGAAAATGATTCTAAGACACAAGACGCCTTTAAATAGTAATTGACTAAATTACAACAAAAATCAGTTTATCATTCGTTTATCTATCAAACAAAACTTATTAGTACCTATTACTAATTAACAACGATTAAAGAACGTAGTTTTTAAGATAAGCAATGTGTAAAATGTACCCTTATTATTTAAGTATTCGCCAAAAAAATGATTGTTCTCGTATGCTATACGTCATAGAGGTTAATATTAGTATAATATTAATTTATATATTATTATCCCATTCCATACCTCATCTTCGGACAGTCAAAAACACTATACAAAATCAGTCGATAACTAGCGTTCCTTAAAATATAATTATGTATACGAATACGACGTTATCATAATCCACCAAAATAAAAGAATAACATTATTTTTGGTACAATTCTTTTCATCTGTATTACTTTGAAATGTAAGCCAATGATAGTAATAAAATAATTGAGATAAGTATATAACTTGTCATTATTAAGTCGCTTAAATTATCAACGATTCCATGGAAATTGCACTTAATATTATACATTATTAGGTTATATCAATTAATAACCATTTAGATGTACAGATTAACACTGTTTCATATTCGACTTTGTAGGTATTCATGTTTTTTGGATAAAAGACCAACTAAATACTTACTGCCACTACTTTTTTTTGTTAATAGAGGTCATAATACTTAACTCCGAAACTTCTTACAACACTTTTTTTAGTTTGAATCAGATAACTTATAATAAGAACGAAATTAATCAATAAAGATTAAAACAATAAATGTGTATTAAATGTGGACGGGGCTTAATACACAAAACATCGATTTGTTTATTATATTAAACTATTAAAAATAAACAGAAGGTGTTATACGTATAGTAATTTTATAGTCAAAATATTTTTTAGATTCCCACTGTCAACTGTCACTATCATTAAGTATTTTTTTAACCCATATCATCCGATGCCAGGCAAAGGTCTTTCCTGCCTAAACATTCCCACTTGATAACTGTATTACAGAATATATAATAGTACTACATACCTGTACACTACATTATTGCCAACAACCCATCAATTTTAAATAAAATAAAAGTATATAAGTGCCTATCCGTCATAGAGTCTGCCAACCACAAAATACATCTTTTTCTTCAGTTAAATAACGTCTGAATGCCAGTACTTATCGCCAAAGGCTCGTTTTTCAAACAACGCAACTATATTTAACGTTTATCAAACAATGCAGTTTGATTGCAGGTTACTGAACCAATGCAACTAGAAACGTTTATGACCACAAATTAACTAAATGTTTTTAATGTAACATTTTACTGAGAAAAACTAAGTGATATTTTGAACGCAAAATATAATCCAAGGTAGTAAGCTCGCAGTATCTAAGGAAAGTACTTACATTTAGTAAGTACTTAATTAACCATTGAAGCAATTGTTAAAAGAATAACATGTAAAAAATAAAATATAATTTAAAATATTCTTCTTCTTGGGTTCTTCGTCGCTTTATTTTTAATTTATTTTTAATACTGTATAGCACTGTTATCTATAAAAATCAAAAATCCGCAGCTCTATGGCGGTTTTGCTGTAGTGGGAGCCTGATGACCTGTAACACAGGTATTTCTTACCTAGTATAGGCATCAGACTCCCACAAACAATATTAATAAAATTGTAAAAATATAATGCTGTGTCTATATTGTGTTTGTGATGTGAAATAAACTTGATTTGATTGATATTATTGATTTAAAGTCGTGCTTACTCTTTATAAGCAGAAACAAATTGTTATCATCTATAATTATGATTTAAGACACTTTCATCTTTCGTAAAAATATACAACTCTTCTTGCTTAGTAATCATTGAAACACTAAACTTTACGCTTCTTTCCATATTCGTGTATAATTAATTATAGACCGCAAATTAATATTACATAAAAATAGTGACAATGCACATGTATACAAACATACATAAAATATAGTTAAGACTAACACGTGGCATCTATTTGCGTCACAAAATGATTCATCCCGGCAAAGCATCGTAAAAGAACCGCCCATGAAATTACACTATTACGGTTATAAAACATTGGAACCGACGAGTGATAGGAAACTCATAAAAAATATAATATTTTTTAGAACACATTTCCTGAGGTGAAAAATTAAGGATTTTTTAACTAACATTTCTATTAACCCTTTGCGTCCGGGACAGAGTAAAATGCGAAATAAAATTAAAAAAACTTATTATTTTAAAAAAAAAACAAGTAACAAACAATATGTCATTACGAATAAAATTTATGAATAATTATAATTTAATAATTATTATCATGAACAATGGGGAAGGAAATCCTGATTTTATAGGTAATAGACTTTTATTCTGCTACTTTGAGACTGCAATTTGCCTCAAGATGGTTATGTGAATAGTGATGACGGATTCAGTAATTTATTCCAAGGTACATGTACTTTTAACAATTGATTCGCTTGAGAAAACATATGCCTGGCACGGAATGGCACGAGTTTTTTTTTTCTTTTTTCAATATTTATTATTCCGAAAAAACGTATCTAAAAGAACAAGTATTTAAACAAAATTAAATAAAGTTTAATAGAATATTAAATTTGCTTGATATTAACACTACAAAAACAGGTTTAAACACTGCTTTCCTTTAACATTCAGATGGTGCTCTATTTAATTAAAATGTATGTACGAGTGAGATAAGGAAAATTTCATTTAAGGACATTTGAAAAATAAATGCCAGCTGTTCAGTACGCCAACTGCTATGATAATTTAAGTCAGTCTATTTTTTAACTATCAAACAATGTTTTTTGAATCATCTATGTTGATAAGAAGAACACTGTAAATTTATCTTGATAAGATATTCTTGTTAGACACGAGTTGATTACAATCAATGTCCAAAGAGCACCGGAGATTACTATCTATAATTAAAGATTTTATGATACACCACCGATCATTATCAAAACACGATTTGACTTAAGCATTATCTTAAAACACAAGCTTACGCTCGACTAAGTCAAAGATTGAAGAGGAAAAATATTACAAGTAATGAAAGAATTTAATCCAATATATTTGAAATTTTTTTATATATATTTTTTTTTATTTGAAAATTTTTGCCTTGAAAATGCCCTTTATTTGAAAATTGTACAGACACCAGACTCAATGCACGAGTACCCAAAAACAATAAAAATCTACGAGGTAGAGTTCAAAAAAATGATGAAATCGACATTATAAAACATATACCCGTTTGACCTTAAATCCGTATGGTACGTTTGTTAAGTATACAATAGTCGAGAGTTTTGGAGACAAGGCTAAGATAGCTTAAAGAAATGCATCGTATTAATTCCAATTTTTAAAAATGCGCGTGTAATATATTTTTTTCAATTTTTGAGTCAAAATATTTTTATTTATGGACATGACTTTTTTCTGCTTGAAACTTAAAAAATACATTATATACTTTTAAGGTCCCAGCAAGTTTCGTTTAGTAAGATATTTTGCATACTGGGTATACCAGGTCTACAATGATTGAAACAATACTGTAATTTGCACATTTCAAATAGATGGTACTTAGGTTTTGCAGGCTATTGTGCATTGTAAAAACATGTTTCCCTTAGGTTAAGGCCGACCCCTGCGGTAAGAATAGACAAGGTTTCACCAAGTAGGTAAGGAGACTTTTTTGTCATTGTCATTGATGAGAGGTGGCGGTGTCAGGTGAATGACGTTGGCGAATGTAAAAACTATTGTTTATTTTTTATTTAAATAAAAAAATATTTGTTTTTTAACGTAAGTTAAAAATTCAAATCAGGGTAACAAACACAAACACTTTTGTTTTTCTAAAACTTAACGAAAACCGTAGCTCGACTTTATATTAGGTAGGATCATTGTTTATTGATACACCTACATATTAAGTTGTACTATAAATGATGGCACAGCAATTAAAAAAGCCGGTAACTAGGACATTTATGTGCCTTTGGAGAACGTATAACTCAGGATTAGGTGGAAGTTATTTGCCTATCCGTGTTCAATTTTTCGATTTTAATTCCAGGTCAAATTATTAATTATTTTTTATAAAATCTAAATACCCAATTGAGATAAAAAAATACCGTTTTGATTGGCCAGTAAAAAGGGAGCATGGACATACATTATATATTATACTCTCCGCAAACAAAGAAATTATTTTCTACAAACCACTCAACGTATTGTAGTCATTCTGGTGACTTACACAATGATGTTTAAAGAATTATCACAATGATTATAAACATAAGCCTTTGTAAAAATCAACTGTTAAGCTTAAGCTTGTGTTTCTCAATAAAGCGAAGACAATACCTTGGTTATAATAACATTAGAATATAAGGAATAGTGTTTTCTTTTAATCATGGTAATCATAAACTTCATCCATCGTAATATTTTACACCTTCTGTTTAATTTAACAACCATAATAAAATTTTGTCGATAAAAGAATGTCAGTGTTTATATATTTTTATTTTTTCAGCGATGATTGACACTAAAAAAAATGTTGTAATAACATAACTTCAACTATTATAAATGAGCCTTCATCACAGAACAATTACCAACAAACACCAGCTAAAAAATATTAATTAATTAACATTCCAATGCTTGCAATCTATAAATACAATTTTGTGATATCCCTTGATATAACAACGAATTACTGCAACTCCGTAACAAAGAGCTTAAAATGACTAAGTAATAGTCAACATGGAACAGCTTATCAACACTTAAACCTATCATAAACTATCAACGGCACTTGTAACAAACGTCCTGATATTCTCGACTAAATACTCCGACGAGCCCACAGCGACTACTAACGCTAAGTAACCAGTGTAATGCACCGCTTTCAAGAAACCCCAAGTTTTATCGCAGAAAACAGCAAGAGAGAGCAAATGCAAGTAACTGTGGGGGTTGACTATCCTCCACAGTAAAGTTGCTGAGAAAAATATACCAGACCTAAACATACTTTCCCGTTTAAACACATCGTACTCTGTACAATTTTCCAGCAGTTCTTGGTACACGTCAATATATCTATTCCACGCTAAAGAAGATAAAAGCATTTGACCTGAAAACAGGCCCAATACTTGAACTATTCTTTGGAAGGGCACTTTTGTTTTGTACGAAATTCCTATCTCAGCTGTATTCTCTTTTTCTATATCTTCACTAGAGTTTATCTCTTTCAACTGGTGATATGGCAATGTGCTGACAGGGGTGCCTTTATATCCACGTCTGGGTGGGTTGTTTTTTAAGTAAAGTAATATACCAACCATCATAGCAACTACTCCGATCAAATCGCAAAGCCCGTCAACATAGTACCCTAATGTCCCGACTTCTGATCGTTCTCCTTTTATATGCTTTCTCTCTCTCGCCACATGACCATCAAGGTCGTCTAGAAACATTCTTATTTGAAACAAAACAATTGCAACTCGCCTAGCTGCTAAATTTTGGCACGTTAACAGCTTAGCACCCACGAAAGCCACGAAAACATGGAAGAAAGATATCATATTTGGTGAAATAAATAACAATTTATCGGATATACGAAGACTTACATCGACTATGGCAGTAAATGGTCCGTAAATGTAGTGGTTTATGTGGTCTATCATCAATCCTTTGACCGTGGGGTGACATAAAGGGTTAATATTGCACGGTACCCAGGTAGTATCCTCGTAATTTGGAAGGATTTTATCAGCCTTGTGTGTGGACGATTCCTGAAGAGTTGCATTCTCCCGAATTTCATATCCGTCAAGCTTGTAATTTTGTATACGCATAAATAAAAATGTATCCATATAAATGCAGTATACAACAATTATTAGAAGGAGAAGTGTCAGGATTTTGCTAGCTTGTGACGACGGCCACATCATTTTGCGGTATATAGTAATTTTGTATTATTTATAGCGACTTCTAATCCAATACTATCCTCCGAGGACAAGCTTAACACGTGTACAGACTTCACAATGTATGGTTTCTGATGTATTTTTCACACTGTACAAACATTCGATTTATAAATACCCGTCGATGGTGATGTTGGAAGTGCAGCACGCGTTTTGGTTCCACAAACCCCACGCACTACCGTTCTATTTCTATTTTAAAACATCATAACAATGCATTAACACAAACACTTAAACTTGTTGATAACCATTGTTTTCACGTTCAATCCGATGGGGATCAGTTGAGCAGAATAGATGCATTTTACCGCGTCCAATAGCGTTTTTTCTCTATGAAAGGTCCATGGTCTCCGTAGAATTGAACACAACTCCGATCGAACGCGATGTATGTTATCATAACAAACACAGGAAGCTTGGGCATGTGTATAGTGCGGTTCTCGTTTTACATCGAAACACATGTGCACTGAGCTCGTCGATTGAACATTTCGTTGTAAATAAATAAGAGATGGATGCAGTCGACGGCACGCGTGCGTATGCTACAACAGCGCGCGGCGTTATGTCTGAAGTAAACGGGCCATCCCTGCCGACGGCTTTGGATTACAGAATGTGACCTTAACCGCAAAGATTAAGGTTCGAATTGAATCGCTGGGAGTAGACGAAAGATGAAAGAATTCGGCGTTTGACAAAATAATGGGGAATCGAAACTAAGATAGGGGTCAGTGTTTCTGAATACTAAGACGTAGGAACCGGTATAGTTATGACTAGACCCGTTCATGTATTGGTTTTGTTTGACAATGAATCGATAAATTTCCTATTGAGTGTAACACCCAACACATTGCAGTGGTACTAATATCCTCTTTGATAAAATATATACCACAAAATTTCCCTATAGTTATTTAAAACGAAGGCATAATTAATTATTTTCTTTGAAAAAGTTTATGACCAATTAATTGTCAAACAACAAAAATCAGAAAGTAATTTAAAACTTTATAGCTAACAGCCGTTATTATCTTAAAGAAGCCATTCAAGATATTTTTACTTGGAAGCAATTCAAGATATTTACATAATACAGGTGTAACAGTTACAGTAAAGTTTTTTTATTTTTATTTATTAATGTGGGTAGATTTTTATTATTTACTTTGTGAATTTTTAAACGAGGCATTTGCGACTTATATGAAGGGAACATAAGCGATAACATATTTTATGTTCCAGTTTACTGAGTCATATCAAATAAGAATAGTATAATATTTGTTATTTATTTCTTCGGTAGTGGGACGATTTATGTTAATAAAATATAAAAAAAAATATTATCTACAGCCTAAAGGGTTAAATCGATTTTTTTTAATATTAACTGTAGAAAAAAAACATCAACGTATTAAAAACAACATTCTATTTATATTTTGTAACAAATATAAATAACACATTCATTAATTTAATTCTTTTAAATCCTAAAATGAATTTTAAGTGTGATCATCGCGTCAATTAATTAACAGTTACGGTAACTTATTCAATAAATCCTTAAATCCTTTAAAATATTTTGAGAAAAGGGTATTCTTTTTGTAAAAGTAAAGATCGCAGTATCTTCACATAACACTGGATTCAGAATTGCAGACCGCTTTCAACCGGCCCCGGAGTTCAATTTTGGAATCACTCGCGTCAATATTACGAGTGATTTTCGTTTGAAAATCCATTAATGTACAACTAAATCACACTTTTTATAGAAGGGAGTAGTTGCAAAGAATGTATTTTTTAAATCAATCCCGTGTGGGTTTCAACTGATTTCCGTTCGTAAATCGAACTTAAATCGAAGCAAATCACACGCCATATTGCATAAAATGCCCTATTTTTGAATCATTTGCGTCAATATGGTCGGTATGAAAAATTATAAATGATAAATATGATCATCTGTTTTTACAACAATGCATTTTCTCTGTAAGTGTAGCAAAGACAGAGACGGCGAATGAAGCGAGCTCTCCCAGAAAAGGCCTGTTCACTCTACTGTGAAGATCTCACTAAGAACTAAAAAAAAAAAGAACTGCCTCAGTGGCGCAGCGTTTAGAGGGTCGCATTTTAAAGCGACGGCTGCGCCAGAGGTCCCGGGTTCGCTTCCTGGGTCAAGCCAAAAATATTTCCCTGGGTTTTTCTGTTCAGAAATTCTCAGGGAAGTCCGGAGTTTGGAAGTTGGCGGTGTTTCACCCCCGTGCCTCGGAAAGCACGCAAAGCTGATGGTCCTGCGTCTGATCTCTCTCCGGTCGTGTCAGATTGCTGTCCCATCGGGCTATGAGAGTGAAAGGAATAGAGAATGCACCTGTGTTTGCGCACAACTTTGTGCACTGTAATATGTCCCGCGCAGTCGGTTAGTCGTTGTGACTGGCCACTGTAGTCGAAATCGGCTAGGGGGACTACTACTACAACTGTGAAAATAATTAGTAAACACCAACTTGGGTGTTTAAACTTGATAATACGCGAAGGAATCTTGTCATGCGGTATTGTTGAACAATGCAGGTGAGAGGTTAATGAAATTCAACGCGGAGTCGAGACGAGAGGAGACCACACGCGATTAGTGTGACCATAATAATGTTCAAAGTTTATAAATAATAATAAATATTGAAAACCAATCACATATCATAGCGTAGGACGTCCACCGACAAGATGGACAGACGACCTTGAAAAGATCGCAGGATCGCACTGGATGCAGACCGCTCACAACCGGTCGTTGTGGAAAGCCGTAGGGGAGGCTATGTTCAGCAGTGGACGTCCTGTGGCTGATAATGATGATGATGATGATCACATGCATTGTTCTGATCTTAAAGTCTCTGGCTATGCCGCGTCTGCTGGTCTAGACTGTAGACAAGAGTGAACCACTTCATATTAGTAAGTGGCAAATGCACTTGTGTCATAGAAATCAAAAACAACAGTGGTACCACAACACCTAGACTCGAGACAATGTAGAAAATTATGTTCAAATCCGGTAATCCGGGAATCGAACCCGGGACCTCGGAGCGGCGACGCCTTGAAACCCAGCGTACTTAACCATGGAGGTCTTCAAGTGAGTATTCATTTCACATTATTTTTGTACAAACCGCGGAGTTAAAATCATTTGGCATTATCTAAATAAAAAAAGTCATAAAAGTCATTTATTTTTGCATACCTATAGACCCACTTACACGGCCCAAAACAGACCCTACCAGAGCTTCGGGACAATCTACCATTTTATACATTTGATTCAAGAAGGATTTTAATATAATTTATTACTTTTTTTTAATGTAATTGTATGGGGTGGCTAATATTAGCTTAAGCCCCATATCAATGACAGATTACTTAGAATTTATTAGATTAGAAACTCAACATTACGGACACCCTATAAGCGATAAGTTTTGATGACGCACTGACGTGCGACTGCAGAATCATTGAATCTTAAACATACAGCTAAAACGCTAGGAAAAATCGTAGTAAAAGGAGCAAAAATTTTAATCAATGACTCTACAGAATGTGCGTACCTCGACCTGGTCATAGTGCTCCAAAATGCCTTAACTCAGAGATATAGTAATCCAAAGTTATAATCCCTAATCAAGATTCCACCAGTCAGCTTCACAAAATGGTGACTATCAGACGTAAAGACATTTCAACATAAAGATACTAGTACAAAAACAGTATAGTGTTTTTGTAGTATTTTGTAACGTGACTTTAAAATTTGAGGGTTTCCCTCGATTATACCAAGATCCCATTATCAGAGGCCTTACTCTGGACACAAAATCCGATCCAATGGTTATAGCCATCCCTGTCACTCATACCAGACCGTGTATGCGTGTGACAGGGATGGGTATATTCATTGGATCGGGTTTTGTGTCCAGAGTAAGGGGGCAGATCCCGACTTGGCAACAATGTGACCAACAAGAAGGTAACAGCTTTAACTGGCTGACAAAACTTTGACATATTATGAGGTAAAATAAAAAAAATAGAGTCAAATTGATACGTTGCCCTTTTTGAAGTCGGTTGAAAATATTTTCCACTCGAATGTGCAATCTAAAGAAACGAAATCATCTCGTTCATTTCCCGTAATATTCGAGATGCAACGCACAGATTTTTAAAATAGATGCTCTGAATCTTCGGAAGTATTTTTAATCGGGCACCTATGACGAAATTAACCGTGATTTAGGAGAAATAGTATACCGTGGTTGTTTGAATAACCATAAAATATCCGTACATACTACGAGACTCTAGGTGCTCGTAGCGCAGTGGTGGCAGCGCTTTGGTAGTGATACCGAAGTTAAGCAACTTACGGCGCGGTCAGTGTTTGGATGGGTGACCATTCCGACCGTATAAGTGAAGTATATCACGAGCATCTCCGTGCTTCGGAAGGTAACGTTAAGCAGTTGGTCCCGGCTAATATCGGTTGATATTAGTCGTTAAGCCTAGTCAGGCCCTATGGGCGGCTTGATAAAATCTGACAGCAAGGTTGGTCGCTTGCCTTGCAAACACCCCTCCGCCAATCCGCACTGAGCCCGCGTGGTGGAATGGCTCATACCGCTTATACTACCTCATATTTGAGGTAAGGCCTTTGACCAACAGTGGGATGCTTACAGGCTAACTTTACTTACTACGAGACTACGAGTAATATTTTACAGCGAAAGTGTGTTCTGTTTGTAACCGTTTTACGCTTAAGCCGTGATATAGTGAAAGGGTGTAAATGTAAAGGCGGGTCACACCATTAAAGGTCTGGAGCTCTATTTTTGAATCACTCGCGTCAAGATGGCGTATGATATTCAATGTTTAAAGTCGAATTTTGGAATGAAAACCAGTTGTAATCTACACAAAAAGGATTTGAAAAATCATTGCTCAATTTTGTGAGTACTCACGTCTAGATTTTGAGTGATTTCCGTTAATTTTTAATGTGTTTTCGAACGAAAATCATACGCCATATCCAAGCGAGTGATTCAAAAATAGGGACCCTGGGCCCACCACACCACACCGTACCATACCATGACCGTTCTAGGAGCCTCTCAGATACGAAAAGAGACACTATATGCTCAATTTTGCCCACTGAACGGATTTTCAGCGTTCTGTCTCACCGTTATTTGTAGCAAGAGCGAATTTTGTCTGTGCTGACATGCTCCGTGCATAATACGCGACGGTGTTGGTTAGTTACGGAACGGTCTAGTGGGAAATGTGTATAGTTTTCAATACAAATGAAATTAAAATAAAATTGCCTGCCACATTCCTAGCACGGTCATGATATGCTACGGTGTGGTAGGCAGAAACCTTAACACGTTCCGAGACACTACTCCAGACACAATAGATGTTTTCATTGTTTTATTGTAGGCGTCCATTGTCCCGGAACGTGTTAAGGAAGAAAATATTAATCAATGTTAACTGGTTAGTCAGCAGATCCCCAACCAATCTGTTAACTATAGTGAATATTGTAGCTGTCAGGCTTATGTAAACATTTGAACAAGGTTTTATCTATTTACAAGTGGTGAACATTACAAGCCCTATGTCAACATAGATAAAAGTTTAGTTATTGTATTGTTTGTTCAATTTAATTTTATCTACAAGCGGAGATAACGTTACGCCTGGCGGACTTTTAATAGCAAATCCACTTATTGAAGAATTTGCTGTTGTATAATATTAAGGCGATTCTTAATTCATTCATTACAGAATGTTATTCTGTTTGTATTATTAATTAAATTTATTAACAAAACCTGTGAAGATGTCTTGCTTTGGTTTTATCATCTCTGAGCTACATTTCTATACTTGTGTAATATTGTAAACAATCTTGATACAAAATAATTCATTTTAAAATAAGACACAAAACTTTCAACCTACATAGGTCAGTTATTGTTGGACACTGAGATCTTTTCAAATCAAATAGCTGATTAATTTGATTACTGATATTTATTTTAAAAGTTATATAAAAGAGATTGTTTACATTGTTTGACTAGCAAAGTAAATCGAACTTTAAACACTAACTAATTAGAACTGGACCAATGTCGTCAATTCAATTCAATTCAAAATCTTTATTTCAATTTAGGTCAAAAATGACACTTGTCGCCATCAAATACACAATGAAAAAAATAAAAAATAAATGTACTGATAATTTTTTGAAAATATTTATATTCACTGGGCTTACATTAACTTTTCTGGCTGAAATTTTACTAAAGCCAAAGATCCAGGGCAAACAGGAGTTACAAAATGTTATGGTGGAGTAATTCCTTAATTTTCTATACATACTTTTCTGTGTTGGTGGCCTATAGATGTTCAGAAAGAAAGTCAGTACTAAGTTGTCAATACTCTACTGCCGAGTCCAAATGATAAAACATCTTTCTTTTTACCTATCTACGTTTAATATAAAATTCACTCACCTGAGGAACTTGTGTAGACTTCCCGCAGCCTGTTTCACCAATCAGTACCAGCGTTTGATACTTTTCCAACAAAAACAATATGTGGTTCCGATACTGGAACACCGGTAATCTCTGTCTTTGTGTTTCAAGTGGCAAGTGGTGGTAGCGGTTGTAAACAAAGTTTGACCGAGCATCACTATCTGTTGTCAACGCTGAATCTATGTTAGGGTTTACCAAGGTTTCTACGACTCCGTCTTTGTTACGAGTAGGGTATAGTGGGTCGTCTTCGCCTAAAAACAAAGTTTTAGTTAGCGAAACTTCACAAAACTATGGGATTTAATGCAACATTCACTTATTTAATAGTTAAATAAGGCAACAAAGTTTAAAATCGTATATTATTATGTGAGTTATTCGAATATTCAAATTGTTATAATTCATTTACTCAGATGTGAATGGACATAGCACTTCCACGTTATTGATAAGTAGGAAAAAATTTTGCTCAGAAAACATTTTTAGGTTATGGATATTAAATGAAGCAAAGTTACGATCAGTGTATCGTTACATTTTTACGTCGAAATTCAACATCTATAAATTCACGTATGCCTGTCCTCGTGCATTGTAATAATTAAATAAATAAGTGAAATGGAAGAACCTTGCTAAAACTTACCGGGTCTCATGAATTTTGGTTTTTGTAGCATTTCACAAAATTTTCTAAAACCAAATAAACCAAACTTATAGGTTCGGATAACTTATTTACAAGATAAACAGACAATTCACTTAGTTTATCGAAAAGAAATAATGTAGGTACTTACTTATTGTAAAATTTGTAAACAAACCCTCAAGTTTTTTTTTTCTCTTTCTCTTTCGTTCGTTTCGTTCCGTTCCGCCACAGATAATATAATACTACTAGGTTCCGCCGACTAATATGTATATGTATTGAGAACCATACAGCCTAGTCATTTATTATTTGAATTTTTTAATTTTATGTTCTCATATTAAAATAGATACAAACTCACGCTAACCAAACTTACCTATCCTATATCTACTGAAATAAAGAAGATATACCTAACCTGCTGCTAACGTAAGAGTGAGTGATCCCGAATTCCCGAGTGACCCGGTAAATTGCCGCACATTACAAATTTATATTAGAGGAAGGATTTTTTTTCAAATAAAGCAAAGATTTGTATATGATAAAATCATATCGGGCGAAGGAGCCGCTGCGTATAATATGAGGAAAGCCGGCATCATCTTGAAATCAGTCCATCGTTGGCCACATAAGCATAGTAACATAGTTTATAATGTAGTAACGAAGTTTGCCGCTTTATGATAGTCACAGAAAATCTTTCAGTATAAGTAGATATAGCCCCTAAACAGCTAAAAGCGTCTGGATGCGACCAATGCGATGGAGTACTAACATTGGACACATTACCAGGGTAAAAAGGTTATGAAATAAACAACACACTTGTCTATAAAACATTTTTTATTAATTTAATAACTATCTCTATAATCAACTTCATTGTAAGAGCTACCCAGTCCTACCTACCTATGTAACAACCTGCCTTGATTTCCGATAGCGTTAAGCGTAAGCGATTGATTTAACTAATTTCAGTAGAATTTGACTTTAACTAATTAAGGTTCAATTTTCACTAAGCACGTTACTTCTGATAATTTATTAGCATCGTTAGAAGCATAATGTTATCTTTTATTTATTAATTTATTTCCTCTCGGGCTTTCGTATTAACACAAACTGTTTCCTTTTCAAGTGAACATAAATTAGCTTTAAGTAAATATTAGATTATGAATCAAAATAATTAGCTAGTTTTTATACAAATTGTGAGTCTTGTTACTACTGCGATCGGAAGGGATTCCAGAAAACTTGTTCTTTATCGGATGATTCTGAGGTTTAGAGTTGCTGATAGCTGGCATAACGTTCAAGGGATGACTTGGTGTAGGAGGGACAGACGGTAGTCCTATGACTTGATGATTTAGTTCATGATTAGGATGTGAAGACGAGCCGTCATTGCTTGAACTGGCTTTGACTTCTGGTAATTTAGCTGGTCCATTTGGAGTTGTCAATCCTTTCACACCTAAGTCTTCCACGACTCTTGGTGTAGCCTGTTGCGGTGGTGGTAACCAGTGAGCAGGATCATCCAAATAAGAATTATTCTGTGTCTTATTTAGTACACCTAGATTGTCATTCAGTTCTTCGATCACTTTGAGATCTACCTCAGCATTCATTTTCCTTGTTTCCTCTAGCTCATCATTCAAGACGCTATCTGGTACATCCACAACCCTCGCATCTATCAAAGTACCGTTCCCGAAAACCAGTTTCAATATCTCTTCTTTCTCCAGTTTCTTCAAGCTTGGTGAGACATCACTTATATTGGAAACAGCTATCAAATCTTGATATATACTTCCAAGGTCAGACCTAACGTCTTGTTTCTTCATAATCAAATTATAAAAGTTTTGAACGAAAGTTTGATATGGCAGCCTGTATTTTACGTAGTAAATCGGCCGATAAATTAATGGTTTTGGTCGTTTAAGCACGTATGTCAATTCAATAACGTGCGGGTTGTTTTGCAATGCAGGCAATTTGTTATTATTCGATACGCCTAACCATTGCTGCAATTTTTTTATAAGCGCGTCATTATCGGCTTGTGAGTTGTCAGGTAACAGGGCAGGTTGAGATCCAGGCTGTTGATTAAGCAGTTCCAGTATATTCTGCTGAGGAGTAGTCCCACCAGCCCCGTACGGAACCAGATTTTGACCATCGTTAGAGAATAAATTTGGCGAATGTAACTCCAATAGTTTTCTTTCTGGACTATTCGGACGTAGATATTGCACTAACTGACGCACAAGTTCAGGAGTTACTTGTATTTGCGTTTTGGAGCCATCTGGATTTCCTAATAAACTTAAAAGTATTTCTAAGGTTAATTCAGGGGGATTTTGGGGACTGTTTACTTTAACTTGATTTAAGATTGCGTTAGGAGGATTAGGATTATGCTGGCCGTATATGTGATCCATGGGTTTCACAAACAATCCAGCGCCAGGTAAAATACCATTATTTGGAGGATGTTGTGGCACCGTTAGGTCAGGAATTGATAGTGGACCGAGAATATTTGGTTTTTCAACGTTATTTGATCCCGGAAAAGGATAGGATCCTAATGAGAGAACACGAGGATAATTTGCAACAGGAATAACAGGACTTTGAACTGACTGTAAAGAATTGGGATCCAGATTATTTAGATTAAGCTCTTGAAGCGGATTAGTAACGAGATATTGATTCAAAGGATTGTTAACATTAGGTCTACCAGTTAAGTTGCTGAAAAGTTCCAAATATAACTTATCATTTTTAGGAGACTCGGGGTGCAATTGCTTATGTTGTTTGATCAAAGCTAGAATGTCGTACTGGGGAACTACATTTTCAGGCTGTAGTTGGACAGGGTGGGCTGGATTAAGCCCACTAGTCACCTGATACGGTTGCTTGTTAAGAAACAAACTGGGGATCAAATTATCCGTGTAAGGTGAATTTGGGACATTTAGATTTGGGAGGATAGACAGCCCGCTATAATCGGGTGTATAATAAGAAGTGACAGGTTTTTCGTAAACTACGAGGAATTGGTAAGGTTTCTGAGGTTTCATGTAGTTACTGGGATAGTAAAGATTCTCATCTATGACACCACTTGGTTGGCACTGTGGATATTTGGCCGTCTCTTTGTAAACATTAACAGCTGTTTGTATCAGCCTTCCAAAAGTTTCTCTGCAGTTTTGCTGATCAACCCCTGGTAGTTCTTTGTCAAACACTATGGTTGTTTTATGAGGATGAGCTGATTGGGACGTGGAATCTCTCGCACTTTCTGCGTTATTCACTAAATGTTCTTCAACATTTCTCAGTTTCTCTAGAAATTTGTTTTTTTCTATGCTCGGAGGAGCTAGGTCCAAATATTTTTTTAGTAAAACAATGACTGTTTGTGCTTTGTTTGATTGTGTAGATTGATCTAAGATTTCAAGAAAAATGCTCAAGAGCGGCAACAACGTTTCAACAGAATAATAGGAATTTGCGCATCTATCTGGTGCATTATTATTATTATTGTTCACTGCTGTGTCATACGGATTATAACTTGGTGGTTTGATTTGCTAAAAATAAAGCTCTGTGTTAATTACTTTGAAATCAATATAGATCGAATAGGTTTATTGTATTAGGTATTATGATTAAATGTAAAGATCAAACCAATTACCTGAAGTATATTTTCTAATTTTGCATTGTACGGATTCTTCTGTTCATTATTTTGTTGAAAGACGTTTTGAAGGGGTTGCTGTATAAAATGAGTTTTAAATTACTAAATGATATTTTTATTTGATACTTACTTATTTTACGTGTTGGTTAATTACAATTTTGCTTACTTGTTGAGGATGTGGCGGAGGTGGATCGCCCAAAAGGGGCAAAAGAGCTTTTAAAGCATCCATATCGAAACGCTGCAGCTGGCAAATAAAATAAATTCGTCAATTGCCTTGAATAAGTGAGTAGTAAGTACGCCACGTCAAGTGATAATTTTATGGTGATTCCATTTTCTTTGATACAGAATTATTTTAAGATCGCGTGATAGCTATATGATTTGAGATTCATGTAATATATAGGAATAGCTCAGGGATGATGTTTGAGTCCACTTCTTTATCTGATCAGAACAAAATAGAATAGGACAAAAGCTAACCAATAAAGGAAAAGATTGAAATAAGTAGAAATTATTTGAAATATTTACCGAGTCATCTGCCAGCGCTGTGGTGAGTCCTATAAATATAATGAACTTTCTCCACACCATCTTTCACAGCCACTAATATGAAAGGCCACATGAAAATGACACGAAACTATTAAAAGTCTCACTTGTTGTCACATTAGCAAGTGTGTAATTGGTTGATAACGTTACACGAATCTTTAAAATTTTGTATTTCAAATGAATTCGGTATAATTACAGATGTTATTGATTCTGTGCTAAAATTAAAACCTTTTATTACCATGTTTTTAATCTCGATTATATCCTAAATAAAACATGATATTTGAAAAAGCTGTTTAATTTAGAGGAAACAAGAATTAATATTAATAACGCCAGATCGAATTCTTGAGTCGTTAAAATCCTTCAAAGATTTACAGCTGCAGCACGAGCTATATTAAAGTTTACTAAATAAAAAGTGAAGTGTTAGCTAAACAAATTTATTTGTACATCTTAATACGTCTTTCATAGTTATTGTATCATTTCGTTAATTGCTGTGCGTTTTTTTCCAAAGCAAGCAGATCTTCAAAAGCTTTTTTAACTTTATTTAATTTCACCGATTGGCAATCACTGTTAGCTTCATTCGTAGCTTCCTTTAAGTACAAAACAATATTATTCAATGCTTCATCAGATATCCCATGCTCTCTAAATTTGTAAATTATTTCTAATAGGGCTTTATTTATGACATCTTGTTTCGGATTTTTACTTCTGTCCGATTCGTTTTCAGAAAAGTTGCTTTCCAATGGTTTCCTACTTCTTAAGGTAAGGTCATATTTTGGTTGCACCTTCGGATGATCATTTTCCTTCAATCTACTTACAACCACAATTTTTTCGTTCCCTAGTTGTGGTTCAACTGAATAACCATCGTCAACCTCTACAGCAGGGTTATCTAGAGGACGAGACATATTGAATTTTCTATGAACAGTAGTCAAAGATTTAGGTGGTGCCTTTTTTTTAGATTGCAGATATGATACAATATATTCAACTTCATCTGTAGGTAAACCTTTCAAACGTCGCAACAATAACTGTAACCTATCATCATCATCTGATTCATTGGATTTGTAGCTTTTTATATCATCCGAATCACGGACTTCGCCTTTTGCATCTTCCTTGGACCAAGTGGGTTCTTTAGTAAAATCCTCATACGAACTATTCTCGGTACGTACAAGAGTATATAAATTGTCATCAGGATTGTTATTTTCCTCAAGCATGTCATCGTATAGATCATCACGATTTAAATAACGTCTATCAGAAGCGATCCCAAGGTTTTTAGAACGTAATAGTATTTCAGCCTGATCTTTACTTTTCTGTTGAGCATTTACTTCAATTATATCGTTATTGCCTTCGTCATCAAAAGTAGGTATTGGTGTGGTTCTTTCTTTAACAGAATTAAAGGTTGTGTTCTTATTTTGAGGTTCAAAAATAACTTTCGATGATTCTTTGATTTTTGGACTATCTGCAGGAATTTCATAATCAATTGGACTCTTTGTAGTAAAAGTAGTTGTTGTAGAATCTACAACTACTGATGGTTCTGCAGATTCAGGTTGGTTTTCCGGTTTTATATCACCAGATTCAATAATATCTGGGCTAAGTCCGTTACTCTTCCATCTATGTCGATCAGAACTATCATCTGGCAATGTTTGAAAAATCTTTTTATTTTTTGGTTTAACCTCATCAATTTTTTCTTCCTTTTCCAGATCTGTACTTTCAGGCCAAATCACATCTATGGAATTAAGATCAGGCGCCACTTCTTTAGCTTCTTGTTTTTTGGCATCATTTACATTTTTTAGGATTAACGAAAACAGATCATACTTTTGTTTATCATTCAAATTCTCGTCATCCAAGCCGAAGTGTTCCGCAGCTAGCTTCCAAAAGTCCACTACATTTATATCTGACTTCAAGCACAGTTTTTTCACAAAAACGTCTATCGGTGATGAATTTAGTCCAATAGTCTTTGCAGTTTTCGAATCCTCAGTTTCGGATATCAGGTCAGCGTTCCATTTTACAGTAACACTTTCAAGAGTGTCAATGGTAGATGGATTTTCAGTAGAATAAGGAAGGTGAGTCGTAATTGTGTTTTCTTCGTAAGTCCTTTCATTTTCTAGTTTGCCATTCCGCACTTCTAATCCCTGTAAGAAAATTTAACAAATAAATAATATAACGTACTTACTACTCTCAATAGTTGTTTTCCCTCATATACGTAGAACAATAAGATACAAATTATTGACATGGGAACATCAGGAATTGTAGTAACAAATAAAATAACAAAAATAATGTTGATCAAAAATATTACCGTATAATCGTATCCTGCACGATCTTTATTTAATTCCGAGTTTTCCTTTACACTTGGAGTATTATTTTCATCTTTACCATCAGTTCGATGAACTATTACAAAATGTTTGTTGAAACCTGCATTTTTATTGGCATCTGTTGGTACTTTATCATCCATCGTATTTTCATTGGTGATGTGGTTTGCACTTTTACGATCATTTAAGTATTTAATTAAAGCAGGAATTAGATTAGCATCTTTTGACGTAAGAGATTCTTTTATGTCTGTAGCATTAGGTGTTTTGTTCTCACTTTCCAATTGTTGATCTTTTTTATGTACTCTGTATCTTCTTTTGAAAGTAAATTTAATCTTTTTCGGGGCTTTGGGTTCAATATTGATTTCGTAGCGCCTTCTAAGAAGTTCTGTTGGTGCGTCATCATTTCCTTCTTGTTTAGTTACTTCATCAACATTATCTTCGTTGTTAGCAACATTATCTTCATTTTTAGCAACATTATCTTCATTTCTAGCGACTTCATCATCATGCCTTTCTTTTTTTGATCTATTGTAGAAGTTTAATGGTTTAAAATTTCGAAATTGTTCTTGGATGTATTTGTTTAGCCCTTTGTTTTGAAGGACCTCGTTTTTCATTAGATTTTTGTACAATGTAAAATCATTTTGAAGTGAATTTGTGACCTACAAAGTAATAAACAATAACCATTAAAATGCACATTGCAGACAAAAGTAGTATGTGAATTAAAAGTTATTATTCTTCGTGGTCTGATAGTCCATTGCTTTTAATTTATCTCCGTAGATTGGTTATTAAAAGATATATGACACAGTAAGATAAAACTTTCGAATAGTGCCTACATTACAAATTCATCAAGACATTCATATGAGATTTATTTATTTCAAATATAAAAGCCAGATCAGATAAATACTCACCGAATATACCAAAAGAATTGCACCAACCCATGTCAACCTCCACATGGTGACCAATAAAATGCTCTCAAATATTATTACAAATAATATTTATATAAATTCCAAATAAATACTATAATACATAATATATCACACATGTACAAAGTTCTTGTTTGTTTCATTGCCGTAAAATAGACGATGTCATGAACTGAATTAGTTTTAATAGCGTTTAATCGATTTGCTTTTGACAAACATTATAATATACTAATGTGTCGAAAATAAATCTACAAGTGCTTCATTGCCAAGTATAAAGGTGAAGTTTAATTTGTTTGTTGTGTATTACACAAACGAGAAAAAATAATACAGAATCACTTTACCTACTTTCTAAGAAAATAGATTTATTTGTTGTATTCTCTTAGTAGCAAGGTTTTACACAGTTAGAAATCTCAACATTTTTATAATTTTGAAGCATTCATAATGAAAACGAAACGCAAACATTTATAAACAAATACGTGACTGTTTGTGTATTATAAAATAGGAGGCTTTGTGTATGAAAATAAAACAGATCATTCCTTATAAACATATCAACATTTATTTCAAATATACTTACAGACTAGCCAATGATAAACTTCAAAATATTATTATTTCATAATTGCACGTTATATTTTAAATTTATACAGGGTTACAACAAAATAACTAAAATCCTTGATAATATTTATCAGCCACATACATTTATGGGAGCAATGTAGTATTTTCATTACGTTTTTCCTATCTTTTGACTTTAAAAGGTACTAATTTTCAAATAAACAGAATAAGTACATCATAACAATATAAAAGAACAGATCAAAAACATATCAAAATAGGAAATGTCGTAAAACTCTGTATTAACAATTAATTGAATGTCAAGGATTTGTATCTTTTCCACCCTGTATATAAGTAACAATAGAAAATCCAAACAAAATGTACAAAAAGATATACTTATAAATATCACAATATACAAACAAATTCATACAAATTCGGCAGTAAATAAACTTAAAATTAAATAAAATATATTATGACTGTTACATTTAGTAATATTTATACATAGTTATAAACAAGTAAAGATAAGTACCTATTTTTGGAACGAGGACATTATTTTGTAGAGCGCTGTCTCAGTCACTCATATACAGCGTGTGGCCTGTAATAAGAGCAAAAATTTTAATCAATTATGCTACAGTTTAAACATTGTTACCTTGATCTGGTCATTGTGTTTTAAAATGCTTTAACTCTGAGATATAGTTATCCAAAGTTAGAATTCGTAATCAAAGTTTATCAAAATCGCTAACTCGTAGTAAATGACATGTCAAGTTATATGACTGGACACATTTGTTTACAATACTTTGCTGGTTCTATTTATTTTGTTAGAAAATATCAATAAAATTATTTAATTATTATAATTTATTTATTATTATTACAAAAGTATACGTGTATACTTTTTGTTACCTTATATAATAGTATCTTAAAGCGTTAAAGCCTATTGCAGGTTTGTCTAGATACTATGATGTTCTCACGATTAGTTAGTTGAGCATCTTTAAAACAATACAATAATATTATATACTTTTATATATTAATTAAAACCACATAGAATTGATTACTGCTGGTTACTTAAAGGGCCTATATTTTAATTTTTTGCTCCTATTACAAGCCACACCCTGTATATGATTAATACACTTTCATGTTAAACAAACCTGACAAATTGTATTGTTAGTCAAAACACCACATTATTTGGTAAATTAGGAATATTATACTGCAAAATATACATACACAATTTTTGGACATAATCTATGCTCCGTAACATCACCATTTTATCATCATAAGTTTGAAAAGTTGCTGAAGAAAACTGTCGATTTTGAAAGCCAATCAATGTAGTAATTTCTTGAACCCAATGCAATAGAATTTTCATTCAGAACAAAACTTTAAATTGACCACATTAAGGTCCACTTGCGCATGTCAGGATTAGTAGCTTAGTTCTGGATTAAATCATCATTCCGTTTCCGCAAACTTCAAAGTAACTGACAGAGAAAGAATGCTCATATATAATAATGTATTTTCTTTCTTTCTTTCTCATTTATCTAATCTTTATTTAGCTATTTAGCTAATCTTGATAAGTGCAAGTGTACATAAAACTGATATTACAGATCAGACTGGTATAACAAACCTCCAATCAGGTTTACTATAGTGCCCAATTCCCTTTGGAAGTTAGAACATGTTTTTTTTTTGGGGCAGTGAGGTTGACTATACCTTTCAATATTGTCTAAATAAGGGCCAAAATTTATAGAAGAACTTAGGAAATATAACTTTAAATTGATGTCAACAAGGTTGATATTATAGAGAACTATCTGTGTATACCTTTGGACCCAATGTCATAGAAGTGTGTAATTTGAAGGCATCAGTCCAGTCCATCAGGAAAGTCTGTTTTTCTTTGCTTTCCCAATATTGTTAGCAATATTCTTCTTCTTGTTCTTTTTAGCATGTCGATGGTTAATCGAGTTAAATTTGTAGTGCTCAATAATAAGCAACGCGGATTGCCTTGTCGTTTGCATACATAAGCTCCTCCAGAGAACAATAATCGGGTCAAAATAAAATATAAAAAAAAAACAACAAAAAAACAATACCTATTGATATTCCTTTTGAACGAAATAATTCATTTTAAAATCATAAAACTCGCAACCAACATAGGTAAGTCATTGTTGAACATCTTATCAAATCAAATATTTTATTAATTTTATTCACTGACATTATTTTGAAAGTTATAAAAATATTGTTTACATTGTTCGAAAAGCAAAGAAAACCGGACTATATGGCCTGGTCAATTTTTCCGGTTTAATTTTCATCAGTCTGTAAGTCCATGTAGGTAACACAATCATTCTGACAAGACTGATGGACCAGACTGACACCAGACTGGATGGTGTACCTAACCGTTGCCTATGAAACTATAGTAATATTAAACACTCGCTTCCACTGCGGCAATAAAAATTGCGACTGCGACAGCGTATACTTAACTCTCTTTCACACTCACAGGCCTTTTTGGGAGGCGTATTGTAACACTGCACACTTATCGATAAGCGAGTTTACTCTCTAGCAGGTTAATGATTTATGGTCGTAGAGGAAGCGAATGTTTAATACTACTATAAACTGACAGTAATAAGGTATATTATTATATAACAGACCTTGTATTGTTTAAACGACGTTGGCGGTGAATATTTCTATCCAGTAACCATCGGGGTCCTGGATGAAGGCAAGCCCCTTCATCTTTCCATCTTGGGGTTTCTTGACGAACTTCACGCCGTGTTGCTCGAATCTGCAAAGTTTATAGAAAATAGGTTATCATAGTTACATGTCTGAGATAAATCTTTAGTTTTGCTTGGACCCAAATTTTATCGAAGAGTTTTAAATGTTATAACATACTCATACTACTGGTGTGGCACGATTAAATAAAAGTAAGTAAATTAACCCATTTCATGTTTTTAGGGTTCCGTGAGGGTAAAAACAGGACCTTATAACTAAGAATGTCTGTTCATCTGTCATTTACCAGGCTGTATCTCAAGAACTGCTATAGTTAGACAGTTGAAATTTTCACAAATAATTATGTATTAATGTTTTCGCTTTAACAACAAAATACTAACTAAAAAAAATAAAATGAATCTTTAAGGGCATTTCCTCATGCAAAAAAGCAATTTCAATGGTACGGAACCAATTGTTCACGAGTCTGACTCGCACTTAATCACATTTTATGTGTATGTAAGGTTCACCCACTCAGCCACACACGCGCTTACAGAATGTTTATCAGTATTTGAATCGTTGTCTTTCAGAACTTAAAATAATAATAAACATTGTAATTATGCTTCATATACTAGA